>OZ005660.1:7268633-7978633 GCA_963930645.1 Salticus scenicus | reverse complement strand
TGTGTAGTCCTGCAAATGAAAGACAAATACGTTTTTATACTACATTTGATGGGAAAATTTCTTTTGTGCGTATATAGAATATACGTAAATTTAATTTTGTTTAGTGCACGTTAGATGTTAAAAAGCACTGACCAGAAATTAAATTTCGCACAGAGGCAATATATTTAAATAATTTAAATAATGTATTCGCATCATACCTTCGGAAAAAAAAAAATAAATAAATAAAAAAAGGAAGAAAAGATGTTTGATTAAAATAGGAGGGTGATTTCAATATGGAATTTTTTAATGTACGTCAATTTCATTTTATTTGGAGCAATCTAATAATGGAAAATTGCAATATAAGAGAATTTTTGTATATAGAAGTAACTTGTTTCATTAATTTTATATGTCCTTGTACACAAACCATTTGTGCGATCTCAGAAAATGTTTCATTTTATCAATCGCATACGATACAGGTGTTTTTTTTTTTTTTTTTTTTTCGAAACTTGCGTAAATACGAGCTAAGACAGGGGTGTTTGCGTTCCGGATTTTTTATTTTATTTCACACCAGTAATTTTTTAATAGTGATATTACTAGTAGTTTTTTAGTAATGTTAAGCAATTAAATATAGCCAAAAATACAATTCGTAAATACTGGTGGGAAATAAAATAAAAAATCCGGAACGCAAACACCCCTGGGCTAGGATCTGGATCCCTTAGAAAGATCCCCCACGGAGGGTACTCCCCCTCAAGTCTAGGGTTCTAGTGCAGTCAATCGGCCTTAATCCTAATACCGTACCATAGACATACGATACAGATTTAGTGTACAGAGTTTGAACTTGCGAATAATCTATATAATATTTTTCTAACGTGGACCAGTTCAGATTATATTTTGTTAAAACGATACGATAGTGAAGTAATTAATAAAATATGCGTGGATAAAAAATATTATTAATAAATGGATAATATTTAAGAACGCGGACTCAGCTGAATGATCTAATAAGAAAAAAAAAAAAAAAAACTTTTTATATACCACGTTCTAAATTTTCTGATGAATCATAGAGCTCTTATCAATGTGCATAAAATTTGTGATAATGACGTCAATTTTTGTTAGATGCATAATTTAACTTTTTATAATTTTTTAACGCTCACGTTTAATTAAATGTATTTATTTTTATGTCGAAAGAAAATGAACCTGTAAATTTTTTAGCAACAATTAAATTATAGGTAATATTTTAACGGCTATTTTAAAGCTATTAGGATGTTATTATTTTCATATTTTAATTAATTATAAGAAAACTAATCGAAAATTCGAAAATCGGACTTCGAAGTATTGTGTTGTCACCGGGTTCTGAGCTACTGTGAGAGTCCCAAATGTCTTGCTAGTAGGGAAATTAGTTAAAATTCGATTGCAAGATTTGTATCGGACAAACAAACAAGAATATAAGTTAATAAAAACATGGTAAAAATAACGATATTTATCTGATGAGATTATTTTATGGAAAAATGTATTTTTTAAAGTTGCATCTATAGAATCTTTGCAAACGCCATTTTAAACATAACAACACTTTAAAGACAGAATACGAATTATTACCATAAATTCAATAAAAAACACAATCACGAAAAATTTAATCAAAAGAGGAATTATTATTATTATTTTTTAAACAAAAAACTGTGCTAAAATAAATATAAAAAAAAGTTATCGCCAACATGGCGAGATAAATTTAAAAGTCGTCATGGGGGTCCTATACTAAATCTGTACTGCTGCGGAAGTGTGAAAACTGGGTTATAAACCATGAATTTTATTTGGAAACCTTTCTTTGAATGATTTTGGTTTCACTCTTGCACAATGTTAATTTAGTTCTAATAATTATTTGACTACGTGTAAAGTAAAATTTTAATTTGGTGGTGAAATTGGTATAATATTTATGAGTTTCAAATTTTAAAGGTAAATAAGAAAAGAAATAAAAATGCGGAAATTTCGCGTGGGTTTGCTAGTTGTTAATGATTGTTCTTGGTCTATACTGATAACAGACTGACGGACACACACGCGCACAAAATAATCGCTCAAAATCTGATTTTCTGATCCATGAATTTCAAAACATGTAAATACAGCAAAGTCTCAATTTCGAAAGTTCGACCCCATAACACTATTTTCTCTGCCACATATGGATATGAGACAATAAAAAATTGTATCTATCTTCTAAACAAATTTTTAAATCTTCTTTTGGGGGAAAAAAAAAAAAGAAAAAGCAAAGAAAGATAAGGATAAAAATCAAGAAAAGATTTACTTGAAGGAAGCTTTTAAGATAGGATCATACGTAGGAAGTTAAATGACATTTTCGGAAACCGAGTAAGAATATAAAAGTTTATGAAGCGGAAAAAATATTTTCAGAAAATATTCTTAAAAACTAGTATGTTGTAGCCATCTAATGACTTTCTTCTATATTTTCCTGTACGAATTCACTCAGTAAAAATAATTTACTAAAATTATTATTTATTAAAATTATTTTCCATGATGAATGCAGACAATTTCCATATTAGAGAAGTAGTATAACACTAAATAATAATAATAATAATAATAATAATAATAATAATAATAAAAGTCAATTTTATTCTTAATATTACATTAAAAAAAATAATAATAATAACTTTATTTTAAATTATCGCAGATCGATGGTTCAACTATTCGTTTTAAAGGTATTGGCTAGCTCTTTTGAAAGATACCCATCATGAAAATTTACTCTCCTCGAGGAGGGACTCCCCCCCCCCCCCCCCCCAGGGAGGGAGGCGAGGCTCCTACATATACATCTTTTTTCCCAGTTGACTATCTGTATTATAAAGGATTCTCTTAAATTTCATAATGATTATATTAAAAAATATGCACCTCTTTATGCACCTAAATTGCACCTTTAATGCACCTCCTTATGCAAATTTATACAAAATTTTGTCCTCTACCACTATGTTAAAAATTTAGAAAAAGCGGAATGGCAACGCAACCTGTAAGACAATTTTTACCAAAAGTTGGTAGGCACTAATTTATGCCAAGGTGTACAATTTCATACCAATTTGTATGAAATTCTGTGCAGTAGTTCCTCAGAAACAATTGCCACAAAATTTTGTCACACACAAATACAGACAGACATTTTCTAAAAATAGTCAAATCGTGTTCTACAGGTGTAAATCCATCAAAAATCCCAAGTAAAAAATTTTTACGAATCCAATACTTTTTTCTATTGAATGTAGAAGAAAGTAAGAAAGTTACATTAAATATACATATCAATATGAAATATTTATCATCAGCTATTTGAAATATCTTTGTCTACATTTTTAAAGTATTTTCTCAATTTACATAAAAAAGATAATTTAACATTTAAGATTTTAATTATATTTTATTATGGATTTTGAAATAATATTTCAAGACGAAATATTAATCTAAATTTAAAAAAAATTTAAAATACGTTACATGGCATATTTTTTCTAGCTCATTTCTATACTATGTCATATATGTTACACGACATAGTTATGAATTCACATATTTTAATGAAAATATATTAAACTTTTACTTTTATACACAGAAAATCATAATGTATTTCTAATATTATTACATTTTACGATTAAAATTGCTACAAAAATAAAATTAGGACATACCAGTTAATAATATTTTGGATAAGTTGTATTTAAATAGATTTATACTGAAACATTTTGAGAAATTTAGCGAATAATTTTTACATAATTCAGATTATCTTTTTTGGAATTTTTCTATTGAAGATGACTAAAAAAAAAAAGAAAAGAAAAGAAAAGAAAGAAAGAAAGAAAAATAATAATTTGGTGTGTCACTCACACGACTTTCTCTTACCCTGAAATTTAATACTATAAATACAGGTTAGAGATTAAGAGGTAAGATAACGAGTACTGTTATGTAAACCTGTGTTAAACAATTCAAATTATGCCTCGGAAGAGTTTTATATGATAATTAGTTCTGTGTAAGGGGCTACCGCTACCGCCTCCTCAACCCCCCATTTCATTAATGAACCTACATTTATATAGAATTTAATTCGGTTATTAAAAAATAATTTATTAAAATTACTATTTAAAAAAATTATCTTTTATGATAATGCAGACGATTTCCATATTAGAGAAGTAGTATAAAACTAAATAAGTAAATAAAAAAAAAAAAAAAAAAAAAAAAAAAAAAAGTTGAATTTATTCTCAATATTACATTAAAAAAAAAAATAATAATATATATATATATATATATATTTTGTTAAAAATGAAAAAAATCGATAACTTTATTTTAAATTATCGCAGATCGATGGTTCAACCATTCGTTTTAAAGGTATTGGCGAGCTCTTTTGAAAGATACCCATCATGAAAATTTACTCCCCACGAGGGGGGGACTTCCCACCCCAGGGGGGAGGCAAGACTCCTACATACACACACACACACAAAAAAAAAAAAAAAAAAAAATCAGTTGACTATCTCTATTACAAAAAAATATATATTCGTTTCATTTCGTTTAATGTAGTTTAATATAGTTTAATGTAGTTTAATGTAGTTTAATATAGATGTTAAACTCTACTTATCTGCAATTTCCCCCTAGACGTAATGCATTTGAATACTTTTGAGTGTCCCTGTACACGAACCATTTGCGTCATCTCAACGGAAAGCTTACTGTAGCATCCCTATATGATACACATTTGGAATACCGAGTTTGGAATTTCTGCTACTATTTGTTCTTGAGATATGCTGATAATAGACATACAGACATACATACAGACACACAGACCATTCGTTAAAAACATTATTTTCGTATTCAGGGGACCTCAGAACATGTAAATATAACAAAAACTCACGTTCGAAAATTTGACCCTAAAACAATACTTTCTCGACCCTATGGGTAAGAGAAAGTAAAAAAAAAAAAAAAAAAAAAAAAAAAAAACTTTTAATCATAAATTTGAACAGTATTACATTAAATAGTTAAAAATATTTTTCCCTAACGATAATTATACGTATAATTTTATTAATAAACTGTAAACTTATAGACGACATATTTTACAATCGAAATCTAGTACAGAAATAAGAAATAAACTTGACGCAATACATACTAGATGTTTAATGCGTGGGATTAATGTGGGAGTCTATGAACAGAAGATTCACTTCCGTAAAAAAACATTTTCCATGTAACCATAGTAACGTGAACTTCGGTTTTTCCTTTCGAAAATAAAATAGATGCATGTTAGAGAGAAATTTTCTTCCTTGTTTATGATTCCAGAACAATTTAATTTATACTGCGTATAACCTGGAAATAGTTTTTTTCTGTGAGAATAAAAAATTGTTGAATATTCTTAATGTCTTTATGGTGAATATTCTAAATGTCACTGACTGATGAATGACATTTTAACTAGGTGATTTACAGATCAGGTACCTCGACATAAATTCTATAACACATTATAAATAATCTCTCTTACAAAAAAAAAAAAAAAAAAAGAGTTAAATTGAACACGTGTCATTTGTTAAATATATTAAAAACACTTTAAACACACGTAAATTTAAATTTTTATTAAAAAGATGGGAAAAAAGTTTATCCAAAGCTTTTCGCTTTAATAGTAACGCATCATCAGGGAATTTTAATTATTCGTTTCCAATGAGCAGTTTTAAATATGTTTTCTTTTCACAGTCAACAGTTAAGTCTTTTAGCTCCTTGATCCAACCTGTACTGGACTTCAACTTGCCTTTGCTGCTATTCACGTTTTTCAAAGACTTAACTGTTGACTGTGAAAAGAAAACATATTTAAAACTGCCCATTGGAAACGAATAATTAAAAATCCCTGATGATGCTTTACTATAGAGCATTTCCTCGTGACGTCATGTGGTTGGCAAAAAAGCGCGCTCGACTTTCCCGCGCCCCGCCCACCATTGATTTTCCGTTGGTAGTAATCAAGTAATCGCCACCGCTATGCTTTTCCCAAGCCTTTTTGCCAACCACTCATAAAAGTTGAGATGTTTGTTTACAAACAAGGAACTGCCCTATTAAAGCGAAAAGCTTTGGATAAATTTTTTTCCCATCTTTTAAATAAAAATTTAAATTTACGTGTGTTTAAAGTGTTTTTAATATATCTATAACACATTACTACTAAGTTAATACTTATTCTATGTTTATACATACTATATATGCAATATATGTAAATTTAATTTAATTATGATAAATGAAAATGACAGCGAAATAAACAACGAAAACTACAAAAGATTAAGCAGTATTAATAAACAAGAAGAAAATGCTAATATAAGAAATCATTCAAGCCAAAAATTCAATGTAAGGTTTATCAATACAAAAAACCCTTAACGGGTTAAAAGTTTGTGACGCAGCATTGTACTTTATGGCTATAAGAATTAGAAATACGGGTCTTAAAAATAATGATATCAAAGTTTCAGTGACGCTTTGATATTAATTAAATTATACATAGATTTTCTTATTTGAATTTGCTTTTTCCTTTTATTTATATTTACAGTGTAAACGTTATTTTCAACATAAAATAATATATAGCATTTACTCATTGATACCTTTCCATTCACATCTCTTATACTATGAAAGCATGTGTTTTAAAAGAAATTATATGAAATTCCAGTAACGCAGTGGTGTTACATTAAGTGATTTGTTTTTAAATTTCTCTGCAATTATTTTGTTTTGCATATTAAAGTATATGTGCACATTGAAATATTGCTTTTAATTTTCAAATACGCTGTCAAATATATCACTTTCATTAAGCTTACATTATGTACTGAAATATATTTATTTCAATGAATTATTCTATCTTTTGCGTCACGCCATCCAAAACTGAAAAAAATTTCACAGTTTTTTTCTTTGCATCACGATATCTATTTGCATGCATTTTCAATTTATTTGGATGAAATGACACAAAGTAAACATTTCCATATATTTTACTTACAGTTTTGGATGGCGTGACGCAAAAGGTAGAATAATTCATTGAAATAAATATATTTCAGTACATAATATAAGCTTAATGAAAGTGATATATTTGACAGCGTATTTGAAAATTAAAAGCAATATTTCAATGTGCACATATACTTTAATATGCAAAACAAAATAATTGCAGAGAAATTTAAAAACAAATCACTTAATGTAACACCACTGCGTTACTGGAATTTCATATAATTTCTTTTAAAACACATGCTTTCATAGTATAAGAGATGTGAATGGAAAGGTATCAATGAGTAAATGCTATATATTATTTTATGTTGAAAATAACGTTTACACTGTAAATATAAATAAAAGGAAAAAGCAAATTCAAATAAGAAAATCTATGTATAATTTAATTAATATCAAAGCGTCACTGAAAATTTGATATCATTATTTTTAAGACCCGTATTTCTAATTCTTATAGCCATAAAGTACAATGCTGCGTCACAAACTTTTAACCCGTTAAGGGTTTTTTGTATTGATATCATTACTTTTTAGGGGTTAATGATCAAAACGCAAAATTAAAGGAGCATGGTAATAACACTGTATTAAAAGTGTTGTTTTATAGGTCACACTCGAACAAAATAACAAACTAAATAAAATTTCAAAATTTTATAAAAAGTGATAAAAAAGATGGACACATGCAACATTACAAAGGCATAATATAGTACATTTTAAAAATGACAAAAATTTCTTATTTATATTTATTTCTTATTATAATGTTTTAGGTATAGATTTGATTTAAAAGAGAAAAATAAATAATAATAGAAAAATCTTTAAAAAGTGAAAATTTTATACTGGTAAATATTTAAGTAGTATAGTTTGTTATGAATTTAATAAAAAAAAAAAAAATCTTAATCTATTCAAAATTTTATTATAGCTTAACATTTTGTAATTTATATATTATATATATACTAGAAACTTAATGAGCAAATTAATTATTTTCAAATTCTGTTTTAAGAATTTTTTCAATCCGTAGTTTAAGTGATTTATCACCTAATTTTGAAAAAATTACAAATATTTGCATATGATTATCATATTATTAGTCATTTTTATGAAAATAAAGGAAAAATTTTTTGTTGTTGCAATCACCTTTTAAAATAGAACCAATTTTGAAAGTTAACAACGTATCAGCATGAAAACAATGTAAATACAAAGAATATTTTTGATAAACAAATGTCATATAAAATACAAGTACTTAAATAAATAACTCATTTAATATATATATTAAAAAAAGAAAAATATTTTTTATTTTATTTTTTGTGTTTATTTTTGACGCTCCCCGATAGATGGAGCCAAAACGATTATTTGATATTCAGTATTTCAGATGGAAGAGAAGAAATTCGTCCGCGAAACTGCCGCATCACGGTATTTTCGGAGTAAAAAATAGTTCGATTTTTAAACTGAGTTATAAAAAAAAAACAAGAGTTTTCCTAGGGAAAAGGGAGATGTCAGGCACATCAGATAAAAGCGATTAATATCATATATCAATTAAACTAAATTCGCTCGAGCCATATTCGAGAAAAATTTGTTCCTTACATACGCCGTCCATTTACAACTTAAATGAGCCAATTCATATCTCGAAATATATTGCACGCAGAAATGTAGGGATTTCAGGGTAGGATCAGACAGAAGGTGAAAGTCTATTTTGAAAATATCAGAACATAACCTCCCATATTTCCTGAGATATTAAGTGTCGGCTTTCAGCGGTTACTTTGATCTTAAAATTCCTGTATATATAAGTGTCGCAGTTTTCGTTCGTTTTTCCGTTTCCGCTGAGTGTCGTGGCGTTCATTTGTTTTTGCGCTTGCGTCACTAGAAAAACTGCCGTTTTTCATGATTATCTTCTTCAGCAGGTGGGAATACAGCAATTTAAAGAAATATGTAATCCTAACATACTTCAAAAGATATATCAAGCTAGCATAAACCAATATGTTATACATTTTTTTTTTTTTTTTTTTTTTTAAGTAAAAGAATAGTTAAGCTTGAAATTATACAATTTCATTCCGTTTACGAGAAAGCAATTACTTTGTTTTGCAAAAAAGTGGTCGAGTTTTGACCATTGGGCGATACTAGTTATTATTATAATACAATGACTTTGCTTTATCAGTGATAAGTAATAGATTTTCTCCTAATTTCAAAATGAGTTATAAAGTGGGTATGAAATATTAGCCAATGAATCCTTATTTAACTGCAGCAGTTATTTATTATTATTTATCTAATAGATTTATAAGTAATAGATTGTTAGATTAATAAATAATTGCTGCAGTTAATTGTATATAAGTAATAGATTACATAAGTAATAGATATTCTTCTAATTTCAAAATAAATTATAAAGTATGTGTAAGATATAAGCCAATAAACCCTTATTTAACTGCAACAGTTACTTATCTTTTATCAATCTATGTTACAGACTGCATATTATGCATTTTAATGAATAAAATGCCAGACTTCTGCATTTATCCTTCAACAAAAGACACTGTAATTATGCACTAAAATTATTAAGTTTAAACTTTTGAAATGTTGAAAGTGATCTTTAAAATATACTTGTAAAACATAGCCTACATTCAAAAGCCTTATCTTGAAACTACCAAATTGATGGAAATTTCTTAACAGGGTATCATTATCTCGAAACGCTGCTTTTAAAATGGCATTGTATTTTGCGCAAAAGATTAAAGGCTGGATATTTTAAAACTTTAAATACACTATTGAGTAATACATATTAATGAAACGCAAATAAAAAACTAGTATGTTGTGGCCACCACAAGACTTTCTTCTATATTTTCCTATACAAATTCACTCAGTAACAATATTAAAAAAAAAAAAAAAAAAAAAAAAAAACAATCCAAGTTTTTTTTCGTTAAAAGTAAAAAAATCGATAACTTTGTGTTAAATTATCACATATTTATAGTTCAACCATTCGTTTTAAAGGTATTGACGAGACCTTTCGAAAGATACCCATCTTGAAAATTTACTCCCCTCGAGGGAGTCCCCCCTCGTCAACCCCTTCCAGGGGGGTTGACGAGGCTCCTACACATACAAAAAAATTTTCCCAGTTGACTGTCTCTATTATAAATAATTCTTGTAAATTTCATAATGATTACTAAAAAATAGTTCTATTTATGCACATTTATACAAAATTTTGTCCTATATCACCATGTTAAAAATTTAGAAAAAGCGGGATGGCAACGCAACCTGTAAGACAATTTTTACCAAAACTTGATAGACCCTAATTTATGTCAAGGTGCAACTACATACCAATTTGTATGAAATTCTGTGCAGTAGTTCCTGAGATACAGTTGCCACAAAATTTTGTCACACACACACACAGACAGACATTTTCTAAAAATTGTCAAACCTTGTTCTACAGCTCTTAAAACGTGTAAATCCATCAAAATCCCGAGGTCGAAAATTTTTACGAATCCAATACTTTCTTGTATTGAATATAGAAGAAAGCAATAACACACATCTGAATTCTAAAAATATATATTAAAAGAAACAATAATTATTTAAAATAACAATAATAACTGTAAAATTACTGAACAAAATACACATTTTTATTACAAATTACAATTATATAAACACTTAGTATTTGAAAATTATTTTCGTACCATTCCCCCCCCCCCCCTAATAAAAGACATTTTACATAATAATGTAATAATTAAAATAAGCACGCCAGTTGTCATACAAATTATTATTCTAAAAAAAGTGTTTAAAAAGGAAACTAGCTAGAATAGGTGGACTCTGCTCGGTTTCCAATCATATACATGTTCTCATAAATTTCTAGTACAGGACATACTGTATTCATGTTAAGAGAAATGAATTTGGCTGATTTCTCGACACGGTGAAAGATTAAAATACCCCATCTAATAGGCTACCCACCGTTCTGTTCGATGCTTTTACCTCATCCTAATTCGTTAATTTATTTTATCAGGGTCAGTTTCGTAGTTTAATACTTATACAATTCCACACTATTTCCAATGCAACAATCCCCAAAATGCAAATTTCTAAAAAATATTGCTCTATTCTGCTAAGTTAATAAAATCTTAAATTTCGAATAACTTATGAAATTTTCAAATTAGAATATTTGTATCCAATGATGTTCAAGCCAATATCATAAGTGATAGCTTAAAAGTAGTCTGACGACATCTTTATGATAAAAGTATCTCTCAAAATGGACGTTTATGTGAAATTTGGCCCTATTCTGCCATATTAAGAAAATCGTAAATTTCGAATTAAATTAGAAAATTCATAGTCAATAATGTTCGTGCCAGTATTTTAAATAATGTTTAAAAATTGCTATGGCATCTTTACGATAAAAATATCCCTCAAAATGGACGTTTAAGTGAAATTTTGCCTTATCCTGCCATGTTAAGAAAATATTAAATAACGAATAACTTACGAAGTTTTTCAATTAGATTGTTACAAATGAATTGATTTCTTGCCAGTGTCATAACTAATACTTTAAAACTGGTCCTACCTCTCTGCGATTATTTATTCTTGCTATATCACGTACCCAGACTTACAAACTAACACACTAACAAACTAACATACACCCTACAGACGGACACCATATCAATTTTGTCATTTTCGGATTCCATACACCTTAAAACAGGCAAAACTGTCAAAAATCTCGAGATCGAAAATTTTCACGATTACCTAAGCTCCTCATACCTGTAGTATGATAGATAACTAAAAAAAAAAAGCATACAAATTAATAACAACAACAGAGAGAGGTATAAAAGAAGTTATAATATTATTTAAAGCAAACAAAGATTAAAACTCAAATATTAATACATAAGATTAATCTATAAACATTTGCTATACATCGGAAGTTTTATATAAAATAGGAAACTTGACATCATTGTCATCAATAAATGTCATCATCAATGTCATCAATATAAAAACTTGACATCATTGTCATCAATTAAAAGTTTCTAAAATAACTAATATACTATGGTCATCATAAAACATTCTTCAATAATATCCTTCTATATAACAACGCCACTTACCGGTTAACACGCATTTTTTTTTTTTTAATCGATATACTTTTTCATAAAATAGATTTTACGAAAGTAGGTTGGCGATAGATGCTAAGATGAATTAAAGAATACGATGGATACGATGATTAACCAATAAATGCTAAGATATAGTTAGCTGCAAAATCGCAGAAAGTGAACAAAAGTAGCGCCACTGGTCATTTAATATACACCCGAACTGAATCAGCATATTTTTTCATAATATCTCCCTCATATACCAAGTGTGGTTCATTTTTATATAATAGAAGTTGAGATACCGCCAACAGCATTAACTTACAATATAAACAACGCCATTTCACGCTCCATATGCAACTGAATTAAATCAAGATATTTTTTTTAAAATTACTTATATACTACAGAAGATGAGATATAGCTTTCTCTTAAATAGGCCAAATTGCAGCATAGCAGCAGCATCTGTGGGTCGATATGTACCAAAATATAATCAGCAGCAATTTAAGCCATTATCCAACTAAATTTGTTGAATTTCATCCTTTAGTTTATAAAATGTTGAGGCTACAAATTTTTAGAAAACACACTGATAGACAAATCTTTTCTAAAAATAGTCAAATTCTGTTCAAGACATATAAAATGTGTAAATCCATCCTGAAA
Organism: Salticus scenicus; assembly: GCA_963930645.1. Classification (NCBI taxonomy): domain Eukaryota; kingdom Metazoa; phylum Arthropoda; class Arachnida; order Araneae; family Salticidae; genus Salticus; species Salticus scenicus. The sequence continues at coordinate 7,966,025 of OZ005660.1, read as the reverse complement.
AAAAGGTAGAAAATTTTCATTAATCCAATACTTTCTTCTGATGTAAATAGAAAAAAGTAAAAATGTTCAACCATGTTATTTTCTACTAACTAAGTCGTTTTGCACCACCTACTGATTCCCTGATAACGTCATTTTCTCGTATAGATTTCAGTATCTAAAAAGGTTTGTGTAAAAAATCCACGAAAGAATTTGAGAAATAATATAGCAGACTTTTTACTAATACTAAATCAAAAATTGGTTTAACATAATCGTTAATTATTAATATGATAAGATAAAAGCTTAAATAAAGCATAAATCACAATAAATAAAATTATTCTATCCTTAATCCAAGATAATAAATGCAAAACTTGTATGTTATGCATCGGAAGATTTTCATAAATTATAATACACGAAAACATTGACCGTTCATAAAATGAACGTTTAATCCAGCTATTTTTGACTTACAAGGAGAGGTCACGACATGGAATTTGATCGGGACGAAATTCCGCAGGATGGTAGTATACTATGAGGGTAACAACATATTAAAGCAGTAGGACCCACTATCCACAAAATTTCGAGAAAAAAGCATTTAAAGTTTCAGTAATCTTTAAATACAAGTTATTTCGCAAGCGAGAAAGCGCCCCAGTGGTAACTTCCTAAAGCGCGAGTCTGCTAGCCAGACGACTTGGGTTCGAGGCTACCTCGAGACATTTTTTTTTTTTTCTTCTTTAACTTTTTATGTAATCTAAACTTTTTGTTTATTTTTACTTTATTTTATAATTCAATTCAAAATTTGAAAATTTTAATAAAATATTATTTAATTTTTTTGAATATAAAATAAATATTTTTTTTCTATTTTTAATATTTATAACTTAAAAATACAATAAATTTCTATAACTTAAAAAATAAATTTTATTTTTATTTTAACTGTAAAATAAGGTAAAACTAAAGAAACTGTTTTTGATTATTTATCGAAATATTTTATTTTATTTTAGGTATGCTTGAAACAATACTAAATTTTGTTTTTTAAATTAAAAAAAAATAATAATAACACAGAGAAATGATCAATTTAATTGCATATATAATTACTATCCAAATTAAATAATTACTTCTCCAATCAATACAGTTTCTTGAAAAATTATAATATAGGATTACGACGCTATTAAATTATTACAGGTAAAGAAATGTTATCTTTAAATGTAGATTTTAAATGTTAATGAACATCGTTTCTTTTTCGATAACGACTTCCTTTTTTTTTTTTTTTTTTTTTTTTTTATCATTCCTTGCACAAGATAAAATTCCACCTGCCCTGCCCTTTATTATTAACAAGCTAGAAGCGTTTACGTAATTTATACACATTCAAACAAAATCAGGAAGCTCAAACCAATATTTAAGTAACACCTGCTAACTATTTTACACTTTGTTTACAGCTTGCATATTTTTTAATTATTTAAATATTTGTCTGTTTTTCTTTATGTTTCTTATTTAGGGTTTTGCAAAACTAAACTTTATTTTTTAAGTTATAGAAATTGTATTTTTAGTTATAAACATTAAAAATAGAAAAGTTATTTTATACTCAAGAAAATTAAATAATTTATTAAAAATTTCAAATTTTGAATTGAATTGTAAAATAAAATAAAAATAAATAAAAAGTTTAGATTACATAAAAAGTTAAAGAAGAAAAAAAAAATATGTCTCGAGGTAGCCTCGAACCCAAGTCGTCTGGCTAGCAGACTCGCGCTTTAGGATCACACCACTGGTGCGCTTGCTCGCTTGCGAAATAACTTTTATTTAAAGATTACTGAAACTTTAAATGCTTTTTTCTCGAAATTTTGTGGATAGTGGGTCCTACTGCTTTAATATGTTGTTACCCTCATAGTATACTACAATCCTGTGCAATTTCGTCCCGATTTGAATTTTCCATGTCGTGACCTCTCCTTGTTAGTCACTTTGCACTGCCGGCTGTGTTTGTAAGAATCACTGTTGACAGACTGGGAATTTTGTCCTCATTTTGGGGACTTTTTATGCGTCTGGGGACAATTTTAGGGATCGAATGTTTATGGGGAATTACGAGGGAAGTTTTGAAATTTTTGGGGGAGAAATCTGAGGAATTTTTCAACTTTGACTTAAATTAGTGTTAAGTTTATAGCATTAACAACTGTGGAGATCTACCTCTACGCATAGTGACTTTTAATAGTTTTCTTTAGCATGTAGGGGCTTTCGTAGGTACCCTTTTTCCTTAAGACATCCTTAGAATATTCTGAGGATGAAAGTACATCTTGCGTATATCCTCAGCACTAAAGTATCTTATGCAGATTTAAAATTTTCCGATAATCAGTGTGTATATAAAAGTTATTTATGTATATGGGGATTTTTTTCAAAAATGAACATCATTTGGGAAAAAATTTGGCTTAAATCAGTTAAATATTTATTTATTTATTTTAAAATTTACTTTTTTAGTTAAAATTGAGTTGGGGATTTTTTGGAAAAAACCCCAGATTTGGGGAAATTTGAAAGCCTGTTTAGGGAAATTGACTGTTGACCATCTGGCAACACTGGTAACAATCTCCTTTCCTATACTCTACTTTTACTGTCCCATTACAAAGACTGTAGTCAAACTAGTGAAAGAAAATACAAAAGAATTATACCAAAGTTAAACGTTTTAACACGCTTACAAATTAAGAATTAGTTTTATAAAAATATCTACTATAAGAATAATTATATTAAAGCTTAAATAAAGCATAAATCTCAATAAATAAAATTATTCTGCACTTAATCCAAGATAATAAATGCAAAGTATATATGCCCTGCATCGAATGATTTATATAAACTATAGTACCCGAAAATATTATCACCAACCGTTTATACAATGAAGGTATTTAATTAGGCTATTTTTGACTGTAAGTCACTTTGAAATGTTGGCTAATTTGATACAATCTACCTTCCTGTACATCTACTTTTACTGTCCCATAACAAATATTGTAGAGAAATTAGCAAGTGAAAATAAAGAGACTTTTGGCCAAACGACTTAATACAATTATAAATTAAAAATAATCTGGTGTGTCACTCACACGACTTTCTCTTACCCTGAAATTTAATAATATAAATACAAATTGCAGATTAAGAGGTAAGATAACGAGTACTGTTATGTAAACCTGTGTTAAACAATTCAAATTAGGCTTCGGAAGAGTTTTAAATGATAATTAGTTCTGTGTTTCATTAATGCACCTACATTTATATAGAATTTAATTCGGCTATTAAAAAATAATTCTGTTTTTAAAAAAATAATTTATTAAAATTATTATTTAAAAAAATATATTTTTTATGATAATACAGACGATTTCCATATTAGAGAAGTAGTATAACACTAAATATCCAAAAAAAGTCCATTTTATTCTCAATATTAAAAAAAAAAAAAAAAAAAAAAAAAAAATTCTAAGTTTTTTTCGTTAAAAGTAAAGAAAATCAATAACTTTGTTTTAAATTATTGCAGATCGATGGTTCAACCATTCGTTTTAAAAGTATTGGCGAGCTCTTTTGAAAGATACCCATCATGAAAATTTACTCCTCTGGAGAGGGGACTCCCCCCCCCCTCCAAGGGGGGAGGCGAGTTCCCTGTTGACTATCTCTCTTACAAAAAATATATATTCGTTTCATTTGGTTTAGTGCAGTCTATAGATGTTAAACTCTACTTACCTGCAATTTCCCCTATAGACGTAATGTATTTCAATACTTTTGAGTATCCCTGTACACGAACCATTTGCTTGATCTTAACGAAAAGTTTAGTGTAGCATCCTTATATGATACACATTTAGAATACCAAGTTGGAACTTTCTGCCATAATTTGCTTTTGAGATATGCTGAAAACAGACAGACACACACAGAGACATACACACAGACCATTTGCTAAAAACATGATTTTCGTATTCAAGGGACCTCAGAACATGTAAATATAACAAAAACTCGCATTCGAAAATTTCACCCAAAAACAATACTTTCTCTACCTTATGGGTAAAAGAAAGTAATTAGTTGAATGAAAAAACGTCTACTATAAGAATAATTAGTACATAAATAAATAAATAAATAAATAAAGCATAAATCTTAAGATATAAAATTACCCTATAGTAGTAAATTGAAATTAGTTTAAAATGTCGCAATATAACACTAGGTGAAATAAATGTCATTTCAATTTTTACAAGTTAAAAATTCAAAGATTATCTTCAAATAATGTCTTCAAGAAGTAATTATTAGAAATGTCACAGGTAGTCGTCTAAAAATAACGTCACTAATTATTCCATGTCTGCAGAAATTATTACCTGTCTGAACAAAATGTCGCATCTGTCATAACGAAATATTGCAGGAAATGTCAAGTTCTATGCTTTCTATTTTCCAAAAGAGAACAACCTGACGGCGTCTTGAAAATATTTATGCATTTTGGAAAGTTGTGAAACAGAAATGCAATATTTTCCTGTCTGCGAAATAATAGTTACTTTTGCCCGAAGATAAAGAGATTGATTGCTTTTAGAGAATAAAATCCTAATTTTAATTTTTAGCACCCGCAATTTTCAGGTTTTAATTTTTAGCGCCCATTTATGTGAAGGATAAATATTTTGTGAAATTCTTAACGGCCCTCTTCACTTACCGTTGCCGGAAGCCAGAGCCAATGTTATTCTATGGGGAAATTTTCTTTACAAATAACTTATTAACTAATACATATTTTTAAATTCTGTTTTCACATTCAGAAAGTTCTCAACTGTTAAATTGACGGACCTTTTATAAAAATGTATTTTTTTTAAATTTTTAATATTTTATTTTGAAATTGCAAAATGAAAAAAATTCACATATTGAAAATTCGTATTTTGCAGCTTCAACATAAAATTAAAAAAATTTAAAAAGTAATTTTTTAAAAAAGGTCTGTCAATTTAACAGCTAGGAATTTTTAGAATGTGAGAACAGAATTTAAAAACATGTATTAGTTAATAAGTTATTTGTAAAGAAAAATTTCCCATAGAATAACATTAGCTTCGGCTTCCGGCGGCGGTGAGTGAAGAAGGCCCTTAAATGAAATTCTTATAAATATGCATATGTATATATAAACCTTTTAAACCATATCACAGAAAGAAATGAAAAATGAAATATATCATAGATAATATATATATATATATATATATCCAATATTATATTACCGTTTAATAAGTAAAAGTCCCTTTTTGAAGTTAAAATAAGTCCTTCCGGCTTATTCGGAAGGGTAGGTTGATTTCTTTTTCCTTATCAAGTAGCCGTCATTTTGTTTCAAAATGGCGGCTACAAATTATTAATGCACTTGGTAGAAATATTGATGTAGGCTATGCTCATATGGATTTTTAAACAAATCGGTTCATAAATACCTTTTTATGTGAATTTAAAATTTTCAAGTGGCCGGCGCTTGGAAACAAAATGGTGAGTTAAGTTGACAAATATATGAAATGTATTTGTGAGATAAGTCTACTGTACACATATAATTCGAATTAATTCAAAATCTCAAAAGTCATCGTGTTGAAAAATTAAGTGGCTGGCACTTCGATCAAAATGGTAGAGAAAGTTCCTCATCTAAAATATCATTTCAAATTTGAAAAAAAATTTTTTTTGGTAGAAATTCTTTCCAAGAGGCTTAGTAAGTTGATAATATGTTAGTTTTCTGCATTTCTAGCTTGTTTTAGCATTAAAATAGCCTAATTTTTCCTTAAAAACGCATAAAAAAGATCCAGCAACGTAGGTAATGGCGCCAAAATTGGCGACTTTTCCTCATATGGCGACTTTTTTGGCGACTTTTGGCGAGAAAATACTTATTATCCATATACCAAAGATTGACGCAATAACGTGATTGGTTCACGAGTTACGTGAACTTTCTAGATTTTTGTTGTTTGAATGATAAATCCATTTTTCAACTTTGATTTGAATTAATTAAGTATTTCTAAAGTTACCGTGAAAACAAATTTTCCAGTGGCCGCCAGTTGGAAACAATACAGTGGAACAAGTTGCCCAGGAAACATATCCAAGATATTTGAAGCATAGGTTCACTGTCCAACTGTGGTTTAAATCAGTGCCGTGTTTCAAAAGTTAATTGTATGGCAAATTTTCAAGTGTCAGTCTAAGTGGTTGCAACTTGGAAACAAAATGGCAAAACAACTTGCCCAGCGAAATCATCCAGTATACTTCTATAAGTTCCTTGTCCAGTTCTAGTTCAAATTAAATCAGTATTTCAAAAATTATCGTCATAAGAAATTTTCAGGTGGCACCACTTGGAAAAAAAAGCGGAGTGAGATGCCCAACGAACTTATCTGAGATATTTGAAGGATAAATCCACTACCCAAATTTGATATGAATTGATTCTGTATTACTAAAGTTACCATATTGACAAATTTTCAAGTGGCAGCCACTTGGACATAAAATTGCGGATCAAGTCGCCAAGTGAACTTATCCTAGATATTTGAACCATAAGTTCACTATCCAACTTTTATTTGAATCCAGTTTATTATTTTAAAAGTTATCGTGATGGCATATTTTCAAGTGGCAGTGTAATTTCAAGTGGCTGGAACTTAGAAACAAGATGTCGGGACAAGTTACCCAGTGAAAACATTCAAGATAATTATATGATAATATCACTGTCACAATTTGGTTCGATTTGGAGTATTATTTCAGAAGTTATAGTGATTTTAAGTTTTCAAGTGGAAGCCTGATTTCAAGTGGTCCCGCTTAACTTAAGATATCTGCCACTTTATTAAAAATGGCAGATATAGTTTACTAATAAACTTCATTGAGATCCTTATATGGTCTGTATTTACATCAAAATTCAAAAAAAAAATTCGGAATATGCTTTTTACAATTTGAATTTGAAATTTTCAAGTGGTCTCCACTTGAAAACAAAATGGCGGAGCAACTTGGTTAATAAATTCATCTAAGATATTTATAAGATAAGTTAAGACACTGTCTAAATTTGGTTCGATTTGGAGTATTATTACGGAAGTTATAGTGATTTTAAAATTTCAAGAGGTAACCTGATTTCAAGTGGTCCCACTTAACTTAAAATATCTGCCACTTTATTAAAAATGGCGGATAAACCTCATTAATAAACTTCATTGAGACCCTTATGTGGCCTGTATTTACAACAAAATTCAAGCAAATCTTGCTTTAAATATGCTTTTTGCAATGTCGGTTTGAAATCTTCAAGTGGCTGCCACTTGAAAACAAAAAGTCGGAGCAACTTGGTTAACGAACTCATCCAAGATATTTATAAGATCAGTTCACTGTCCAAATTTGGTTCAATTTCGAGTATTATTTCGGGAGTTATCGTGATGACAAAATTTTCATTATAGATAGATAGATAGATAGATATATATATAGAGATAAACGAAGTGATTGCAATAGGTCGATTTCTAAAGAAATCAACCTAAAACTTAATTAAAATCCAGAAAAACAATGAAAGCACTACAACTCTCTTCAACAGTATGCAACTCAATCGTACAACTCTCTTCAGCAGTACAACTGAATCAACCCTCTTCAAGGTCATTAGTTGAAAATTATTGTACGCAATCTGTAAGCTTTAAGCTAAAATATATAGAGATAATGCCTGATGTATAGTCGGTAACAAAAGTCTCCGAACACTAGCAAAAATTCCTATGTAAAAAATGTACGCTTAATACAGTTTTGTTAAATAAATCCTTGTCGAATCCTGAATTTAGATTAAGAACAGGATTCGACAAGGATTTATTTAACGAAACTGTATTAAGTGTACTTTTTTTACATAGGAATTTTTGCTTGTGTTCGGAGACTTTTATTACCGACTGTACCTTAAATATATATATTATGAAATTAATTAAATGTGAGAGAATTTTAAATCGAATTCATAATCTATAAGAATTTAAATTTCAAAAGCTAGTAGAAAAAGAAAAAATCAACTACAAAAAATAATCCGCTGCAAAATATAAAACCGTTAATATTCGCTAACTAAATACAAGTTAAACGTCTATCAATGAAAGTTCTAGTGCATGCAAACGTTAAAAACTAACTAAGGGATATACGCACACACACATACGAGGTGTGGCTATTAAATAACGAGACTATTGCTGCTACAGATGAACTACATACGCACCAAATCCGAACGACCGACATCTGTGCAGCGTAAAGCCTTCTCTTTCCATTGCAGCGCCTCCCGTGTTTGTAGAGAAATCAGTCTGGCCGTAACCTTCGTTTGTGTAAGAGGTGTTCGTTTCGTTTTGCAGAAAACGTGATAAGTGTAAAAAATAGAGCAACGAATTGTAGTGAAATTTCCAGTGAAACTTGGTAAAACCGCTAGTGAAACTTATCTTTTATTAGAACAAGTTTATAGCGATGAATGTTTATCACGCGTGCGAGTTTATGAGTGGTTCAACCGTTTCCAAGATGGCTGAGAAGACTTTGGAGATGATGATTGAAATTCAAAACGATGATGATCTTTTTTTTCGACATTCATGCTATTGTGTACCTTCACTGGGCTCCTGAATGTCAAACTATTAATCAACATTACTATCTTGAGGTGCTTGCTCAACTCCGTGAAGGGGTAATGAAAAAACGACCCGAATTGTAGAAGAACAAGTCGTGGGTTCTCCGTCAAGACAACGCGCCGGCTCACACGTCATTGTCTGTCAAGACGTTTCTAGCCAAATACAACATCTCAGTTTTAGACCATCCGCCTTATTCGCCTGACCTGGCTCCATGTGACTTTTATCCGTTCCCCAAAGTTAAATTTGCATTAAAAGGAACAAGATTCGAGTCAGTTAAAGCTGTGAAAGAAACAGCAACGTTGTCGCCTCATGCAGGAGCTCACAGGACAAGACTTCCTGCATTGTTTCGAACAGTGGAAAATTCGCATGGCGCGTTGTAGGGATAGAGGAGGGGTGTATATTGAAGGTGATAATAACTAAATATGTATAAATTTAAAATAAAACGTTTTACAGCAATAGTCTCGTTATTTAATAGCCACACTTCGTATATAGCAAAAATTAACAAGTCCAAAACTAAACTTTCATTTAACTCTTTCTCCTATAATGCTTCCTTAACCAATCTTTCGTTTAATTCTTTCAATCTTTACTATAAGAAACAAGAAATCAATTTATTGTACGTTTACTTCACTTAAGTAGAAACAAGTAATAAGAAACTTCAGAGGAATCTTTAGCTTAAGGATATTTGTTGTACATTTCTAGTAAAAGAGGGTTATTACCTATTTTTTGAAGTAGATAACAGAGATAATACATGTAAGAGAGGAAATAAGAAAATGGAAACACATTCTAAGATGAAACATTAAAAAACGAGTACATTTCAAGCAAATAAACTTTTAAAGTATCTTTAAAAGTAAACATTTTGAAATTTTTTTTTTTTTTTTTTTTCTAACATAAAAACGATAGAGAATATTTTTATCAAAAATTTATAATCTCAAAAGACTTAGGTCTCACTAGTAATTAAGAGATTTCCCAAGTCGACAAACGGGAAGCGTCGAATTCGAACCAATCTCGCTCTCGTTGACCTAACCGTTGAAATTTTTCTGTAGTTTTCCCAAACATTTGTATGAATAAGGGCTAAGTCCCCTTAAAAGGACCTCCATGGAGGTCATTTCTCTAAGATCTAAATCCCCAGGGTAAATAATCGGCCTCAATCCGCAACTATCCAATCCAAAATATCTAATAATTAAACATAGTACACCATTTAATTTTACATCTCATTTGAATTTAAAAGTATACACCATAGACGCCAACATTTAAATTTATTCCGGAGTATTTTTAGCCCCGCCTTTATTTCGCACCACTTTATTTATAGAAAATTGTTCTCCAATATATAACTTCGATAAAAAAAGAATAAATTACTCTTAAAAAATAAGTGGTATGAAATAAAGGCGGGCTAAAATTACTCCGGAATAAATTAAAATGTTGGCATCTATAGTATGCACTTTACTTAAGGCAAAAGCAATGGCAAGATAATAAATTGAAACAGAGCGTATACTAATAAAATAGTTAATGTCGAATCCGAATCCCTAGAAAAGTGACTGGGAGAAAGAAACTGAACAATATTTTAATTTGTAGATACCTGAATAAAAAACGGAACGTAATAAAGAAAAGAAAAAATCATTATGAGACTCAATATAAAAGAAAAAAAAATAACGAAAGAAATCACCCACACATAAAAAGGAATTTCCTTTTGAAAAACAAAAAACTTCTAAAAAAATATTTAATTTTTTTCAATTATATGTTTTTTAAATATTACTTACATTTTGTAAATTATTAAAAATACTTTAAGGAAAAAAAAAATCTTTAGAAAGCTTTTAAAAAGATATTACGTACTTACAACGTTTTAAAGTACTTTAAATATTTAAAATCTTTAAAATATACATCAGATACTTAAAGTATTTAATAAAATTGTTTTGCTATTTGAACAGAATATTTTTAGTTTGCTTAAAAAAAAAAAAAAAAAAAAAAAAAAAAAAAAAATCAAAATTAATTTTGTTTAAGAGAAACTGAAAATTTATTTTCTACGAAATTGCTTTTAGCTGTCAATCTAGTCCCAGAAGAAAATGTTGTATATCCACTTTTGCTGTCTCCATTTAATGGATAGTCACAAACTAATAAAACAGCCAGCAGCACATTTTGTCTCAGAATAGTGGAAAAGTGATTGAAAAATATTAAGCGAAAGTGTGAAAATGTTATCTAGATTTTTTTTTGTCTAAATTCTTAAAACAAGTTCTTCCGACTGTCGGAAAAGTAGGTTGGTTTCTATGATTTTTTCTCAATAAGCCGCCATTTTGAAACAAGATGGTGGATCGAGCTGATTAATGGTATCGGTAAAAAGCATAATATGGACAGTGTACATGTCAAGTTTTTTTTAGTTTTTTTTTTTTTTTTTTTTTTTTTTTCTTTAAGTTTTCTCCATTTTGGAACAAGATGGCGGATTGAGAGGATTAATAAACTCGATAAATGCTTTAATATGGCTACGTACATAACAAGTTTCAAGCAAACTAATTTGTAAAAGTGTTTTTTTTTTAATAAAAGTTTAAAGTTTTAAAAAAGGCCGCTATTATGAAAACGATGGCGTATCAAGTCAGCCAATGAACTCATTGAAGATATTTCTAAGATAAGTCCATGGTCCAACTTTGATTATATTTTGGTTCCATATTTCAGAAGTTATCGTGATAGACAAAGTAAGTAATTACAATGAGTCGATCTCTAACGAAATTAAGAGGCCTCTCCACTTATCGTCCCCAGAAGCCAGAGCCAATGTTATTTTATGGAGAATTTCGCCCCATTATAACTTATTAATTAATACATATATTTAAATTCCGTTTTCACATTCATAAACTTCACAACTATTAAACAATTTATCGCTTTCTAAAAATTATTTTATAAAATTTTTAATATTTTATTTTGAGGTTGTAAAATGCGAATTTTCACAATGTGAAATTTTTCATTTTTGAGCTTAAAAATGAAATATTAAAAAAAAAAAAAAAAAAAAAAAAAAAAAAATCAATTTTTAAAAAGCGATAAATTGTTTAATAGTTGGGAATTTACGAAAAGTGAAAACGGAATTTAAAATTACGTATTAGTTAATGAATTATAATGGGGAAAATTTCCGCATAGAATAACATTGGCTTCGGCTTTCGGAGACGATAGGTAGAAAGTCCCCTTAACCTAAAAAAAAGTAAAATGACTCCACTCGACTTTTAGAACGTTAAGTAATTAATGGCTACTTCAATAAATGTAAGAGAAGTCTGAAATCATACTTCAAATAACTTGAGCCCATAATGATAAAGAAGTTTCCGATGTGTCCCTGTAAAAAATCTTTAAGATTCGTCAAAATCTATTCAGCTCGTGCGATAGTGATTTATAGCATGTAGTATATAAATTTTCTGTTCATTTTAATAAGGCATTTAGACACTATCGCACTTTAAATAATTTCAACTCACAGGATATAATGATAAAGACTTTTTTGTTGTATCCCTGTAAAAAAAGCTATAAGTGCTAGATTCACCAAAATCTATACAGCTCGTGCTACGGTGACCTATAACATACGTACCAACTTTTTGCACATTAGAAAAAAGCATTTAAACGCTATCGTGTTCACTCACGCGAATACATACACACACTTCACTGAGAAAAAATTTTATAACTGACATCTAGAATCTAAATTGTGGCTCTAGAAAAAATAGTTCCATATCATCCTTATAAATTCTAGTCCCCTTTGAAAGCGAGTTCTAGAAGCTCCTGTTTGTATTCTAGAGAGTTTGCCTATATTCTCGAGGAAAGTTATTTAAAAATCTCTGCAAATAAATGAGATTACAAGAAGCGGGTTTCAGCAACTATAATATTGGTTAATTACCAAATTCTAGAAAATCAAGCGAGAATTTCTCGCACTACAAATGATTCAGAATATTTAGAGTATTCAGAATATTGTTTCACCATCTAGAAATGTGTACACTAGAAATTCTCGATAATTTCGTCTATTCAGTTTATTGGCGTGCCTTAATGCGCATAGCTCGGAAATCTATATTTCTAGTTAAGGGATTTAGAAAATGGTCATTTATTCATTCTAGTGAAAGGCGGTATATTTTTTTCACAGTGTTACACATACATCACAAAAAAAGTGTAAAATCTTAGATATCTCTAATAGGGAAGCTAATGTCAAGACCAATGTTGGCAGTGTATAACTACATGTCATGACAGTCACAAATATAAATTTACAACATTCTACGACCGTTCATTTTTGAGCTATGTGAGATACAAAATCCATTTCGCAAATCAGGATTATAATATTTTTTTTGCACAATAGGTTCGGAAAATATAAATAAAAATTATAACAAATCATTAAAAAAACGTAAACAAGACAAAATCATAAGTAAATCATTAAATAATATTATAGTTTTAAAAAATTACAGAACACGCTTTTATAGAAATGTGAACTAAAAAGCACAAAATATCTATCTTAGTATTAAAATGCAGGGTAAGAGAAAATCGTGTGAATGACACACCGTAATATTTACATACATTTAAATCTTTAATTAAAATAATTTAGAATTAAACAAAAACCATTTTTAAAAAGTCTCCCCTGTCTGGGCTCGAACGCTAGACATTTAGGTTCGTAGCGCGGAGCTTTACAACACAGCCACAGCGTCCACGTACGGAAAGTCTTTTTTTACAATATAGATTTTTTGTTTGCTCCCAGAGCGGTTACAAACATACAAACCTACAAACATACATACAGGTGAAGCTAATAAAAGCGTGTTAAAATTATAACAAATCATTCAAAAAATGTTTAAAAAGACGCAACAGAGTAAGAATTTGGAGAGAAAAACTGTTTTGCTATGTTGAATAGAGTGTTTAAAATTTAAGTTCCGAGAAACTAAAATTTATTTTGTTTAGAACGAAAAATAAAATTTATCCATTACTAAATTGTTTCCAAATGTCAATCTAGTCCCAGAAGAAAACTGTTGTATATCCATTTTTGCAGTCTTCAGTTAATGGACAGGGGAAAACTAATAAAACAGCCAATAGAGCATTTTATTTGAGGATAGTGGATGTGTAAGGAAAAGGAAATAAAACATAATATTTTGTAAACGAAAAATTCGCTTTGGTTTTATTTAATTGTTAGCAATCAAAATATTGGTGATTAAATTTATAATATGTTTGTCTAAAAGTATACAGAATAAAATATATTATTCCCGAAATTATTTCCAACTGCCTATCTTGTTGTAGAAAAAACTGTTTTAAATTTATTTTTTCTGTTTTTAGTTACTGGATGGGGGTAAACAAATAAAACAGCCAGTACCGCATTTTGTTTCAGAATAGTCGATGCATAAGGTAAAGGAATAGAAAACACAGTCTTTGATCTTTGTAAAATAAGAAAATAGTTTCATTTTTACTTACATATTGGTCATTAAAGATGATTTTGATTAAATTTGTGATATATCTGTTTTAAAAATTAAAACTGAAGAATAAAAAAAAAAAAAAAAAAAAAAAAAAAAACAGTTTTTTTTTTATAATTATTTGCCACTTATTAATAAATTAAGCTACTGAAAATACTTAAAGTTATTTTTTAATTCTTATTTTTAATGATCAACTGTAAAAAAAATAATTAAAAAATAAAATAAAAAATAAATTCATCACTTAACAAAATGTAAATTACAGGGAAAATTGAGGGGGAGAGAAATTTTATTAAATAAAAGTTCAACATAATCACACTACATATCGACGATATGTACCGAAAGTTGACACAGATACTATAAATTTTAGAAGATTTATAATCACTGTAGAGAAGAATCTATTTTTATTGAAAGGCGGGGTTACAGAAAGTCATGGGAGTGACACACCAGATTATTATTACTATTTATTTATTTTATTTCTTTTTTTATTTTTTCAAAATTTTAATGTTTTAAGAATCAAAAATGGAAAATTGTAAATAAATTTTCTGCTGATATATATATATATATATGTGTGTGTATAAACTTTCAAAGAAAGTTTCATGAAAATTACAAATAAATAAATAAATAAAAATTAGACGCATAGTACATTTTAAACTTGGCGCAACTACGTCAAAATTAGTTTTGAGAAAATGATGTTTAAAGTTTTCATTTTACAAGAGATTCAGTATTGCATTACAAATATAAACGCTTATAACTCAGCATAGAACGACGACAGTTGAATTTTCCATACATTACTATTGTTGAAAAGTTTTATATTTTAGTAAAATTGAAATATTAAACTTATACCAAAACTAAATTAAAAACTGGTGCACAATCAATAAATAGATTTTAAAACTTCTTTACACACTATCAATTTTAAGCCAGCACAACCAGTTTCGGAAGGACGTAGCCTTTCTTCATCAGGCGCAAAAAAAAAAAAAAAAACGTGCTACTGCCTTGGAGGCAAAAGCAAGATTGAAAGCAAGATTGAATTTGGCAAAATCCAGAGGGGGAGGAGAAACACCCTGATTGTGCTGGCTTAAAATTTATGGTGTGTAAAGAAGTTTTAAAATCTATATATTGAACTTATAGTCCAATCAAGATATTTTGAAAATCCACCGTCGTAAAAATTTAAATATATATATATATATATATTAATGACACTAGAAGGCTTTGCGCCCTGCTCGCTCCGTTCATCAACCCCCGAGGGCGGCTTCATCCCCTCCTCCAATTTGCTTCTCTCATTAACCTTTGCGGTGCTCTACCCGCTTATTTACAGCTTTGACCATCACTGGACAGAAATATTAATAATTATTAATATTAATTTCTGACGGAAACATATGTTAGACAGCTAGACACACAAAATAAATAACGACAGCAGTGATTTTTTTTTTTTTTTTAGATCAGAGAGAAAATTCGTAATATCTAAATCATTTAGCGTTACAGCTTTAGTATATGACCCACTGAAGACCTTTAAATTTTTATCACTATTCATTGATGGATTTTTGGGTACAATTACTTGTTTAAAGAAATTATGAACTTATTTTGTCTAATGCCTATATTTTTAACTATTGCATTTCTTTTAGTTAATTTAGAACACTATGTAATACTCTTTATTTATTTTCAATGTACTGCTAAGTTTGAAATGGTGCTTGCAGCAGTAAAGATGCAATTTTTTAAAGTGCATTTTTTCTAGAATATGATCTAGTCAAACATATTGAAAATAAATAATTTATGTGATTATTGTTAATGTTTCAAACATTTCGTTTTAGTGAAATGAATTCCTTGGCGAAAAACATCCGATCTACTTCATCACTAAATATTAAAAATCAATAAACAAGGTCATACTAAAGATGCTCGCATATAGCCAATCGTTTAAATATGTCTTGAGTTAAAAAACTAAATTTTTATATAAAATAATATAAGTTGTTGTATCTTAAATTTCATTTTATAAATTTCTGGGCCTAACTCTAAAACAATAGTTGTTTAACATAATCATTATATTCATTACTAAATCTTTTTTGCCATACGTTAAAGTAAAATTAATAAAATATAAACTAATTTTATTTCGTCTGGATTAAATTTTTGCTTAATATTTTTAAAATATTGGTTATTTTTACATATTTTCCTTATTTTTTTTTTCTTTTCTCAAGCATCTTGAAGAAGAAAAATTTTCAATTTCTTTTTCTTTTTTTTCTCTTTCCCCTTTTCTTCTTTTTTAGATATAATTTTCTAAAATACAAATATATTTGCAGACAATAAATTACAGTTCTATATAAATTTTTTTTCGTTGAAAATACCTATGATAATGCTTTTTATATATTTGCAGACGATCAATTTCTTTGTTACTAATAGCAACATTGTCATTTATTTTATTTTTTCTTACACTATTGATTACATTTTAATTTGCCTGTAGAAAATGACGTCGAACAAACAATGATTTGGAGAAGCTATTTGCCTCTTTAATAACGCGAAGTTTTTAATTAATAACTTCGTTAATTAAGATGATAGAAACTTTTGACCAAGAGAAATGTCTTTTTTTAAGTATTTCGAAAACATTTATACCTCTCATGACGCTGAGGACATACCCGATCACGAGGAGATGCGGTAGCAGACAAGAAAAATTGACGTCAGCGGTAGTAACTTTTTTTAAAAATGTATAAAGTTAAGGTACGCCTTACCCATAAAAAATAATTAAGAAAAAAAGCATAAGCAATATCAATGTAAAGAGTTATATACAAAAGACATAGACAATTAAAGTATTTTAATTTTTAAAAAGTCAGTAAATGTATTATACTACTATAATTTTTACGTGATTTAATTTTTTACAAAAGATAATCCAATCGAATTTTGTAAAATTTAAAAAATATAATAGCAATAAATAACACCGAAACACTATAGTATGTTGTGGCAACCACAAGACTTTCTTCTACATTTTCCTATACAAATTTACTCAGTAAAAATAATTAATTAAAATTATTATTTAAAAAAATTATCTTCCATGATAATGCAGACGATTTCCATATTAGAGAAGTAGTATAACACTATATACCCAAAAAAAGTCAATTTATTCTCAATATTACAATTTTTTTTTTTTTGTTAAAAATGAAAAAAAAAATCTATAACTTTATTTTAAATTATCGCAGATAAAAAGGCATTTAAAGGTATTGGCGAGCTGTTTTGAAAGATATTTATCCTGAAAATTTACCCCCCCCCCCCCCCCAAACGGTGAAGTCAAGGCTCCTACATACACATTTTTTTTTTCCAGTTGACTATCTCTATTATAAATAATTCTTTCAAATTTCATAATGATTATTAAAAAATAATTCTCTTTATGCACATTTATACAAAATTTTGTCCTGTACCCCCACATTAAAAATTAAAAAAAAAAGCGGGATGGCAACGCAAGCTGTTGGACAATTTTTACCAAAAGTTGACAGGCACTAATTTATATCAATGTGTTACATACAAGTTTGTGTGAACATACAAGTTTGTGTGAATTTCTGTACAGTAGTACCTGCGATACAGTTGCCACAAAAGTTTGTCACACACAGACAGACAGGCATTTTCTAAAAATGGTCAAATTATGTTCTACAGCTCTGGAAACGTGTAAATCCATCAAAAACTCGAGGTCGAAAATTTTTACGAAACCAATACTTTCTTCTATTGAATAGAAAAGAAAGCAATAAATAAATAAATAAATAAAACTCACAGTCCGGCAATTGCTATGTTACTTTCACTATCAGACAATGTATTTCAGAACATAAAATTCTATACATCTGATTTTCTCTGTTTTATGATTATATTACAAATGCAAAAAAACTTATAAAATACTCTGAAAGAAGAATCAGATGCCATTCTATAAGATACGTATGTTTATGCGATTGTGAGAATTCTTTCAAACTTTGAAGGAAAAAAAAAAAAAAAAAAAAAAAAAATAGGGTTATCTTTTTTAACAGAGAAGTAAAGAGAAAAATAACAAAAGAACCAGGAAGTTCGTAAAACGCAGTTAAAAGATGTAGTTTTTAGAAAAAAATAATATTATTAGAGTCATTATAAAATGAATAAATAAAAAGAGCATTAAACAAAGTTAAAAGAGTAAAAATTTTTCATAATTTAAAATATTTAAGCAAAAAAAAAAAAAAAAAAAAACAAGTAATATTTTCCTTTAGAAAAGAGAAGATACAAGGTTATTCCATATTCCATTCAGCGTTGCAAAATGCTATAGTTAAAAAAAAAAAAAAAAAAAAAAAAGTTGTACCTCACGGGACTAATGTGCAAGTTGCACCGAACGAACAAGCTATTTCTTTCAACGAAAATGCCTACTAACTCTGGACGATAGGTCTAATATATCGTATCCTATTATATATCGTATTTATCGTAATATAACTCAATACTTATTTCGCTTCCTCCTTCGACTCGTTTTAATACGCATTTTTTATATGCATGAGCAGGCCCCGAAAAACAAAAACATTAAATCATTAAATTCATTTTTTTACTTATTTTTATTTCATATTATTTCACGCGCACTTTTTATTTCCTAATTCAAAATTATAAAAAAAAACTTTTTCGATATCGCTTGTAACGATACTGATTATTATTAATTTTCTTTTCTTTTTCTTTCAATAATAATAATAATAATAATAATAATAATAATAATAAGATTTTGATGAAATTCTGGCAAAAGCAGAATTTAGTTTAGGACGGAGGACTATTATTATTATTTTTTTTCTTTTTTCAAATTATAACATCGCTTTCAAATTATTCAATTATATTTTCGATAAATTTTAGATTTCGACAAATGTCCAACTATCGAAATCGACAACGCAAAAATCCCAGATTGAGACTAATAGGCCATCAGTCCTAACAACAGAGTCATAGCCCGGGAGTGTCAAATATCACTTTCATCATCGGACAAAATATTTTCGGATCATAAAATTCCTGTACATTCTCTTTCCATGTTTTCTGATTACAAATGTGAAAAGTCTAAAAAATCTGGTGTCATTCCAAATACGACATTCCATTACTAGCGTGACTATATAAAACTAAATTTAAAAAATACATAAAATAAAAAAGGTGTAGTATTGAACAAATTTAAAAGAGTAAATATTTTTGTTAATTCAAAATGTTTACTTGAGGAAAAAAAAAATCCATCATCGGCCAAAGTATTTTCGGAATATAAATTTCAGTGCATCTTCTTTCCCTGTTTTGTGAAAGGTGTGGAAAAAACTAATAAAACAGCACGAAAGAAAGAAAAAACATATGATGCCATTCCAAAAACGCATTTATGACGCGGTTGTTAGAATTATTTCTAATCTCGAAGAACAGGATAAGGACTTTTTCTTTTTCAAAGTGTAAATATAAAATAATAGAAAAAGCGAAGTTTAAAGATACAGTTAAAAAAATTAGATTTTAGTAAAAAGAAAAAGTCACTCTTAGCGTCACTATATAAAGATAAAAACAAAGAATACATAAAATAAACAAGGAGTTGTGTTAAACAAAGTTAAAAGAGTAAATATTTTTGATTATTAAAATTTTTACTCAAAAACATACCATAAAAAATCTCATACATTGCCCATCAATTCCGAACGTTACTTACATCACCGGCCAAAGTATTTTCGGAACATAAATTCCTGTACATCTTCTTTCCCTGTTTTGTGATTGCAGATGCGGAAAAACTAATAAAACAGCATTGATGTCATTCCAAATACGTATTTTTCAAGCGATTGTGGGAATTCTTTCTAATCTCAAAAGCAAACACAAAAGGTTAAGTATGTCTTTTTTTTTTTTTTAAGACTGAGGACTATTAGTCTCAATCTGCGGATATTTACGATATCAGTTTTATGGTAGTTGGACATTTATCGAAAATATAATTGAATAATTTAAAAGCAATGTTATAATTTGAAAAAAAAAAAAAAAAAAAAACCTTATAGTTCTCTGTCCTAAATTAAATTCTGCTTTTGCCAGAATTTCATCAAAATTATTATTATTATTATTATTATTATTGAAAGGAAAAGAAAATTAATAATAATCAGTATCGAAACAAACATTATCGAAAAAGTTTTTTTTTTTTTTTAAAGAATGTAAATGTAAAATAATAGAAAAATCAGAGTTTCAAGATATGGTTAAAATAATTAGATTTTAGTAAAAAAGAAACTATCAGCCAATTATTAGACAAAAGGCATTATTATTAGGCAATATATAAAACTAAATAAATAATAATAATAAATACATAACATAAAAAGGAGTTATGTTATACAAAGTTAAAGAGTAAATATTTTTGATAATTCAAAATATTTGTTAAAAAAAAAAAAAAAAAAAAAAAAAAAAATCTCATTCATAGCCCATCAATTCCGAACGTAACTTTCATCACCGGTCCAAGTATTTTCGGAACATAAATTCCTGTATATCTCCATTTCCTGTTTTGTGATTACAGATGCGAAAAACTAATAAAACAGAACGAAAGAAGAATTTGATGCCATTCCAAATACTTTATTTATTTATTTGACGCGATTGTGGGAATTCTTTTTAATCTCGAAAAAGGATAAAGTATTTTTATTTTCCAGGGTGAAAAAATTTAATTTAATAGAAAAAGCAAAGTTTGAAGATAGAGTTAAAAAATTAGATTTTAGTTAAAAAAAAAAAAAAAAAAAAAAAAAAAAAAAAGACACTATTAGCGTCACTATTTAAAACTAAAAACAAACTAGTACGTTGTGGCCACCACATGATTTTTTTCTATATTTTCCTATACAAAATCACTCAGTAAAAATAATTTATTAAAATTATTATTTAAAAAGATTATCTTCCATGATAATGCAGACGATTTCCATATCAGAGAAGTAGTATAACACTAAATATATATATATATATATATATAAAAGTCAATTTTATTGTCAATATTAGATTATTATTTTGTGTGTGTGTGTGTGTGTTAAAAATGAAAAAAATCGATAACTTTATTTTAAATTATTGCAGATCGATGGTTCAACCATTCGCTTTAAAGATATTGGCGAGCTCTTTTGAAAGATACCCATCATGAAAATTTACTCCCCTCGAGCGGGACTTCCCCCCCCCCCCCCCCAGGGCGGGTGGCGAGGCTCCTACACATACAAAAGATTTTTCCCAGTTCACAATCTCTATTGTAAATAATTCTTGTAAATTTCATAATGATTACTAAAAAATAATTCTCTTTATGCACATTTATACAAAATCTTGTCCTATATCTCCATGTTAAAAATTTAAAAAAAGCGAGATGGCAACGCAACCTGTAAGACAATTTTTACCAAAAGTTGATAGGCACTAATTTATGTCAAGGTGCAACTTTACATACCAATTTGTATGAAATTCTGTGCAGTAGTTCCTGAGATACAGTTGCCACAAAATTTTGTCACACACACACACAGACAGACAGACAGACATTTTCTAAAAATGGTCAAATCGTGTTCTACAGCTCTCAAAACGTGTAAATCCATCAAAAACCCGAGGTCGAAAATTTTTACGAATCCAATACTTTCTTCTATTGAATATAGAAGAAAGTAAAAATACGCAAAATAAAAAACAAGTTGTGTTAAACAAAGTTAAAAGAGTAAATATTTTTGATAATTAAAAATATTTACTCCAAAAAAGAAAACAAGAAAATCTTATTCATAACCCGTCAATTCCGAACGTTATTTTCTTCACTGGCCAAAGTATTTTCGGAACATAAATTTCTGTACATCTTCTTTCCCTGTTTTGTGATTACAGATGCGGAAAAAGTAATAAAACAGGAAGAAAGAAGAATTTGATGCCATTGTAATTACGTATTTTCGGCGCGATTGCGGGGATTCTTTCTAATCTTGAAGAAAAGAATAAGGATTTTTTTTTTCCTTTTTCTTTTCTTTTTCAGTGTGTAAATATAAAATAATCAGGCATGAGAGTGCAGAAAATTGAAAAAAGAGGAAACACGCGTGTTCATAAAATTAATTTCAAATGAAAAATAACGCGCACGGGGAAAACTATACAAATGTGTTCATGAAATGTATTTCAAATGAAAAATAATGCTCACAGGAAAAAACTATACAAAATATTTTTAAAGTGACAAATTAAACTAAAAGAATAACACATCAACACAATAAAACATGTGTTTAGAAAAAAAAAACAAAAAAAACAAACAAACAAACAAAAAAAAAAAACATTAGCTAGCAATCAACATATAACATTGACTGGTGGTGGAAAATGGGGGAAAAAAAAAGGGGGGAGGGGTAAAAAGTAGTTCATGAGTGAGAAATATGAAACAAAATTCTACTTCTTTATGGGTTCTAGAATATCATAAAGTAAGTTTAAAATTAATATTGACATTTTTGTTGTGGATGGATAAATATTCAAAAATAAAAGGCTTCCCGCAGAATGTTTGATTGGCAAGGGTTAGAGATGGAAAAGGAGGGGGGGGGGGGAGACAAAAATTACATGAGTGAGAAATATTGAATAATTCTGTTCTTTTATATGTTATAGAATCTGATAAAGCATGCTTAAAATGAATATTGATATTTATATTTTGGATGGAAAAAGATTGAGAATCTAAAGTTTTTCGTGGAGCGTTTGAACACTGATCATTATTAGAGTTTGATTTTAACAAAACAAAAAACCGCGAAATAACCAAAAAGCGGAAAATCGCGGATCCGCGGAAAATTCTCATGCCTGAATAATAGAAAAGGCAAATTTTGAAGATACAGTAAAAACAATTAGATTTTAGCAAAAAAGATATTATTAGCGTCACTATATTAAATTTAATACAAAAGATACATAAAATAAAAAGTAATATGGGGCAAGATAAAAAAAAAAAAAAAAAAAAAAAAAAGTTGATCAAAATTGTTTTCTTAACATGAAACAAAACCAAACGATTATTTTTTTTCAAAAACTGGCAATATAAAGAACTATGCTGTTTTTGTTTTATTTTTGTGCAGTACAGTACGTCATTGAATAATTTTGTGCATAAATTCCGCTTACAGATTGTACGCTTTTTTTGTTCATTGTTTTTACATCCTTTAGAGGAGATTTACCAATTTTTGAAAATTTATTCAGTAAAATTTTTATCGCCCCTTTTATTCCCACCATTTTCTTCGTCCTTAACATTTAATTACGATTAAATTGAAGAAAATTACTTTTCTAAAAAAAAAAAAAAAAAAAAAAAAAAAATGGTGCGAAAAAAAGACGGGTATTAACAGTTTTACGAAATTAATTAAAAAGTCGTCAATGCTGTTTTTGTAGATATACTACAAATATTTTTACTACATTGTGGATATTTTCATTGTTTGTATTATTTTTATACACATTACAATCACGTTTATGAACCAGATTTTTTTAATCGCATTTACCACCATTTTCAGCCTTTTTGCGGGTTATCCGAGGAATCTATGCCATTCAATTCTGCGGATAGTCGGGAGTTTATTGTACCCTCATTTTCGTAAGCATTTTCGTAACCCGGTCGGTAAAGCGTCAAGTTCGTAAATGGAAGATTGCGGGTTCGATACTTGAGCCAGCCAAAGACAGTCGTATACACGAATGGTGGGTGATGCACATAAAATCTACCGTGACCACAATGTCCTTCATGTCCCCATTTAAATTATACCTCTGGAAGTCTACTCTTCTACTTTTATTTTTGGGGTACAGGCATTAAAGATTCGTTAGAATTATGCATTTAATTTACAGAAAACTACAAAATTTTGTTTATACTATTTGTATAATGCCCGAGATGAAATTCCACTATTTTAGTTGATGTCGTCTTATTTTTATCCTTTTACTTCACTTCACATTTTGATAATTTTCTTTAAATTTTCACATAAGCACACACACACACACGTAAGTTAGTTCATATTCTTTCCAGGTATATGTAACTACAAAATAGTATTTAAGAAATTAAATTTGCTTGTCTGTTTGCTACGTATTTAAATGATTCAGTTAAATTCACCAATTGTTTTTAAAGTTATTCCGCGTAGTAGTAATAATAATAATAACTAAAAGATATAAAAAATGAGATGGTTCTACTTTCATTTAGATAATGTAAAAAAAAATGAGATTAGAGAAGTATACATAAAAAAAAATAAAATAAATAAATAAAAAAAGAAGAAGAAGAAGAAACATAAATACAACATATTGATATTTGATTTATTTCATTAACTTAGTAAATGAAGCTAATATATATGTATATATGTATATATATATATATATATATATATATATATATATATATGGGTTATCAATTTCCATATAAATAAAATACATTACAGTTACATTAATTTGTTATTAATATTAGAGTTTTATTACACTATTGTAATAAATATTTGTTCCTTTTATGTCTCCCCCCCCCCCCAAAAAAAAAAAAAAAAAAAAAAAAAAAAAAAAATCTCATAACTCCAAAACTTTTAAAGTTTTATATAAATAATGATTTATTCTTATTATTTGATTTTGAATAGGTTACTACCTACAAAAGATTAATTATTTTATTTTTGATTATTCTATTTTTCCATTAAAAACATGAAAATTTTATTATACGAGTTTAATCTGTATTCTAATTATTAAAAATTAACACCAGGAAATAATTTAAAATCTTACGTTATTCTTGCTTCCTTCTCGTTTTTTATTTTTGTTTCACCAGAGAAACTGTTACCAGAAAAACTAAGAAGAAGAGGAAGAAGAAAAACTAGCAAAATACACAGAACACACAGCGAAAACGTCACCTGTATATCTACTTCTACAACTCGGGGAGTATTACTGCAGGGAAAGTAAATAAAAGATTGACTTAAAGGAAAGACTCGTGAATGTATCAGAAAAATGTGTACTACTAAAAGAAACCACCTTTTTTTTTTTTTTTTTTTTTTTTTTTTTCCCTTCAAGAAAGTTCTTAAAACTTTTTAAAGTTTAATTTTCTGAAAATCACGTATTGATATAAAATATTAAGCGTAAATTATTTTAATTATTTCTTCAAAGTATACGATAATACATTTTTAATACTTAAAGTGTATTTTTAGTAGTATTATGTCATTTTTTCCCTTTAAACAATACGAAATTTTCAGTATATTATATGATGTGTATACTAATTTTACTCAAATCTACGCAAAGGCAACCGATTTTATAGTTTCTTTTTAAAAATAAATTTATACAGAAAAAAAAATTTCTTTATAATTGCAAACTAGTGTGTCATGGCCAACATCAAAAATTTTTCTAAATCATTTTATATAATAGAGCCAAACACTGTTTAACATGCACAATCACTTAATTATAGCTTCTCACATTAAAGATTTCACATATGGAGTTTGATACAATTTTAATCAAGGCATGTTGAGTTGTAGCATCTGAAAAATCCCAGAGAATGAGTATATATTTTCAATACTTTATATATTTTAAAGTGTCAACACAGTGGTAAAATTCGCTGAATTTTAAATAATAAAATGATTAAGTACAGTTGAAAATGTTTTATAATCTAGGCGGTCCGCATGATTTTTCTTTCATATTTTACAGAATGTAGAAACTGAATAATTTTTTATTGATACATTAAACTTATCTTTAATATTCTAAAAAATTATCGAGTTCCATTCATGAAAAATAAACCTCGGGAAATATTAAATAAAATAAAAAACCGTATGCATGTCTTGTACTTTTTTTATTTTTATTTTTATTTATTTATTTTTTATTTTATTTTGTTTTTTTCCTCAAAATTATAGCAAAAAGAAAAAAAGTACAAAAAGTGTTCGAATAAATAATATACTTTCCTTTTTAGTTAAAAAAAAAAAAAAAAAAAAAAAAAGGCCTCAATTCAAAACTAAAACTTTATCTGTAAACCCACTTCTACAAGTCGTTCAGTATGACTGCGGGGAAAGTAAATAAAAAATTGACTAATGGAAAAAAAAGAAGCAGAAAAAGTATCAGAAAATTTTTGTGTTTTGTGGTTTTGAAATAGAGACTTTTTCCTTCTAAGAACACTCTTAAAAAGGAGTTGTCTAAAATTGTTTTTTAAAAAGGGTTCTAAAACTGTGTTTTCATTTTTACGAGATTGAAAAACATATAAATAATAATAAATGTAAAAACTATTTTAATTTTTTTTCGCAAAAAGTGCGATAATATAATATAGTGTTAAGACTTGAAGCGCATTTTCTCTTGAACTATGCATCATCATCATTGCCATCAATTTCAGCCTTTATCACTCCACTGCAGAATGAAAGCCTCTCCTGGGTGATTCAAATTTGTCCTGCTTTCTGTCATTCTTCCCCATTCTGCTCGTTCAAACTTCGTCTCTCCAAAGAAAATGTAGTCTCTTCCTCAGTATATTTTTATCTCCCGGAATCAAAAATAAGAATTTGGTGGTCTATCAGGGCTGGCCAACCCGCGGCTGCGGGCCGCATGTGGCCTGCGACAGAATTCAGAAAATTTCTAATTTGACATCTTCGGTTAAAACATTTAAAATTAATAAATTGTTTCTGACTATTTTTAATGAACATACCGATCAAGGTGGCTAAAAAGACAAATATCCTGCTCGTTGATCTAATAAAATATTAAAAAATAAATAACTGATTCTTACTATTGTACATATTAATATATAATCATAAGATTTTGACTGTTTTATAGTTATGAATAAAAATATATTTAATATACATATTTTCTTTTTTAAATCCTCACAAGTCCATCGGAAAAAGAATTACTATATGTATATGGTCCATGCATTTGTACAACGCGGCCCGCCTGTGTAAAATAATTTCCAATACGGCCCGCCAATAGTTTTGGGTTGGACGGGCCTTGTCTATCTGTTATCATTTCTTCTGGTAAGTGCCCAGCCCAGCTCTATTTTGAATTCTTAACTCTAGAAATAACATCAGTAATTTTGGTTTGCTCTCAAATCGAAGAGTTTCGCTTTCTGCGTCTTCGGGTGAACCCTAACATGCATCTCTCCGTGCTTCTCTGGGTTGATTGAAGGATTTCTTTTTGTATAGTTTTATATGTTAATGTCCAAGTTTCTGAAACATAAGTTAAAACATGCAAAATGCACTGATCAAAAACTTTTCTTTTCAAACACATTGGGAAGTCGCTTTTGAGTATGCCGCTATTTCTTCCGAATGCTCTCCATGCAAGTTTCACTTGGTTGTTAATTTTTTCCATAATGTCCTCGTTTACCCCAAGGACTTGTCCGAGATATGTATAACTGCTTACCGTTTCTAATTCAGCCAAAATAACAGTGATCTTCAGTGGAGAAACAAAGGAATTTGATATAGTAATTGTTTTATTGAGGTTCATTTTCAATCCAAACAGCTTGCTTTCTTTGTTTAATGCCTGAAGCACTTCTTGCAAATTCTCAAATGAGGAAGCAAACAGTTTAACATCATCCGCTAATCTCAAATGATTTATAAACTCTCCATCAATTTTTATACCTTTCTCTCCAAAGGTATTAGTATAGTTTATTAATACATATATTAATAAACTATATTGCTATTTTTAGTACACTATATGATGTGTATAATTTGACTTCATTTCTTTTTTGGTTTGATTTGAGTGGTCTTAGTTTTTGATCATAGTCATTGTTTGAATACTGATATTAAATCATCTTTAAATTTCAACTGTATGAACTGATAATATTATATTTCTACTGTACGTTCTGATTATCAATATTTAGATAATATATCAGACTAAATAAAAGCAATCTTATAAAATAATGAATGTTAACTATTTTAATTATTTACTCAAAGAATACGATATAATAAATATTTTTAATATGAAGCGCATTTTGAGTTTGTTTTTTTAATTGTACAAATCCTTTAGTATACTATACGACGCAATTTACGTAATAATACGTACTTTTTAGACATACAATCGCTTTTTAAAAAACTACGAAAATAATTTTTTCGGCTTTTTTTTTTTTTCTTTTTTGAAGCATAACTAAAAACAAAGTATATTTGAAGGTGACCTTTTGTTGTGTAATTTGATGCGATGTGAAGATAATAAAAAAGACACTCGTTTTTTCATTCACAAAACAAAACTATATTACATATAATACACAGATGTAAATAGGCGTGGAAAACATGAGGTGTGATAAATCATTGCGAATAAATAATAAACAATATAATGTGAAGTAACAATGCGGAATTAATGCGAAAGAATAATGTGAAAGATAGCATGCAAGCTATCGTGCGGATGAAAAAGAATAAACTGTTCCTTGCGGTTGAATATTTACGATAAACAATATAATGCGAAGATAATGCGTAAATAATAATAAGAAGTAATATTTGCAAATAATGCGATAGATAGCATGCAAGCTACCGTGCGGATTGAAAAAGAATAAACTGTTCTTTTCGGAAGCTGTTCGAGTAGAGTTGAGATGTTCGTACCCGTTGAACAGAAAAAAGTAAAGTTGAGATGAAACAGTTAAATCGAAAGTGTCATTGAGTGCGGAGTTCGATTATGTTATGAATCGAATATGACTGTATGGTGGAAATCGAACATGACTCCCACCCTATCAGGGCGCTAGTCCTGATATAAAAGAAGAACAGCAATTGGCCAGGATAAAGGTGAGCAGCTGTGGTTCTCCTTCCTTGATATTTGTTGCAGGATGTTGCCATCGGTTCTTGAGATTCCTGCTACAGGATAATGGTTCATCTGCAGGTGAAAGCATGACATCACCTGTAAGAAAATGTGATGAGGTGAGAACATTAATAGAACATAAGTGAGCAATATGTTTCTCTTGTATAATAGGGTCGCTCAATTTGTGTTTAGACGGCAATATTACCGGCTGCTTTTCGTTAAATGATAATTGAGCATTTTGTAAGCGACCTCCCACCCGTAACAGACCGTTCTGGTCAATGAATGGATGTAGAGAGTGTAAAGGACTTTTTCTAGACAAAATGTTTTGATTCTTATCATACCTAGTAAGTAATTTTTCCCAGGCTTCTAGATAACTATTCTCAGATATTGGAATGTGTTTAATAATAGAAGCCGGTTCGTCTTTTAATAAACCCTTTAGGTATTGAAATTTTTGTATATTACATAAATTAACATTTTCATGAACTAATGATATATACAAATCCTTAAAAGACATCCAATCTTTATAATTTCCAGAAAACGGACAAATATTTAATTTTGGCAAACGAAAATTACTGTATATAGCATTTGTATTAATGGGGGGATTTTGAAAATTTAAAATATTTGTTTGCATGTTTACAGATAAATTTTCAAGTTTTTGTTGAAGCTTGGCTTTGGTTTCATAATATTTCAATTCAAATTCTTCTATTTCTGAAATTTCATCAGGTAATTCAGAATCGGCTTTATCAAAATCAGAATAAATAATTTCAATCTTTTCAAGTTTATTTAAGAGATCATGTTTTTGAAAAATTTGATTTTCATTATTTATGAAATTCATAATTCTAGTAAGCGCAAATTTCGCTCTGCCTCGATAATGTTTTGCTATTTTTTCAGCATCTTCTAAAGCAACAGTTTCATTACTGTCATCGTCATTGTTCTTTTTGCTTGCCATTACTACGTAATGGAGTAATGCGAAAAACCAAAGTCAAACTTGTAAAATAGGAAAATAAGTACTTATCTGTTTTATTCCTTAATAGCTGCGCTTGGATATCCAAATTTGTAAGCTAGCGAAAATTCACACATGTTCACCAAAAATCTCGCCGGTGCCTCCAGAAAATGTTGTGTAATTTGATGCGATGTGAAGATAATAAAAAAGACACTCGTTTTTTCATTCACAAAACAAAACTATATTACATATAATACACAGATGTAAATAGGCGTGGAAAACATGAGGTGTGATAAATCATTGCGAATAAATAATAAACAATATAATGTGAAGTAACAATGCGGAATTAATGCGAAAGAATAATGTGAAAGATAGCATGCAAGCTATCGTGCGGATGAAAAAGAATAAACTGTTCCTTGCGGTTGAATATTTACGATAAACAATATAATGCGAAGATAATGCGTAAATAATAATAAGAAGTAATATTTGCAAATAATGCGATAGATAGCATGCAAGCTACCGTGCGGATTGAAAAAGAATAAACTGTTCTTTTCGGAAGCTGTTCGAGTAGAGTTGAGATGTTCGTACCCGTTGAACAGAAAAAAGTAAAGTTGAGATGAAACAGTTAAATCGAAAGTGTCATTGAGTGCGGAGTTCGATTATGTTATGAATCGAATATGACTGTATGGTGGAAATCGAACACCTTTAGAGGTAAAATTCATTGAAGGTTAAATGATGCAGCGTGTAGGAACAGTTAGAAAGAGTTTTAGAATTATACAAATCGCGTAATTTTTCTTTTGTATTACTATGTGCAAGAACCAAAGAATATATCATTTTCATAAAAAAAAAAAAAAAAAAGATAAAGAAAAATTAATTAAAAATCTCATGCATTTCTCACAATAAGCTGTATATTATTATTCTTTCACTATAACCCCCCCCCCCCCCCGCAAAAAAAAAAAAAAAAAAAAAAAAAATCAAAATTCGAAATTAAAACTTCATTTGTAAATATACTTCTACAAACAAATCATTCAATATGTCTGCAGGGAAGTTAGATGAAAGATCAACTTTCAAGAAAAGACTTCAGAAATATGTATCAGAAAAATTCTTGCTATTGAAACAAAACGTCTTTCTTTCTTTACTTATTGATGAACATCTTAAAAGAAAAAAAAATAACTTAAATTTTAATGTTTCTAAAAATTAGTCTGATATTAAATAATCAATGTAAATTATTTTAATTATTTTCACAAAAATTACGATAAAATATAAAAGTATATTTAAAAGTTGAAAAAAGAGTAGCACAAAAATATAAATTCTCTATTCTATATAATTATTTAGTATAGAAAGTCCTTTCACTTAAAATGAAATAAAAATTTTATTTCTTTATAAGTTTAGAGATGAATTTTTTCATTAAAAAATAAAAATAAATCTGCTTTACGTACATACAACGCTTTCTAATTTTGAAACCAAAAAAATTAAGAATTTTAAAGAAACACCTAAATAAATAAGATACTCTTTTTCAGAAATTTAAAATGTATAAACTAGCGATATTCACAACTAAAAATTCTAAACACACTTCTACATCTCGTTGAGTATGATTACAGGGAAAGTAAATAAAAAATAGATATTAAAAAAATAATAATAATAAAACAAATAAAAAAGATGATTTTATATATGTTAATATACATATGTGTGTGTAAAAATTCACATTACTTAAAAAAAAAAAAAAAAAAAAAAAAAACAGAATATATTTTACAAGTGAAATGTCTAAAATCATTCAAATTATAAATGCAGTCGGTAAAAACAAAAGTATCCGAACACTAGCATAAATTCCTACAGAAGAAAAGTCGAGTTAATACTGTTTTGTTAAATAAATCCTTGTCGAATCATGCTCTTAGACTGACTAAGAACAGGATTCGACAAGGATTTATTTAACAAAACAGTATTAACTCTACTTTTTTTTATATAGTAATTTTTGATAGTGTTCGGATACTTTTGTTACCGACTGTACATTTCTCTTCTATAATGCTGATATGATATATGCATTTTCAGTTATTTCTTTTGCTGTGTGTGTGTGTGTGCTTTTTTTTTTTTTTTTTTTTTTTTTTTTCTTCTTTAAGAATTGGAAGGACTTTAATATAAATTTAGTTAATTTTTTCATTAAAATTTTTTTAAATATATGTTCTTATAAATAAGTCATATATTCAGGTAAATAGCAATGGACTCAGCTGATGGCTAGGCCTAGTCTGAAACTGAAATGCCTCAAGCACAGTGATACCCTTCTCCTGCTTAGATTCATTCACTTTATCCTAATTTGGTGAATAATTTTGTTGGTATGATTATCGGATTTTATACTGTTTGATATATATTTTATGCAATAATCCCCATAATGCAAGTTTGTGTATAATATTACCCTGAGAAATTTTAATTTCAGTTAACTTACGAAGTTTTTTAAAAGTAGAATGCTGGAATGCAATAGGGTTTTGGACAGTATGATGTCATAAAACTAGTGAGACTTCTTCTCATAATGCAGTTTTATATGAAATTTTGCCCTATTCTGCATGAAAACTCTTTAATTTTGAATAACTTACGAAGTTTTTAAATATTAAATGTTGAAACTCACTGAGGTATTGGCCAGTATGATGTATGATATTTTAAAAACAGGTCAGACCACTTTATGATCATTTATTCATGAGATAATATTCACACAGACTAACTGACTAACCGATAAACGGACATTACACTGGTCTTTTTATTTTTAGGGTTCATTACTCCTCAAAATGTGTAAAAATCTAAAATAATCATGGTCAAAATTTTTCACGATTACCAAAGTTTTCTATACTTACAGACAACTCAAATAAATAAATAACAAACAAAAATAATAAATTTTGCTCACACTTTTTTGATATTGGGAAATAAAATAATCATTATTTTTGAGAGACAGTTATTTCTGAGTAAAATTGTTAGTCCTGAGTTATTCTTAAAAGATTAAATATTTAAAGTAAAAGGAGACATTTGTCAAATCACAAATAATAATTTAAAAATACAAAAACAACATTATAAATTTAAGAAAGAGAAAATCATATTTACGAAGTTAATTAGTTAGTTTTTGTTACTATTAATAATACTTAATATGTAATAAAATCTTTTAAAACTCATACAAATGCAGGGTTAAGAAAATAATAATAATAATAATAATAATAATAATAATAATAATAAGCTCATGCAAAATAAACATTCTGTTGTCAAATAAGAGGAGAAGAATCCAAAACAAATATTATCACTATTATCTACTTTACTTGTACTATTCTCTGAGTACAATTGCAAGGATGTTAAATAGAGAAAGGTGGTAGACTGACACATAAATAGCGATTCATATTTCATTTTATTTCTTGTCAGGATACTGGTGACATTTGGAAATAAATGAAGATATAAACATCGAGTTTAGTAGTCGGAAAAGAAATATAAATTGAAGATTTTAGTTCCTTATCCAACATACTATAGGTACGGGGAAGCTTAGGTTTTCATAAAAAATTTCCACCTCTTTTTTTAGGACTGAGGGCCTATTAGTCTCAATCTGGGATTTTTGCGTTGTCGATTTCGATAGTTGGACATTTGTCGAAATCTAAAATTTATCGAAAATATTATTGAATAATTTGAAAGCGATGTTATAATTTGAAAAAAAAAAAAAAAAAAAAAAAAACTAATAGTCCTCCGACCTAAACTAAATTCTGTTTTTGCCAGAATTTCATAAAAATCTTTATTATTATTATTATTATTATTATTATTGAAAGAAAAAAAAAAAGAAAATTAATAATAATCAGTATCGTTACAAGCGATATCGAAAAAGTTTTTTTTAATAATTTTGAATTAGGAAATAAAAAGTGCGCGTGAAATAATATGAAATAAAAATAAGTAAAAAAATGAATTTAATGATTTAATGTTTTTGTTTTTCGGGGCTGCTCATACATATAAAAAATGCGTATTAAAACGAGTCGAAGAAGGAAGCGAAATAAGTATTGAGTTATATTACGAGAAATACGATATATAATATGATATGATATATTAGACCTATCGTCCAGAGTTAGTAGGCATTTTCATTGAACGAAATAGTTTGTTCGTTCGGTGCAACTTGCACATTAGTACTGTGAGGTACAACTTTCACATTAGTCCCTTGAGGTACAACTTTCACTTTAGTCCCGTCAGGTACAACTTGCACATTAGTCCCCTTTAAATATAGTGATCAGCGAAGCTGGCAAAGCATTCGTTGATTCACTACCTCAATTGATTTTTTTTTTAAATGTTTTTACATGTTTTTAGGTGTGAGGAATCCAAAAATCACAAAATTGATGTAGCGTCCGTCCATAGGTTAGTCACTTTATTAGTTACTGTGTTAGTTAGTTTATTTATCTGCGTAAACATTATACCAGGAACAAATGGTAAAAAAGAGATAGGACAGCTTTAAAATATCACTTATGATACTGTCAAGAACCTTATTGATTTGCATCAGTCTAACTTGGAATGACAAATTATTTAAAATTAAAAAAAAAATAACGTAGGCAGATAGGGCAAAATTCCGCACAAACGTGCATTTCGAGTAGTGCTGCACCGAGTAGCACTTTGGCCGAGTAACCGAGTACCGAGTACTCGGCCAATTACTACTCTGCCGAGTACCGAATACCGAGTAGTTGTAAGAATGAATAATTGATGTAAATATGAAGAATTTTGCACATCTTGATATTAAAAAAAGGCTTTTTGAACACAAAATTAAGTTAAATGGCAAACAGCGTGTTTTCATGAAATGTTTCAGAACTTTTGTAGTGTATATATGTACACAATTAAGTTCATTGTCACATTTAATACTTCCTGCTTAGTGGATTATTAAAACCATAAATAACTGATAACTTCATTCTTTATTATATAGTCTTTCTCAGATGAGAATCATTCTCAGATAATTCTTAGAGAATATAAAAGTTCCTATACTCTCGGGCTTAATTTAAGATGCATGAAATTTACATATGAAATGAGAACATTAAAATAAATATTTTATCATTTCAAATACGATAGATTTCATTAATCATCAAATTCTAAAAGAGTAAAAAAGATAGGTGGTTTTGGGCCATAATTTGCAAAACAACAAATTTGATTATTCAAATATATTTTTAATAACATTTTAGTGTTTATCTTTTTCATAATTATTATTTTTAAATTTAAAAATCAATCTTTTCTTACAGTTTTAAAAGTGTCTTATTTTTATTTGCACAAATATGTAACTAAAGTTTTATCTAGTATTATATAAGGGTTCTTTTTTCTAAAATATTTTATTTTTGTCTGTTTTATAGATACAATTTTATGTACTAAGTTTTTATAAAAAAATTTGCATATTACACAAATACAAGATGGTTATACTTAAATTCTTGCAACTAAATGGATAAGCTCATATCATGAATCGTCTCTATACCGAGTTTGGTAGCAATCTACTCGCCCGTTTTAACTGCAGAAAGCTGTTTGCAGCAAAAGTTTAATGACTCTCTATATATATTTTCATATTTTTTTAGTTTAGTTATTAATAAACAACTGTTATGATTACATTTCTTTCAATAATACATAAAAATAATGAAATTCTTACAACTACTCGGTATTGGCCGAATACTTAGTCCAAATTTGGCCGAGTACCGAGTATATACCAAGTACTCGGTACAGCTTTAATTTCGAGGATTTTTTTCATCGTAAACGATTTACGGCAAGATTTAAAATAACACTTACCATACTGCCGTTGACATTATTGTATATCAGCATTCTATTTTTAAAACTTCTTAAATTATTCGAAAGTAAAAATTTTTCAAATCATGGCAGCATATAATATTCCACAAATTAATATAAGAACAGTCTGCAATTAAATGGAAACAAAAATAAGAAATTCACTCTAACAAAATAAATCGGTAAATTAGTATAAAGTAAATGTATCGAAGTGCGAAGAGGGTAACATAATGGGAAAAAAATTTTAGATTTGACCGTGCCAAGTGATCAGCTAAATTCGTTTGCTTTTAATATGAATATAGTAGGTCCTATAGTAGAAAATTTATGGGAACAAATACTCCTGAAGAATTAAGCAAAATAAACCTATGCCGGAACAACTATAGTATTTCCCCACAGCTGAATTTGGCGATTTATTTTTGGCGATTATGGCTAAATTATAAATCTAAAAATCATAAATCATATATCATAAATGATAAAATCATAAGCTAAATTATAAATCATAAATCATAAAATAATAAATCCAAAATAAATAGCATGCAGGTTGCCATATTATATCGCAAACAGTCCAGAAAGACATCGTTATCGTTCAAATCGGCGCCAAAGAAAAATCGCCGAATTCAGCTGTGGGGAAATACTATAGTTGTACCCCTATGCCAACTCGCTTTATAAAATAATTATTATTATTATTCACAACTAAAAAAATAAAATAAAATATCCCATGTTTAAACTGTACAAAATTATCGAAATATACATTGAAATTTTTGTAAAATAACCAAAACATACTAACCCCCCCCCCCAAAAAAAAAAATAAAAATAAATAAATAAATAAATAAAAAAATAAATAAATAAATAAATAGAAGAAAGAAAGAAAGAAAGAAAGAAAAAAGGAAAAAAAAAAAAAAAAAAGACCAAGCTTGGATTATTAGAACCCTGTCTTAATTTATCAAAGCTCTGTCAACTTAGCTAACTCTGTCGATATCTAAATGGTTATAATAGCTTATATGAAAGGTGGATATCTTTCAAATGATTGCAAAGAAAGATACAGTCATACAGATGAAATTTTATTTAATTTCCTTTCTTCAGAATTCTCTTGTATACGTACGGCTGAAGTTGTTGTTCAAATTCATAAAAGTGGTAATCTAAGGAATAAAAAATCTTTCTTACTGATATATAAATTCTTTTACTAAGTTTTTACTATTATTAGGACGGGGGACTATTAGTCTCAATCGACGGATTTTTACGATACCAGTTTTACGATAGTTGGACATTTATCGAAAATATAATTGAATAATTTGAAAGCGATGTTATAATTTGAAATAAATAAAAAATAAATAAATAAATAAATTTTCTTTGTATCCCTGTAGAAAAATTGTAAGTGTTAGATTCACCAAAATCAACAGGGTTCGTGCTACGGTGACCTATAATATGTATACCAACTTTCAGCTCATTCAAACAAATCGTTTAAATGCTATCGTGTTCACTCACATACATGCATATATTATCTTAAAAATAGTAAATATGAATTCAGGAGACCTCAAAACGCGTAGAAACACCAGTATCTCAAATTCGGATTTCTGACATGATTACAATACTTTCTTTACATATGTATGATTGGAAAGTAAGTAAAATAATAATAATAATAATAATAATAAACACATTTACATTTTAATTTGCTATTAATCCGTCAAATAATACGGTTAAAATATATCTCTAGAGCTTTTTCAAGAATAATAAATAGTGTACGGTGTTCTTTTATTCTCGAAAAATTTTTTTGAATAGAGTTCGTAGAAAAAATTACAAAACTGTAATTACCAAAAATGAATCTCTTGAAATCTTGATCGAATTTGCAAAATTATGCACCTGCTTTTAAACGTCTCAATAATTTGTTATATATGTCTAAGATAAATACTGTTTAAGTGATTAAGACGGAGGTCAAAACTTTTAGGAAACCCTGTATATATTGTTAAAAACTGGATGTTTAATTTAGCACATAATCTGACTATAGTAGGCAGAACTATAATATTGTTAAATATTTTAGAAATTTTCATGCTTTAAAGTAGTCATAAAGCCATAGTTATGGTGAAATATTTCATCATGATAGAGATCTCTATCATGCTTAATTAAGCGGAAATTAGAATTTCGTCCATCGTTTCGTGAGATACATCCGATAAAATTTTGGTAACACACGTAGGTACTAGAGGTGAGTTCGGGCTCTATTTTGGCAATCCGAGTCCGAAACATTTTTGAACTGAGCTCGCCCGAGCCCGAAAAATTTTGTGTGATCAGAGCCCGATATTGAAAGTGGTACGCTATGCAACGCATACACAATAGTAAAATTAAAAACCGTTTTCATTTTCAAATTAATTTTCTTATTATCAATCCTCAATTTAAATAACTATAAATGTTATTATAACAATTTATAATGTCTGTGTCTCTGTATACACGTATATATTTATAGTGCAGCCCATTGTTTATAACGAGCCTATCGGGGGACAAAAAATGTATCCGAATGAGTGATATAATGAGGCCCAATATAACGAAGAAGGAAGGATTACTGTATAACACTATGACATAATATGCATCGCATTGAAAAAAAAAGTTCTATTTAGAAAAAGGAAAGTCAAAGCTAACAAGGTTTGCAAGATTATTTTGTGATTTATAACCTATCATGACTATTATGGCATTACTAAAGGTGCTCTCAATATAAATAATTTTTTTTTTTCTTTTCTTTCTTTTTTTTTAACATTTTCAAGTTAGTGAAGAATAAAATAAAAGGAACTTTTAGCTTGAATCCGAGCCCGCCCGGAGCCCGAAGACTTGCGTAAGATTTGAGCCAGCTCGGGCTCGGGCTGAGCCCGTCTCATCTCTAATAGGTACACATACAGAGAGGAGAACTTGAAATCATGTTTAAGACATCTGAAAGCGAATAACTCCATCGAAAATTGTAGATTGAAAAATTTAAAGAATTCAAAACTTCCTCCTTTATGTATACAAAACATAGTAAACGTAAAAGCCGAATCTAAAAAGCTAAATTATAAATTAGATAGAAATCAACCTCTATATTCCAATTTATTAATATGAATTAAGTTTTAAATTACTAAATTTACTGAACAGAAAGAAAAAAAAAGGAAAAGAAGAAGAAAATAGAAATTTAAGGAAAAACTATTCTTGTAGATTAAATGAGCAGCAATACTTCCAAAATTTAACTGAAATTTATTCAAAAAATTAAACTTATTTAT
Source organism: Salticus scenicus (assembly GCA_963930645.1). NCBI lineage: Eukaryota > Metazoa > Arthropoda > Arachnida > Araneae > Salticidae > Salticus > Salticus scenicus. Next base: position 7,927,603 of record OZ005660.1, on the reverse strand, counting down.
CACCGGGGAAAAAAAAATCTAAAAGCTTCTGAAGTAATTTAAGACGAAATTGCCTAGACTTTGCTAATTTATTAATTACTTACGGTTCAATAACTTATTTCAGATCATTAGTTTTCGAAATGAGGGTAGAAAATGTGAAAAATTAGAAAATCTAAATTACTTTTCCATAGTATTCGGTAAAGAAGGTTTCTTTAGAAAATGCTGAAAAGCTAGAAAAGTTTGAAAATGACTTTCACCAACTAAAAAGTAAACTACTTTTAAATATTGAATATCAAATGAAGAAAGAACCAAAAAAATCCTTAAATGTAACATTTATAAAGAGATGAAGTTTGAAGTTGCTTAAAAATTCTATTAAGAATGGATAAGTTTAAAAATAATTCATATGTATTATAAATTTATTTTTAAGACGTATTTTTTTACCTTTGACGTCTATATAATTTATATATGCTTTTTTTTTTTTTTTTTTTTTTGGAGGGTGGGAGGGGGGGGGGGGGGGTACGACTGTTTCTTTCAGACAAAGAAGAAGACACTCTTGCTATATACCATTTTAACCCGTTAACGCCCGAATTAATTTTACAAAATATTATTAGCTTATTATTTAACTTCTAAATTAATATAGACAACTGACAGTAAAATATATTAACTTAAACAATTCTTCTGATAGTTTTAAATATAAAGCCTATCCTCATTTATTGACGTTTAGTGTTCTAGCGAGAAAACTTCGAGATAGAAAAACTTTGAGATAACAGATTAATTTCCTTTTATATGTTGACAAAGATCTCGAAAGTAAAGTATTGTAATATATATTATTATTCAACTTGATTTAAGTTAGTATGCCTGCGCAAAAAAAGCAAATATATGTGCGACGAATGAAAAATCATAAAATGACTATCCAAATTATGAAATAATAATTAATAGTAGGCACATAAAACTTTCAGGGATCATTTAGAGTGACGCTATAAACTGTCAATTAAAAGCGGAAATCATTCGAAGGAACCACAAAAAATATACGTGCCATTTTATTAGCTTTCCTCAAATGAGGACACTGGGCGCTAACGGGTTAAAATAAGCAGAATGTGTAGCAATATCCTGTTTATAATAGTAATAATAATATGCTGAATTTATATACATCACTAGAGGAAATGATAACAATGTTTTTCATGTTCCTTGACATAGATGCCTAAATTTAGCAAATTTTTTAACCATTATATTTTAAAAGTAATTTTTCACCTATACGATCGTCGAAAAACTACATAAAAATAGCGGTAATAAGTAATCCCGAAAAACCGGAACACTTGGCAGTTATGAGTTGAAATATATGCCTATTGCAATTTTCAACACATTTAACTCAAAATTCACTATTAGTTTGAAAAAATAAATAAAGAATCAGGTAGACGCTCATCTTATTAAAAGAATAAAATAAAAATTCTGCATAGAAATTTTATTTTGGAGAAACGGTTTTTTTTTTTTTTTTTTTTTTTTTTTTAACCTTTATGTTGCCGGTCAGTCTCCTTTATTTCATGTAGTCTACAACAAAAAAATGTAACGTAAGTTTTTTATTTTCTTTCTTTCCCTCTTTTTTTTTTTTTTTTTTTTTTTTTTTTTTTTTTTAAATATATGATCTTTTTATCTTAAAATGTCCAAGTCTCACGTCTAAAATTAATATTTAAGACATAATTTTAATTTTGTTCTTTCATTTTTATATATGAAACTGTAGGCAAAACTTTTATTTTGAATCAATGAACGGTAACATAGTGTGATTCAAAGTAAAAATGTGGATAAATCCCCTATTAGTTTACTTATACACGTAGTACTTTCAATTCATTTAATTTAACAAAATTCAAATTTCGTGATATTTACTTGGGATTTCTATAAGAGTTAACTCTATATATCTGGCTAACAAATTATGCAAAAATAATTTTGTGAACGCTTACTCGTGTGCAGTTAAACATTATTTAATAAAAGTCCTGATATTTTATTAGATATTCAGCATTTTTGTATTCTGATTGCTGAATGTTATCTCTACTGCAGCATATCACATTTACTAAAAATGACATTGCAGTTGTTTAAAGACCCTCCATTTTATAATCAGAAGACGCACGAAATAAATCTTCGATTAAATACACACACACACACACACACACACACACACACACATATATATATATATATATATGTTTGTATGTATATACATTCCTTTCTCACACAAACGGATATAGATTTACAGGGTGATCCCAAACATTTTTTTCTTTAATTTGTTACTAGTCTACTTTTTATCTTGTGGATAAACTTTGGCTGAAATATATGAAGCATAACATGTTCTTTAAACTCCTGAAGTTTTAAAAGAATTCCTCAAGCATTTCTTTTGATATTCAGTAAACCGTTTAAATTAAAAAATGTCCAAATACTTTTGTTCATACAATGTATAGCTAACATCAATAGTTAAAAAATTAAAATCGAGATCAAAGTTTTGCCAACACACTGTATACATAAATGATAATAAAAATAATTATAACTATATAAAATTTACATTTAAATAAGAATTTAAAAAATGTTTTTCCTAGAAAGAAACGCTGTGAAAAATCATTTACCTTGCAATCAATTAAAATGTCATTATAATTACTTTTGTGCGTTCGCAAAAGCAATGGAAGTATTCTCAGGAGAAATGTCAGTTAATTTATTTTTAGAAACTGTTTAAATAAATTCCTGCTAAAGTGTTAATTTAAGTTTAAATAAAATAATAATAATAATAATAATAATAATAAACATACTTTAACTTAAAATCTAGATACTTTAAAAAATGAATAGAAAATGAACGTTTAAATACAAAATAACAAAAAATATTTAAAAGATAAACATTTTAAAAGTAGCATGCATATAAAGCTCTTTTGATTATTTCAGATAACAATATAACACATAAAGCTTAATTTTTGTTGTGTAAGTTTTAAATTAAAAAAGAAAATACAACAATTTCGAAAAACAAAAGATTAGAAGCTATAATTACTTAAAATTGTACTCCTTCTTCTTTTTCCTTCCTTTTTTTAAAGGGAAAAAAAATGTATTTAAGTTCTTTTTCATTTGTTTAAACTCGGAGAGGGTTGTTTGCACAAGATTCCGTATGCTATGTACACGTTTTAATAATTTTTTTTTAAATTATTAATTGTTGAGAATGAAATAATTTATACCATTAAAATATTTAAAAATAAACAAATTATGCTTGTATATTACATTACAATCAACTTATTTTATATTATGTATCAGTGAATTGGTTTTCACTTTATCATTTTAATAATCTTTTTTTTTTTTTTTTTTTTTTTGCTGGTTCTTTTTAAATGTATTTTCTAAATGACAGGGTTTAACCTGGCAAAAAAATTACTTTAGCATTTTAGCGAAAATAGGCAAGCACTATTTTAGCTTTTTCGAAAGTTAATTAATTCTTTAGATACCATTGATTTCTTTTACTTAGCTTTGTTATCCTCAGTTTTGTTTTCTATTCCTTTTGTTCACTGATGATTTTAACCAAGCATCCATATTTGTGACTTTAAAAATAGGAATCAGGGAAACTATGTTTTCATTTTAACAATAGAAAAAGAGGTATTCATATCATATGTGTAAAATGAAAAAGCAATTTAAAAAACAAGTAAAAGTGTAGTGGTAGATAATCGTGAAATACTAGCGTTAAGAATGCTTCTATGAATCAAATTCTGAATTCTGACATACTTTTAAATATTTTTGCTTTTAAATTCAATCATTAAAAATTACTATATAAATAATCATTCCCAAAAATTTCAGTCCTTTCGTAGTTTTTGCCTGCAAATATTACAAAAAAAAAAAAAAAAAATCCGAGTAATTATATAGATATTTTACACAGTTATCCAGTTTTAGCTTTTTAGCGAAATTCTGACCAACATGTTTTAGCAAAATATGATACCTTTTAGCAAAATGCTAAAAAAACTAATGGCAGTTTAAACCCTGCTAAATGATCATGCTTGAATGTCATATTACTAATATTTTATTTTACAATACCAACCAATGAATTGGCTTTCACTTTGCCTTAAAGATAATCTCTCTAAAACCAATCTGTTTTTCATCCCTTTTTTGTTTTATAGACTAGTTTCAATATGTTTTCTTAAATGAACGTGTTTGAGTATCATATTATTATTATTTTATTTTAAATTGTTAATAAATGAATTGGTTTTCCCTTAACTTAACGATAATTTCTCTAAAGCCGCACTGTTTTTCCTCCCTTTAATGTTTTACAAACTTGTTTTAACCCATTAACCGCCAAAACTAGAAATAATGATTTTTTTCTAAATACGAACAGTAATACTCATTATTTTGATCATATATAACAATAATTTAAAATAAAATTATTAAAATTAGTCTTATCTTACTAAATACAGGGTGTTGTATTTGTGCAACTTCAGTGGAATAACAGTATAGAATGAATACAAATAAATGTTTACGGAAATTTCCTTGAGGGAGTATAAAACAGCAAAAACTACAGATGACTTCAAAAGTAATTATTTTATTATGAAATTTTTTTTTTTACAAGTTATGTAAACTTATTCAAATATGAAGATTCTCAAAAATTTTGGATTGATTAGGGCTTCGAGTTTGAAATTTATTTTTAAATATAAAATTATTTTTCAGTATATTTTTCAGTATATTTGTAATAAAATAAACATCTATCCTTTCCTTACTTAAAAATAATACTTAATATAAACTATCTTTTTTAAACTGTTAAACGCTATTACATCTGGTGCTGCGTCGAAAAATGGGTTAATGTTTCCCCCCTAAAATAATCATGTTTGTATGTTTGTATATTATTACATGGATAAAATCAACAAAATGGTTTAAAAAAAAAAAAAAAATCTTTATATGAAAGGTAGGCATTAAAACAAAATACAATAATCTGAATGGCGAAGATACTGTATTAAGAGAAACAAATAATTTAATTATTTCATCTTTAACTTATAAAACTAGAAAATGATTGTTTTTACTAAAAAAGGCATGTAAAACACTTTTTGATTAGATGGTATATGACAGAATTACACGCCAGAAAGTACGAATTTTGACTTACGAAGCACAATTTTAGTTATTTGTATGCATACACATCATTACAGAAAGAAAAACAAATTTACAAAAAAAAAAAAGATGAAAAATCTTGCCCTTGAGATTTTATTAATAGTTCATTCTACATAATAAATCAATAAATAAGCTTTACGTCTAAATAATAACTCCTCTAAAACAGTATCGACTTTTGTTCTTTTAATTAAAAAAAAAAAAAAAAATAATAATAATAATAATATACATATATATATATATATATATATATATATATATATATTACTTACGTGCAATTTCCCCCATAGACGTAATGCATTTGAATACTTTTGAGTGTCCCTGTACACGAACCATTTGCTTCATCTCAACGAAAAGCTTAGTGTAGCATCCCTATATGATACACACTTAGAATACCGAGTTTGGAATTTCTGCTACTATTTGTTCTTGAGATATGCTGATAACAGACAGACACACAGACTGGCAGACACACAGACACACACAGACCATTCGCTAAAAACATGATTTTCGTTTTCAGGGGATCTCAAAACGTGTAAATATAACAAAAAATCACGTTCGAAAATTTGACCCTAAAACAATACTTTCTCGACCCTACGGGTAAGAGAAAGTAATAAATAAATTATGCTTGTATATTACATTACAATCATTTTATTTTATATTATATATCAGTGAATTGGTTTTCACTTTATCATTTTAATAATATATATATATTTTTTTTTCTTGTTCTTTTTAAATTTATTTTCCAAATGACCATGCTTAAATGTCATATTACTAATTTTTTATTTTACAATACCAACCAATATAATTAATAATAATAATAATTTATATATAATATAATAATTTACAATATAATTAATAATATATATATATATATATATATATATATATTTAATAGACAGATTATAACGTATTTTCTAAAGTGAGACTCTGTAGAATAATTTGTAACAAACCATTATATAGATCAATATCAAACACAAACATAAAAAGCTTTTAAAAAGAGAAACGAATTTTAGCTGATCATTGATAAGCAAATGGAGCATACTCCGGTAGATCTATAAATAGCCTCAAACTGAAAAAATTATATGTTCTGTGCCATTCATTATAACATGAATCTTTTCCACTTCACTTATCAGGCGGTTAAAAGAATTTTGTTCTCTAACAAAGCAAAATTTGATTTAACGTCGCCAGGAAAGAGAAAATATTGATCAGAGATATAAAATTTTGACTGTGATACAAAAAAAATAACAATTTTTGTTCCAAATCATTTGAAAAGATATAATAAATATAAATGTTTCTGATATTTATAAATAGTTATAAAATAAAGAAAACAGATTATTACTATTAATATAATTATAATTAGCATGATTTTATTTTTATTAAAATTGTATACTATTTAACTTGTAATCCATATACAATATATTTATTTAATTAAAACAAACAAAAATTGACGAATATAATACGAATTAATAAGCGACTTACAAAGAAAAATCTTTTAAGTAATTGCAAATGGACGTATTCCGGTAGAGCTATAAATAGGGACAGACTAAAATAATTACGTTTCCTTTAATGTCCCATGTGACATTAATTCGATTCACTTGATCCTTTAAGAAATTAAAACGATTACTTTTCATTAAAAAACTGCGAATAGCAGCATAAATATTAATCTAAGGTATAAAGAATGTTTACAATTCATTAAATCATCAGAGTCATCTAGCAATTCTATTCAAAACTATATTCTGCTTCTGTTAAATAATATATAATTATAAAATATAATAATAAGAATATACAATTATTTTTTCTTTCTATGTTTATAAGAAAGCATTAATATTGACAAAATAAAATCATTGCCTATTTCAAAACTCCCGTACAAAACTTTACGTACGCAAATGTTAGAAGTATAAAACTTTAAAATCTGTCTCTTTTAACGTATCTTATAAAATGAGATTTAAAAAATCTAAGCACAAAAAAACAAAAAAACAACATTTTATGTAAAATAAATAAAACATTATTATTATTATTATTATTATTGCAAAGTATAATTTTATTGGTATTAAAAAATACAACCTTTGACTTGTTTCTACAGATAAATAATTAACACTAATATAATACACTTAAAAAAATAAATACATAAATAAATTAAATCTATCTCATTTTTCTCAAATTCTTATGTACTTACTGTCATTCACTACGGTATGTTTGTGAATCTCAACATAATTTAATTGTTGCCAATTTATTTTTCGACAGAATTTAAAAAAAAAAAAAAAAAAAAAAAAACGTGCACTTATTTAAAATGAGAAAAATAAATTAGAAAAATTAGAAAATAAATTAGAAATATCAGTCGTATTGTTACAAATAAGGTACCAAATGAAAGGGAAAATTTTTGTGAATCCGACGGATTCAACAGCTTATCGGTCGGGCAATTAGATTTTTTAAAATTAACTAAAGTATGAATTTTAGGTGGCAACAGCAGAAGATTGTATGGAAACCGTTAGGAGAAAAAAAAATCTGCTTCACATTAAATCACATGTTTTTGAAGTGGGATTAAAAATTGCAGTTTTCAATTTTTTTTTAATTTTCTCTCACGAACACAAAAATATAATATACAGCCTGTACCCCACAAGACCAACTTGCATTTCAAATTTCATCAATTTTTTTGGTTAATAAACAAAAAAGTTACTTTTTTTTTTCAAATTACATTTTTTTCTAACTTCGGAAAGATTTATGTGATACGATACATTAAAAATTTGGGTTTTAATTTTTTTTTTTTTTTTTTTTTTTTTTTAATAGATTATTTATAACTGAAAGGAGGTAGATTTATAAATAACAACAGATTAAAATATTTATACGTTTCAAAGTCTAATATAATATTAATCCAATTTACTTCATTCATCAAATAATAATAATAATAATAAAATGCTTTTCATTTTTAATCAAGAATTTCGGCCGATAGTATAAATATTAATCGGAGAAATATAATGAAATATGATAGGTATTATTTAGGATTATTCAAATAATGACAATTGTTTTTTGTTTGTTTCAAATATAAGTAAAATATAAAATTCAATAATACAAAAATTTTACTAATTTTATAATATATATATATATATTCTTAAAATTGAATAGAATTTTTAAAATAAATTTTTGTTAACATAACTTGGCCTACTTCAAATTCACCGTTTGTGCGCAAATTTTAAATGAAAAATTTTAAAGTTTGCTAGTTTTACTATTTTTTCAAAGATGAGAGATTTTAAAATAAAGTGAAGCACATTAGTTTATCTTTTATAAGTAAATGAAGCATGTTAACCCTTTAACGATCATTGGTTCCGCAGCAAAACCAAACATTTGACATAATTTAACAATTTTTATGCAGTAGATTTTTTATTATTTCTCACTTGTTTTAATCTTTTGTTCCTTTTCTGTTCTGTAGATAACAGCACTATTCCAAAATTTAACAAATAATGCTTCAAAGGAAGCTAAATGCATAAGTCACTTGACGTTTCTTAGTGTGCGCGGGGGCAAATTGCTGGTTTGATGATGCACTCATGTCTAGTTTTTATCATTTAATGAAGAGCTGGACTATTATTTTCACCTGAAACAACTTTTACGAGTTTTCGTAGTCGATAACGTTTACTTAGAAAGTGTTTTTTTTTTTTTTTTTTTTTTTATTTATTAAATTTAATATTATTTGAATTTAATAAGGTTAACTTATAGTGGTTTCAAACCAAAAAATTCTCGAAAAGGAACAATGCTAATTTTTTATTTTTTAAATATTTATGATCAGCTACGTGTCCAAAAGCCATTTTTAAAATTAGTTTAGTAATTTTTAAAATAAATTAAATAGTGAACGTTAAAGGGTTAAGTTAAATGCATAAACACAACAGCAGGTTTAAATAACTATAATTATATTTTTGTAAAGGTAAAATTATATATACATATACACACATATATATATATATATATACTACAAAATAACAAATAACAAAACCTTTTTTTATTATTATTGTTTATTAGGACTGAGGGTCTATTAGTCTCAATCTGGGATTTTTGCGTTGTCGTTTCGATAGTTGGACATTTGTCGAAATCATTTTTCGACAGTTAGACATTTATCGAAATCTAAAATTTATCGAAAATATAATTGAATAATTTGAAAGCGATGTTATAATTGGGAAGAAAAAAAAAACTAATAGTCCTCCGTCCTAAACTAAATTCTGCTTTGGCAGAATTTCATCAAAATCATTTTTTTTTTTTTTTTTAAGAAAAAGAAAAGAAAATTTATACAGTATCGTTACAAACGATATCGAAAAAGTTTTTTTTTTTTTTTTTTTTTTTATAATTTTGAATTAGGAAATAAAAATTGCGCGTGCAATAATATGAAAAAAAAAAAAAAAAAAAAAAAATGAATTTAATGATTTAATTTTTATATAAAACACGATTGCGTGCTATCGTAAAAAGTAGATGTTTAATTTTTATTTATTTTTACTGGTATTTGCAAGAAAACAAACTATGTACATGAAACCAAAAAAATTGATCTTTTACATTTCGAAGTGTAGGGAAACAAAATAATTTTTAAAACGCGGAAAAAAATTCAATTATACACAAATTGTTTAAGACTGTTTAGTTACGAATTCGCTTTCTTAGCTACAAGTTACATGCTTCGTTTATCTTATTATTTTCATTATTATTATTACCATTATTATTAAGAAAATACTTTAATGGATTTAAAAATATATACTACTTTGAATTTTGAACTAAATATTATTTATAAAATACAATTGGTTCATTTACTAAACGATATAGCTTTGATAAAGCAATTTGAAGAACCATACTACGATTAGATAATCTCAACGGATATAAGAAATTTTAAAAAAGAAAACTTGCTAATTGCAAATGAACGTATTCCAGCAGAGCTATAAATAGAATCATACTAAATTAATTACGTTCCCATTAATATTCTGCGTAATATTAATCCAATTAACTCCATCCGTTAAGCAATTAAAGGGAATTCTTTTCATTAACATGCACGAGTTCTGAACGATAGAGGAAATATTGATCACGGAAATATAGTGAAAGAGCTTTATTAAAGATTTCATATACGTACATTTTCTAAAATCCTATTTAAATACAAAATATAATAATTATATTAATTAATCTCCTAGTTAAGGTTGTGAGGTATAAGTGGACGTCATACCTTAAAGATTAACTTAATTAACTTAAGTAGTAATAAGAAATAGTACGAGACTCAAATTGAAATACAAATAAAGTTTTATTAGAGCTTAAGTGCAGGGAGGATACTTGGGCCAGACTCAATATCAAATTTTTAATAGCTTAAATAAATAACTTAGATAACTGCAGATATTATAATAGGCTGAGGGCTGCTCTTGATGAATCACAACACTTTTCAAACTGGTCTAACAAGGAAACATTCAAAAGGTGTCATCTTCAAAAAGTATTGAAAAAACTATATGTGATTCTACTTTTCATAAAAGACCAGAAAATGAAAAAATTATCCGCTGAAATTAATTACAGCGACCACAAAAAATTATCAAAATTAAGCATATTTGGCGATTTAGCGCTGTTAGGCGATATGTTTGCTAGCACCGAGATTGCCGTGTACGAACAGAACCGTGTTTTCCTTTTCCGCCATGTACTCAAAATCAATCGCCTAGCAGTGTAAAATCGCCAAATATGCTTAATTTTGATATTTTTTTGTGGTCGCTGTAATTAATTTTAGCCGATATTTTTTTCATTTTCTGGTGTTTTATGAAGAGTACAATCAAATATATTTTTTTCAATACTTTTTGAAGATGACACCTTTTGAATGTTTCCTTGTAAGATGGTAGGACTCCCTATTTCCACCAAACTCTCCACTATAATTCAACTCCTTAAAAACCGCCACAACATTCGCCGAGCTAAGAAACTTATTCTCTAAATGATCGCCTAAGAACAATTCTATTCTAATCCATCTTCTACTTCGCACTACACCAAAGATACATTCATATTTATCATTAATCTCCATCAACTCCAATCTCTTCATTTAATAAACTTCTAAACCTCTTCGTATTCTTCCCAACTTCCTTTCTTTGTTGCAGCACTATGTTGACTCAAAACTATTCCATCCTTAAATTTCGCCTACTACTGGTGCCGAAGTATTTTTAGCTTTCCCAACATTTTCGTCGCTGGATCCAGCATACTTTTAAAAAACCTGTGGTGACCTACCGTAACCTCGATCTTACGAGGTATCTGTATCAATCATATGGACATTTCAAAGGGCTTTTTTGTTCTGTTCTTAATTTTAGAGATTGTAATTAAAAACAGAGTTCAATACCTTAATAAACATTTTATTTACATGACTGCTGTACTGCAAAAATTTGTAAAATAAATATTTTTTACTAAAATAAATAAATAAATAAATAAATAAATAGAAAATAAAGCTCAAAATGTATCAGTAGTGAATTCAGAAAAATCCAGTTGGGAACATCTTTCTGCTCCATCGTGTTCTATAGTTCCATCTTTGCTTTCATATACTGGTCTACCAATGTTATCTACCCAGTAACTAATCCGAGTAACCCTTTAGATCTACTGTAAACAGATGACTAGATAGACCACTATAAACAAAGCTGACGAATACAAACACGTACACGCGCACGCACGCACGCACACACACACACACACACACACACAGTTTTATAGAAGCAACAGAAAGTTCTCTCTCTCTCTCTCTTTTTTTTTTTTTTTTTTAAGTTCCTTAAAAAAAAAAAAATAAATAAAAAATAAAAAAAAAATAAGGACAGCATATTTTAGTCAATCGAAGCATGTTATTTGAATTAACTGCGCGAAATTATTTTTAAAACCACCATAAATAAATAAATGAATAAAATCAAAAAATAATTTTGTTTTTCTAAACTTTTCTTGCTTTTTTGCTTGTACGTTTGTTTTCGGAGTAAGGATAATGATGACATATCGCGGAACCAATAGCGGACATCTCTAAAAAAATAATAATTAAGCAAAATATATGGATTATTCATACTATCAGTCATATAAAATCAGGGTTTAGGAGAAATCAGCTCAAAATAAGCACACGCAAAATACACAAAACTTGGCTTATCTTTACCTTACACAAAACTTCAGATAAAGATAAAATGATAAAAAATTAACTTCTCGTTTCAGTTAAATTGATTTAAATTGGTGTCTTCGTAGTTCGTTAGTTTCCTCTAAAACGCCTTTTGTCAATTTCGGAGTAGTATTGCTATCAAGCGAAAAGAGAAAAAACAAAATTTTTAAAATTGTTTAAAACAAGGAAAACACATATTTAAAAAATGGTTGCATAAAAAAATGTTAAATCCTTGGTTTCAGTCGAAAACATTGACCATTAAATGGTTAACTTAGAACGTGATGAAAACATTTCATATGTACTTGAAATGCATGTGACATTGAAAGCTTATTTTCAGATTTTAAATTTAAAAGACTATCCATTACATACATTTAAATTATTTATTTCAATATTTAAAAAAAAAAAAAAAAAAGATTGTCAAAATAATAATAATAATAATAATAAATAAATAAATAAATACAGATAACATTGGCAATTGCAAATTCGAAATTCGATTGCACTATAAAAATTTCGGTAAATTTACTGAAATGCTCATCCAAAATTTCTGTAAACAGTTTTTAAAATGCATATATAAAGTAGATTTTTTAACATCTCCGTTCATTTTTCTCTGTAATTTTACATAAGACTTAAGATAACTGATTACCAGTCGTTTTCTGTTTAAAAGTTTAACAGTGTGCATCTGCAAAATTTGAATGTAACAAAAATTTAAAGCCTGTCTGTTTTACATATTTTCTAAAAAGAGACTTGTAAAATAATTTGTAACACGGCATTATACAGATAAATACGAACACTAATATAAAAACCTTTTAAATAATCTGGTGTGTCACTCACACGACTTTCTCTTACCCTGAAATTTAATACTATAAATGTAGGTTGGAGATTAAGAGGTAAGATAACGGTGTTATGTAAACCTATGTTAAATAATTCAAATTAGGCTTCGGAAGAGTTTTATATGATAATTAGTTCTGTGTGAGGAAGGCTACCGCCCCCCTCAACCCCCCGTTTCATTAATGCACCTACATTTACATAGAATTTAATTCGGTTATTAAAAAATAATTTATTAAAATTATTATTTAAACAAATTATCTTTTATGATAATGCAGACGATTTCCATATTAGAAAAGTAGTATAACACTAAATAACCAAAAAAGTCCATTTTATTCTCAATATATAAAAAAAAAAAAAAAAAAAAAATCTAAGGTTTTTTTTTTTTTTTTTTTTGTTAAAAGTTATTAAAAAAAAAAAAAAAATCGATAACTTTGTTCGGTATTGGCGAGCTCTTTTGAAAAATACCCATCATGAAAATTTACTGTCCCCCCAGGGGGGGGGGAGGCGAGGCTCCAACATACATAAATTTTTTTTCCCAGTTGACTATCTCTATTACAAAAAATATATATTCGTTTCATTTGGTTTAGTGCAGTCTATAGACGTTAAACTCTACTTACCTGCAATTTCCCCCATAGACGTAATGTATTAGAATATTTTTGAGTGTCCCTGTAGACGAACCATTTGCTTCATCTCAACGAAAAGCTTAGTGTAGCATCCCTAGATGATACACATTTAGACTATCAAGTTTGAACTTTCTGCCATAATTTGTTTTTGAGATATGTTGATAACAGACACACACACACACACACACACACACACACACACACACACACACACACACACACACAGAGACATACACAGAGACCATTTGCTTTAAACCTGATTTTCGTATTCAGGGGTCCTCAGAACATGTAAGTATAACAAAAACTCACTTTCGAAAATTTGACCCAAAAACAATACTTTCTCTACCTTATGGGTAAGAGAAAGTAAAAAGAAATGAATCTATCTCATATTTCACAAACAAATGGAGCGTATTATGATATCTATAAATGGCAGGAGAATGAAAGAATTATATGCATGTTTTATGATTTTTCTCGTGTTATTAATCTTCTCTGCTTCACTTGTCAAGCAGTTAGAAAGATTTATTTTCCAACAAAAGCGAGAATAGAGTAAGTATTGATTAAAGGTATGCAATTTTTACTGTGATACAGGAAGTGACAAATAATGTGTTTTAGGTAATACCGGGGTTTCAGGTGTAGTGCTTTTGAATATTGTATGCATTTTACATTACTATTGTATATAAACATTATTATTGCATATATAATGATATTTAATATAATAATATTGAATACATTATTTATAAAAATATTTTATATGCATTGCATTCTATATTGTACAAAATATATTATGTATTACATATAATGTGACAAATGAGGCAGAATGCAAGAAAACGATATTTCAGAACTGAAGTATATTCACTAGATCCAGATAGAGGGATTTATTATAAACAAAAGATTTTTAATGTGACAAGAATCTATTATACGTCCTTAAGAACCATATAAAAATAAAATAGTGTACATATGTTATATATATATATATATATATATATATATATATATACAGTAGACTCTCGTATAACGCGGGGGATACGTTCCGCGTAATAGAAAATCGCGTTATAGAAGACATACATTGAGCAGACGATTTCATTCCGCAATGAGACCAAAAGCGTCGGGTGTTGGCATGGTAACGGAGCAATTCTTCTTGAACAGGTTGAAAGAAGAAAAGATGTCGTCACGTGCTTCCTTTCTTTTACACGTTATACGAGACTCTTAATTGCGTTGTATGAGTAATAGTCGCAGATTTTTCATCGCGTTTTGTGGGAGCGTGTTGTACGATATTCTACTATATATATATATATATATATATATATATATATATATATATGTATGTATATATTTGATATTCTGACCTAGTACTTATTATATATTATACTTTTAAGGAAAAATTGTCGACTTTCTTGTGTGGGGAAAGTAGTTCGTAAAGAAACAGACAGTTTCTAATTGATGAATGGAGTTTTCTCAACGTAACTTATCGAAACAGTACAACAAAACTGTAATTTCAAGGAATAGTCTCGAAAAAGTCCAACAATGCCATCAATTCAACGAATAACCTCGAAACAGTCTAACGAAGCTGTTGCTCGTACCACAAAAGTAATTATTCGACGAATGTTCTCGAAACAATCCAATAGAACAACCACTTGTATATGTTTCCTGTAACAGCTTCCACTACCCGACGAATATTTTGGAAACAGTTTGAAAGCTCTGTCACTTTTTTTTACAAGAATAAAACCAACATCGCGAAATATTTCATAGGACAACAATTTCGCTAATTTTCGAACACAAGTCAATTGCTTGGAACACAGGCTCTCAAAGGGAATAGCTCAGAGAAGCTTTTTGAATAACACAGTCTCACAAAAGTCAATTTAAATCTTTTAGAGATGGAGTTTGGTGACGGTTCATTTCAAGAATCGAATGGAAAGTTGCAGATCTCGGTTCCTGTTCAACCAATAGATTCGAAACTTCGGAAAGCTTAACTTTCCATTTTTCGAAAAATTTGGTCGTAAAGTCGCCAAGTTTGTCACCAAGGCCGACCTTACTGGAAGTGAATGAACTGCTTCTTTATTTTCATTTTGACTGTAAAACTACTTTCACTGCAACAGCAAAATTGAGGCAGAAAAAAAAAAAGTTTAATCCGTTGCAACAAATTATTTGCATGCACAGTAAAACACAATTATGCCATTATTATTGGAAACCATTTATGAAGATATATATAAAAATAAAAATATTTATTTTATTTTATTTTATTACATTATAAAATAAAACTATTTATTATTATTATTATTATTGAGAAGTATATTCTAATGGAACCAAAAATACATACAACAGTTTGTAATTACGCAAAATAATAAATTATTTAATAAAGTGATGTGAAAAGCATCCCAATATGAATAAATAACTTGAATGTTATAAGAAACCATTCAAAAAGAAATCTCCAGCTAATTCTGTTCCGATGGAGCTATAAATAGACACAGGCTAAAATAATTACGTTTCCTTTAATGTCTCTTGTGATATTAATCCAATTCTCTTCATCTGTTAAGCAATTAAAAGGAATTCATTTCATTAGCATGCACATAAAGGTATCATGTTTAATCAACGAAATAAGTCATGATTTCTACAAAACAAAATAATCTGGTGCGTCACTCACACGACTTTCTCTTACCCTGAAATTTAATACTATAAATACAGGTTGGAGATTAAGAGGTAAGATAACGAGTACTGTTACGTAAACCTATGTTAAACAATTCAAATTAAGCTTCGGAAGAGTTTTATATGATACGCCCCGTTTCATTAATGCACCTACATTTATATAGAATTTAATTCGGTTATTAAAAAATAATTCTGTTTTAAAAAAATAATTTATTAAAATTATTACTTAAACAAATTATCTTTTTATGATAATGCAGACGATTTCCATATAAGAGAAGTAGTATAACACTAAATATCTAAAAAAAAAGTTGAATTTATTCTCAATATTACATTAAAATAAAAATAAAAATAAAAAAATGTTTTTTTTTAATGAAAAAAAAATCGATAACTTTATTTTAAATTATCACAGATCGAGGGTTCAACCATTCGTTTTAAAGGTATTGGCGAGCTCTTTCGAAAGATACCCATAATGAAAATTTACACCCCTCGAGGGGAGACTTCGCCCCCAGGGTGGTAGGCGAGGCTCCTACATACACAAAAAGTTTTTCACAGTTGACTATCTCTATTACAAAAAAAATACATATTCATTTCATTTGGTTTAGTGCAGTCTATAGATGTTAAACTCTACTTACCTGCAATTTTTTCCATCGACGTAATGTATTTGAATACTTTTGAGTGTCCCTGTACACGAACCATTTGCTTCATCTCAACGAAAAGCTTACTGTAGCATCCCTATATCATACACATTTAGAATACCGAGTTTGGAATTTCTGCTACTATTTGTTCTTGAGATATGCTGATAACAGACACACAGACAGACAAGACACACAGACCATTCGCTAAAAACATGATTTTCGTATTCAGTTTACCTCAGAACATGTAAATATAACAAAAACTCACGTTTGAAAATTTGACCCTAAAACAATACTTTCTCGACCCTATGGGTAAGAGAAAGTAATAATATGAAATATATATTTATTGTTGTTTCTGTGAAACGTTTTTTAGATATTTAAAATATAAAATACTTATTGGACTTGTAGGTAATAGAAGTATTGTTTTCCGTCAAAAATTTCCATATCCATCGAGTTCTCACCAGATTAAAATTTTTTAAGGTCTATTAAGTAAAAAAGAAAAAAAAAAGTTTTTTGGTAACTGAATATTAGTGCTATGTTAAATTTAAGTACAGAATTTAAGTACCCCTCCTATGTTAAATTTAAGTACAGTGTTTGATAGGTACACAATTTACCGATAATGTACAGGACTGCTCAAAACTAGTCAAATAAATTTCAGACAGTATCTTAAATGGTAATTCTCTGAATAATATGGAATAACTTTTTGAATTTAAACAAGACTTCATAATCGCAGATTTTATCAAATTAAATTTATGTGAATCAAATATTCCAAAAGAGTCATTTAACTGAAAAATTGCGATTTATTTGAAATCGTACTTTTCCATTTCAGTTCCTCAATTATTTTAAACGATTTTGAATATTTAGATCTATTAATAGAAACAAGACTAAAAGAATTACACTCCCTTTACTATTTCATCTGATTTTAATTCTTTTAGCGTCATTAGTCGAGAGTTTAAAGGTTTTTTTTTTTTTTTTCCCTCAAGCACGTATCTCATTTCGCACATTTAGAGTAAATATTGAGCAAAGATTTTTATAAGAGGCTTTCAAATACGGTGTGTAAAAAAAAAAAAAAATAAAAAAAAAAAAAAATGAATAAATCGATTATTTAAAAAAATAGAATTAAATCAGAATAAAGAAGTTCTTTAAAAATATAAAAGGTTATATGATGTAAAATATAAAGTAGACAATTCAGTATAGCAGTATTCAGAACAGATAGACTGGGGAGGATTAACTTAATTTAATTCCCACGTTACATGTGTGTTTGTAATATGTATGTCTGTGAATATGTTAATGTATTAAAAATGTGTTTATGTATATAAAATATGTTTTAATAAAATTAGTTATATTTCAAATCTTATGTTCCTTTAATAAAATTTTCAATAGTGCTTATTAATTAATAGAAAAAAATCATATTCGCTTTAATTTTATCTTTAATTTTAAATTATTAAATCATGTAATTTTATAATGAAATATTATAAATTCTTTAAAAAAAAATTAATATTGTAAATTTTCTTTTAAAGTTACAGTTTTGAAAAACGTTATTTTAAATAGGGTATGTGCACCAGTGATTGACACTTTTAGAGCAATCTCTGATGTTTTTAATGTTTTAGTCATTAGAAAATAATTTTAGAAATTTTAAGTTTGTACATATGGTTTGAAAGACATCCAGAACCACACATATGTTAAAATATATGCATTTGATAACAATTATTATTTTTTTATGAATTTTTATTTGACACCCAGTCAATGTTCCAGTAATTGACACTGCCAGTTTTTTATTTTATCAGTAATTGGCACCCTATGTTTCAGTGTTTGACACTGCTAGTTATTCATTTTACCAGTTATTAGCACCCTAGTTATTCATTTTACCAGTTATTAGCAAACACTGGAGTGTATGACATAAAATGTTAAAATTCTTATATGTAAAATATATGATTTTATTATTTTTCTTATTTATTAATTATTTCGGGATAGATGTCATTGTCAATCACTGGAGAACCTACCCTATATCATTCGTTTCAAATTGTTATCATCCGCAAAATTTTAATTTTATTTAACACAAGGATCACATCTTTAAAACCGCTTTACTCCACTCTTACAGTCTACATATCAGCTATTTTCACAAGAAATAGTTGATGTTTGATAATATAATTAACTAATTTTATATTATCAGTTTTATAATATTTGCTACTTAATTATAATTTACCTATTGATAAAAAAAAATCTTTTTTTTTCATTATCACTGTGCTTACAATTTAAAAATATTGAACTAATAGTCTCTTTTCTTGTTTTGTGTTTAATTTTTCATACCTATACGATAAACAGTTTTATTTAACGATTAGTTTATAGTTCTGATTATTATTATTATTATTATTATTATTATTATTATTATAGCGTTTTCAAATTCCCTAGATATGAAAATTAAATTGTTAACAGTTGACCTGTATGCATGTCTGTCATCAGCATAACTAAAAAACAAATAACGGCAGAAAATTCAAATTTTGTATTTTGAAGTTGATATGAGGTTGCCACTTGAAAAGTTTCATCAAGATTGGAAAGTTTGAAGGCGTGTGTGCGGGGAAAGTTGTCCGAATAATTTTGACTAAACATTTAAATTTAACAATAGCCTTGAGGTTATTATTATTATTACTAGTATATAACCCGTCAAAAATGACGGAATGTGAACGATAAATCTTCAAAACAATGTTTAGATCATGATGGTTACCACGTGATCATTTAAATGTATTTTCAATTTTTGTTTATAAATCAAATGTGTTTCGATATTTTATAATTTTCGTTCTTTGTGAGGTCTAACTGTAATAGAGACAGTGTCCGGAGATGAGAGAAGTCGTGTAGAGCTACACCAGATCGTAAAAACGTGAGAAAAATTGCAACTTTGGCCTTTATCATGGTTTTGTGAGGTCTAACTGGAACGTTTCCGGCTGCAATCTTTAAGAGACAGTGTCCGGAGATGAGAGAAGTCGTGTAGAGCCGCACCAGATTGTAAAAACGTGAGAAAAATGGAGGCTTTGGCCTTTATCACGGTTCTGTGAGGTCTAATTGCAACGTTTCCGGCTGCAATCTTTAAGAGACAGTGTCCGGAGATGAGAGAAGCAGAGATGCCAACCTAATCCGGCAAATTGTTAGTACCGCCTCTTTTTCTACACCACTTAATTTTTAGAGAAATTCTCTTCAAATGTATCTACAATGAATTAAGAAGAAAAATACTCTAAAAATTAAGTGGTGAAGAAAAAGGGGCGGTACTAACAATTTGCCGGATTAGGTTGGAAGCTCTGGAGAAGTCATGTAGAACCGCACCAGATTTTAAAAACGTGAGAAAAATAGCAGCTTTGGTCTTTCTCATGGTTCTGTGAAGTCTAATTGCAACGATTTCGGATGCAATCGTTAGAGCGCTTTCACACTTGCCGACACGACACCGATAAATCGTATTCGATTGTCGTTATCCGACATCCATGCAGGCAAAATACAGTGCTATATACTACGTGCTTTCACACCCACCGATTTGAGGACGTATTTGTCGTCCCGATAAGCAGATATCGTTTGGCTGTCGTCGAACAACCAAGCACCCCATAAAATCTTTCCGACAATTTTCTCTCATTCTCCGCCATGTTGGTTTTATAAACAACGTGAGGGTTTTGATATTTTCAGTATTTATTGAAAGAAAGATATTTCAGTTCTGTGGGTGTATATTAAATGAACATGTTCATGGAACTAATTTAAAAAAGCACCACAAAACTGGCGTTGTAAAAATTATTACTTACAAATTTTGAATAAACACCATAAAATGCAATAAACTCGCAACAATTGTTTCGGGTCGAAAAAACACACGACCCTTCATCAGACGAATAAAGTAAGCACGAGTGCTGCAGTCAAAGCGGCAACGAATGGTGTTTATTAAAAGTTTGTAAGTAATAATGTTCATGGAATTGATTAAAGAAAAAGAAGGATAACTAAAAACTACGTAATTGGAGTTGAATTATGGAAGCAGATTGTCAAGTTTTCAGATGACGAACTCGGAAAATAAAATTTCCTCGGAAGTGAAAAATAACAGGTAATAATATTTTTGGGAATTTCTTTGTTAGAGTATAAATTAAAAGTGTATAATATAACATGGTATTAATTAAAACTGTAAATTTTATGTGCATTATATACAGTGCTTAATATATTGTGTGTTACTGACATTAAAAAAAAAAAAAAAAAAAAAAAAAAAAACTGCTCATTTATGACTGATAAACAAATGGGATTTTATTTAAATGGTTTAATAAACGCTCGTGTACTCTAATTTTTTAGATAACTATTATATACTATTATTCTAGATACTCTATTTATAAATGTTGAACTAAATTAATAGTGTCAAGTTTAATACTAAATTAATGCTCTCACTTTTTGTGTATTTGTACCCAATATTAATAAACGAAGTGGTTAAATTTTGGGTTAAGTTAAATTTCTGAACAGATTTTCTTCAATTATTACTTTTTTTTTTTCACGGATATTTTGAAATCCTCGTCCCCTTTCATTTCTTTCAAATAAATACCCTAATTATTTTGTTTTGTGTGTTGTTATTTTTTGCAGAGATATAATTATACACCTAGTAATCTATATATATTATATATGTAATGTTTTGAAATATATTTGTATACTAAATAATTCAAAAATATAATTATATACCTAGTAATCTATATATATTATATATGTAATGTTTTCAAATATATAAGTATAAAATAATAAATAATTCAAAAATTTGACCATTCAAGTAATTTTTATCGACATTATGCATATTTAAATTATATCATTAATTCAAGAATATGCTTTGTTTTATTTTGTAACTGACTTGATTTAACACTGTATATAATGCACACAAAATGTATAGTTTTATTTAATACTCTATTATATTATATACTTTTGATTTATATTCTAATAAAGAAATTTTCAAAAATATTATTACCTATTCTTTTTCGCTACTATATAAATTTTATTTTTGAGTTTATCATCTCAAAACTTGAAAATCTCTTCTCTTGATTCATCGCCAATCATTATATATATATATATATATAAAAAAATTACATTCAGAAAGAGATAGCTTGCATAACATTTTTAGAAACTTTTTCCATTTAAAAAGACACAACTACACTTTTCAAAATAATATATATATATATATATATATATATACATATTGATAATAAGAGCTTACAGTTATAATATAAAGATTAATATATATACATACATATATAAAATAAAATAGGATTATCACATGTAAATTATATTTTTATCCTTTGGTTTGTCATAAAAATAATAAAGTCACTTTTTGTACTATTTTTGACAATTTATTTGTTATCCATTGAAGCTCTTCTAAAAAATATATAAACAAACAGGAAAATATGAAGTAATTAAAAATGTTGATTTCTTATTACTGATCAATAACTATGAGCAATGATTTACAAGTAAACTCCTTCCAAATATTTTTAATGGGAGGGGGGGGGGATGATTTTTCACCAGTTGTAATTTTACAGCTTTCTCTTCTTATTATTATTATTAAAAGTAATAAAATGATTGAATACTAATTAAATTGTTATCCATTGAAATGTTTTGAAAACACAGCTGATAAATTTTACTCATACCTCCTCTAAGGAATCTCTAATTATGGGACACTACTAATAAAAGGCAACTTTTTTAAAGATTAAAATTTTCATATCTGAGGAAAATTCTTTTATTATCTGAAGAAGATAGTTTTAGAAACTTTTCCAGTTTAAAAAAGCTAGTCATTTTTTAAAGAATTCAGATTTGAGATAAAGAATGAAGCAGATTTATATTAATCTCTTTGATGGGTGTCACTTAAACAATAGGGGGAAAAAAAGGGGTGATAAAGGTTATTGAAAGTGCTAAAAGTATGAGATCATTTGTGAAAAGAATTGAGAATTGTATGTATAATAGACATTGGATATAAATCTTCTGAAATTCAAAGTTGCAGTTAAATACAAGAAAAAAAAAGGAGGGGGAGGTGGTCTTACAAGCAAACGCTAGATTTATCTCAAAATGAGAATTTACAATTTTCAGAAGATGTGAAATTTTAATTGATTAATCTTTTTTTTTTTAGTTTTGCTAGCTGGTTTTAGTATTTTACCCATTTTCTCAATGCTACATTAAAAGTTTATTTGAAAATCATTACTATGGGGGAAGAAAAGAAAAAGATTGAAAGAGAGAGAGAAAATTACTGTTTGTTTCAAATAAAATAACTTTTTTTCTAAAGATGTTATTCTATAACATGTCTGTATTTTTTGGTAAGCATACTTAAAAGTATTTAAATTATTATATAAATTGCCAAAATAGCAGAGTTTGTTGTCAATTTTATATTAATAAATTATAATATAATATAAAATACACTTTTTAAGGCACTAAATATTATGTAAAAACGATTGATTAATAACAATTAAGTTTATTTAGAAATGCAACCTCTGAATGAGGGACACCTCTATATAAAGGAAAAGTACCTGGTCCCAAAGCTGTCCCTTATTTAGAGGTAAAGTGTGTATAGAAAGCTTTATCAGAATTATAAGAAACAACTAGTAAAAAAAAAAGATATTTTCACCCAGTCTTCATCCTATTTTCCAAAAATAGCTTATTAAGAAAATGCAACCTCTGAATGAGGGACACCTCTGTATAAGGAAAAGTACCTGGTCCCAAAGCTGTCCCTTATTTAGAGGTAAGTGTGTATAGAAAGCTTTATCAGAATTATAAGAAACAACTAGAAAAAAAAAATTAATTAATTAAAAGGAAAACATATTTTCACCCAATCTTCATCCTATTTTTTAAAAATAGCTCTTATAAATAAAACAAGAGTGTGGTTTAAAAAAAGTAAATCAATTGTATTTATATAAAAAAAAAAATCTAGGTTTGACAATCATGAAAATGTAGGTTAATTATTAATGAAATGTTTTAAAATTTGATGTTTTACCTTGAAACATACAGTGCCCCCCCCCCCCCCCCCTTTTTAAGGTTACTTAAAATAAAGGAGCAATGCTTCTTAAAAAAATTAAAAAAATGGGATTTAATAAATACATTTTATGTGTTTGTCAACAATATGAAAATGTGCAAATCTTTTTCTAATTAATTTATTTAACAAATATATTTTGCATTTAAAAAAGAAAAGTTGTATTCCTGTAATTCAAATGCACCAAGTGTCAATTTTTTTTAATTATAAATTGATTAAGTTGATAAAATTGCGTGAATTTAACTCATTTTTGGGGTTTGATGTCACATTTATTAAACATTACCATGAAATTAAATTTAAAAAAAAGTAAAATATTAATTTTCTGTTGTCTTTAATATATTCGTCTTGTTATTTTTGATTAAAAACTTAAATTATCAATAAAAGTTCCTTCACTGATGTAAAAATAATTAAAATATTTCGCAGGATCTTTTGTAGTTTTCCAAAAGGGATATAAAAATCATCTTCCACGTATCTTGATTTTATATCATGCATACAGCCAGTGAATTTCGTCCACCACCCCTTTTATTTATTTATTTATTTTTTCTACGGCGATGCGATATGATAAATATGACAACCGCAATTTGATATAAGGAGGAGCTATATTTGAATACGTGCTAGCACAACGCATTCTCGGAATGGAATGAAAAGGAAAATCCCCGTTTTGAAGGAACGATATCGGTGTAGTGTGAAAGCTGTGTACTATCCGACACGATACTGTTCCAATCGTTGCATTATTTATCAGCCGATTTAGTCGCTGTCGTGTCGGTCAATGTGAAAGCGCTCTTAAGAGACAGTGTCCGGAGTTAAGTGAAGTCGTGTTGAGCCGCACCAGATTGTAAAAACGTGAGAAAAATGGCGGCTTTGGCCTTCCTCACGGTTTTGTGAGGTTTAACTGTAATAGAGACAGTGTCCGGAGATGAGAGAAGTCGTGTAGAGCCGCACCAGATTGTAAAAACGTGAGAAAAATGGAGGCTTTGGTCTTTCTCACGGTTCTGTGAGGCCTAACTGCAACGTTTCCGGCTGCAATCTTTAAGAGACAGTGTCCGGAGATGAGAGAAGTCGTGTAGAGCCGCACCAGATTGTAAAAACGTGAGAAAAATGGCAGCTTTGGGCTTTCTCACTGTTTTGTGAGGTCTAACTGCAATAGAGACAGTGCCCGGAGATGAGAGAAGTCGTGTAACGCCGCACCAGATTTTAAAACAATATACAGTATATAATTATTAACACACCACATTAGCAAGTTAATTGTGTGATACATTATTTGTATCATACAAGGATGGAAAGCGTTTGCTGACGATGACGCTAATTCAATGATTTTTCTTCACCCAAAAGTTTTCACTTCAAATGGAAAGCGTTAGTTGACGATGATGGGAGTTCAATGATTTTTATTCACCCAAAAGTGCTCAACGCGCCTAAAGAAGTTTTCACTTCAAAAATTTTACCCGATCAACAAATATGAATGACAATAAAAAAACTGCTGGTTGACAAAAAATATAGGCCCGACAACACAACAGCAACAACACATCCCAGTGTTCCATTAAGTGCTCTATACGCAAGCGAAGTGTGACGTCACTGACCGTCCATGTATGTAAGAAAATGATTTCCTATGTTAATCGCCCATTGGATTTTTTGTAAAAAATTATTAAAAATCGAGGAAAATTATTTCCCGATTTTAATCCCCATATTTGGGTACATATATGTATTAGTTATCATGTGCATATGTTAGATTGAGTTATTTTGCTGTCAAATTGACAAAATTTTAATTTTAAATTTCAAAACTCTGTTGTCCTTGGCGTTTTTGTATTTGGCGATCAAAAACGTACTACGAAAATATACATGCCAGATGTATATTTTCGTAATTTGTGTTGTGCGAAATATTGTTTCATATTATTCCTTACTCTCTTAATATAAATTTTTAAAATAACCATGATTTTTGAAAGGAATTAAATTATATTCGCCAGATAATTTGGCGATATATATATATATTTTTTTTTTCTGCCAAGGATGACCGATATCAAATCTATTCCGCTGCAACATATTAGTATCTTATATCAGATACTTTATTTAGACATTTGAAAACAAATTTCACTTCAAATTATGATAGAATATTTATCATTTTCCATTTAATTAGTATATTAGTTGGATATTTACTGTGTAATATCATCCTTTGAAATGAAATGTTTATGTTTTCAATGGAATATGGAAGTTTTTTTAAATTTAAAGTTTTGAAATTTAAAGTTTTGAAATTTAAATTCAAATTTTAAATTCAAATTTTATCAATTTTAGAACAAAAACAACTTAATCTAACGCATGCACATGATAACTAATACATATCTAAACCTAAATATGGGGATTAAATTCGGGAAATAATTTCCCTCGATTTTTAATAATTTTTTACGAAAAATCCATTGGGCGTTTAATATAGGAAATATTTTTCTTGTATCCACGAACCTGCCAGTGACGTCATCACTTCGCTTGCCTATTTAAAGTCCTCATAATAAGAAAAAACGATTCACTTCATTTTACTAAAATACTTTTTTTTAAGACTATCGTAGATCCTGTTTTCAAATTTTCTAACCAACTATCCAATAACTACAGACACTCCATGCTAACCCAAATTCACCTCTACTCGATACCTACAACCAGCTATCTCACCCTCAACATCGCCAAAATATCCAGGATCCAGCTAGGGACTTTCTCATTCTCAACCGAACATTTTACCTTGACTCGACATTATCACATTAGACTACTCTAATTTCAATACTCATTTCAACTGGTGACTTTTACTTGCCCAACCAAACATTCTATCCCAACTATCATTTTACACTAATTTCAAAACTAAAATCAACTGGCGGCATTTACGTACTAAACTCGGCGCCAATCATACCTTACAATGTAAACAAACAATAAAGTTTGATAAAAATATTTAAAGGCTTTAATGCGTTTTTACAAATATTTTAAGATTTTTAAGGCTTTAATATGTTTTAGAAATATTTTAAGCGTTTTTTTAATGAAACAGTCAAAGAGTCGTTCATTCGGAATTAAAAAGTTGTCCATTTGGAATTTGTATTTTCTGAATGGCAACAGTTTTGGTTTGTTTTTATTTGGTCTTGCTTTGTTTATAATCATGAAGTTATTGTTTGTTTTCGTTAGCTGTGACCCTGCTCACCTATGCGCATGCGTGAGGTCTGCATTGATTTTGTTAAAATAGGGTAGAAGCGTAGAAGATGAGAGAATGTTTACATTTTACGAGTGAGAGATAAGTTGCGGTTTCTTTTTTCTTTTTTTTTCTTTTCAGGACATTATTGAATTTTGAGGCGATACTTCTTCGTTATATTCGTATAAAGGCAAAATGCTGATTTTTCCCCCTTGTAATTTTTAAATAAGTGTAGAAGATCAGTTTTATTCTTCGATGCAAAATAAAATCCGTAAACTTAAAAGTAAATGCCTGTTTTCTTTCTTCTTCTTCTTTTTTTTTTTTCAGTTAAAATTATTTTTATTTGCTTACTTGATCTCTAAATTCGTACTATATCTGTCATACCTGAACACTTGTTTCATGCACTGATTATAGTAGTAAATTAATTAAAAATGACTTAAATTAGGTAAAATTTACACAATTCATTAATAAAAGAAGAGAAAAAGAACAACGTTTACAGTAGACTTTACCTGTAGTAAAAGTAATATATTTTTTTCTTTTAAATTATACTGCTAAAATAAAAATACCATATTTTTGGATCTCTATTTTACAGAAATTTACAGAAAATCGTATTTAAATCAAATCATTAGATTTTTTTATCATGATTATTTTACACCTTTTATTTTTCGCGCATATTGTCATATAAATTACATTAAATAAAATATTGTTAATTAAAATTAAAAATTAAACTTTAAATTCGCGTAAAAAGGTAAAATAAATATTGAAGACTCATAAAAAGAAAACGAACACGTGTAGAACGAAAAGCGCATTTGGCTAAGTGCCCATCTCATTCAACGCATCACCCCTTTTCCGAGTAGGATCGTTCCGGGAGAGATAGACATGGTTTACGAAAACGGACAGTACATAATTCTATTTATAGGTTCATGTTTATAATAGCCAGTGATCCGTTATACTTAATTTAGAGATTTAAACATTACAATTGAATAGTTTTTCAAGGTTTTATAGGAAATAAGAATATGTGCGATACAAAACATGTATGAAAATGATATGTATGTTTCCTAAGTTGAATTAAATAAACGGAAAAAAAATGGCTGCCAAAAGTTTCTGTTTTGAAGCGGTACTAACCGGATTCGTTCATGACAGATGAGGATCATTATATATATTAATTATTGTAAATATAGGTATAACACAGGCCTGCAAAATAGAACTTTTTTCAGTTGCATGAAATTTTGTTGTTAATTTTAAGTTTTCGAAGATGCTGAATCCAAAAATGGCTTCCATTTTTACCTATCACGTCCCCCCCCCCCTTCAAAATAAATAGGTTTGCAATATATATATATATATATATATATATATATATATATATTAATTTTATTACATTAAACTAAACATATTCTTTCTCATAACTAAGCAAACAGTTTCTTTATGATATACTTAATATTATGTGTTCACTACTTTTGCCTGTGAAATCTATTCTTCTTCTTCTTCTTCTTTTTTTAAAAATCAAACCGTCCTCTAAAAACACGCTTCCGCTTTCACCCCTTCCACTGCCCCCTACATCCCTCATATTTTCAATTTCGTATTTTTTTTTACATTTATAATATTGTTTTAAAGTAAGAAACACTTATTAAACATGTTTGTACGATGAATTACAAGGATACTAATTCTTTCATGTTTTTACGCAAATTTCAACTAAAATTGAGCTTTTTTCAACTAAACTAGGCGCGATAAGAACTTTTTTACTTTTATTTTTGGTTTCATAAAATAATAATCTATTAGAAACAGTCAAAAAAAAAAAAAAAAAAAAAAAAAAACCTATGCAGATTTTCGTTTGGAGATCTGTGTAATTAAGGGCCCTCTTCACTCACCGCCGCCGGAAGCCGAAACTAATGCTATTCTATGGGAAATTTTTCTTTACAAATAACTTATTAACTAATACATATTTTTAAATTCTGTTTTCACATTCTGAAAGTTCCCGGCTGTAAAATTGACGCACCTTTTCTAAAAAATTATTTTTTAATTTTTTTATATTTTATTTTGAAGCTGCAAAATACGAATTTTCAATATGTGAAATTTTTTCATTTTGCAATTTCGAAATAAAATATTAAAAATTAAAAAAATACATTTTTAGATAAGGTCCGTCAATTGAACAGTTGTGAATTTTCTGAATGTGAAAACAGAATTTAAAAATATGTATTAGTTAATAAGTTATTTGTAAAGAAAAATTTCCCATAGAATAGCATTAGTTTCGGCTTCCGGCGGCGGTGAGTGAAGAGGGCCCTTAAACAGGGAGCTTGAAGGGGCAATACCCCCGCTCACCCAGACTTACACATCGAATAAAACTGTTCATAAATCCATTTTAAATCATTCTTTAAATAGTTTCGTATTTCGTACTTGTTTTCTTACTGCTTATCTCTTTAACGGCCCTCTTCACTTATCGTCGCCGTAAGCCCGAGCCAATGTTATTCTATGGGGAAATTTACTTTACAAAATAACTTTAACTAATACATATTTTTAAATTCTGTTTTCACATCCAGAAAATTCTTAACTGTTAAATTGACGGACCTTTTTTAAAAATGTATTTTTTTAAATTTTTAATATTTTATTTTGAAATTGCAAAATGAAAAAATTTCACATATTGAAAATTCGTATTTTGCAGCATCAAAATAAAATATAAAAAATTAAAAAAATAATTAAAAAAAAAAGGTCCGCCAATTCAACAGCTGGGAATTTTTTGAATGTGAAAACAGAATTTAATAAAATGATTTGTTTATAAGTTATTTGAAAAGAAAAATTTCCCATAGAATAACATTAACTTCGGCTTTCAGCAGCGGTGAGTGAAGAGGGCCCTTAACAGAATTGAAATGAAAGGTACGAGAAAGTTGTGTGAGCGACACACCAAATTATTTTAATTCTTTCGAAATATTTTTCCAAATTTATACTTTTCTTTTAAAAAATTCTTTTCTGAAATACAATGCAACTGTAAATTTCATAAAGTGAGTGCGCTGATCTTTTCAATAGTAAACTTTTTAAAAATGAGCTAGCCTGGGACACTCTTAATACCTACAACTCTCACCTCTCGCAATCACTTTTGAACACAATATGCCACCCCAACGAATAATGTCTCCTCTAATTGATTTTTGCCGGAAAACTTCCAGATATATATCCCATTCATCCATCAGCTGCATCTGCTAAAAAAATATCTCAACGCAACTCGTCAAAATCGCTCCGCTGATTTTTCAACCGAAGGTATACATAGTAGCATGCACACGCACGCACGGTGCTCCAAAGATCGATACTGTAGTACGTCATCGTAGGTTCCGCCCCAGTATCATGCAGTACCGCGCAAGGGCGTTTCATACTGACTCACTATGGTTTCCGTTTTGGAATGAAATCGCCAATTTTCGCGCCAAAGTTTTTCGCTGCCAATGATGAATGAGTTTCAAAATGGCGGGTTCCAAGGGAGAAGTTAAATAAGTGTTCAGAATGTAAGGAGGGGGAAATGCTTTGTTGTAGATCAAAATTATTCGAATAAAACCGCAAGGGCATATAAACGAAGATTTGTGATGGAATGGGGAGATTGGCTTTTTAACATAGCTGGAATTTTGCTCTTTTTCCTCTCTTATTTTCCTCTTTTGTGATGCAAAAGAATTAAAAAAGGCACGGTAGAAGATAGGACAGATATTTAAAAAATAAATAAATAAATGCAATAAAGATACGAGTTTTAGATTACAAAAGTAATTGCTAGGTTGCATTATTTAAATATTCATTTTTCCAAACATTTTATTTATTTTTTTAAATTACGATTATTTTTTTTTTAAACAAAAGATAATAAAAAAAGAAAAAGAAAGAGGAAAAAGAAAAAGAAAAAGAAAGAAAAAAAGAAAAGAAAAAACGAACAAATTATTATTATTATTATTTTCTAAATAGTTGGATTGGAGGTTAGGCTTGTACTTGCTCACTGAAGAGATGGTATGAGTCTGAAGATTAATTTCTTCAATTTGAGCATCAATAAGTTTTTATTGTTCCTTTTTGTTTTAGTATAATCTAGATGGGCACTATTGAATTTCTCTATGTAGTTTTACTATCTATTTCTTAATCAGGGGGTTCGATACTAGAGCTAGCCGAAGACAGTCGTGTACACTAATGGTGGCTCGTGCATGTAAAATCTATCGTGTCTGCAATGTCCTCCATGTTCCCCATGTTGCCAAATTATACTTCTGGGGGTCATTGAAGCAGGGAGTCACACCCTTTACCCTTGGAGGATCAAAACTGTGATGGCATGTCTCCGTTTCGTCCTTAAGGGTGAGTCCTAGGCCGTCACCAGTTGTCCATAGTATAGCACTGGTGCGGCGTAAAAATCCATTTAGACTTCATCAGAACTTTCTTGTTTAAGCAGGTTATTGATGGATGTTCTTCATTTAAATTTTTCATACATGACCTTTTTCTGGGGGTCCTGTTTCTGTGAGTAAAATGGTTGTTTTCATACTTTCATTAAAACTATTACTGTTTTTTTTTTTTTTTTTTTTTTCCATCTTTTTTAAAGTATTACTGGTTATTTTTAAGTTAGTCATTTATTAACTGATTCTGGTTCTTGTGAATTTCGGTGGCATTTCATCATCTGTTTTTCTACATTCTACTACTTTATATATATATATATATGTATAAGTATGCCGAATGTATGAACTCGATGTTTGGAACATCCTGCTTCACTTAAGTTAGTCTACAGAATAAGGAGAAGCCGTTTTTTTTTTTTTTTTTTTTTTTTTTTTCCTGTTTGAAAAAATTAATCTTCTCGTTCTAATATATAGAAATACAGATTCTAATCTCCCCACCCCCACCCCCACACACCATCTCTTTCTCTTATTTAATTTTTGTGTGTGTGGGTGGGTGGGTGGGGGAGGCAGGAGAGAAGAGGGAATAAAATTTGATTGATTTAAAATATATTTACAGCAAATTTTAATTTAGTGTCATAGACTTGTATTAATAAATATATGTATATAAACGTTTTATAACTTTCTCTTTAAAAGTAAAGTTATAAAAATAGTTTTTTAAAGATTTCTTTCTTCATAACGAAAACAACATATATTTTCAGGTGTCGTCGTGGAAGGTGAGTACATTGAAATTAGACTATGTAACAGATAAGTACAGTTAAAAAAATTATGGGAAACGCATGATTTTTCGTTCTCGGTTTAGAAATGAATAATTCTGAAATACGGCAGGTTTAAGAATTTCATATGCTTTAATACTAATATGCAGAAACCGAAAAAAGAAGAAATAGAAAATGTCAAAATGCCTTTGCAAACTTTACGGCAGATCATAATATATTTTCTTGTTACTTATAACGGGAAAAAAGAAAAATCAATTAAATAATAAAGAAATACATATTTACATTTTTTTTTTTTTCTATTGAACAATGAAAATTATAACTAACTGAAAACTTTACTTCAAAACTGTTAACAACATTTAAACACCTAAGGTGTTTTTCTTACGAAAGAAAAAATAATGTATGCGTATATATTATTGTTGTTACTATTATGTATTAACAATTTTGTATTTTGTATTTTTTATTTTTTCAATTTACTATATCTGTGCTGCAAATATTCTAATACTTTAAAAATTTATACTTTTAAAAATAAATATACCAATTAGCAAAGGCAAAACAATTTCGTTAGAACTTTATTGTTATCTAACACAGGAATGGCGATGAAATATCGTTTGGGTTTGCAATAGCAAATGATCTCTTTTGTTGAACACTGATTGATAGAGATTATACTAAGATTTATGCAATGCAATTAATTTTGTGAAATATAACATATATGTAATTGCTCAATCAACAGTAAAATAACTTTATTAATATTTTTTTTCTTCCCTTTCTTTCTGCATACAATTTCTTTTTCTTTTTCGTTTCTTTTTCTTTCTTACTTTTTTTTTTTTTTTTCAATACAAGATGTGGAAATAATTAAATTAATTAACTTTTTTTATTAACCAGTATGTCGAGCAGAAAAGGTCTTAAAAAACTCTTATTGTACAGTGAAACTTGAATAATTCGAACTTGTTTAATTCGAAATTTTGGATGATTCGAATATTTTACACTGTCCTTTGAATTTTGTATTAAAATAATGTTAAAAAATCGTGGATAATTCGAATTATACTTTGGATAATTCGAATTTTTCATACGATTACCTTTAAAATATTACAGTAAAATTTGTTCCCGAGATTTTACTCATCTGAAGTGCATTATCAATTTTTATAGTCTTTCAAAAGAAGGATAAGGAAATACAGTGGAAGCCACTAGCTAGTGCACCAGAAGATATGGTGCATATGTGTGAACTTCGAGGTTTTAGTGAATTGAAAGTCATGTGTAATGTAGAAGATTCAATTTTTGTAACAAGTCATATGCTATGACACAGAGATAAAAAATATTTGACTATTTTTTAAAAAGTGTTGAATAATTAAGCTCGTAAAAAATATTGATTTAATGGGGGGGGGGGGGGATGTAGCGATATTCTTAGATATAAAGTTTATGTGTTAAATCTCTGATCGTAGAGTTTTAATTTTTTAATTTATCACTTTTTTTGACAAAATAGTATGTAATTCGAATTTTTGGATATTTCGAATTTTTTTCTGTTCCCTTCAACTTCGAATTATCCAAGTTCTACTGTATTTTATAATGCTCTAATGTAGCGTACAGAAATCTTAATTTCTCTCACATGTACATAACAATTGTTTTTAACTGTTAAATAGTTAATAGTTCTTTTTTGAAAAATGAAGCCCTTTTATTTTTAAAAGAAGTATAGGAAAATATTTCATTATGATTTTTAATTTTATAGGACGCGGAAATGGGCATAAAGTAAGCTTCTTAACAATTTTTTTATTAATATGTCTCGCGAAAACAGACATAAAAAAATTGTTTAGTATAGAAGCCATTGTAAACAGTTTGTACAGCTGAGGTTTAAAGGTTTTCATCCGGTTTTGTGTAATGCCATTATACGAATTATAACTTTCTCGAACATGTCTATACTTGTAATGATTAACTTCTAAAGAATTAATAAGTGATTGTGAAATACCTTATGTGAAATACCTTAAGGTTGCAAAAAAAAAAAAAAAATTCTGTTTATTTCCTCATACAAAATAATAATAATAATAATAATAATAACACTTCTATATGTTTTTAAAAAGAAATTCGTTAAAGAAGAATGAAGAGAAATATCTTATTAAGATTTTTCTCATTGCAGATTTTGGAAAAGAATATAAATAGAGAATTTGCACGTTTTCTGATTTTATTCTTATATAAAAGAATATGAAAAGGTAAGAAAATAAATACAAACATTTTCTTTATTTGAAATCTAATGACTGATTTATAACAATTTTAACATCGCACTATTTACTCTATCTAGAAAACGCAGTATAAAATATCGTGACGTCACTCTTTATGACAACAAACGGGAGTAACCGTTGCGTACATTCGATTTTGTGCTTTGCTTCTTGAATCAGTGAAATAGGTTTTATTTTATAATAATGACGGATATTAAAAAATCCTAGTATAAATATTGTATTGTACCACTCTGCACTAATACAACGGCTAAATGCTTCTTAAAAGCTATTCTTTAGCGTTCCACAGGATCCTATTAAACGAAAACATTGGACAAACGCCATGAAAAGAAAACAATTGAAAATAATGATAATGAAAAATTATAATAATGGTATTAAATGATTATAAGATGAAAAACAAATGCTCAGAAATCACATAAATGATTAATAATTACGAAAGTTAAAACAAATTGCTGCTTGCTAACTAAGCTAACAAAATGTAAACATCGAAGCATCATAAAGTGTGACGTCAGACAGCGTTTTGAAGTCACGTGATTTTCTGCTCATTTTAAAGCTATTTTTGAAATTAATGAGAACTTTTTTTGCATTTTTAATAAACTTTTTGAAATTTATGAGCCTAAAACTACCAGAAAAATAGGATTTTGTTCAAATCCCCTATGTGTGCAAATTGTCCATTAACTTTATTACAACTTTTTTACTAATATGTCACGGGGAAAGGAAAAAAAAATTAAATCTAAAAATTATAGGAAATAGTCGTTAATCTATTTTATACATTTGGGGTTTAAATGTTTTCACCTGGCCTTATGTAATATCGTTTTTTACAAATAATAACTCCCTCATCACGTACATGTATACCCCATTCCAACTTCAACCAGCGTGCATAATGAATGAGCCATTCGCTCCCCCTCAAGGGTTATTAAGTATTGACCTGATCCCTGTCTGTCATTTTGTGCTTAGTTGCACGGTAGCTGTTGCAGCCACTAACAGAAAGAAACATGAGAATGACAACCGACAAATGTAGAAGCGGAAAATCTGTAATTTAGTCATTTAGGCTCTGAAAGAAATTTTGTTAGAATAATAGTTCAAAAAATAACTATGCATTTATTATTATTATTATTATTATTTTAATAATAAAAATATTAAATTCAAAAACTTTTAGTTCCAAATATTTATTTTCATTCACATAAAACAACAAATCCCATAATATTACAAGGAGACTTGGCGCTGGCTTCGATAACTAAATTTATGAAAAATCTTCTACGTCTTGAACGCCAAAGAGAAAAATTGAATAGACTGAAGATGGTACGTTAAGGGCCCTCTTCACTCACCGCCGCCGGAAGCCGAAGCTAATGTAATTGTATGGGAAATTTTTCTTTAGAAATAACTTATTAACTAATACATATTTTTAAATTCTGTTTTCACATTCAGAAAATTCCCAGCTGTTAAATTGACGGACCTTTTTAAAAAAATTATTTTTTTAATTCTTTATATTTTATTTTGAAGCTGCAAAATACCATTTTTCAATATGTGAATTTTTTTCATTTTTCAATTTCAAAATAAAATATTAAAAATTAAAAAAAGACATTTTTAAAAAAGGTCCGTCGATTTAACAGTTGGGAATTTTCTCAATGTGAAAACAGAATTTAAAAATATGTATTAGTTAATAAGTTATTTGTAAAGAAAATTTCCCCATAGAATAACATTGGCTTGGGCTTCTGAGGGTTACGCTTAAATGCAACCGTAACAGCTATCTGCTATTCAGTTTTTCTCTCTGGCCTTCAAGACGTAGTAGATTTTTCCTGGGTTTAATTTAATAAATCCCATATTTAGACTTAAATATAACCCCCAAAAGAAGCAAAATACTGTTTAAAAATACGTGTAACAAGAGTAAAAATGAATAGTGAATAACACAGCTATTCAGAAGGGTTTAGTTGTATTCAACTACTATTGATGCAAATTAAAATAATAACTTTTGAATAAATAAGAAACCAACATTTTAACAGAAATATTTTTTAAAAATGGTTAAATAAATTTTCTAAAAATTAAAACTAAAATATAAAATGTATATAAAACCGTCCATTCCTTTAAATTGTCCCCAAAGTGAAATTGCTTTAGACTATACATATTTCTCAGAGAAAATTAAAGCCTTTTCTCATTGGTTAAAAAAAAAAAAAAAAAAGTACAACAATCTACCAGTAGTAAAATTATATATATATTTCGGTGGGAAAATGTATATGTAAATTGAATGTTGATTTAGAACCTGTAACAATTTTTGTTGGGGAGATTTTTCTTTTCTTTTTTTAGTTCCCCACGTTTTCAGGTGTGAGGAATCCGAAAGTGACAAAATTTGTATGGTGTCTGTTAGTGTGTTAGTCCGTTAGTGTGTTAGTCCGTTAGTCTGTTTACACGATATCTCACGAACAAATGATCGCAGAGAGGTCAGATCAGTTTTAAAATATTACTTTCGATACTGGCAAGAACCCTATTCATTTGCAACATTCGAATTAAAAAACTTCGTAAGTTATTAGAAATTTACGATTTTCTTAACATGGGAGAATAGGACGAAAATTCACTTAAACGTAAATTAAATGGAAACTTTTTACTGTAAAAATGTCAGACCAGTTTTAAAATATCAGTTTTTTGCCGAAAGGAACATCAGTAACTATAAATATGCTACTTTGAAAATTTCGCAAGTTATAGGAAATTTACGAATTTCTAAACATGGCAGTATAGGGCAAAATTTCACCGTCAATTTCGAGAGGTATTTTCATCGTAAAGATTTCAGACTACTTTTCAAATATTATTTAGGGCACTGGCAGGAATATTAATGACTATAAATTTTCCAATATAAAAATTTCGTAAGTTATTGCAAATTTACGAATTTCTCAACATGGCAGAATAGAGCAAAATTTCACATAAACGTCAATCTTGAGGGTTATTTTCGTCGTAAAGATGTCAAACCACTTTCGAAATATTATTTAGGAAACTGGCATGAATATCATATACTATGATTTTTTTCAATTAAAAAAATTCGTAAGTTATTTGGAATTTACGATTTACTTAACATGTCAGAATAAGGCAAAATTGAGTATAAACTTCCATTTTGAGGATCATAAATACATTAGACAACTTCAAAATTACATTTATGATATTAGTTTGAACATGATTGAACAGAAGTATTCTAATAGGAAAATTTCGTAAATTATTCGTAATTTACGATTTTGTCAACATAGTGGAATTGTAAATTTTTCATACAAATCTGAATTTTGAGGATTATTGCATTGGAAATAGTATCAAGAAAACTAAACAGCGGGATTGACCCTGATAAAATAAATTAATAGATTAAAATGAGGTAAATATATCGTAGTGAACGGTGGATAGCCTATTAGGCGGGGATTTCATTCTGTCACTGTATCAAGCTTTGGTCAAATTCATTTCTTTTAACATGATTATAATATGTCTCGCACTAGAAATTTCTGAGAACATAAATATGATGGAGAACTGAGCAGAGTCCACCTATGCCAACTAGTTTAATATTTCCAGTTGTCATCGTTGAAACTGAGAGAGCTAAAATGGGAGGAAATATAATGGCCGAAAAGGAAGATGCAAAACTAAACAATATATAAGTCCAAAATAGTAAATTCCAACCTTCTACGGTAAGTCTTTTTAACACTTTCCAAAGATGATGAAAAGTGTTAATGACTTCGGTTAGTCTATCTGTCAGACTGTCCGCGCTCTAACTCCCGTAAATATACGTGGAATTTCTTGAAACTGATATATGTCATTGAAGTTCACTATGGGATGTTCCCTATTGAAAATGGAGTGAATACCTCAACTGGTTTGTGTACAGGGACATCCGAAAGTATTCCAAAGCATTGTGTTCTATGAACCATATTTTCATACCTTTACTGTAGACATATCTTAATGAAATTGAAATATGTTATTAAAGTTCACCATTCGATGTTTTCTACAGAAAATGGAGTTTTAGGGCAGACATTTAAATAAATCACATTTAAATAAATTTCTACTACAAAATTCATTTATTGTTAATATGCTAAAATAATGTTTTGTATAGAACTAGCAGGCTTTGCCCGCTTCGCTGGTCATTATATTGAAATGAATTCTCAATATTTCATATCATTAATAATAAAAAAAATCTCAAAAAGAAACAAAACAAAAAAAAAAAAAAAACAGTCAAAATGTAAGTTAAAGTTCCCGCTACCTTCAGTAGCGGTTTTCCGGCTCCCCACACTTTTCGAATCTCGAGCCCCAATGCCTTCGGCAGTACCTTACCTATTTTTTACTACCTTTCCCATACGGGTAATG
Source organism: Salticus scenicus (assembly GCA_963930645.1). Classification (NCBI taxonomy): domain Eukaryota; kingdom Metazoa; phylum Arthropoda; class Arachnida; order Araneae; family Salticidae; genus Salticus; species Salticus scenicus. Next base: position 7,888,854 of record OZ005660.1, on the reverse strand, counting down.
TTGAAAGTTTTGCAAAATTTCCTCCAATCAAAGTGCATATTCCGTACACTTAATCAACACCCACTGATCAAAATTCAGCACTCTAAGGTAATCTGGAGTATATTTAAGCTTGAAACGTGTTTTTGCCTCGCCAGCCCAGAAGAGGCGCAGGGGGGGGGGGGGGGGGCTCCGTGAAATCCCTTTATAGTGCATCTTGCATACCTAACCAGACATGAAACAAATCGAGATCCTGAGATTATTTGAAGCAAAATTATGTTTAAAAACGTGTTTTTTACTCCCCTGCTCATAAAGGAAAGATAGGGGAGGGACTTTTTCAAAATCTCTTTATACTATGAGTTAGATACATATAACCGACCCACACATCAAAAATCTCCTTCCTAAGATAATTTAGTGAAGAGTTACACATGAATACATGTTTTTTGTCCCCACCTTCCAAGAACGGTAGGGTGGAACTTCACAAAACCCCTTTGTAGTGTGTGTGAATTCAGTACGCACACGTAACCAACCGACATATTAAAAAATCGCTTTCCTGAGGTACTTTGGAACAGAGTTACTCTTAAAAAATGTGTTTTTGCCCCCACTCCGCCCTTAAATGAGGGAGGGAGAGGGAAATTTCGTAAAATTCCTTAATAGGGCATGTTGAGAACGCATAACCAACCCACACAGAGTAAGATGTAGTTGACTTACCAATTTATAGGACTACACTAAAATATTCAGATACATTAAGGGCTGAATTTTCTCTTGCGTTAAGTAATTTTAACACTTTCCAACGATGTTTAAGTGTGATTATGAATTCAATTAGTCCATGTGTATGCCTTTCGGACCTTTTGTCTATCCGTTGTGGGATAACGTAGGCAAAGAACATTGGAAGTTATACGATAATACAACTTGTATGCTCAGTTGAAAAGTGTTAATAATCAATGCACACCGCATGATTTTTCGTTCTTGTTCATCTTTAATTTCAGTTCCTCTTATATAGTTATGTCATTAATTAAGGCTTTCCATGGAAACAGGGTTTTACCAACGGAAATACGTTAAAAAATAAATTAAAGAATTACGAAAAATTGTTATATTAGCATTGAATGACATTTAAAGCTATAATTATTCAGGTTTAATTATTATTATTATTAGTGTAGATTTGTCTCTGGTGCATTTTTAACAAAAGCTGACCTCTAAAAGACATGTTAATGTTTTGTTTTGTTTTCCTTTTCTGAAAAAATACTATTTAAAAAGAATGTTGTAATTATGAAAAAATTTGGCTATGAGATTTTGGTATATCTATACGTTTTTAGGGTTCTAAAATTCATTTTTAATACTTTCCAACAAGGTTAAAAAGTATTAATGACTTCGGTTTGTTTATCTGTCCGTCTGTCTGTCTCTCCGCGCTCTAACTCGCGTAAATATTTATTGAATTTCTTGAAACTGACATAGGTAATTCAAATTCACTATAGGATGTACCCTACTGAAAATGGAGTGAATAGCTTTACGGATTTATGTACTTGGACACCCGGAAGTATTCCAAAGCAATGTGTTCTATGAGAAGGATTTCTATACACCGGTATAACACAAATCTTAATGAAATTGAAATATGTTATTCAAGTCCACTATCGGATTTCCCCCATTGAAAATAGAGTGAATACCAACACTGGTTTGTATACAATGACACGCAAAAGTATTCAAAAGCATTGTGTTCTATGAGATGTATTTTTATGAACTATATTTTAATTCCTTTATTTTACGCAAATTTCAATGAAATTGAAATATGCTAGTCAAGTTCACTTCCGGATGTTTGCTTTAGAAAATGGAAAAAATACCACAACTGGTTTGTGCACAGGGACACCCGAAAGTATTCCAAAGCACTCATTCTATGAGAGGTATTTCTATAAACCAAATTTTAATAACTTTACTTTGAACAAATCTTAATAAAATTGAAATATGTTATTCATATGCACAAAAGAATGCTTTCTACAGAATGTATTATGATTAGCATTAGATTTACAGGACCACACAAAAATATTCAGTTACATTGAGGGCTTTTATTGGAAATTTGCTGGAATTGCATTTTCGTTTACATTAAGCGAGTTAACATTTTTTAAGTGTGAATATGATTTCAATTTGTGTATCTATTTGTCCGACTGTCTATTTGTCTAATCTGCCCGTCTGCCCGCTCCCGGCGTCCGTAAATATTTTCAGAATTTTTAAAAAATTATATATGTTATTCAAATTCCCTGTAGAATGTTCCCTATTTTAAATGGCATTAATAGGTCCTGTGCAACTGGTTTGTGTACAGGGGCACCCAAAAAAATTAAAATGCATTGCATTTTAGGACAGATATTTTTATAAATTACGTTTAAAGAATTTTCTATGGTAAAAAATCATAAAGAAATTGACATTTATTGTTAGTGTGCTAAAATAATATTTTGTATATAATATGATTTTGTTAAACTTCAGATTTACAGGTCTACACTAAAATATTCAGGTACATTAAGGGTTACAATTAGAATATAAGGGTTACGTTTTCTTTAGTGTTAAGCATTTTTAACACATTCTAACAGTATTTAAGAATGATTATGAATTCAATTAGTCTATCTGTATGCCTTTCAGGACTACTATCTGTCCGTTGTGTGATTACGTAAGCAAAGATCATTGAAAGTTATACCATACAGCAGTTACGTACATTTGGAAAGTGTTAATAATCAATGCGTACCGCATGATTTTTCGCTCTTGTTTAAGTTATCATGGAAATCTCTAAAACTAGATGTTAAGTAGCAATAATAATAATAATAATAAAATGAGCTATTGCGGTTATTTTCAAAGCGAAAGACTATACAATGAGTGAAGAGAAAGGTAACTTATAAAAATTCTAAATTATTTTTTTTTTTTTACTTTCCGAACACTATAGTGAGAAAAGTATTGTAATCATGTGAAAAATCCGAATTTGAGATTTTGATGGTTTTATACGTTTCGAGGTCCCCTGAGTCCGTTTTCACTATTTTTACGATGATGTATGTATGTGTATGTGTATGTATGTGTGTATGTATGTGTGTGTGTATGTGTGACGTGTGTGAGTGAACACGCTAGCGTCTAAATGCTTCGCTTGAATGAGCTGTAAGTTGATACGCATGTTGCAAGTCACCGTAGCTAGAACCCTATTGATTTTGATGAATCTAGCACTTATAGTTTTTTTCACAGGGACACAAAGAAAAATTCTTTATCATTATGGCCTATAGGACCAAATTTTTAAAAGTGCAATAGCATCTAAACGCCTTATTCAATTGAGCTGAAAATTTATATGAATATGATAAATCACTGTTGCACTAACTATAAGCATTTTTGTGAATCTAGCATTTATAAGATTTTACAGGGACACAGCGAAAAATTCTTTATCATTATGATCTATGGGCTCAAAGTTCAGTAGCGTTAAATGAAACATCGTGTAATATATGGAAAAAAAATACTCAAACACTCTATTATGGTTTTCTCTCTTTTGTTTGTTTAACAACTCTTCTTTCTTACTTTATCTACAAAACTGTTAATTACTCAATGTTCGGAAAGTCGAGTGGAGTCACTCCAGATTTTTTTTTAATCTGATTACTTAGTATAAAATGAATATTGGTCTAATGTTGCATTATTATTTCATTCATTAGTAAAATTATAGTACTTTTACATTTGTTTCGTGTCAGCCATTAATAGAAGATTTTTTTCGGATGTCGGAATGCATTTCTATAAATTTATAACGCCTGTTTAGGAACATACTTTAACGTATTCCATTATTTGTATGTATTTTTATATAAAACGATATTGAAAGATATTTGCATATACTTTTCTAGAATTACTGAATTTATATCTTACTATAGCATTATTGGAAATAAATTGAGGATACTTTAAATTTAAACTTACTTAGTCACAAAGAATCTTAAAAATAGAATCCAATGCCAACTTACCTGAGAAAAAAAGAGAAAAAAAATGTGTTAGCACATTCACTTGTTTTAAATTATAATTAGTACATTCATTAAAGATTATAAATAATGTTAATACAGGGACGAGATGGAAAAAAAAAAAAAGATTAAAAATTTCAAAAAAAGCTGAAATTATATGTAAAGACACGATGTTCAAATGAAATACTAGAATTTAAATGATAAAATCATTACGTTAGAGTAATAACTATATTTTTTAAACTTCAATCTATAATAAGGTACAAATGACTTGTTTTAGTATTCAAAGGATATACTAGGCACGTAGGGGTCGATCCAGGTAAAAATTGGAAGCCATTTGCTGCCCCTTCACAAAATTCAAATCCCTAAAATGGGCCCCTTCACAAAATTCAAATCCATAAAATAGGTCCCTTCTCAAAATTTGTGCGATAATCCTTTTTTTCGTGCGATAATTCTTTTTATCGCTAAAAGAAATAATTTTCCACAAGAATAATTTGTTTTACCCAAAGTGGGCCCCAAAAATTAAAACCTGTATCATCCCTTGAGAGGTGAAAGTTTTATTTGATTTCGAAAAAAAAAAAAAAAAATCAGAAAGGCAGAAAAATGTTGGAGGGAAAAAAACTGAAAATTTAAATATACAAAAAGATGAATTCAGATAAAAAACTGAAAAATCTCATCTTTGATAATAATAATAAATGCAAATAGTTTAGTTCTGAAGGGCAGGCAATACCTAATTTCGCCAACAGCCGTGGCTCATGTTAGTCTATGGAAAAATTTGTTTCTACAGTTATTCGTTACCTAATGTATTCATTTTTTTTTTTAATTCCGTTTTCACATTCAGGAAATTCACAATCGTTAAATTAGTACTTGTTTTACAAAAATTGATTTTTAAAATTTTTAGCATTTTATTTTAAGGCTAAAAAACGAGAAAAATGAACGTAATGAACATTCGCATTTTTGAACCCAAGAATTAAAATTAAAAAATTTAAAAAATCATTTTTTTAAAATAACTACTAATTTAACGGTTATGAATTTTTTGAATGTGAAAAGTAATTTTAAAAAATGCGCCAGGCAATGAGTAATTGTGGAAAGAAATTTTCCCATAGAATAACATGAGCCTTGGCTGTTGGCAATTTTAGGTAATTATCTCCTCTTAAATACAAAAAAGATAATATAGCAGAAATTTTACATTTCCTTTAAAGAGTACTTTTCCTGCTTACACATATACACACAATGGCCAATGAATTATAAACCTGTAAAATTTATGCAAATGCTCACTGGCTGTGAAGGTATGCAAAACCTGTTACAAACCTTTGGGGGATGTTCTGCTTGTATGGAAGTGGTCCCCTGGTGTTACTTAAGGTTAATCAAAAAGCCATACAGCACCTGAATATATATTGATAGATTAAGTGCATCCCTCAATGCTACATTTTTACTCCGACGTTAACAGATACTTTGTGCTCGATAATGCAACCATAGATCGTGGCAGAATCGTTCGAGATTGGTTCAATGAACATCAATCTGACTTCTAACAGTCTCCCAAAATGCTTCAAAGCCCGGATCTTAATCCAATAGAAAATGTTTGGGACATGCTGGAAAGGAGCATCCATCAGCAATCTCCTCTTCCATCCAATTTACAGGATCTTAAAGTCTGTGTAGCCAATGTATGGTAAGCTCTGGACATAAATGCACACCAGAAGCTTGTAGAATCACTGACCCACGATTACGGGCTGTTATTCATGCAAAAAGAGGTCCAATAAAATATTAATTTAAAAGTTTCTAATTCATCGGCCAGTGTGTGTATTTCGCTGAAATAATACCGTTTAACTCTTAAATTAATTACAACATTCAATGTCATTTCTCTATTTATTTAGATAATCTTGAAGCTTAAGCACACATGCATCCACTCACATACTTGTATAAAAGATATATTTAATTTAAAATAGTAATCTAATTTAAAATCATGTGGAAATTTTTATACCATTCAAATGATATCACCTGTTTATAGTATAGAAATTCAAACGAACTATTATAAATGTAAAATGTGCTGATTCACGTGCACGTATGATTTAGATAAAAGTTCAGTAAATAACAAAAATGCTGAATTTTAAATGACCATTTTAACCATTTACTTGCCACATTATGAGAGAAACAGAAAATATTTTTCAAATATATTTTTTTTCAATTCCTATAAGTGACTGGAAACGTTAAATATTGGCATACATAAACAGAATTGATGCGTGCATGTATATATAAGTGTATTAATATACTGAATTAGTTATAAAACTGTTTATTTTTATTTATTAAATTTATATCCACTCTCACAATACAATACAATAAAACTCCCGATTATCCAAGAGTGGATTATCCGCGGGTGCAGTAAAAAGGTGGAATCGAAAATAATCTCATAATTGTATTTGCCCTTTGTATTTGTTTTCTTTACTCAAAAAAGAATAGAACACTACAAAAGATATGCATCCATTTCTTACCAAGCGTAATATATAACGTATAGAAATACTCTTTGTAAAAGTATAAATTATTAATTATATGCACATTTTCTAAAATAATAATATTAATAATAATAATAATAATATGTTATGATCATCAAAAAACTTTCTTTATATTTTCCTAATACAAATTAATGCAGTGCAAAATATTTATAGAAAATTTAATTAAATAATCTGGTGTGTCACTCACACGACTTTCTCTTACCCTGAAATTTAATACTATAAATACAGGTTGCAGATTAAAAGGTAAAATAACGAGTACTGTTATGTAAACCTGTGTTAAACAATTATTCATATTATGCTTCTGAAGAGTTTTATATGATAATTAGTTCTGTGTGGGGGGGGGGGGGCTACCGCCCCCTTCAACCCCCGTTTCATTAATGCTCCTACATTTGTATACAATTTAATTCGGTTATTAAAAAATAATTCTGTTTTTAAAAAAAATAATTTATTAAAATTATTATTTAAAAAAATTATCTTTTATGATAATGCAGACGATTTCTATATTAGAGAAGTAGTATAACACCAAATATCCAAAAAAAAGTCCATTTTATTCTCAATATTTAAAAAAAAAAAAATACGATTTTTTTTCTAAGTTTTTTTTCGTTAAAAGTAAAAAAAAAAAACCATAACTTTGCAGATCGATGGTTCAACCATTCGTTTTAAAGGTATTGGCGAGCTCTTTTGAAAGATACCCATCATGAAAATTTACTCCCCTCGAGGGGGGACTTTCCCCCCAGGGGGGAGGCGAGGCTCCTACATAAACATTTTTTTTCCGAGTTAACTATATCTATTACAAAAAATATATATTCGTTTCATTTGGTTTAGTGCAGTCTATAGACGTTAAACTCTACTTATATGCAATTTCCCCCATAGACGTAATGTATTAGAATTTTCTTGATTGTCTCTGTACACGAACCATTTGCTTGATCTTAACGAAAAGCTTACTGTAGCATCCCTATATGATACACATTTAGAATACCAAGTTTGAACTTTCTGCCATAATTTGTTTTTGAGATATGCTGATAACAGACAGACACACACACACACACACACACAGACATACACACAGACCATTTGCTAAAAACATGATTTTCGTATTCAGGGGACCTCAAAACGTGTAAATATAACAAAATCTCGCGTTCGAAAATTTGACCCAAAAACAATACTTTCTCTACCTTAAGGGTAAGAGAAAGTAAAAAATAATTTTCATGATGAATGCAAACGATTTTCATCTCAGGGAAGTAGAACACTAACTGTCGAAAGAAACTCAAAAAAAAAAAAAAAAAAAAAAATCAATAACTTTCAATAATTAATAAAACTTATCCCAGATCTATACTTTAATTATTCAATTTAAAATTATTGGCGAGTTTTTTTTTTTTTTTTTTCTAATGGTAATATCGAAAGTTTAACCTCGCCCTCCGGGGAAAGAATATTTTTCTTTTAAGGAGAAAGTGATGCTCCTAAATACGTATTTCTTTTTTTACTTTCCGAACACTATAGTGAGGAAAGTATTGTAATCATGTCAAAAATCCGAATTCGAGATTTTGATGTTTCTATACGTTTCGAGGTCCAACGAGTCCGTTTTCACTATTTTTACGATGATGTATGTATGTGTGTGTGTATGTATGTGTGTATGTGTGTGTGTATGTATGTGTGTATGTATGTGTGTATGTATGTGTGTATGTCTGTGAGTGAACACGCTAGCGTCTAAACGCTTTGTTCGAATAAGCTGAAAGTTGGTACGTATATTATAAGTCACCATAGTACGAACCCTATAGATTTTGGTGAATCTAGCACTTATAGTTTTTTTACAGGGACACAAAGAAAAATTCTTTATCATTATGGCCAAGGGACCAAAATCTTAAAAGTGCGATAGCATCTAAAGGCCTTATTCAATTGAGCAAAAACTTTATACACATATTATAGGTCACAGATACTCAATCTATATAGATTTTGGAGAATCTAGCACTTATAGTTTTTTTACAGGGACACAAAGAAAAATTCTTTGCCAAATTTTTAAAAGTGTGATAGCGTCTAAACGCCTTATTAATCTGAGCAAAGAATTTGTACACATGTTATAGGTCACATTTGAACCAACTGTATAGATTTTGGTGAATCTAGCACTTACAGTTTTTTTACAGGGACACAAAGAAAAATTCTTTATCATTATGACCTATGAGACCAAATTTTTAAAAGTGCAATAGCATCTAAACGCCTTATTCAATTGAGCTGAAAATTTGTATGAATATTATAAATCACTGTTGCACTAACTATAAGCATTTTGGTGAATTGTGGCCACCACGAGACTTTCTTCTATATTTTCCTATACAAATTCACTCAGTAACAATAATTAAAAAAAAAAAAAAAAAAAAAGTGGGACTTTGACAAAATTGTGGGTAAAATGTGAAAATTTGTTTAAGTTTGTCAGAATTTATAGATTTTTACAGGGACACAACGAAAAATTCTTTATCATTATGATCTAAGGGCTCAAAGTTCAGTAGCGTTAAATAAAACCTCGTGTGATATATGGAGAAAAATACTCAAACACTTTGTTATGGTTTTCTCTCTTTTGTTTGTTTAGCAACTCCTCTTCCTTTATTTTATCTACAAAACTGTTAGTTACTCAATGTTCGGAAAGTCGAGTGGAGTCACTCCAGATTTTTTCTAGTTGACTTTTACTATAATAAATAATTCCTTTTAATTTCAGAAAGATACTTTAAAAAAAATACTCATTGTACACATTTATGCGAAATTTTGTTTTGTTCTACCATGTTAAGAATTATGAAAAAACTGGATGGTGATGCCACCTTTTGGACGATTTTTATCAAAAGTTGATTGATGAAACTACATATAAATTTATATAAAATTCTACGCAGTACTTCTTGAAATATAAAAATCCCCACAGAGGGCATCCCCTTTAGGCCCAAACGTCTGGCGTAGACAACTGCCTTACCCCAAACAACAACAACCCTAACAGCACATCTCATCCACAAGACAACTTCGGGATATCCTATGGAAGAAAGTACATCCAAGGGACATCTCCAGGACGTACTATGGATAAGTCTGCTGTTAGGGAAGCGCTTGAGATACAGTCGCCACGAAATTTTTGTCACACACACAGATATACAGACAAACAGACATTTTCTAAAAACGGTTAAATCGTTTTCTGGAGCTCTCAAAACTTGTAAATCTATCGAAAATCGTTGAAAATTTTTTACGAAACTACCGTAAAATCCCGAAAGTAACATCCCCCCCCCCTTTTTTGAAAAGCAAAACGGATAAATTTCAGGTGGGGGGGGGGGGGGGGGTTATAATCAAGATTCTTTAAAAAAAACTATCAGAAAAAATGAAGAAAAGGGAGGTGATGTTATATTTGATGGAGGGGGTACTTTCGGAATTTTACAGTACTTACTTAAAAGGAAATATTAAAGGCTGTCATTTCTTACATTAAAGGTAAAAAAAATACTGCGTAATGATTCCATTGATAACGTGCATCTGACACTTTATGAAAAATTAGTTAAATTAGAAAAGGGGTGGGGGGATTTCCTTTCAGAATAGCGGAGACATTTCACTTTCAGCGAGAAAAGAGGGGGGGGGGTATATTCGATGGGGTGTTACTTTCGGGATTTTACGGTAATACTTTCTTGTTCAGATATTTTCAGTTTGTCACACACACAGATATACAGACATTTTCTAAAAACGGTTAAATTGTTTCCTGGACCTCTCAAAACTTGTAAATCTATCGAAAATCGTTGAAATTTTTTTTACGAAACTAATACTTTCTTGTAATGGATATAGAAGAAAGCAAAGAAGAGAATCCTTTTAAGAATCTTAATATTCTCTATGTTTATTTCGTTATAATGAATGCAGTGAACAATGTTAGAATGCGCTTAAAAGAAATGCCAGCCGTAGACTGTAATATACTTTTGACACCCACATTATATACACCCAAAAATAACAGCATAGCCCACGCAATACACAAGTATTTGTACCAAATTTCAAATCAGTCTGATGACTTTTATATACACTATTACGGTATATACATACAGACAGACATCGAAAAACTTTTGAGTACCTAATAATTTTGCAACTAAAAATCGGATTCATTAAACATCGAAGTGTATCTGGATAAAATTACTTCGTAATTGCCATTCAAAAACACTCAAATAACATTTTGCAATTAAAAAACTGCTTTAATTAAGAAAAAAGAAAGAAAGAAAGAAAAAGGTAGTGGGGATTTTTCTCCCCCTTACACTTGTTACATCAGAAGTTTATTGACCCCTCTGTTCCCTCTTATACACCAAAATTTTTTATTTATTTATTTATGTATCATTGGCTTTTTCCATTTGCTTGATTGAAGCCTGGCTTCACCATAGTTACCCAGTCATTTTAGTATTCGGAACTCTATGTGTCGTGTCGGAAAAAAGAAAAAAAAAATTAATCGATGAACTTGAGCGCCGTCGGGTCTAACATTAATGCAGACAAATATAAAATGACGTCACGTCATCTGTAGTTTTGCTTATAAATATATTAGATTTTTAAAACTTTCCGAGAAAGTTTAGAAGTATAACACGGGCCTGCGATATCGTAATTTTTTTTTTCACTACTTTGAGTGCAGTGATGCCAGATTGGGGATTTTGTCCCCATTTTGGGGGATTTTTGAGGCTTCTGGGGACAATTTTGGGGACCGAATGTTTGTGTGGACTTTTGTGGGGAATTCTAAAATTTTTGGGGACAAATATGGGGAGTTCAACTTTCTGTCAATGTTATCAACGTAATGATTTATCTCTACGACCAGGGATTTTCAATAGCTTTATTGTTAGTTGGGAATTCTTTTCAAAAATTGCCTTCATTTGGGGAAAAATCTGCGCTTAAATCCACTTAAATCTATCTGCTTGATATTTCTTTTTGAAAAAAAAATTTTTTTTCCCTTTTTAGTAGAAATTAAGTTGGGGATTTTTTCAAAAAAAAAAAACTCTGATTTGGGGAAATTTTAAGACCTGTTTGGGGAAATAATTTTCGACCATCTGGCATCACTGTTTGAGTGTTTCTAATGTTTTTCGATACCCTGAATTCAGAAAGTCTTGTTATTACTTCCTTGACAGGAAGGATTTTTCAGAAAATAAGGATTAAGATCGGATGAATTCATGCAGAGGCTATAACAAAATCGAAACTCTTTAAGTATAAAATAGATTAAAATATGCTATTAATTTGCTTCATTTATTATTATCTTTTAAATGCCTTTACTTTTTTACATCGAAGCTCCATTTAGAGCTTTTTGTCTTGTGCACGGTTTGAATGTACACTCTATGAGGTATTCAATAATAATCTACTAGCAAGTTGACATTCCATAGGCAATCCTTTCCATTTCTTTGATGTCTTGGAAAAATCGCTCTATTGTTCTTCACTCACATCGCCTGGATTTTCCGGGAAATAACTAAAATGGAAATTGAGAAAGTGGAGTTTCAAGGTCATGGAATCCTTTACAGTCAAAACTGTAAGTTATGGATATTTTTAAATATTTTTTTCCGCTTATTCAGTATCGAAAAATAAGAAAAGCACATCACCCTAGAGGTCTGCTCGGGCCGGAATTTCGAGGCCCGAGCCCGGCCCGTTTATTTTTTAACGGTTTATGGCCCGGCCCGGACAAAAAACGATAAAATCAGGCCCGACCCGGCCCGGCCCGATTCAAAAATATGTAAAATAACAAAAAAAAAAAAAAAAAAAGAATGCCTTTTTATAAAAAAGATTTTGAGCATGTGTTTTGCAGAAGTTTTATATAACCAAACAATAGTATACAAACAGAAATTCATTATTATAGACAAGGCACAAAGACAAACAGAAAGTCAAATCGAAAATATTAGCATTCATCAAACAATATAGGAAGGTATTTAAAATGGTTAATACTACTGAAAATGCACTTTCAACCATTTTCTCTTATATACCATAATGTATCCGAATCTTTCATGTGCTCCGGTAAACAAAACATTAATGTTAAACCAACCATATTCAATAAAAAAGTTGCTTTTGCCCATGATAAAAATGACGCTACTTTCGTCCACTGGAGAAAAAAAAAAAAAGGAGCCTTAGAGAAAAAGTTACAGCGGAAAGATTTTTATAGCCTTTATACTACCTAAACTCAACAGATCATAAGAAACAAACCCTTATACACAGTAATGTATCTAATTTATTTTGCTATGTACATGTACGCAAACTGATAGTGAAATGCATACTATTTTGAATAGGAAACCATCTAATATTACTTTAAATAAAATATATTAATTTCGAGGCATGTTAAAAATATTTGCGAAAAATCAGATTTCGGACAGACAGACTGATAGACAATTAAATTTACGTTACAGATACTTTTTTAACGAAATAGATTTTATGTGACTTACAAGCCTGTAAAATTATGTAAAATAAATGACTGAAGAAATATTTTATAATTTTCCTTTTTCGTTGATTAACGAGGAAACCAGAAAAAGATTCGGGCCGACACGGCCCGGAGAAAATTTTATTGAGGTCCGGCCTGGCCCGGAGAAAATTTCATTCAGGCCCGGCCCGGCCCGAATATACACAAAAAAAACTGAGTCCATGCCCGGCCCGGCCCGAGCCTGAAAATTTTTTTTAAGTCCGAGCCCGGCCCGAGAGCAAATTCAAAAATTCGGCCCGAACCCGGCCGTAGTGCCGGGCCGGAAGCCCGGCCTGCGCAGACTGTCGCTAAAATTCTTAACGACTTTATAAAAATCATCATTCAAGCACATGTCGCTACTTTGGCGACTCATTTCATATATATCCTTTCATATATAATTATTAATAAACATTTCAGAATATTAAATTTAAATAAGGTAAATATCTTACCTTATCGGTCCAGATTCGTGGGGACTGCCGGCCTCTGTAGGTTCCTGTCTATTCATTGGAGTTGAATTCAAGACATAAATCCAAAATAATAGGAGATCAATTACGGCTACACACATTTATTACATACTAAAAAACGAACACGAAGAACACACTAAGGAGAAAAGAAGAAACAGAACATTAATATCGGCGCGCAGCGCCATCTACAGGTTTAGATTAGACCAATAAACAACACATTGGCCCCCGGATGAACATTAACTTTATGTTCATTTTCCCATTGTAATTATATCTGACATTTCTATATCCAATATATTTCAAATTGTAAGTTCACACAAATGTCATAGTTTATAAATGAAAGTTTTTAAAGTTTATTTAGTCCTTTTCAAAAATTTCAACTGGATAAATCAACTGGAAAGGACGTCTCAAAGTACCTGTAGAGGTTTTTATCTCACAAGATCGAACCTTTCCATCTCTACCGGGAAACACTTGTGTTATTACTCCCAATTTCCACAAGTGCCGTGGCAATTTGGAATCGTGGATTAACACAACATCATTTGGAGTATATTCACGAATACTGGAGTGTCGACTTGTCATGGCGTTTTTGAGCTGTAGAAGGTATTCCTTCTTCCACCTTGACCAGAACTGGTCCAATATTCTTTCCTTTTGATTAAAACGTTTGATATATGTTGCCGAAGTTCCAGGAAGCACATGTGGTTTCATATGCACGATAGGTAGGGTAGTAAGTCGCTGACCTACCAAGAAGTGTGCTGGCGTAATTGGGGAAGGTTCTCCTGAGTCTGCATATGTGTATGTAATGGGTCTCGAATTTATTGACCCTTCAATTTCACATATAACTGTATGTAGTTGTGTGTGTGTTAAAGTGGTTTTGCCAACCACCTTTCTTAAGGCAGATTTTACAGATCGCACAAGTCGTTCATAGAAGCCTCCCCACCATGGCGACAATTCCATGATAAACTTCCATTTTATTTTATTACTACTATAGTAATCTTTAACGTCGGGATGGGTGATTATTTTCCAGATGTGCCTTAACTCAATATCAGCTCGATGAAAAGTTCGTGCGTTGTCGGAGTAAACCGTATGGCAAAGACCCCGCCTTGCTACTATTCTTCTGAAGGCCAATAAAAATGTTTCTGTAGAAAGGTTCTCTACCAATTCTAGGTGCACTGCTCTTGTGATAGCGCATGTGCACAACAAAATATATATTTTGCTATCCGTATTTCGGATGTATAAAGGGCCTGCAAAATCAAGGCCTATCACTGCAAATGGCTTTTGTTCATTGATACGATCTGCAGGTAACGGAGCTGATATCTGGGCTCCAGCTCTAGAATTAAATTTTATGCAAATTCTGCATCTTCTTAATACGCTTTTTACTGCCTGTCTGCCCTTGATTACCCAAAATTCCTCCCGTAATTGTACTAACGTATCATTAATGCCAAAATGGAAAACTTTTTCATGCGCATTTTTTATTAACAAATCAATTAATTTACCCTTTGAAGGCAACAGGATCGGGTGTTTTTCGTTAAAGGAATAATTTGATTTCTGAAGCCTTCCTCCGATGCGCATTATTCCTACGGAATCCAAAAATGGTGAGAACTCAATTAAATTTGAATTTTTAGAAGTAGGTTCCCCATTTACCAAACAGTTTAATTCATTCGGAAAACTAATTTTCTGTGTATATTTAACCCATATTGTTTGCGCACTACCAATTTCTTCTGCCGATAATGGACCGCTAACTTTCTCGTTTTTAGGATTCGCGTTGTTAACAAATCTCTTTATCCATGCCGTAATTCTGAGAACTCTTAAAATGTTACTATATTTTTCAAGATCCAATATTGGTTCAACTGTTTCTATACAGATTTTAAACTGAATTATTTTTTCAGGTGTTTTCCTTTTTTCTTCGGTAATATATTGCGTGTCTACCTTTTCCCCAATATCATTACCTTTACCATTTAGCTCAGATAACCATTTTGGACCTTTAAACCAAAAATCATTATTAACTAACGCATTTGCGCTAATACCACGAGTAACTAAATCTGCGGGATTATCCTTTGTATTACAATATGACCAATTTTCGGGTACTGACAATTCCTGAATTTCAACTACTCTATTTTTAACAAAGGGTTTCCACTGTTTCGCCGATCCCTTCACCCAGTGTAAAACAATAGTAGAATCTGTCCAATAAAATTTCTCGATGTTAATTTCCTTAAATATATCACAAATATATTTCGCTACTCTAGCTGCTATCACCGCTCCCATTAACTCCAATCTTGGTAGTGTTAGTTTCTTTAGCGGCGCAACTCTAGCCTTTGACATAATCATACTTACATAACATTTTTTATCATTACTGATAACCCGAAAATATGCAACGCAACCATATGCAAGTGGTGAAGCATCTGAAAAAATGTGTAGTTCTACACGCGAATTTTTCAAATCAACATACGTGAAATAGCATCTATCTATTCGAATTTCTAATAAATCCTTAATTTCGTTACACCACTTTATCCAAATTCCCTTAAGATCATCCGGCAATTCGTGATCCCAATCCATACCTCTTTCCCACATTCTTTGAAGAAAACACTTTATCCTAATTAAAAAGGGAGATATAATCCCAATAGGATCAAAAAATTTTGCAGCTGTATGTAATACATATCTTTTCGTACATACCGATATATCCAAATTTTCAACTATAGATTTCAAAGCTAATCCTAATTTATCACTATCTTTATCCCACACCAATCCAAGAATATTTATTACATTTTCATTATTTACCTCCGAAAAAGAATCATTTTTATCCCACATGTTCTTTAATTTCTGTGAATTCGTACTAAACTTTCTTAATTTCATTCCAGCCTTTGCTAAAATATTTACCGCAGTAGAAGTTAATTCATAGGCACCGTTTACGGTGTCTGAGCCATAAAGCAAATCGTCCACAAACAGAGCTGAATTTAACATTTCATAACTATCCGGATAAATTTCCTTATATTCCTTAATGTGTTTCTTAATTGTTGCCGTTAAAAAGAAAGGAGAAGTTGTACAACCAAATGTAGCTCTGGTCATTCGCATTATTTTATAATTCTCGGTATCCTCGTCAAACCATAAAAACTTTAGAAAATTTCTATCGGGTTCCGCGATTTCTATCATTAAAAACGTCTTTTCAATATCTGCGCAAAACGCAATCTTAAACATTCGAAATCTATTAATTACATCCAAAATTGGAGGTGTAAGACATGGCCCTTTTACGAGACAATCATTTAAAGATTTATACCCCGATACTCTACTGGAACAATTAAAAACAATCCGTACCTTTGATGTTTGTTTTTCCCGTCTTACAATTTCTCTATGTGGAGCGAAATACTCTTTTTTTGTTCTGTGATTATCTGCCTATATTGCTCGAAAATCCATTTATCCGCTTTTAATCTTTTTCTCAAATAATTGAATTGGCGTTTAGCGTTTTCGAAATTATTCTCAAATTTGTCAATACTATGATCATTCCATAATAAATGAGTAACATAATGACCCTGTTTATATTCTAACTGTTTATCAAATTTATTTATTATTTCCTGATCGGAAGCAGAAATCAATTTATCATCATTTATTCCCAAAAAATCCAAAGACCATAACCTTTGCAAATCATTACCCGTACAATCGGATGATTCATCTTTTTTCATGCATGGATGGTTTTCATGTAAACAAAAAGAGTTACCACATTCAATCTTTAACACGCTGGCGCCAGTAATTAAGTTGTCTGAATCGTTTCCTGAATTATTGTTCCCTGACAATGTCCATCCGAATAATGTATTTACAGCAAACAACGAACGATTAATTTTCTTTTTATTTTTTTGCAGTTTCCAAAATAACCCGCCGCCAATTAGAATGTCTGGAGCCTTCGAATGCAATTGCGGAATTTTATTTTCTTCCCCCTCTCTCGAAACCAAAAGTTTTCGAAATGATGCGTCATCCAGAATCTGTAACTTCGTAAAAGAGATTTGATTTACGACCAATGCCTCTACATAACATTTCTGTTTGTGGTTTTTTAAATGAGACAATTCGAATTTTACGACTGAATATTCGTTCGATTGGGGTTGTTTACACGAAAAGGGATATATTATGACAGTTTCTTTTCTAATCACCGGCAATTTTAATTCACGGGCGAGTGATATGTTTATGAAATTTCTTTGGGATGCATTATCGAATAATACGGCACACTTTAGAGAGTTTAAATTAGAACTATTTGTTATTCTTGCGAAGCAAGTTTGTAAATATATTTCATTATTCTCAAGCGGATTTTGTACAGGACACTTATAGGACAATACAGAATTATCATTTTCGCAAGCACTGTTCTCAGAATTATTTGTTTGGGTATGTTCGATGTGATTTTTATCTTTCATATGAGCCGTTGGAGTTTCCGATTTTTGCTTATAGCAAATTAATGTATTGTGTTTTCCTGAACACGTGTCACATTTGAGACCCGATAAACAGAATTTTGCGGTATGTTTACCTCTTTTGAAACATAAATAACAGATTCCCTGTTTGCGTAAAGACAATTTTTTATCCTCTAAATTTAATTTACACATTTTACTGTCATGATCGTTATTTGCATCAACACAAAATATACATTTACTAACAGTTAATTTAAAGGCTGATGCCCTTTGCATTGTGTTAGAATTTTTATATCCCGAACCAGATTTCCGGTAGTAAGCATTATTATTATTATTATTTTCCGATGATTTTGAATCAAATCTGGAATTTGAGTTTTTATATCCGCTATTGTGAGTTTCTACTTCGCGTTTTAAAAATAAAAAGGTTTTTTCCCTAGTCTGAACTTCTAATTTTAAATGTTTTAACAAATCTTGTACATCCCATTCCTCGGATTCTGTTTTCATTTTATTATAGTCTATCATAATACTGGTAGGTATTAATTTTGTAACAATTGGAAATAACAAATTTCCGTAAGATTTTAAATCCACACCTAAATTTTCGAGAGATTTAATATTAATATCAAGGGCGTCGTGCAGTAAGCGTAATTCTTTAATTTGATTTGGAGATTTAACAGGGTTCAAATTTAATAACACGTCAATTTTATATCTTATTATAATATCTTTTTTTTCGAATCGAGATTTTAATAAATCAATTGCAGTATTGTAATTTTGATCTGAAAGTGCTAAACCCTGAATAGCTGTTAAAGCTTGGGCTTTTAAAAAGCTGCGTAAATACACAAATTTCTGCACATTAGAAATGTTGTTGTTATTATGTATTGTAATTTCATACTGGCTCCAAAATTCAATCCAGTTTTCTGGAGAACCGTCATAAACAGGAATTGATAACTTGGGTAGTCTCACAGAACTAGCATTAATTCTTTCTAAATGCAGATTGGGTGTTTGCTCATTTCTTGGCTGCGATAAGATCGGAGTAACGTTTAAATTTTTAATTTTCTCTATCTTATTGATAATTTGAGCTTTTACATCAATAATTGAATCTCTGTAGTCTTGTCTCGTTTCTATTTCCGTTTGTAGCTCGTTGAGATCCGTGATTTTGGCCTCAATTTGATCTTCAACTTCTATAATTTCGTTATTCTTTACTTGCAGTTTTTCTAACTGTGATTCTAATTCAAAAACATTTAACCCTTCGTCGGGTTCATTTAATTTTATATTTATCGTATTAATCAATTTCGTACATAATCCTTTTAGGGTAGATCTTTTTCTCTTCAATTTTTCAAGTTCGGTAGCCATATTGATTTAATTTACAAATTTGGACTATAGTATAAGTAACAGCTTTAAATCATATTTAAGGGCCTGACAGTCCCTGTTCGGGCGCCAATAATTATGTCGCTAAAATTCTTAACGACTTTATAAAAATCATCATTCAAGCACATGTCGCTACTTTGGCGACTCATTTCATATATATCCTTTCATATATAATTATTAATAAACATTTCAGAATATTAAATTTAAATAAGGTAAATATCTTACCTTATCGGTCCAGATTCGTGGGGACTGCCGGCCTCTGTAGGTTCCTGTCTATTCATTGGAGTTGAATTCAAGACATAAATCCAAAATAATAGGAGATCAATTACGGCTACACACATTTATTACATACTACAAAACGAACACGAAGAACACACTAAGGAGAAAAGAAGAAACAGAACATTAATATCGGCGCGCAGCGCCATCTACAGGTTTAGATTAGACCAATAAACAACACAGACCTCTACATCACCCTGAAGAAAAATATTTCATCACAGACTTGTGTAATTAATGAAATCTCTCTAAAAGAACAACTCTATTCGAGAGTCACCTCCCTTTAGGACGAGTTTTTCCTGGTCACAGATTTCTCCCATAGGACTTAATACTAATTTGCCTCAACAAGCTTGATTTTAATAGTTCAATGATATTTGCAACCGGATTTAAGCTTATAAAATTACATTCGACAAATCAAGTCTACTAAAACTTTGTAAATTCCTTGACGTCAAAAGTTGGAATTTGCTTAGATAGGTCTAAATTCGTTCTCGCTGAAAAGGCGGAAAAAGGAACTTTGCAACAATAGAATAAATAACTTTATGTACCAAAGCATTAAAAAAAATTATTTTTTTTTTAAACTAGTATGTTGTGGCCACCACATGACTTTCTTCTATATTTTCCTATAAAAATTCACTCAGTAAAAATAATTTATTAAAATTATTATTTAAAAAAAATTATCTACCATGATAATTTCCCCTTTTAGAGAAGTAGTATAACACTAAATATCCCCCCCCCACACACCAAAAAAAAAAAAAAAAAATTGTTAAAAAATGTAAAAATCGATAACTTTATTTTAAATTATCGCAGATCGATGGTTCAACCATTCGTTTTAAACGTGTTGACGAGCTCTTTCGAAAGTCACCCATCATGAAAATTTACTCCCCTCGAGGGGGGACTTCCCCCCAGGGGGTGGGGGGGGGGGTGCACGAGGCTTCTACACACACAATTTTTTTTCTCTGTTAACTATCTTTATTACAAATAATTTTTGTAAATTTCATAATGTTTATTAAAAAATAATTCTTTTTATGCAAGTTTATACAAAATTTTGTCCTATATCACCATATTAAAAATTTAGAAAAAGTGGAATGGCAATGCAACCTGTAGGACAATTTTTACCAAAAGTTGGATAGGCACTAATTTATGTCATGGTGTAACTACATACCAATTTGTATGAAATTCTGTGCAGTAGTTCCTGAGATACAGTTATCACAAAATTTTGTCACACACACACACACATAGACAGACAGACATTTTCTAAAAATGGTCAAATCGTGTTCTACAGCTCTCAAAACGTGTAAATCCATCAAAAACCCGAGGTCGAAAATTTTTACGAATCCAATACTTTCTTCTATTGAATATAGAAGAAAGTAAAAACTAGTTTCACAAGTATTTGATTCATGTATGCTATAGCAAGTATAGTGCCACACTGAGAAAAAATATATACTGCCTTCATCCAGAACGAATAAGTGGTCATTTTGTAAATCCCTAAACTAGAAGTATAGATTTCCGAGTTATGAGTATAAGACACGCCAATAAGCTGAATAGACGAAATGATCGAGAATTTCTAGCCTATACATTTCTATATAGTGAAACAATAATCTGACTATTTTGAATATTATGAATCCTTTCTATTGCGAGAAATTCTCGCTTGATTTTCTAGAATTGGGTCATAAACCAAGATTATAATTACTAAATCTCGCCTCTTGTATTTGTATTTATTTGCAGAGATTTTTAAATAAGTTTGAACCCTGGATAACTTAGACAAACGCTCTAGAATTCTAATAGGGGTTTCTAGAACTCGTTTTCAAAGAGGACTAGAATTTATAAGGATGACATTTTTACTAGAGCCACAATTTAGATTCTAGACGTCAGTTACAAAAAATTTTCTCAGTGCATGCTTGATATACATTGACTCAGATTTGAATTATCAAGCTTAACCCTTTGAGTTGCAAGGAAATTGTGCTTAGTTAAATTAGACTGAATTTACGAACAAAATTAAAATTAAAGAAATAACTGACATTTTCTACTATGTTAATTTATATATATATATATATATATATATATATTCCGGGATGAATTTTTACAATTGGAATTTAGTAATTGCGTTCACACAGCGAGGACGTTGCGCTTCAAAGGTTTAAAGCAAGCTGGACAAGTGTAAACTTGAATTATGAATCTTAGCTTGCAATTAAACTTGCAGCTTGAAATATCAAATTTAATGCAAGTTATCTGTGCTATATGAGAAATGCATTACAATAAATGTTCGTTTAAAGTTGTTGGGCAATGAAACAATAATTTTTAAAACGTCATAATAATTTCCTGAATAAAAACCTCTTAAAATCATATAGCTGCAGAGGGTTACAGATTTTCCCTGCATAAGAAGATTTACTGCAGAGAAAGTAGACTTACAGTTATAATGGAACAAGGGTAGACTATCGATTTTTTAGGACTGCATTAGCGATTAACTTAGCGAGTTAAAGACGAATTTTATAACTTGCCGTAAAAAATTGGCGTAAAGTGGTAGTTTAGTGTAATCAAAATTTAAAAGCTCTATCTTCAAAAGGATCTGAGTCTCTGGAAATTTTTTGACTGATCTAAAGAATTTTCTATCTGTTTCTTTATGAACTATTTTCTACAAGCGAGAACGTCGGCATATTTGTAACAATATGGATTGATCTTTTGAAAAACGGGAAAATTCGTAATGCATATTTAACATTACAAAATAAAGGAATTTAAAAATGGAATGGGACAACAGTAATTTATTTTGCAGAAAAGTTGTTTATTTATAAGCATATATTTTTATAATTTGCAACTGTTAGAATTTAAAAATGTAATTTGTAATAGAATAGTTAGCAAAGTACTTAATTTGTACATCACCAAAAATACTAAACATATTTTATAATAGTTATATTTTAATATTTTAAATTATTAAAATATTTTTAAAGCATCTCGGTTCCTAAATATATAAGGTAGAGACACCAGTGCTCGTCACCCCTAAAATCTGCACCAGTAGTCGTCACCCTCTTAAAAGAAGTGTTATTAAAATAACCGTTTTATTACCTGTATGAATTTGAATCTACCCGCATAAGATTCTTCAAAGCTTTCTGCTTCTTATGACATAAAAAGTTCGATTTCAACTATTGGGGAAGAGTAGGGAGAAACAAAATAAGGGAAGTATACGTTAAATTACAATTGAATTGAGTCAACGTAAAGCAAATGATTAAGGGAATAGATATCCATTTCTTGATATATTTTGTTGTTTGCTGCATTTGACATTGCTCATAAAGCATTGTATGTAATGCTTATGAAATGCAGAATACGATTTACGTATGTGCAACTTTTTAAAATTTGACATAATATAAAGGTTTTTAAGGTATGACGACTACTGGTGCATATTTTGCACGTTTTACCAGTGCTCGTCACCCCTGACGAACACGGGTGTTTTAACATTTTTAATAACTGGGTAACTTTTTTGATGAAAAATACTATATTTTCGTTTAGAATTATGATGGTATAATTTTTACTTCAATTTGACTATCGGCACCAGTAGTCGTCAGGGGTATTCGTAAATGTAAACAAATGTATTTTAACCTCACGAACGTGAACTTTATTGCACTTGTAACTTTTGAATAGCTTGTTTAAATAAAGTCAGTCATGGTACCTTTAATTCACTATGACTGACTTTAAACCACCCAAAATTTTCCATATTATTTTGCTGGACAAATTAAACAATGGCACATAAACATATTTAGTTATAAAGAGTTTTTTCTAGTTTTCTGTTATATATTTTAGAAAAACAGACATGATTACTCCATACATTTGTCTAATGTATTTTAAATTTTTATAATGTATTTAAGATGTATTTAAGTGATGTTTAAGTTTTTTATCGACCGTGATAATTTAATTTTAATTCATATATATTTCGAAAATGATAAAATACAAAGGCTTAATTTCATAGTTAGCATGACTGTGAGTCGGTTCAAAATTATGTTGAGGCATTTTGTTATGTTAGATGCAGGTGAATAAAAACTTATATAGAAAATATTAAACATTAAAAACATTTCTTAAGCAAGTTTTCTGTTTATACATTGTATTAATTATGTAAGATAAACAAATAGTTAAAATGTTGATCAAAATTACCCAGTTGACTGTTGCTTTTAAATAATTAAAATTGTAAGATAATATTTGATAACATTAATTAACATTAACATTTGATAACATTAATATCCATAATATTTGATAACATCAGCTTAATATGTAGAATAATACTAGCAAGCTTTGCCACCTTCGCTGGTCCCTATATTTAAATAAAATAGGGAAAAATTCCTATCATTATCAAAAATTAAAAAAAAAAAAAAAAAAAAAAACATTGAAATCAGTCGAAACCGCAGTTAATGTTCCCGCTGGCTTCTGTAATAGCTTTCCATCCCGCAATATGATGATTGGCGTCTACCGCCTTCGGCATAGACTTAACCGCTTTTTATCCCCCCCCCCCTCTCTCACGGGTAAATTTAGTATTTTAACAAAATATTATCAAATTACATATTGCGTACTTTTAACCAATACCCACACATCAAAACTCGCCTTTCTGAGTTAATTTGGAGTAGAGCTAAGGTTAAAAACGTGCTTTTTGTCCGCCGGCCAAGAGAAGAGGGGAAGGGTAATTTTGCAAAATCGCCTTATAATGATTGTAAGGTACACACACACACAACCAACCAACGCATAAAAAAAATCCCCTCCTGAAAATAATTTGCTGCAGAGTTGAGCTTGAAAACATATATATATATATATATATATATATATATATATATATATTGCCACCCTCACATAGACGAAAGATCTCCGCAAAATCTCTTTATACTAGGTGTTGGATGCATATGACCACCTCACACATCAGAAATCGCCTTTGTAAGATTATTTAGAGCAGAGTTATGCGTAGAAATACGCTTTTGCTACCCTTTCTCAAAATTTGGTCGGAAAAAATTACACAAAATACCTTTACAGTATTTTTGGGTACGCATAACCAATCAACGCATCAAAAAATTGCTTTCCTGATTTAATTTGCTCTGATATAATTTGGAGAATAATTACTCTTGAAAACGTGTTTTTGCATCCACCCCACACTTAATGAGGATGGAAAGGCGAAGGATTTCTCAAAATTCCTTTATAGTATGTGTTAGGTACGCATAATCAACTCATACGTTTAAAAAAAAATAATTGCAATACAAAAAGAATTTTTTATATACAGTGTTTTAAAATTTTCTGTTGAATCATATAAATGCTATTGAAGGCAGCGAGAACCCGAAACAATTGGGTAAAAATATTTAAAAAATCCATTGTTACCGTCTTCTGAGCTTATCTGAAAGTTTCAAATGTCTAGCTAGTCCAGAAGTCAGTTAAAAATCGATTGCAATATTTGTACTGATAACGCTGCCGAAGGCTGCAGGGACCCGGAGCAGTTGGCTAAAAGTACTTAAAAAATGCATTTTCATCGTGTTCTGAACTATTCTGAAAGTTTCAAATGTCTAGGTAGTCGGGATGTTAGTTAAAAATCAATTGTAAGATTTGTACTGGACAAACAAACAAGAATACACGCTAATAAAAAGCATGGTAAAATAAATCTTACTGCGAACAAAGTCACTCTTAAAAACGAGATTATTACCCCCTCCCCTGCTACTTACCCTCTGCTTTAAGTAAAGATATTTTTGAGAACGAATAAAATTTTAAAAACTTTTCTTAAAAGCAAAGAATTTTCAAATTATTTCACACATGAATTTGTTTTATTCGTAATATTTTGAATTTTACCATTTAATGTTTTGTGTTTTAAACCCTAAGAATGGATTTGGGTTCTAAATATGTTCCAATGATATTTATTCTGTTTCATTTAATTTTGCAAAACCGCAATTAAAATCAAACTATTGAGCAAATTGTTGCGTTTTATTTACATGACGACCACTGGTGCAAACACCTGACGACTACTGGTGAAACGCAGTTTTCAAGTGACGAGCACTGGTGCATTTTTATAGGTTTAATTTTAATTTTTATTTTTTAAATTGGCTTAACGTATTGAAAAATTGAAAGTGTCTAACAGCAACTAGAAGAATCAGTGTATAAAATAGACCTAATTATAATATTGATACATAAATTCTACATGAATGCCACGCGAAAAAAACAAACATTTTAAAAATAAGGCCTTAAGAGTGACGAGCACTGGTGTCGTTACCTTATTTTTCTTTTTGCATATTTGAAACAAACAACTTTGTTTATTAGCGACTATTTATTTTCAAATATATTTTTAAAATAATTAACAAACCTTCGAAGACATAAACAAGAATTCACGAAAGATATTGAAAGACAATTCCTAAACATTTAGCAGATAATATTTGTGAAGAAATTTCTAAATAATCCAATACAAAAGTAAACCATTATACTTCCTTACTTAGTTGTTTGGCCCAGTTATTATTAGCCCTGTTTCACTTAAAGAAACCGAATAGCCTCAACTAATACATTTCCCATACAAAACAAGGAAAGAGAAATGGTTTATTTACTTTCCCATGTTTATAATTTGACCCAATGACGTCGGCGGCAAAGAAAACCTATCCACTTCCATTTTTAAATTTACCTCTATCTTGCCAGAATTCTTTTCGATTTGAAGTGGAACACAAACACTGCTTTACACCGAGCCAATCGTCTCCTGTTCAAAAACACCCAATATAAACAATCCAATTTAATTTTCTTTTTTCAGTTCAACGCAGATGTTTTCTCTGGATTTTTATGGTGGAATATATTGGTTTCTAGCCCCGCCACGAACGAAATCTCACGTAGTTTCGCCAAGTTTCTCTTTTTCGTATCCTGAAAAGTAATTTAAAAGCGAGATTTGAAAATAAAAATGTAATAATCTTTTTGGCAGACAATTTTTAAAAGAAGTCATTTTGAAATCATTTTTCTTTCCTTTGTAGAAAAGTAGTGGAATTTACTTTATATAAATGATTTCTGCTTTATTAAAGCTGCCGATTCATTTGGTTCTGACAGAAGTAAAATGTCTGATAGTTATTAATTGGCAAGGTACAATTTTACTTTATTTCCTAAGACCTTTTTAAAGTAATAGGAGTAAATAAAAATATAACAGCAATAAAAATAAACATAATCTAAACTAGTATCTAGTTGCCATCTAAAAATTTTTCCTATATTTTTCTACGCAAATTCACGGATTACAAATTATTTATTAAAATTATTTTACATGATAAGCGCGGACAATTTTCATCTCAGAAAAGTGCAACACTAAATGTCGAAAGAAAGTTAAGTTTGTGACTTATAATAAAAATGGTTTCTTTTTTTTTTTTTTTTTTTTTTTTTTTTAATCGATAACATGGTTTCTGGTTATCAGAAATTCGTTTTAAAGGAATTAATGAGTTCTTTTTAAAAATATTTATACTGAAAATTTATATCCCTCAGGGCATATTCCCCCCCCCCCCCTCCTATTTACAGATTTTTTTTTTTTTTTTTTTTTTTTTTTTTGTGGTTGACTCTTACTACTATAATTAGAAAAATAATTAACCCAAACCAAGAAGCATTGATATTATCATCAGGAAGACCTCTCAAATGCTCGGTAGAGAAAGAACAGCAAGATGTTTTAAGAGATACTAGCAGAACTAAAAGTATATTGGTTCCCTAAATCCTACCGAAAGAAAAACTTCTTCAACTACTGTAGCACGAAATTACGAATGAAGAATTTATGGAATACAGAAAAAAAATAAATGATACAATATATACAAATATAAATGCCAAAAACTTATAAAAAGATTGTAAAAACACTTACCAAAAACGAAAAAAATTAAACGAAAAATATACACCAATACATCTGAAATGAAAAACATTTACTTAATATGTATTTAACAATTACGGATAGCAGTGAAAATGTAAGAAGGATAACCATTAGACCTTGCGATTTCGAATAAATTGTGTGATGCAATTTAATTAACTGTGTAATGCAAGCTTTTTGGGTTAATTAATTTTCTGGTTTTATTGTTATTTTTCAGATTTCACAATTCTCAATGTGTGTATTTATACGAAATTTTGTACTATAGTGCCATATTAAAAATAATGAAAAATCGGGATCACAGTATCACCTGGCCGCGATTGTGACGAGATGTTTCAAAAATGGAATCAACACCGGTTTAAATCCAGGTCAAACTAAATAGTATCAAGTTTGGTTAACTCTGTAGTATTCGTTCACGGAACACGTAAGTTTTGGTGAGGCACAGATACTTTCTAAAAACGGTCAATTCGTATTCAAGGTACCTCAAGACAAGTAAACCTATCGAATACAGGTGATAGAAGATTTTAATTAATCCAATACCTTCTTCGACAGAAGAAGAAAAAATATAGGATAAATACAGGGTGATCACAAATAATCAGCCTGATTTTGCTACACTGATAACCAAATGTTCACAGGCACCAGTTTATGTGCAACTAAATATAACTTTTTAAGAAATTTTGTACACTAGTTCTCGAGCTAGAGTTGGTAGAAAATTTTTGTCACACATGCACACACAGACAAACAGATAGACAGACATTTTCTAAAAATGGTCAAATCGTATTCAGAACATATTAAAGCGTGTAAATCCATCGAAAATCGGAAGTTAAAATTTTTTACGAATCTAATATCTTATTCAATTAAGATAAACGCGCCAGTAGTGGACACTTTAAGGCCATTTTCCGGCAATTTTTTGTGTAATTTCCTAAATTTTAGAGTTTCAAAAAATAATTAATACTTCAGACCTTTACTAACACTTTCTTAACACGACTGTATTATGAAAATTGCTAACTGTAGCATTTATATTGTAAAAAATCAAAAATCTGAAGAGCTTAAAATGAGCCAGTAGTGGGCACACTAAAAATCCAGTAGTGGACCCTTTTTTGTTCCAGTAGTGGGACCCTTTGAATTTTTGCTTTAAAATTCAAATCTAAAATTGCTAGATTACAGAATTGTGTCCACTACTGGATCTGGCATTAAAAGTCACATGAGCCAGTAGTGGACAAGGTTGTCCACTATTAGTCATGATGACATTTTTTGGCACCAGTAGTGGTCACCCATAAAAATACTATGTGGTAATACAAGATTTTAAAAAATAGCACAATAAATGAATTCTGAATACTTATTTTAGTCATATGAAAGCAAAAGGTAGAAGAAATCATTTAAAAATAAGCAGAGAGCGAGCAAATAAAATTTCATTTCCTTATTCAAAGTGATAAGAAGAAAACGGCAAAATCACAAAAAGGGCAATTTTTTTAGTTAAACTAACATTATTTTAAAACTAATGGCCGAAATTATTTTTTGTTAAAGGGTTTAACAGTAAAGGACTATAACTCCCTTCCTGAACATTGTTCGAATCTTCAGAATTTTTAGGTAGCTTATTTTCCGAGTTTAAAATTAAAAGTGTCCACTACTGGTACAGGGTCCACTACTGGTGCGTTTACCTTAAATACAAAGGAAAGTAAAAAAAAAAAAAAAAAAAATCAAGTCTCATATCAGTTTAAGGTGTAATTGTAAGAGAGTGTAACTGACAATTAACCCTTTCGCGCCCAAGGGAAATATTTTTCCCTTCTACAAAAATCGTTATCGATTGTTCAATTATTATTGAATCGATATTTTTTTTTACTGAATGTCAAAATAAAACGTATGTCCAAGGCAGCAAATGTGTTTCTGAACGAATAAAAAAAAAAGCATAGAAAATAGGACACATAATAAATGTGTTATGTGAAATGTCCACTTGTGCTTCACAAGTAAGCGAAATTGTTTCATAGAATATTTTATTTTACTTTTCTATTTATTTTACTTTTCTGATAATTTTTATATTACAAAGCAATAAATTTGTATTACAAAGCAATAAATAAAATATGAAATTATCGGAAACCTATACACCCTGCTATGTTTTTCTGGTGATATTCTCTTACTTTACACCCACAATAGCTAAAATATTGTGTTGTATTGGCATATTTAGTCTTGGAAATCTTATAGTCCTGAAAGGGTTAACTGTTTCCTATAGTATCTTTCCAAAATTGGAAACTAAATTAAAAATATACAGCTGCAAGGCTTCAGGAAACAAATTTGATGAATATTCACCATTTTGCATCGGGTAAATTTCAACTCCATTCAAATAATTAATAAACACCGTTCCAAAAAAGAACTAAATTATCCTGAAATGAGTCAGCGACACAAAGTCTGAACACTCGACTTTTACGACTGCCACACCCCACTGAATGAATATCTGGAGGGTAGGGGATCAACGACTAAATCGGTCGTAAATAGCTCACGAATACATCGACCGAAATAAAACGCTAAATTCACTTAATAATACGACTCCAATGAAACTCGTAAATATAGAAGTAACAAGACGAAGTGGACCCTTTTAAATAATAATATTATAGTTTTAAAAAATTAAAGAACACGCTTTTATATAAATGTGAACTAAAAAGCACAAAATATCTATCTTTGTATTAAAATGCAGGGTAAGAGAAAATCGTGTGAGTGACACACCATAATATTTACATACATTTAAATCTTTAACTAAAATAATTTAGAATTAAACAAAAACCATATTTTAAATATTTCCCCTGTCTGGGCTCGAACGCTAGATCTTTAGGTTCGTAGCGCGGAGCTTTACCTCAAAGCCGCAGCGTTCACGTGGGGAAAGACTTCTTTTACAATATAGATTTTTTGTTTGCTCCCAAAGCGTTTACAAACATACATACAAACATACATGCAGGTGAAGCTAATAAAAGCGTGTTAAAAACATTTTGTCGGAGATATAAATTGTCGGAGGTATAAGTTGTTGAAAAATATAACAATTATCTGCCCAATATATTTCACAGACTATCAAAACATTTTACTTTCGATTCGAACTGTGAAAAGAAACAAATGAGGCATCTGCGCCTGCCTACGAAACCGCTCGCACCTGCATCAGTGTACATGTAATATTTTCATCTGTAGTCGTAATGTATCTGATCTGTAATATATTCCGAACATTAGAAGATCTTCTAATGTTCGGAGCGTTTAGTAGCTCCGTAACTTAAACTCATGTTTTTTATTTTTTATTCTTTTATTAAATATTTAAAAGACACAAAGTCATCTCGTAATTGAGTATGCTGAATCATTTGAATCTAATGGATATTTTCTTTATAGAAGAGTTTATAATGATTTAGCTGTCTAAACAAGAATATAAAGATCGGATGCTAAATTGACGAATACAGGTAAGAAGATTTTCTTAATTATAATTACCTGTAAAATATTTTATCGAAATATATATATAATTAAAATAAATATGTGTGACATCTGCGTTATTATAAAAGAATATTCTGTACTATCGAGGTATTTAAAAGAACATAAGTGACGCAATATCGAAATTCAAAAATGTCAATAAATTCGTCCGTGAGATCGCTTTGTCATTTAAAATTAGACGATTATTTCCAACTGTAAAGCAAGTGAATAGTAACGGTTAGATGTGGATGCTGTTAGGTCAGTCGTAGAGTTAACCTAAAGAAAATCGTTTCAAGCATGTAGAACACACGCATACACAAATACACACAAAGAAAAAAATATCGGTTAAAGACAGAATTTAAATTAATACGACAGGACTAATTTATATGTTACAATCCCTATTCCCCACCAAATAAAATAAAATAATTATAATAATAATAATAAATAAATAAATAAAACAAAAATTTAATTGCCAACAAATATACAGAAGCCATCATCAATACACATCCAGAAGATATAGCCAACAAATATTCAGAAGTCATCATCAATACACATCCAGAAGAAATAGCCAACAAATATTCAGAAGTCATAATCAATATATATCCTGAAGATATCGCGAACAAATATTCAGAAGCCACAATCAATACATATCCTGAAGGTATCGTCAAGAAATATTCAGAAGCCATCTATCAATAAATATTTAGAAGACATCGCCAACAATTATTCATAAGCCAACATCAATACTTATGGACGATATCGCCAACAAATATTCAGAAGTCATCATCAATAATTTTTCAAAAGATATACCCACCAAATAAAATAAAATAATTATAATAATAATAATAATAATAATAAATAAATAAATAAAACATAAATTTAATCGCCAACAAATATACAGAAGCCATCATCAATACACATCCAGAAGATATAGCCAATAAATATTCAGAAGACATCATCAACACACATCCAGAAGAAATAGCCAAGAAATATTCAGAAGTCATAATCGATATATATCCTGAAGATATCGCGAACAAATATTCAGAAGCCACAATCAATACATATTCTGAAGATATCGTGAACAAATATTCAGAAACCACAATCAATACATATCCTGAAGGTATCGTCAAGAAATATTCAGAAGCCATCTATCAATAAATATTTAGAAGACATCGCCAACAATTATTCATAAGCCAACATCAATACTTATGGACGATATCGCCAACAAATATTCAGAAGTCATCATCAATAATTTTTCAAAAGATATACCCACCAAATAAAATAAAATAATTATAATAATAATAAATAAATAAATAAAACAAAAATTTAATCGCCAGCAAATGTACAGAAGCCATCATCAATACACATCCAGAAGATATAGCTAACACATATTCAGAAGCCATCATCAACACACATCCAGAAGAAATAGCCAAGAAATATTCAGAAGTCATAATCAATATATATCCTGAAGATATCGCGAACAAATATTCAGAAGTCACAATCAATACATATCCTGAAGATATCGTCAAGAAATATTCAGAAGCCATCTATCAATAAATATTCAGAAGATATCGCCAACAATTATTCAGAAGCCAACATCAATACTTATGGAAGATATCGCCACCAAATATTCAGAAGCCATCTTCAATACTTATTCAAAAGATATTGCCAACAAATATCCAGAACCCATTCAATTTATGAATGGTGATGTTTTCGGATACTGAAATCGGCATTGGTATTTACATACAACCAAGGGCGAATTTCTCACTTAGTAATTTTCGAAAAATGTAAATTTTTTACAGGTTTGACATAATATTTTTAGATAGTTTAACAAATTAAAAGGTAAAATTGGTTATTGCTGGTCATCTTGGCAAATTCAAGGTTCAATACCATAAATGACAACAAAATCGCTGTCCGAAAGAAACAATCCTGTCGTACTAATAAATACATATTTTATTTGACAAATTTGAGACCTAGAGTCACAATGACTTTTGTCTCGAATGCTATAAAATAACACAGAATAAAATAACACAGCACTAGGCAATGTTTCGGTAAACTCAACATGGCTCTTGCGGTAACTTTTGCTGCTATTGTGGCAGCCATCTTGAGTAGAAAACAGTTAACTTCATTTGTTCTGCATGTTGATGTTATGCCAACACCTTATTTCTCCAGAGTCCAACATCTAATAAGAAGAATGTGATCATCTGGATTAGCCCAAAGATTTTTGCACATGCTCCAGTGCTCTCCATTTGGTCTTAAAAAAAAGTTTGTGTTTTAATATATACAGGCATGAGAGTGCAGAAAATTAAAAAAAGAGGAAACACGCGTGTTCATAAAATTAATTTCAAATGAAAAATAACGCGTGCGGTGAAAACTATACAAATGTGTTCATAAAATTTATTTCAAATGAAAAATAATGCTCACAGGGAAAAACTATACAAAATATTTTAAAAGTGACAAATTAAACTAAAAGAATAATGCACATCAACACAATAAAACATGTGTTTAAAAAAAAAAAAAAAAAAAAACATTAACTAGCAATCAACATTTAAACATTGACTGGTGGTGAAAAATGGGAAGGGGGGGGGGGTAAAAAGTAGTTCATGAGTGAGAAATATTAAACACAATTCTACTTCTTTATGGGTTTCAGAATATCATAAAGTAAATTTAAGATTAATATTGACATTTTTGTTGTGCCGATGGTTAGAGATGGGGAAAAAAAGGGGGGGGGGGCGGCGCAGGACAAAAAAAATTACATGAGCGAGAAATATTGAATAATTCTGTTCTTTTATATGTTATAGAATCTGATAAAGCACGTTTAAAATGAATATTGACATTTATATTTTGGATGGAGAAAGATTGAGAATCTAAAGTCTATCGTGGAGCGTTTGAATACTGATCGTTTTTAGAGTTTGGTTTAAACAAACAAACAAACAAACAAACAAACAAAAAACGCTGAATTAACGGAAATCACAAAAAAGCGGAAAATTGCGGATCCGCGGAAATTTCTCATACCTGTATATAAGATGATAGTACGTGTTCATTTCTATAGAATCAGTTGTGTGCATTTTTACAAATTTTTTCAGGTTCTGTTCATTGAAACTTTTCCTTTTAGGTTTATTTATCAAGCAACCAGTCTCAATGTAACATTCAGTGGCATAGTATTTGCTCTGTATGCTGAAAACACGGGTACAATTCCTGTCCCAATTACTTTTTACTCTCTCTAAAATTAATTCGGCTTTTCTATCAAAAAGTGTTGGTGTTGCATGTTAATATGAATTATCTACAGGAGGGACCTAGGCATGCGTGAAAAGGTCTCCGTGGATGTTTTTCTAAAAGATCCTAGTCAGTATTTGCTTTAGTTTCGAGGAAAACTCCGAACGGATAAACCAACGAGCGTGACCTGGGATCGAACCCTGCACTTCCCGTCTACCAACTATGAGAGCAGAAACTCTCGGTCGCTGGTTGGGGGCTTTTTAAAGTAAGTATCTTACACTTAGTTGAAGTTATAAATCCTACTTCTTCAACCTTTTATAAAACATTTATTTATTCTTTGCATCTAATTTATTCGCAATTATTAAAAATTGCGTGGAATGAAGTGTAAAACCTATCACTGTTGTTACGCTGATAAAAGATGATTGTTTATCAATACTATTAAGGGTAGAAATCAATCGATTTTAATCCATCAATTCGCTTAATAAGTGCTTCCAATGGAAATATTAACAAGAAAACATACATTAACCGATAATATATATTTTTTTTCTTTGGAGAAAGTATTTATGTCTATCCAGGGCCCGATTACCCAAAAGGCTCGAGAAGCACAAGCTTCCCCTCAAAAATTTACGAGAGGCCCCAAAATGACCAATAACAGGGTTTTGAATTTTCTATTTGAGATTATTGAATTTTTTCTGAGAAAATTCGCCTAACAAGGTAAAATATTCAGTATTTCGGGAAAATTCTATTATTTAACCTCTAAAATCTGAATGTTCTTAATTAATAAGTTATACGATTTTAAAGTTCTGTTTCGAAACCACCCAGATATATGAATGAGAAAAAAAAAAAAAAAAAAAAAAAAACTATAAACACACACTAATCTTTGGTCTACAGCATTTTTATATAACAATATGTAACAGAAAAACTAGATTTCCAGAAATGAAAGGGGGCCCCGAGAAGATACCGAGTTTCCCCTAGCTTTAAAACTTAATCAGGCCCTGTCTATAACTATTATTCTGCTAACTCTTTCTGTTCAATTTCGCAATTCTTATAAAATTAAATTAAATATACGAAGTAAAATAGATGACCTACATCGCGCTTGAAAAATAGAAGTATGATTAATCCATTATATTTTCGACAGAATCGCAAAATCGATTAGTTCTAGGAAGTAATGATGCAATCGCTTGTATAATATTTTAATTCCTGTATATTGTGAATAAGTAAAATTCCCCTTATTGATTCAATAAATTCGTGGAAACTTTTAAAAGAAACCGATAGATTTAGAGTGTGGTCTGATGAACAATTCACATTGGGCAGCCCCTTCTCGAAGATTTCGGATTATCTGGGTATTTATTGGCCTATTTACTTTCCTATTTATTTTACGAGGGGGAGGGGGGGGGAGAGGATATCTGAATTCATCCAAAAAAGTATTGCTAATTTTCTAGAAATTTTTTATTTTTTGTCAGAACTTATTATTTTTATACACGTTAATACAGAGGCTGCTCTTAGAAAAATGAATGGCATAAGTATGGCCCTTGTCACCTAAACGCCAATTTACAGATCCTGGCAAAAATGAAAAACAATAAGTAAAAGATTTATGGAAATATTGTGAGAAAGTGAGGTTAGTTACGTAGTTGAGACAATTGCATAAACTCTATAAAGTAAAAATCTTTATTTGGAATATAGGAAAAATTACCAAAGAACCATACTTCTAGACCTTTATCAGTTAAAAAAAAAAAAAAAAAAAAGCGAAATAAAATCTAGACGCTACTAGAGCCGTTTCAAGGAACTGGTGTGTCAAATTTCAGTTACAGCAGAAAGTTTATAACTCGACTTCATGCTGCTTTCAGATTTGTGAACACCCAATGCCAATGATGCAAGTAACGATCTACGTATGTTACGTAACATGGATTATGTACGTTTGTATGCCATGTTACTGGTATATGTTGTTGACACTATGTGCTATTAGTGTATTCTTTGACCACAATTCATGATACCATGGAAGCCTTTGCGCAAGTGCTAACTCAACGAGTCCAGTGTTAAAATAGGGGTGACAGTCATCTGACTTGTAGAAAATGAGCGAAAACGCAGCGCCGAATTACTGGATGTTTTCCAAATCCAATCGGTCAAGCTGGCACCTCTCCAACATTTTGGATGCGTACTCACGGCTAGTTTTAGAAATCTTGGATGCACCATATGTTACTGATTATACAAATTGTAAGTTACAGATGTTACGCTGACAAATTACGATAAATAGACGTTTAACAGGGAGCAGCCCCGCTCATCACTCTTGGAGCGATGTAGAGCGCTTCTAAGGGGACTACTCACAGTTTATTAAAAAACTCAAAAGAAAAAAAAAAAAAATCAATAAATAGACGTTACAAGCAATGCATACTCAAACACCCTATTATAATCATCTTTTTGTTCATCTACTGAATTATTCACTGTTTGAGATTTGTTTAAATGCCCGACAATTGCAAAATATACAGAAGGTTACATGGGATTATTCTAGTTTCTTTTCTTTCTTTCTCTGTGAAAATTAAAATTATCGTGTGTAATCTTCCACTTTAGCAGTCAGAGTCACTTAGTATAACATTTAATAATTGTTTCATTGAAACAAGTAGAGGCAGACACTGGAAATAATACTGAAAAGATATATATATAATCAATTGTCCTGAGTGCGTGAGTGAGTGATTTATCATCGCCCAACCCAAACCTCTGGACCTAGAAGCATGAAATTTTGTGACAATGTTCTTTCTATGACTTAGGCATCCACTAAGAATCAATTTTACAAAATTCACCCTCCCCCCCTTTCCCCGGAAAAACGTGATTTCACAAAATCTTTCATATTAAAAAAAAATAAAAGAAAGAAACAGATATCCGTAAAATTTTTGCTTTAAAATATAGATAACACAAATATCTAAAAAAGAATTTCTAGAATTTTAGAAATTCCCCCAAGGGGGGGGGGGGGGGGGGAATAGGCCGAAACGTGATTTCACATAATCCTATATATCTCAAACTAAAAAACAACAGACATACGTGAAATTGTTGCTCTAAAATATAGCTAATACAAGTACCAAAAACCAATTTCTGTAATTTTAGAAATTCAGCCCCCAAGGTGGAGGAGGGGGAAAATATAAATATCGCAAACAAAAAAAGAAAAGAAATGCAAGTCGAATGAGAATATTTTCGAAAGTGTAAAGAGGGGCCGGAAGGAAGGGGGGGGGCAAAAAAATAAAAGTAGAGTTAGATCGTTCAAAACTGGTACATAAAGGTTTTTGATACCTATACAAATCGATTGCGGATATTTTCGAATTTGTAAAGTTATTTTTTTACCCGTCTCCTTTTTGCTTTCGGAGCAAAATTTTTGTAGAAATATAGGAGATATGCTATGTTCTTTACATGCCCAAAGTTGCAGGATAATACATTAAGAAATTTACTGGAAATTTGACAAAAACATCTAAAATCGAAAGTGCCCGGTAATTTATTGAAAGGTGGTGTAATTTAGATGCTCATAATGTTACTTCTGTTGAGGCTATATCAACAAAAATACTTGATTGATTTGACAACATTTTTGTTGTTTCAACACAGCGTTGCCAGTTGTATGATAACATTTTCCAACCACTTTTAATTTTTAAATCAGATTTCACACTAAAATTTTTTGGATAAAAATATTTCATATTAATTTTCCCCGATTAATTAAAGCGGCATTTATTATAGAAAATTTTTGGTGTGTCTTCCATCTAAATCGGAGACTTGACAACTATGTGCACGATAATTATCGTATACGGCTGGTAACGATGTTTCAACAAAACGCTTTTTTTTCTCTGTATTTATGAAACTATTTTCGCTGTACTTTCTAATCCAATTTTGAGAACTATTACAGAACCGAGAAGATTTATAGGGAAAAATATAGCCGGAAGTGGACCATCAACAAGAACCACTCGACATTTACGATAGTTCACCCCACTGAACGGATATTTGGATGGTGCTGATACTGCGGACTGCCGATCGTAAATAAATCGCATGTAGATATAGAATCAAGGATAATATCAGTCCTGTTAATAAGATATTGGACAGACTAGAATTAAGAGTCCATAAAACAGGAACACTTAAAATAAATTACCACTGATATTATCAACAATTTGTTATCACAATACATTTTCATTTATCGCATAATATGTAACAAAAGCTTAATCTAACAAGTTTTAAAAGACTTAATGAGTAAGTACAGTTTGTATTTACAATCAAATGTACTGAAATTACGAAAAAACTAGTATATTATGGCCATCACAAAACTTTCTTCTATATATTCTATATCAAGCGCCACTTACTATTATTTAACGTGCACAAAAGTTTAACCATAGCTTCTTACAATAATGATTTTACAAATGGAGTTAAGGTGCAGTTTTAATGAACAGACGCTGAGATGCAGCCATGTGGAAAAATCACAATAGTAGCGCAACCTGTTGTCCGATATACACTCAAATTAAGTCAGCATTCATTTTCATAATGGTTGTCGTACATATCAAGTTTCGTACAGTTGTATGCGTTAGAAGTTGAGATTTAGTCTTCCTATTGACGGAGTAAATTGCAGCACAGCAGCGCTACCTGTTGGCTGGTATGCAAATGAAGCAAATAATACTCAGCTAAAAATTTATTTATATAATAGTGAAATTTCGCACAAAAATTATTAGATACTAAATATACAGAACGTAAAACTGAAAACAACAATTTGAAATGTAAATACAAATCTTAAATATCGTATTGCAAGTTTCTGTATAAATAGATAAATGACACTGTTTTAACGACGTAGATTTCTCTATTTTAAAACACTTACCTTCGAAGTCGAAATTTCATATATTTTTTATTCATTGAATTAAAATTCACAGATATAGATGCAATTTCTCTTTTCTTCTATATCAAGTAGAAGAAATAAGTATTGAATTCATAAAAATTTTCGACTTTTGATTATCGACGGATTTACACGTTTCGTGAGGTCACGAACACGATTTGACCATTTTTAGAAAACGTTTATATACGTGTCTGTGTGTGTGAGAGAGACAAAAATTTTGTGGTAACTGTATCTGAGGAATTACCAAACAGAATTTAATACAAACTTATATATAGTTGTGTCTTAACGTATCAACTTTTAGTGTAAATATCTCAATATCGCTTCTAAACTGCAATTTCGCCCATTTAAGGAAGGGTTAAACCTTGGGTTCTATTAAGTATAATCGAACAAAAATCGGTATTTAGAAAGGCCATTATGAAACACTATGCTGATTCAATTTAGGTGCATATCGATTAATACGTGAATCTGCTGAGATGCAATATTTCTCGTGAAAGCAGATTATATCTATGATTCTATCCCATAGAATTGCACAAACCTTGGTATATGAAAAGGCTATTATGAAACATAATGCTGATTCAAATTTGGCGTATATCGACCGACAGGTGGCGCTGTTATTATTCACCTTTTGCGGTTTTCTACATAGCTACATCTTAGTATCTGCTGATTAATATTGCACCAAACTGCATATGTAAAATATTTCTTGTAAGAAACTATTATTAAACTTTTGTGCATGTTAAACACGCAGTGGCGCATTCATATATAATAATACAGAAGAAAATTTTGTAATAGCCAGAACATACATGTTCCCTTAAAAAGTATTTTCGCGAAAAAATAATAATCTGGTGTGTCACTCACACGACTTTCTCTTACCCTGAAATTTAATACTATAAATACAGGTTGCAGATTAAAAGGTAAGATAACGAGTATTTTATGTAAACCTGTGTTAAACAATTCATATTAGGCTTCTGAAGAGTTTTATATGATAATTAGTTCTGTGTGAGGGGGGCTACCGCCCCCCCCCCCCTCAACCCCCCCCCCCCCCCCCCGTTTCCTTAATGCACCTACATTTATATAGAATTTAATTCGGTTATTAAAAAACAATTCTGTTTTTAAAAAATAATTTATTAAAATTATTATTCAAAAAAATTATCTTTTATGATAATGCAGACGATTTCCATATTAGAGAAGTAGTATAACACCAAATTTCCAAAAAAAGTCCATTTTATTCTCAATATTAAAAAAACAAAACAAAATACGATTATTTTTGTTTTGTTTTTCGTTAAAAGTAAAAAAAATCGATAACTTTGTTTTAAATTATCGCAGATCGATGGTTCAACCATTCGTTTTAAAGGTATTGGCGAGCTCTTTTGAAAGATACCCATCATGAAAATTTACTCCCCTCGAGGGGGGCTTCCCCACCAGGGGGGGGGGGGAGGCGAGGCTCCTACATACACAAATAAAATTTTCCCAGTTAACTATCTCTATTACAAAAAACATATATTCGTTTCATTTGGTTTAGTGCAGTCTATAGACGTTAAACTCTACTTTCCTGCAATTTCCCCCATAGACGTAATGTATTAGAATTTTCTTGATTGTCCCTGTACACGAACCATTTGCTCGATCTTAACGAAAAGCTTACTGTAGCATCCCTATATAATATACATTTAAAATACCAAGTTTGAACTTTCTACCATAATTTGTTTTTGAGATACGCTGATAACAGACAGACACACAGACCATTTGCTAAAAACATGATTTTCGTATTCAGGGGACCTTAAAACGTGTAAATATAACAAAATCTCACGTTCGAAAATTTGACCCAAAAACAATACTTTCTCTACATTATGGGTAATAGAAAGTAAAAAAGTGATAGATAGTTTGACTTTTGTCTAAAACAAATGATCTGCAGCTAAAAGTTTTCTTTATATAACAGTGATGCTTTCCAAAGAAATAATATGCAATTATATACACCATAAATATAAATAGAGGCATTAATTTGCAGCACAGAAACATTATTTTATAACATTTATGTAAAATTTACCGCACAAATCGATAAACTATACTGCTAACCATGCAGATTTCTTCATTCCAAAACACGTTTTACCATCTAAATCGGCATGATTTCATATATACTTTTTACTTCATTTAATCAAAATCCACTAAAATATGAAAGTATTTTTCACTCCGAACGTGCTTCCGCAAATATATGAAGCGGAAAAAAAAAAAAAAAAAAAAAAAAAAAAAAAAGAAAAGAAAAACAGCCATAAAACTTTTGCACATTCACTCGGAATATTGATTTTTTGCCATCCCCCCACTTTTTCTGCAATTTCAAGTTGATTCCGACGCATTACAGCAAAGAGAGAAGTATCTGCATAATTTTCACATTTTGCCAATTTTGAATCGTCTTGAAATATCTACACACAATAAGGATTATATTTAAGTAACCATTGTGAAATAGAAAAAAATAGTAGCAGTAAAAAAATATATATAATAGTAATAGGATATTTTTTTTTTTTTTTTTTTCTGTTTCTGTAGAATGTAGAAGCATCAATAGTGGCCTCCAGCTGCAAAAGTTTTCAATAGAAGTATTTAAAAAGAAAGAAGAAAGAAAATGAAAAGGAATAATGCTCATCTATATTTTTAAAACAAATTGGTTAAGATCTGTGATAATTTAAAACAAGGTTATCAATTTTCCTGTTTTTAACAAAAAAAAAAAAAAAAATGAAAAAACACATTTTTTATGATATTGCCTGCAGAGCAAAAAACTAACTTTCTTTCAACAATTAGTGTTAAACTTTTCGCAAATGAAAATCGTCTGGCTCTACCGTGGAAAATAATTTTGATAAAAAGTAATGTTAATAAATAATTTGCACTGCGGAGACATAGTATGTAAAAAATTGCACAAGAAAAATTTGTGGTGG
Organism: Salticus scenicus; assembly: GCA_963930645.1. NCBI lineage: Eukaryota > Metazoa > Arthropoda > Arachnida > Araneae > Salticidae > Salticus > Salticus scenicus. The sequence continues at coordinate 7,847,267 of OZ005660.1, read as the reverse complement.
TCACAACATACTACTTATTGCTATTATTATTATTATTATTTGACCAATTCATGCGTTTATGAACCTGTTGTTCACGAGCGCAAATATTAATCAATCTAAAGGTAAGGAGCCGCCACCTTTGTTGTAACATATGAATTCGAATTTAACTTTATTTAATACCAACCGGCCTCCTTCCGTCTTTCAAACATTTCTATCAATGTAAATAAAGCAGTTCACATCGAATATATAATGTTTTCCATTTATACTTACCAATTATATCTAATAATAATAATAGAAATAAAAGAGAAAAATTTAAATATTGATAACTAAAAATTTTGGCAAAATACTCCAAGTTTCAAATGAAATACTTTTTATATCTAGAAGAAACCTCTGAAAATTTATATTGATAGGGATATATTTAGAGCCCCCTTTGATCGTAGGTCCCGGGCACGTGCCCCGAATGCCCCACCGTTTTTTTTTTTTTTTTTTTTTTTTCTTGGAAAAAAAAAAAGTTATAGTTTGATAACGATTCAATTAACCCTTTAATGTTCATTGCTTTCGCACTGAAACCAAACTTTTAATATTCTTCAACGCAAATTTTTTTTCTATGTTTTAATTATTTTATAAATTTTTGGATTTCTTCTGTTCGATAGATGGCAGCACTACTCCAAAAGATATTTCAGTAGAAGTCAATTCAAGAATCACTTTAAAATTCTTAGCAGGCGCAAGTGCGCAATTGCTGTTTTAATAACATTGGTATTGCGTTAGGATTAAGGCCAATTGACTGATCTAAGGTCCGAAGTCTGAATGCTGTTTTAATGATACACTCATGACAAGTTTTCAAAAACGATGAAGGGTCGTGCTGTTATTTTGATTTGAAACAACTGTGTGAGGTTGAGACTATAGAACGTCACCACAGTTTGTTTGAAATTAAGCTGGATCCAGCAAAGTAGAAAGTTGGGACGGCTCGCTTAGTTCGCTTCGACGCCAGTGACTCGGCGAAAGTTTTGGTCGGATTAGTTTTGTGTCGGCATGGTGCTGCAACGAAAGAATTAGGTTCTGAGAGTTAGATGAATGGGAAGCGATTGATTGAAATGAAGAGAAAGGAAGTTGGTAGAAAGTAGTATAAGATGGAGGTGTGTATGAAGAGGAGGGGAGGAGAGATTGGTAGTGTTGTAGAATAGATTAAGGTTTGAGTGAAGAATTTGTCGCGCCAAGGGAATCCTGCCGACGATTCTTGTGCGAGAATAATAGTTCAGTGGTCGAAAGCGAGCAGTCGTCGTCAGAATTGGTACTGGTGAGATAAAACTACTTTTATTTTATGCTTTGTTGAAATTACCCTCTGAAGTTGTTTAAGAGTTAAAACTGAGTTAGCCCAACACCCGCCTTGCAATTGATCATTAATAAACTTTGTTATTTTGTATTTAACTTTGTCTCGTGCTCTTCTTATTTACTACTTAAGTAATTAAGTTAATCTTTAAGATTGAGATTGAGGAATGGAGATTATGGCTGCCAATAATTCCTCACAACTGTTGCAAGATTTGCGTTTACTTACAAAGGTATTAATTAATTAAAATAAGTTTTATATGAATTTAATCAGGTTAGCATGTAGATGTTTGAAACCAAACATTTCTCGAGAATTAAAAATATCAATTTTTTCTTTTTACATATTTATGATCAGCTATGTGTCTAATAGCCACTTTCAAAAGAGATGGAATGAGCGTAACGGGATTGAAATAAAATCAATTAATTACACAGGTCTGCGAGATCGTACTTCTTCTTCTTCTTCTTCTTTTTTAACATCTTTGGGTGTCTCTAGTGTGTTTTGATAGACTGAATTCAGAAATGTTTGTCTTTTTTTACCTATCACGTAAGGATTTTTCACAAAGTAAGGATGAAAATCGGAAGAATTCACACAGAGGTTAAAAAAATTTCGAAAGTACAATACATTAAAATAGACTATTATATACACACTATTTTTTAAATGTATTTCTTCACATCGAAGCGACCTTTAGAGCTTTCTCTCTTAACGGCCCTCTTCACTTACCGTCGCCGGAAGCCCGAGCCAATGCTATTCTATGGGGAAATTTTCTTTACAAATAACTTACTAACTGATACATATTTTTAAATTCTGTTTTCACATTCAGAAAATTCCCAACTGTTAAATTGACGGACCTTTTTTAAAAATGCATTTTTTTAATTTTTAATATTTTATTTTGAAACTGCAAAATGAAAAAAATTCACATATTGAAAATTCGTATTTTGCAAGCTTCAAAATAAAATATAAAAAATTAAAAAAAATAATTTTTTTAAAAAAGGTCCGTCAATTTAACAGCTGGGAGTTTTCAGAATGTGAAAACAGAATTTAAATATATGTTTAATTAATAAGTTATTTGTAAAGAAAAATTTCCCATAGAATAACATTAGCTTCGGCTTCCGGCGGCGGTGAGTGAAGAGTGTCCTTAAACACGGCTTGAGGGCCTTGTAAAGGGGGGGGGGGATCTCTATGCAGAATCCAACAATAATCTGACAACTTGTTAATACATCATTGTCCCTGATACCTCCTCTACATTATTTTGATATCTGGATGATATAGCTCTCCTAGTTAATCACTCACATCACCCAGATTTTCCGGGAAATAACTCAGATGGGAGTTGAAAAAGTGAAGCTTTAAGCTCAAAAGATCTCATTTTTTTTTTGTCAAAATAGTGCGTGATGGAAATTTTTGGATAGTTTTTCCTTAATTAGCATTAAAAAAATACGCTAGAAAAACGCATCACTTCTAAGAAAAACATTTCAACACAGACCAGTGTTATCGCTTCTGTTTTTATTTGTTACAAAAAAAAAAAAAAAAAGGGAAAAAAAAGAGAGAGAGAGTGAGAGAGAGAGAGAGAGAATAATGAATCTACAACACTATCTTATTTTTTTTTTTCATTTTAATTTTATTATACTGACCAAAGCTTTTAAATTTTTGATAGATTTATAATAAGATGAAATATATATATTCTTAAATAAATCCGCAGTAAAGTTGGGCGGGACTTTAACGGCCACTGTAAGTACGGAGATAAAAGTTGAATAAGTATAGAAAGGAAAATTCCATCATAATAAAAAGTAGGGGACGAGTTTTATGAAACTCTCCGGATTAGATCCGGAAAACAGATAAATATCAGACGTATGTACTTTAGGAAAAGATGGAAAGATAGATAAGACATGTGACTAAATCATCTAAAGATGTATGTCCCTTTATTGTTGAAAAATGTTTTAGGAGAACACATATTACAACACATAGAAAATAATATAAAATTAAAACAATAATAATAAATAATAATATATAAATAAATAAATTCTGTCAAAGAGAGAATTTAATTTAGTACGACAGGACAAATTTGTATATATTACAAACCTATTAAAACAAATACATAAATATGCATTTATTCTTTAATCGTTTTCGGATATTTGCTGGTTATATCCAGAAGATATAGCTGACAAATATACAGAAACTATCATCAATACATATTCAGAAGATATCGCTAACAAATATTATATAGTCATCATCAATAGATTTCCAGAAGATATAGCCAACAAATATTATAAAGTCATCATCAGTAGATTTCCAGAAGATATAACCAACAATTATTCAAAAGCCAACTTGAATACTTATTCATAGATATCGCCAACAAATATTCAGAAGCCATCCTCAATACTTATTCAAAATATTAAAAAAAAAAAAAAAATCATATTTAATAAAATGAATTAATTAATATCAAAGCAAAACATACGATAACTGTTTCGAGTTGAAATTATAAAACGCGACCATTCATCAAACGATTAAATGTAGAAAAGGGTACAGCGTCATAATTGTATATACCCGTCTTAATCCGTGGTGGCCTCTGCTCCTCCTTCTTTTTCTAGTTATTGTTATTTTTCTTTTCTGTTATACTTTGTTCATATTTGCTATATATGATCTCATCCATCAATGTTTCAGAAACAACTCATCTTAACCATTTCAATATCTTTTGACTTGTGTAAGGCTTCACTTTCATGTGTGGTTGCTTGTTAATTAATTCAAGTCTCCCTTCCTGGTGTTTGATCATTATAATAACGAATTATATACATAAGGTAAATTAATGATTTCTTCTTTTTATAATAAAATTTTTACCTTTTTTGTTTTGTATAGTCTGTTATTACTATGGTAACGCGTACGTGATACATATATCCGTGGCAATTCTGCCTTAGCCATCAACTGATCTCGTCTATGTGATCTTTCCAATTGTCTTTTGTACCCTTTTCCCTCTACAATAAATCATACTGAGTGTCATGCTCCTATGCTTCAGGGTCGCACTCCAGGCTAAATGGGGACTGGTCAGAGAAAAGAAATTATTCACTTTAATCACGTTCTGTCAATGATTGGAGTGCGTGATTTCGCTGTTCAGCAATCTAAATCGGATGCCACGGCACCTCTAGGTAAAAGGATGATTGTTAAGGCATCAAAAAGCAGTCTACTCTAGGGATATATGCTTCGACGAAATGTTTTTCCGTAGTGGGTCTAGATAAAGGCCGGTTTCCACTGCGAGCTCTAGACCAAGGTTCAAAAAGTCATTAATCACGCTTCCGACACAAAGAGCCAAATGTCTCATCATCAGTTGTAGCCCTTTTTTTATCAGATTGCGCAGTTACTTCAAAGGAAAGCATGCAAAATTGACAAAGATATCTGCCTCTGGCCCCTCAATTATCTCAGCTGGGGGTTAGAACCAGGGACTCTCCCTTTTCGAACCAACCCGTAGACCCAGGTCCAAACGCTTGACCACATCAAAGGATTTTGAATAGCGCCGCTCGAAACGACTTAGAACCTGCCTCAGTGGAAACTGCACTTAAAGGATCTTAGCTGGTATTTAGGCAAGTTTATACAGAAATCGAGGGGGAGCGGGGGGGGGGATGAGGTCCACTAGGCTGACGCGCGAGGGTTTCAATTACGGCACCTCCCGTCTCTGAGCTTAGAGTACAACCTTTCGGCCACTGGAAAGTCTAAAGTAAAAAGAATAGCCAAATCTACCAGAGCAACAGAATGAAATTTCTTCCAGGAAGCAACCAAAGAGTTGTTACAAAAGAGAGACGCAGAGAATTAAAAATAAATAAATAAACAATAAAAACATTAACTTGTAATTTTTAAAACTTGTGATTCCTAGTGGAACTTTTGAATAGATGTTTTTATTTTATCTGTAAGTCAAAAACATTCAGAATGTAACTAATTTGGAGGTATTTTTTATGACAAGTGCACTTTTTTTTTCCGCAACTAAAAAACAGAAAATATTTTTAAAAATTTTACCCTAATACGCTTGATCATAAAATACCGTCTTTTCCTTTTTCTATGAAAAAAAAAAAAAAAGGTTTTGTCAAAGATTTTATTTTCTCTACTAACGAGGTAAAAAAACTATTGAGCTTTTGTGGGTTGCTATGACGATTTAGTCATCTGTTTATTTTCCATCATAATTCTTTTTGTTATATATATATATATATATATATATAGATATATAATCCATTTGATAATAATAGAAAAGAATGAGAACGAAGAATAGTCAGTCAAATAAATCACCACAGAAACATACACAGGCCAAACAAAGTAACTAGTTATCTTAAATTGATTTAATTTTTACGATTAATAATATTAATATATACATAAATATAATGTGTAAGTTATTTTGCTTTTAATTTTAATCTTAGTCGCTAGATATATTAAGGAATGCTTTTATCTATGTAATTAAAGCAACTGAAGTTTATTTTATTGTTTAAGTTAAATATATATATATATATTATATTTGTCAAGCGTTTCCCTTACCTCACCCCCGTGAATCTCTCTCTCTTATTAAATAAATAAATAAATCTGGATTGACTCCACTCGACTTTCCAACTTTAGGTAATTAAGTTATTTAATCTAGTAGATCTGCCAATCAGGAGTCTCAACACTCTAAATGCATCACACATTAATCAGCAGATATTTCTTATTTATTCACTATTACTTAAATAATCATTAAAATATATAAAGTGAGACACACATACATATACATGATTGACTCGTTACATAGTCATATAGGTTTCTGAGAGGGGCTATCGTTCCCCTCAACCACTCCGTTGTATCTATCTGTCTGTATCAATCTGCATGTATGTATATGTATATTTCATTGTGATTCATAGCCTAGTGTTAATTCCTTGTAACTCAAAATACTTGTACCAAATTTCATAACAGATGATTTTATAACATATTGGAATTATTTATTTTGCGTAGCCCTGTAAACTGATTACAAATTCCATGCCTACCATTTTCTACAAAAACCATGGTTTTAAATATTCTAATAATATATGTTTATTTCGCTGTGTGAAAAGGAATGTATCCATGTTAAAATACCTTCTGTAGACCGTAATAATATAAAATTATTTTGTATGTACCTGTACATGAAAGACAAACATTATATACACTAATAAGAACTATACAACTATTTCCTTGTAACTCATTAATATTTGAACCATACTTGACATCAGTTGGATGATTAAAGAATGTCGAAGGAATTCTTTTGAGTGACCTTGTTAATAAATTATTTAGTCTATACGTTCTTTTTTGCTAGATTAAACATGCTTTTAAGCACCTTAATAATATGTGCTAATTACATTATATTAAATGCAGCATAAGCGCATTAAAATGTGCTTAAATAAAAATCTGTCCGTAGACTCTAATGTTACGAAATACTTTTGTGTGTTTTGTAAACCGGCCATAAACATTATGTACTTCAGTAAAAACCATACAACTTATTCTATATAGCGCAAGTATAATTGTTTGAAATTTGACATAATTTGGATGATTACGTAACATTGCCGGAATACTTTTGTATGTCCTGTACATCACTTATTTTGTCCAATCACACATTTTTCTACAGAAAATATGCCCCCAAGCTTCTCAATAATGGATTTTTATTCCACTTTAACGCAGTGTAACCACGTTAAAATACGTTTAAAAGAAACTGGGTCCCCAGGACGTAATAATAAGAAATACTTTGACGTGTCCTTATACAAGAACCATACTATGCATTAAAAAACTATACAGCTATTTCTGTATAGTGCCTGAACATGTGTACGAACTTTCAAATCAATCGGGGTAATTTTTGAGACCGCTATCGTATACATATAAATTCTGTCCATAGGCCGAAGTGATAAGAAAAATTTAGATGTGTCCCTGACCCGAACAACAAAGAGAATGCACACCCAAAACTGTACAATTAATTCCATGTGCCTCATGAACATGTGTTTCAATATGCAAGTTAATACAGTGATTTTTGTAGCCGCTATCGCAGTACAAACATGCAGGCAGATAGACAGACACACAGAACGTAAATACTTTTTGAATCTCCATATGCAGGCCTCCAATGATGTTCCGGCAATGAAAGGCGAGAGAAGTCTAATACCAATCAGCTCAGTTCAATAAGCCGTTTAACGCTATTGCACTTCAAATAATTTGAGCCCACAGTTCATAATGATAAAGAATATTTTGCTGTGTCCCTATAAAAGTCTATAAATGCAAGATTCACCAAAATCTATACAGTTCGTGCGTCGGTAACCTCTAACCAGTATATAAATTTTCAGCACTTTCCGATAAGGCATTTAGACACTATCACACTTCCAATAATTTCAGCCTATAGACCATAATGATAAAGAATTTTTCGTTGTGTCCCTGAAAAAAATCTATAAGTGCTAGATTCACGAAAATCAATAGGGCTCGTGCAACTGTAACCTATAACATGTATATAAATTTTCAGGACGATCGGATAAGTCCTTTAGGTACTATCGCACTTCAAATAATTTCAGCCTATAGACCATAACGATAAAGAAATTTTTGTTGTGTCACTGTAAAGAAAAAACTATAAATGCTGGATTCACAAAAATCAATAGGATTTGTGCTACGGTGACCTATAACATATGTACCAACTTTCAGCTCATTCGAACAAAGCGTTCAGACGCTATCGAGTTCACTCACACACATCACATTAATACATACATCACGAAAAATCGCGTAAATCGTAGATATCTCTAAAGGAGGGGCACGTGTCAAAACAAAACATGTAAATATTTTACTAGACATGGCAGTCATAAATATAAATTTGCAACATTCTACGACACTTCTTTATACGAGATATAAAATCCATTTCACAAATCATGACTACAATACTTTCCTTACATGTAATGCTCGGAAAGTAAAAATTACTATCAATTATCAGTGAGTGTACACTTTTGATAAAATATATTTGTCATCTTCCGTTGTTTTTACTTTCCGAACACTATAGTGAGGAAAGTATTATAATCATGTCAAAAATCCGAATTTGAAATTTTGATGTTTCTATAGGCTTCAAGGTCCCCTTAGTCCGTTTCCACTATTTTTACGATGATGTATGTGTGTGTGTGTGTGTATGTGTGTATGTCTGTGAGTGAACACGCTAGCGTTTAAACGCTTTGTTCGAATAAGCTGAAAGTTGGTACGCATATTGCAAGTCACTATAGTACAAACACTATAGATTTTGGTGAATCTAGCATTTATAGTTTTTACAGGGACACCAGGAAAAATTCTTTATCATTATGGCCTATGTGGCCAAATTTTTAGAAGTGCGATGGTGTCTAAACGCTTTATTAATCTGAGCAAAAAATTTATACACATGTTATAGGTCACAGTTGCACGAACTGTACAGATTTTGGTGAATGTAGCACTTACATTTTTTTTTTTTTTACAGGGGCACAAAGAAAAATTCATTATCATTATGGACGATTGGGGCCAAATTTTTAAAAGTGTGATAGCGTCTAAACGCCTCATTAATCTGAGCTAAAAATTTGTACACATGTTATAGGTCACAGTTGCACCAACTGTATAGGTTTTGGTGAGTTTAGCACTTGCAGTTTTTTTACAGGGACACAAAGAAAAATTCTTTATCATTATGGCCTATGGGACCAAATTTTTAAAAGTGCGATAGCATCTAAACGCCTTATTCAATTGAGCTGAAAATTTACATGAATATTATAAATCACTGTTGCACTAAATATAAGCATTTTGGTGGATCTAGCATTTATAGGTTTTTACAGGGACACAACGAAAAATTCGTTATCATTATGATCGTATGGGCTCAAAGTTCAGTAGCGTTAAATAAAACATCGTGTAATATATGGAGAAAAATACTCAAACATTCTATTATGGTTTTTTCTCTTTTGTTTGTTTAACGACTCCTCTTTCTTTACTTTATCTACAAAACTGTTAATTACTCAATGTTCGGAAAGTCGAGTGGAGTCACTCCAGATTTTTTACTTTATTGAAATATATGTACACAGAAAATTCGAAAGAAATCAAACCTAAATCCTTATGGTACACTGCACTTTGTCGAGCGATTACAATTTCCCAAACACCCTCCGGTTCCTTGAAAACAGTTAATTGAATAAAGAACTGCATCGCTCCGAAATTAATAACACCCGGATGTTCAATCTAACATATACTGCTAAAATTAGCAAGATTTTGCTTGGAGGGATGAGGTGCTAGAGCTCTGTTCACGAAAGGTGTAGGGCGGCTGATAGGAAATTCTGTTGTGTTCTGTTATGTTCTGGGAGTAAATGAATAAATTTAAATTCTAATCCATGACTAATGAAAGGAGAACAAAAACTTACGTTCACAAAGACATGATTTGTGAATGCTATACTGCAATAATAAATTCTTAAAGGATTTAAAATAAAATATGTAACATTAGTTTATATGATAAAAATTAATATCAATGATTATTTTCTCTTAATATTTTGAAAAGCTGTGTTGATTTAAGCAACTATATAAAAGTAATAAATCGTGATTATTATTATTATTTATTTAAATCCCCCCCCCCCCAAGACACAAATTATTGACGCTGATGTAGTTATAAATTTTCAAATGGCTCAAAAGATAAAATAAATTATTTAATTTTTATAATACACAAAAAGTCTGATGTGGACACTACATGACTTCCTTATACACACATTGGAATATACATACTGTTATCCTTGGCGAAAAACGTACGAGCTTCTTCATTTCCAAATTTTAAAAATCGCTAAATTGGTCATAGTAAAGATCTATCCTTTTACATATATGTTTTGAGTTAAAAACTAAATCTGTATATAAACTAATATAAATTTTTGTCTCGTAAATTTCATTTTAAAAATTTCTGGGCTTAACCTCGAACTCTATACCAATAGTTGTTTAACATAATTATGATATTCATTACAAAATCTTTTTCGCCTAACGTTACAATATAAACTAATAATGTAAACTAAAATAAAAATATAAACTAATTTTCATTTCATCTTTATTAAATTTTTACTTTATATTATAAAAATGTCGGTTATTTTCAAATGTTTCACTCTTCTAAATAATTTTTTTCTTCTATCGAGAATCCCAAAGATGCCAATTTTTCAATTTTTCTTATTTACACCATCGATCGCATTTTAATTTTCCCGAAGAAAGTGACGTCAGAGACAGAGAAAAAAAAACGTAATAATAGAAACTTTTTGTACAGTGGCAAATAGAGTACCTTTATAAACCCGATGTTTTTAGTTAATAACTTCGTTAATTAAAATGATAGAAATTTCTAAGCTGCTGAAATGGCTTCCTTGGATTATTCGGAACACATTGATACCTCTCATGACACGGAGAACCCTGCCCTCCGCCAGAAGATGCTGTCGCAGACAAAAAAATTTGACGCCAGCGACAGTTACTTTTTTTTAATATATAGAGAAATCATATTATTTTCCTTAGTTATTTTAACTAATTTATAATGAATATTTATTTTCTTAAATAGTAAATATTCTCTTAAAAGATTTCATCTCTTAAAGTAAATTTAAAAAGAATCAATGCCAAACATTAGCACATGACGAAATAATTCCCGTACAAAAACTAAGTATCTTTTCAATAATTTAATCTTCTAAGCAAATTTTATTAATTTTAACAATCTGCACATTATTTTATCTCTCCATCTTCTAATTACATCAAAGATAACGCCATTCATTCAATTAACTGCTTTAATGTTAATTGGGAGATAATAGGCGATGTAACCCACAACTTCAAGGCATCGTGTCTGATATAATTAAGCAAGATAAATCAATTAGGCTTTTTTTTTCTTTCTTGTTGAAATTAAAAGAAAATTAAGGCGGACTCTGTCTCAGTTCACCATTTTGTTTTCCCAAATTTCTGTTACACGGCATACTGCATTCATATTAAAATAAATATGGCTGATCATTCAACACGGTCCCAAACTGAAATAACCCACACAGTGGATCAGATTCCATCTAATTCGATACATGTACCTTATCTTAAATTGGTGACTAATTTTATTAGAACTACTTTCGTATTTTACTTTTCATGTAATTTCATTGTACACTACCTTTTCATAAATGACCGGACACTTTCGATTTCAGATGTTTTTTGAAATATCTCAAAAAGTACTACACAAATCATCTTGAAACTGGAGGAGTGAGAAGAACATGTTATACCTCATATATTCCAGCGAAATTTTTGCCAAAAATGAAAGGGCGACCAGAAAAAAAAAAAAAAAAAAAGTGTTTGACATCACCCTGTCAAAAAACAGAATGTTGTGGCCACCACATGACTTTCTTCTACATTTTCCTATGCAAATTCACTAAGTAAAAATAATTTATTAAAATCATTATTTAATAAAATTATCTTCCATGATAATGCAGTACGATTTCCATGTTAGAGAAGTAGTATAACACTAAATATCCAAAAAAAGTTCATTTTATTCTCCCTCTCTCTATATTTTTTTTAAATGAAAAGAAATCGATAACTTTATTTTAAATTGTCGCAAATCAATGGTTCAACCATACATTTTAAAGATATAGGCGAGCTCTTTTGAAAGATACCCATTATGAAAAATTTTTTCCCTTGAGGGGGGGACATCCTGCCCCCCCCCCCATGGGGGGAGCGCCTACATATACAAATCCCCAAGCTCCTACATATACAAAAAAAAAATTCCCAGTTGACTATCTCTATTATAAATAATGCTTGTAAATTTCATAATGATTATTAAAAAAAAATTCTCTTTATGCACATTTATACAAAATTTTGTCTTATACCACCATGTTAAAAATCTAGAAAAAGCGGGATGGCAATGCAACTTGTAAGACAATTTTTACCAAAAGTTGATAGGCACTAATTTATGTCAAGATGTAACTACATACGAGTTTGTATAAAATTCTGTGCAGTAGTACCTGAAATACACTTGCCACAAAATTTTGTCACACACACAGACAGACAGACATTTTCTAAAAATGGTCAAATCGTGTTTCACAGCTCTCAAAACGTGTAAATCCATCAAAAACCCGAGGTAGAAATTTTTTACGAATCCAATATTTTCTTCTATTGAATATAGAAGAAAGTAATACTGCTTTAAATGCAATCTGGCTGTAGCATATGATTATATGGCCATTTCTTATTATCTGATACATTTTTATATCTCTACCGCATGTAATCAGTGAGATATAAAGGTTTCTTTAAAAAACTGCAAAACAAATTATCACTTTTTTAGCTATAACAGGTACGGTATCAAATCCAGTGCAAAGCCATTTTCAGGAAACTTGACATGCAATATTAGACACAGAATACTGCAATCAGAATGAAAAAATATTAAATATCTAATGAAATAGGAGCATTTTTACTAAATAATTTTTAAGTACGCATGCGTAAGATTCAGCAAAATTTCATTTGTATAATTTGACAGTCAAATTGTATGTCATTTGTATGTCAAATTTCATGAAAATGGCTTTGCACTGGGTTTAATACCTTGCGTTTATAGCTAAAACAGTGAATTTTTTTTTTTTTTTTTGGTAACTTTTTAAAGAAACCTTTATATCTTCCTGATTACATGCGATAGAGGCATGAAAATTTATACAGATAATAACAAAGAGCACTATAATCACATGCTACAGCGAGATCGGATTTCCAGCATAACTTTTTACAGGGTGATGCCAAACACTTTCATTTTCCTTTAATTTTTTACTGGTCTTTCTTTCACTTTCGGGACAAAACTTTCACTGAAATATATGTAGCATAAGATGTCCTTCACACTCCTGAAGTTTCAAGATGGTTTGTTTAGTACTTTTTGAGATATTTCAAAAAACGTCTGAAATCGAAAGTGTCCGATCATTTATGGAAAGCTTGTGTATCTCCATAATTCAAGTTTGTGTAAAATATTGCCCTATTTTGCCATAATAAGAAAATCTTAAATTTCGAGTAACTTGCGAAGTTTTAAATTAAAATATTCATTGTTAGTGATGCTCATGTCGGTATCATTAAAAGCACTTTAAAAGTAATGTGACATCTTTTACATGAAATTGTTCCTGATAATAAACGTTTATGTGAATTTTGCCCTATTCCGCCTTTTTAAGAAAATCGTAGATTTCAAATAACTTAAAGTTTTCTAATTAGAATCTTGCAAATCAAAAGCTTTCTTGTCAGTATCATAGGTGATATTTTAAAATTGATCCGACCTCTTTCAGATCATACATTCTTGAGATACTAGTGTACGTGCACAATCTAACTAATGTGCTAACAAACTGACTAACCTACGGACAAACACCACACAAATTTAGGTTTTATGATTTCTCACACACCAAAACGTGTAGAAACGTCAAAAATCGCTGTCAAAAAATTTCACGATTACATTATTTCCCCATATCTATAATATGGTAGTAAACTCAAAACGACCCCATTTAAATTAGAACATCAGGTATATACATAAATTGAACTTTAATAAACTGCTAATGGAGTGCACAATTTTACTTTATTATTTTAACGCACTTATAAAAAATATTTTTCTCTTAAATAATGAATATTCTCTTAAATATTTATTAGAGTTAAGGCGTATTGATGTTAACAATTAACATGGCGAAACAGGGAATGTAAATCACCTAATAGAAAAAGTAAATATATATCTCCATTCATCTAACATTCAACGTCAATGCTGGCGATTTTAGCATCAGAATAAAATTTAACTCTATTTATCCCTATACCTTTTAATTTATTTATTATCTATTTTATCACTATACTTTTTAATTAAAAATGCATTGTTTATTTTAACCCTGGACCTTTTAACTGTATATTTTAGTGTCATCATAGATTCAAATCACTGCATTTATAAGAATTTCAAGCAAACGAAACAATTGTGTCATTAGATCTATCATATTTTAAAGACTTGATAAAAATTAGTTAAAATCGGTAAACTTTTTTACAAGAACTATTTATAGTAAAACACAGGAAAAGAAAGAAAAAAAAAAAAAAAAAAGAAGAAGAAAAAGATTTTGCTTCAGAATAGGATCAGATAAATCGAATTTTCAAAGATTCTATACCACTCAAATATTTTCCTTTCTTATTTTAACTTGTTTATAACAAATATTTATGTTTAAGAGTCATTTTTTTTTTTTTTTTTTTTTTTTTTTTTTAAGTTGGACACTTTTTATAGTTGACATCTTCAATTTTCTCGAAACTTGTGAATTTTTTTTTCTTTTTCTGAATTTTATTTGTTTGACCTAGAGAAGGGGTCAGAGTTTGAGGCCAAAAATAAAAAGTGTCATTTTAATATCATTTTATACTCCTAAAGTCAAGCGTGATCTATGTCACTTTTTTTTTTTTTTTAATATGGATACTGTTTGTTACTAAGTACATTTTAGCATAAACAGTTTGGTGAATCACTCATGACTTTAAAGGCCAAGATCATTCGAAAATGCAGTTTTCGTTGTTTTTTTCCATGTTTTCAGTCTGAATATCTGCTAAGGCCATAAATGTCCCATAGAAATATTTATGGGGCTAATTACACACCTTAGCACAGAACTTAAAAAATATTTAAAATAGCATGTGTTACTCTTGGCTTTAATAGTTAAACGGTCTCAAAGTTGGAAATTTTCAAAAAAAAGGTCAAAGTTAATGACAAATTACTCTATAAGCCATGAGTCAATAACTTTGAGACATAGTTGTAATTATACTCTAGATGGTCTAGTTTTAGACCCAGGTTACAAACCTATGGGGCTTCCAAGATTTTTTTAGATGCAGTCTATTTTATATCGCCAATTTATACCTGTTCTATGTAATACAAAAGACTTGAGACCCAATTTTGTAATATATTATTGCTTTTGTTTAAAACTTCCCATTTTATATTATAGAGAGCAGCATCAAAATAAATATAAAATTAAAAAAATTACATAGGGGAGACCGGGGCTAGTTGAAACATGGAAATAAAAAATACAATTTTTAAGTTTTTATTTACTGCCAATAAAGGGAAGTACAGATACACTAAACCTACTTTCCAAAGTAAAAAGAAACGTGTATGTAAACATCTGTTGATTTTATGAGAAAAAAAAATTGTTTTCGAGTACTGTGAATAGAAACTCAAATTTTTAAATGATGTCGCATTTTATGTAGCATAAAATAGTCAATGTTTTTGATTAATTCAGTGTTTATAGTGTATAGTTACAGCTTGCTAATCATATGATTTGAAACGTCCACGAGCATAACTACTGGTAGCATAACATCTCGTGAAATGAAAATGGCGGGTATGGGCAAGCTGAAACAAGTATTAGGGGGCTACATGAAACACCTGTTTCAAGCAGCCCCGTGCTCAAAAGAAATGACAAAAGCACTATAAAATTAATATTAAAAAATGAGATGTTATGCTACCAGTAGTTATGCTCGTGGGCGTTTCAAATGATATGATTAGCAAGATGTAACTATACACTATAAACGCTGATTTAATCAAAAACATTGACTAATTTATGCTACATAAAATGCGACATTATTTAAAAATTTGAGTTTTTACTCACAGTACTCGAAAAAAAAATTTTCCTCATAAAATCGACAGATGTTTACATACACGTTTCTTTTTACATTGGAAGGTAGTTTTAGTGTATCTATACTCCCTTTATTAAAGGTAAATAAAAACTTAAAAGTTGTATTTTTTATTTCCATGTTTCAACTAGCCCCGGTTTCCCCTATGTGATTTTTTAATTTTATATTTATTTCGATGCTGCCCTCTATAATGTAGAATGGGAAGTTTTAAACAAGCATTAATGTATTACAAAATTGGGTCTCAAGTCTTTTGTACTACATAGAACAGGTATACATTGGTGATATAAAATAGACTGTATTTAAAAAAATCTTGCAAGCCCCATAGGTTTGTAACCTGGGTTTAAATCTAGACCATCTAGAGTAAAATTACAACTGTGTCTCAAAGTTATTGACTCATGGCTTACAGAGTAATTAATCATCAAATTTGACTTTTTTTTTTTTTTTTTTTTTTTTTTTTGAAAATTTCCAACTTTGAGACAATTTAACTACTAAAGCCAAGAGTAAACCATGCTATTTCAAATATTTTTAAGTTCTATACTAAGGTGTGTAATTAACACTGTAAATATTTCTGTGGGACACTTATGGGCTTAGCAGATATTCAGACTGAAAACATGGAATAAAAACAACGAAAACTGCATTTTCGAATGACCTTGGCCTTTAAAGCCATGAGTGACCCACCAAACTGTTTATGCTAAAATGTACTTTATATCAAGTAGTATCCATATTAAAAAAAAAAAAAAAAATGATATGGGTCGCTCATGGCTTTAGGAGTAAAATGATATTAAAATGACACCCTTTATTTACGGCCTCAAACTTTGACTCACTCACTAGATCAAACAAACGGAATTCATAAAAAAATTAATTTCACTTTTTATTATCACAGTACTACTAACATATCCTGCAAGTTTTAAGAAAATTGAAGATCTCAACTATCACACCTCCATAGACTTTGTCCAGCTTAAAAAAAAAAAAAAAAAAAGGTTCTTAAATAAATGAAAAATAAATAAATAGTACCTTAAGATTTAAATGTATCGTAATGATTTAAATGTATAGCTAAAAAAAAATCTGGTGTGAAACAACCACACGATTACCATTACCCAATATTATATGCATTTATATGCATTATTTTTTGGAAGTATGTGATCAAAAAACATAAAACTGACCTAATGAAGTAGAAACTTAGAATATTTCTGGTAAGAGAAATTTAATAAATGTGTAAAGACAAATATAACAAAGTTTACATAGCGAGTTAAAAAATAAGAAAAAAAAATTAATTAATTATAAAATTATTAAAAATAAATTTATATATTATATTTTAAAATTTCTGGTAAGAGAAATTTAATAAATGTGTAAAGACAAATATAACAAAGTTTACATAGCGAGTTAAAAAATAAGAAAAAAAAATTAATTAATTATAAAATTATTAAAAATAAATTTATATATTATATTTTAAAATAAAATTATTAAAAAAAAGAGTTATTTTTTGAAACATCAATTTCCGATATCTAAAACTGACCTACCTAAACAGGATGAGTGTTAATTTTCCTGTAATAATCAGGTAATACATGAGAAAGAATAACTAAAATAGATTTGTGAAACAATTTTCAAGAAAACGTCAGAGCCGTTTTTGAGATACGAACTTTTACCAAAACTTTGTATACTCAATTATTGACCGGAAAACAATAATTAAATACAAAAGGATATTTAAAAGGAGTTAATATGGCGAGCTTGAAAAAAAATCCGTACAGCCGTTTTTAAAGGAACGCATTTGCGAGACCTGAAATTAAGCTATTTATAGTGGACGCCTATCAATTTTCCTGGACTAACTAACTATATCACTCGAAAGGACATCTAATAGAGTGTTTATATAGCAACTTTAAAGAAAATCGATAGAGCCGTTTTTGAGATATAGACTTACGGTCCCACTTCCAATTTCCAATGTCCTACTTCCGGTTTTCCAATTTTCACCAAAATTTGGAAAATTCATCTGTACACCAGACCTGTCTCAATTTTGAAGTTTCGTCGTTCTAGCTTTATTAGTTTCGGAGATATGATAGCCAGAAGATTCCGCACGTACATACACACACACTGACCAATTGCCAAAAACTACTTTTTTGAACCCAGGAGACCTTAAAACGTGTAAATCAGGTGAAATCTCGATATCGAATTTTTGGACCGAATACAATACTTCCATTACCTACGGTAGTCGGGTAATGGAAGTAAAAATGCATGTTACTATTAACATAACGAAGTAAGAAATATATACATATAATGTCTTTTAACATAAAATGAAGGTAATTTTCAAACAATTAAACTTCTAAACAAATTCTGTTTATTCAACGTAAAGCTTTTTTGATTTGTCTTTTAATTGCCCCGGAGAAGTTGTCATTTATGCAAATAGCTACATTGTTGGGAATTTGAAAGCAATAGTAAATTAGTATGTTGTGGCCACCACAAGATTCTCTTCTATATTTCCCTATAGAAATTCACTCAGTAAAAGTATTTTTTTTTAACTATTATTTATTAAAATTATCTACTATAATGAATGCAGACGATTTTCATCTTACAAAGAAACATTCAAAAGGTGTCGCCTTCAAGAAATATTGAAAAAAATATATGTGATTCTACTCTTCATAAAACACCAGAAAGTGAAAAATTTATCGGCTGGAATGAATTACAGCGACCATAAAAAATTATCAAAATTAAGCATATTTGGCGATTTCACACAGTTAGGCGATTGATTTTGAGTACTTAGCGGAGAAGCAAAATACGGTTCTTTTCGTACACGGCAATTTCGGCGCGAGAGAATTTATCACCTAAGAGCGCTAAATCGCCAAAAATGCTTAATTTTGAAAAAATTTTGTAGTCGCTGTAATTCATTTCAGCCCATAATTTTTTCAGTTTCTGATGTTTTATGAAGAGTAGAATCACACACATATATATATTTTAATATTTTTTGCAGATGAAACCTTTTGAATGTTTCCTTGTTAGAGAAAACTATCATTAAATATATATATATAAAACGACAATTTTATTCTCTGTAAATAAAGTCTTAAAAAATGCGTTTTCATAATGGTTATCTCAAATATCAAATTTCGTACAGTTATACGCCATAGAAGTTGAGATACAGCCTTCTTGTTCTAGGGAAAATTTGAAGTATAGCAGTGTCACCTATTGGTTAATATGTACCTAATTGAATCAGCATAATGTCACATAATGGCCTTCTTACATCGCAAGTTTTGTTTTATTACAATAACACTTGAGATATAGCCTTCCCTGAAACTGGAGAAGCCGACGACGTATAGTAGTGTCATCTCTTTAGAAATTGGCACCAAAAGTTCTTAGACACTAATTTATGTCGAGGTGCATCTACATATAAATTTATATGCAAATCTGTGCAGTAGTTCCTGAGACATAGCCTGCCCTTAAATTGTGAAAATCGTTGTACAGCATCACTACCTGTTGAGCAATTGACACCAAAAGTTGAAAGGCACTAACTTATGTCAAAGTGCATTTTCATATAAATTTATATGCAATTTTGTGCAGTAGTTCCTGAGATATAGCTTTCCCTGAAATTATGGAAATCGCGGTATAGCAGCGCCACCTGTTGAGAAATCGACACCAAAAGTTGATAGGCACTAATTTAGGTCAAGGTGCATTTTCATATACATTTATATGCAATTCTCTGTAGTGTTCCTGAGATACAGTTGCCCCAAACTTTTTGTCACACCACACACACAGACAGACAGAAATTTTTTAAAAATGGTCAAATCGTGTTCTGGGACTCTCAAAACGTGTAAATCCATCGAAAACTGGAAGTCGAAAATTTTTACGAATACAATACTTTCTTCTATTGAAAAAAGAAGAAAGTAAAAATTGCAGAACATTGTATCAGTCACATTTAAGTAAAATATGCCAACTTAACAATGCTGAAAATTTTTTAACAGTGAATTTTTCCTTAGGAAGTTGTAAAAAATCGTAAATAAAAACGTTACTGCAAGAGTTAAAATACATTTATGGTAGAAACCATAAAAAAATCAGCACTCTTAAATATATATATCAAATGAAACAAATCCTTAAAAATACTCCAAGCGAATTATATCATTATATTTTGTTAATTTAATCCCCCTATAACGAATACTAATTCACTTAAAATGCAGGTAAAACAATCGATATTAATTATTAGCTTAACCAAACCGGAAATCTAATTCACCCAGAATTAAATATAAATATCTTTCTGGCAATTTAATCTTCTAAGCAAAATCCCGTTCACTTTAACATAATGCGCTCTATTTATCTCTCCCCGGCTTTCAATAACATCAGAGATGCAGCCATTCATTCAATTAACTGCGTCTATAAGATTTAGACAATAGCAGAAATAATTCTATGATATAAGAAAATTGTGAAACAATTGAGTAAGACACAACAGTCAACTCGGTCTTTTCTCTGACTCAAAAATTTGAGCAAAGCATTTATTAATAATTTTATTATAAGCGTTGAAGCACATTTATGGTACAGATCAGGAAAAAAAAATCTGGAGTGACTCCACTCGACTTTCCGAACATTGAATAATTAACAGTTTTGTAGATAAAGTAAAGAAAGAGGAGTTGTTAAACAAACAAAAAAGAGAAAACCATAATTGAGTGTTTGAGTATTTTTCTCCATCTATTACACGATGTTTTATTTAACGCTACTGAACTTTGATCCCATAGACCATAATGATAAAGAATTTTTCGTTGTGTCCCTGTAAAAACCTATAAATGCTAGATTCACCAAAATGCTTATAGTTAGTGCAACAGTGATTTATAATATTCATATAAATTTTCAGCTCAATTGAATAAGGCGTTTAGACGCTATCACACTTTTAAAAATTTGGTCCCATAGGCCATAATGATAAACAATTTTTCTTTGTGTCCCTGTAAAAAAACTGTAAGTGCTAAATGCACCAAAATCTATACAGTTGGTGCAACTGTGACCTATAACATGTGTACAAATTTTTTGCTCAGATTAATAAGGCTATCACTACTAAATACTTACACTACTTAATACGGTTATCACTACTCAGATTAATAAGTGCTAGATTCTCCAAAATTGAGTGTTTGTGACCTATAATATGTGTATAAATTTTTTGCTCAATTGAATAAGACGTTTAGATGCTATCGCAATTTTAAGATTTTGGTCCCATAGGCCATAATGATAAAGAATTTTTCCTGGTGTCCCTGTAAAAAAACTATAAGTGCTAGATTCAGCAAAATCAATAGGTTCGTACTATGGTGACTTACAATATACGTACCAACTTTCAGATTATTCGAACAAAGCATTTAGACGCTAGCGTGTTCACTCACAGACATACACACACACATACATACACACACATACATACATCACCGTAAAAATAGTGAAAACGGACTCATGGGACCTCGAAACGTATAGAAGCATCAAAATCTCAAATTCAGATTTTTGACATGATTACAATACTTTCCTCACTATAGTGTTCGGAAAGTAAAAATGTCCTGTTTAAATCAAGAATCGGATCTATAAATCGAATTTAAACTTCGAAGTAATTTTCTTTCTTATTTTAATTAGTTAAGAACCATTATGTATTTTCTTCAATAATGATATTCTCTTAATACATTTATTAACTTAGAAAAGACTTTTTTAAAAAAAAAGAAAAAAAATCGATGTTAATTATTAGTTTAATCCAAGTCAACACAAAACAATTAGCGAGCCGCGTGTATGCATATATATAAATGTAATTATTTATTTAAAGGAGAGGAGCGAAAATTATAAACTAAATATATTAATATTAAATTTAGTTTTACTTATAAATTAAGAACAAAACAGTCAAAAATTTAAGACTATACATGAATAATTACAATAAGAAGAATTAATAAAACGAACGAAATATATTTTATCGACAATAGTCATTGGTAATCGGAGGTATTTGTTTCTTTAGCTACTGTAACTGACTGAGGTATTTCATTCTAAATAGTCAGAGCAGATTTATTAATTTTTCCTATGAAAATGTCAAATTATAAATTACGGGAATTCCATCGCTAACCGCAAAATACACAGGTCGACGATGAAATTTTTTTTTTCAACCCGATATGTTTTTCTGATGCATTTTTGGATGCTGATTAACCTTCCAGCGGACGTGCGTATATGAGATACACTAGCGGTGAATCTCGTTGTATATCTTAAAGTCAGAGAGCATTTGGAACACTTATCTTTGGCTATTCACTGAATATATATTTATGCATTTTTAGTTATCTTTTGAACCTGGAGACAATGATATGAAGCTGTATATTTGCTATTTGTATTTGAAAAACACGCACGATCGTTCATGTAATGTTTTGTTATGTTTGATTTTTTTTCTTTTTCGCTGTTTAAAACGATTCTTTGTTGTTTTTGTTTTAAACATGATCATTTTAAATATTTTTAAAATTAATTAACTTTATCTTTACACTTTTTATTAAAAATGACAAAAATCAACTACATTCTTTATTTTATTTTCAAATAATTCCGATGTTTCTTTGATTACTTTATATTGATTTTGTGCTTTCAGTTTCATTCTTTCAGTTTCTTTTAATGAATAAAAGTTCCAATTGAATGTTCTTATTAATCTTCAAATGGTTATAGTATAATTAAAAGATCCAGATACTTTAAAATACATATTTTATAGTAGTGTATATGAAAAATACTCGCGACCTTTTATGTTCGTATAAGCAGCGCGCCCGCTGGAAGGTTAAGAAAGAACTATTCAAAAATTTCCGTCACGTACAGTTTTGACAAAAGATGGGATTGTGTGAGCGTAAAGCTCCACCTTTACAACTCCCATCTAAGTTATTTCCCGGAAAATCTGGGTGATATGAATGAAGACCAAGGAGAGCTATTTCATCAAGACACCAAAGAAATGTAGAGAAGGTATCTGGGACGATGGAGAGTTAACATGTTAGCAGATTATTGTTGGATGCTGCATAGAGAATTCCCTCCTCACAAGGCCTTCAAACCGTGCACAAGATAAAATGCTCTAAAAGGAGCTTCGATGTAAAGAAACACATTTAAAAGATAATGTGTAAACAACAGCCGATTTTAATGTATTTCTCATGCATAAATTGGTTCGAATATGTCATAGTCTCTAGGTGAATTCATCCGACCTTTATCCTTACTTTGTGAAAATTCCTAGCGTGATAGAAAAAAAAATCTGGAGTGAATCCACTCGACTTTCCGAACATTGAGTAACTAACAGTTTTGTAGATAAAATAAAGAAAGAGTAATTGCTAAACAAACAAAAGAGAGAAAACCATAACAAAGTGTTTGAGTATTTTTCTCCATATATCACACGAGATTTTATTTAACGCTACTGAACTTTGAGCCCTTAGATCATAATGATAAAGAATTTTTCGTTGTGTCCCTGTAAAAATCTATAAATGCTAGATTCACCAAAATGCTTATAGTTAGTGCAACAGTCATTTATAATATCCATACAAATTTTCAGCTCAATTGAATAAGGCGTTTAGATGCTATGGCACTTTTAAAAATTTGGTCTCATAGGCCATAATGATAAAGAATTTTTCTTTGTGTCCCTGTAAAAAAACTGTAAGTGCTAGATTCACCAAAATCTATACAGTTGGTGCAAATGTGACCTATAACATGTGTACAAATGATTTGCTCAGATTAATAAGGCGTTTAGACGCTATCACACTTTTAAAAATTTGGCCCCATAGGCCATAATGATAAAGAATTTTTCTTTGTGTCTCTGTAAAAAAACTATAAGTGCTAGATTCTCCAAAATCTATACAGATTGAGTATCTGTGACCTATAATATGTGTATAAAGTTTTTGCTCAATTGAATAAGGCGTTTAGATGCTATCGCACTTTTAAGATTTTGGTCCCATAGGCCATAATGATAAAGAATTTTTCTTTGTGTCCCTGTAAAAAAACTATAAGTGCTAGATTCACTAAAATCTATACAGATTGAGTATCTGTGACCTATAATATGTGTATAAAGTTTTTGCTCAATTGAATAAGGCGTTTAGATGCTATCGCACTTTTAAGATTTTGGTCCCATAGGCCATAATGATAAAGAATTTTTCTTTGTGTCCCTGTAAAAAAACTATAAGTGCTAGATTCACCAAAATCTATAGGGTTCGTACTATGGTGACTTACAACTTTCAGCTTGTTCGAACAAAGCGTTTAGACGCTAGCGTGTTCACTCACAGACATACACACATACATACACACATACACACATACACACACACATACATACATCATCTCAAAAATAGTGGAAACGGACTCAGGGGACCTCGAAACGTATAGAAACATCAAAATCTCCAATTCGGATTTTTGACATGATTACAATACTTTCCTCACTATAGTGTTCGGAAAGTAAAAAAGGACAATAATTTCTGAATTCGGCGCATCAAAACACATTAAAAACACCCAATGCAATGAAAAAAATAAATAAATAAATAAAAGTACAATTTCGTCGACCTGATATTGGACGCTCGAGCCAAACATTGACCACTTCTGAGCTAGACGAAAGAGGTCTCCCAACATAGATTGTAAATATTTTTCCAGTCCATTAATTTTCAAAGCAAATTCTACTGATTTTAATGTAATGAACTTTATCTATTTATTTATTTATTTGTCTTTTAATTACATAAATGGTACAATGAATTATTCTCTTAATTACATATAGGATAATTGGAAGTTACTAATAGAATTAATCATAAGACAATTGTATCGCATTTATGTAAGATTTATCAATTCGTAGCTTTTTTCAGTAAAATATGCGGCCTATTTTAAAATTTATGTTTTACTAGGTACCTTAAAAAACACATAGAAATTTCGGAGTAATTGATAAATGTTTAAGCACATTAAAACCAAACGCAAGGGCACATACACAAAAACAGAATTTATAATTTGGTTTGTCAATCTATGCTCTTTTTTAAAGCACACTAAGGCTCATTAGACCCACAGATATAGTAATAAGACATAGATTGATCAGCTAGAGGGAAAAAGTGATACCTTTTTTTCTCGGGAAAAGTCACTCTAATGTCTGCTTTTCCCCGAGTAAATCACAAACAGGAATACACACGAATAACTTAGTAAATAAAATTTATGAATAATTTATTTACTAAAAGTAAATGAAAAACTCCAGATACAGTTTGAAATTCATTTTTTTTTTTTTTTCCAATACTCTCTTATGGCTGATTTTAGAATTTTTTTTCGGCATCAAAAATTTTCGCTCGATAACATGGGAATGATAGATCTATATCACGGAGTAATATTAATAGGAGTTGAAGGTCCAATGGGAGAAATCTACGAAACTGTGATGTCAATTTTTGGTAAATATTGAGGGCGCCACTTGTCATTACTCCCTATCTCGGCGCCGATATAATGTTGTTTTCAATAGAATTTTGCCGGAGTAAATTTAAAATTTTAAATTTTAAGCAATTTAATTTTTTTGTAAGTGCTTAAAACTGCATAATTCAGGTGTTTCAAATAAATGCTTCGTTCCTAGTTGTAAAACAGGCTATGATAGTGATAAGAAAAAAAAAAAAAACTTATTTACTACATTTTTTTATACGTCAAATATACTAATAATGAAAAATTATAAGACTGCTATAAGATATCCATAATAATCTACATTTTCAAATCACACAATACAAACGATCTCCATTCTCCTTTCTGTTTTAGCTAGCTTCGGTTCATAAAGATCGTCATTTTTTAAAAGCTCTGTTTCAAAGTAAAATTAGCATAAAATCGCTCTTAAAAAAAAAAAAAAAAAAAAAAACATGTTGCTTAGAATACTCTATTTAATGAAATTTGCTTTCAATCGAAATTTTTTCAGCTTGATATTATTTTTAAAAAAATAATTAAAACGAGACATTTCCCCATTGAATAACATTGCGGAAGCTGGAGAGAAGGAAGTATTGTACGCTGGCGCCCTCTGTAAACATTAGAAAACAACATCACAAAATTTCAGCGTTACCTTCTTCTCCTGTCTTTATACTCCGTGATCTATATATATTACTATATCTATGATTAGACCAAGATCTGCAACTTAAAGTGGATTCCAACCTCTACGAATATTCACGTCTGAATTGGGTTTCGAACTCAGCACCTGAAAGCCAGAGAATCATTTCGGTAGTGGTGTCGGATCTCAGGCCTGGATGAAGTGCTCTCCGTGGGAATCTTTCTAAAAAGCCCTAGCTACGTGAGTCCTATATCTTTACTACAGCGCGCACCCTCATTACCCAAATTACGTGAAAACCATGAAAATCTAAAATTTCCCTCGAAAACCTTTTTTTTTCATACTCATTTACTATTTTGTAGCTTTTAAAATGAATTAATTTGGTATGAATGCATTCTATAACATACAATGTTTCATAAAAATAAAGACTATGTAGTAGAATACCAAAATATAACCAGATTTACCATTATTTCAATATAAATTTACATATAAGAAAACTCAATTTTTACTAAATTGAGAAAAAAATATAATATCTATGTGACGTAGGTAATAAGATATACACTGACTGTGACTGCAAGAGATATTTCTGTATTTATTCAACTAGTAAAGTTTTACCTTATATACAAAATCCAAAGTTTTTATTTTCAGGAATTATTTTTTAATTTCTTTTTGTAGATATCGAAATTTAATGTTTTACATTTTCGGTTTTGCCGAGCTGATCAGACTTTTTCAGAAATTCGTCTTCATTTTCTCACAAGGACGAGCCCGTTTGATTGTTGGTTGGTTGGATGGGTTTTACGTCGTACTAGTGCTGCGCAATGGACAATTGGCGACGGTCTTGGGACTCACACCTAGAGGTGGTCCGGATACATGCCATCACAATTTTGATCCTCCACGGTGACCCCGAGGCCCGTTTGAAAAATCATTCCAGGGCAGGCCCCGACCAGTGCAAAACTTAAGCTTGTAGAGTTGCCAATTCAAATTTTCCCATGCCCTTACTGACAGCTCTAAATATCCCTACGCTGATGATAAAAGTCCCCACTTTTTTGAAAAATCATGAAAAATTAAGAATATCCATGGAAAATTCCATAAAATTCTTACAAAACTCCCTCCAAAATGTCCCTACGAATTGAAAATCCATCCATACATCCCGAAGCACAAATCCCTATGAGTCTTCCTCTCACCTTTACATCGAAAAGATGATGTTTTTGAAAATCTGAGTATATTTCATTTTTCATTCCATAGTGGCGCCATCTTATAAGAGCTTTGTAGATTTTACTAACAGAAAAATATATCTTAAAATATTTTACTATACTTTGAGAAATTACAATTACGTTATACTTGTGTGTTTATTGTTTAAGGAACACACATAGGTTTAAATGGGAAGTATGACACACAACAACAACAATAATAATAATATGTTTTTTTTTTTTTTTTTTTTTTTTTTTTTGTACAATAACGAATTTTGCTAAAAAATCATGTGTTTACTGTGTAAAAATATTTTAAATATTTCTAACATGATTGATTCAGCTACATATAGATATTTGTACATCTATATATAATCCATATGATAGATATACATATTATTAATATACCAATGAAAATGAATATATATTAATATACCAATGTTTAGAAAAGCGATACATGGATTATGATAGCCTAGTTTGGAGATATTTATTGCATAAAGAATGTTACAACAATTTGATATACCAATACTATAATAGTTTCACTTAAAATGTATGCCGCTTCCCCCCCCCCCTTCGAAATTACGTAAATATGGACTTGGATCCCTCATGAGATTCTCACAGACAGAAGGCATCCCTTCCTTTCACTAGGCCTAGGACCCAAGCGTTGCCAGCTGGCTTTAACCCTAACAACGACACACCTATTGTTTAAAAGCAAGAAGACCGAAGTGCCGAGTTCGATCCAAGGTTGCACTTTTCGAACTATACATTCGCAGTTTTCTGTGGTTTTCTCCTAATCTTGCATTAAATACGTTGTAGAACCTCTTGAAAAGTCCCTCAAGGATGGCATCCCACCTGAATCTGGAACCCAAAAGTGCAGTCAATCTGTACTTGTAGCAACTCAAACAGCTATCGTTTATAGGAAGATTAGTTTTTGATTCAAGATCCATATCCATGTACGCAGGCCCTGACTAACGGCAGGGCATACGGGGCAAATGCCCTGGGCCCCCCTTCTGGAAGGGGCCCCCCTACAGGCGTATGCAGAAATTCTGCAACCTAAAGAGCTCTTGTGCCACTGCAAGGGGGCCCCCCAGAATAGGCTTGCCCCGGGGCTTCAGGTAGTCTAAATCGGGCCCTGCATGTACGTCCATGTTTTGACAAGTTTTTTATAACAAGGATTTTCTTGTTTAATATTTGAAGTACTGAAGGCTAATTTAAATAATTAAAATTCATAAAGTTATCGTTTTTTTCTCTGCAGATGAGCATAAGACTAAAGAAACTTAAGAAATAACATCAGAAAATTTCAAAACACAAAAACAAAATGATTGTAAGGAAAACTTTTAATAGTGCTGCCATCTATCCATAAAAATATAAAGTAATTACAAAACAAAGAAATGCCTTTCTGCTTCATGTCACACACTAAGCGATCGTTAAAATTTGGAAATTTAAATTTCTTCACAAATTCAATAAAAATAGCTGAAATAATTTACTTATTGTATTGTAATAAGCTACAATGTATAAATTATAGTAAAAATTTAATAAAAGGGATATTGAAATATTTAATAATTTATATGGGGGGAGGGGGGAGATATAATGCGGAAGTAAATATAAAATTTTGATTTTGATATTATTATTATTGTATCATTCAGATTTTTCTTTCAAAGAAATAATTTAAAAAAGGAAAAATAAAAAGTTGTCATACTATAAAAATTATACATAAACATAACAATTTTTTCTATTGCACTGTACTATTTGATTTTCCGTAAAAAGAAAAAAAAAAAAAAAAAAGGATTTAGCCTTTAAATGAATGAATGAATTAAATAAATAAAAAAATAAATAGCGCAATAGCCGATTGTACGATACGCAGACGATTGAAATTAAAGAACAAATTTCTGAAAAAATGAAACATTCAAGCCAATATTTAAAATCGAAAAAAAAAAAAAATTAATTAAAAATATTTAAATTCGAAAAAATCTCGATGAGGTGCACACCTACAGAGTCCCACGTACCCATCTGCCAAGTTTTGTAGCTCTGCGGTGTGAGCACCAGAGCGCAGACGGACAGACACATACACACACTAACACTTCTCTTTATTTATATAGATATAGACAAATATAATAAATTAAAAAAAAAAAAAAAAAAAAAACAAATTTCGCCTTCAAGTGAATGTATTAAATAAAAAAATGAATAGCGTAATAGCCGTTGCTAAGATACGCAGACGATTACAATGAAAGAATAAATTTATGCAAAATGAAACATAGAAGCCAACAATTAAAAGAATAATTAAAAAAAAAAATAATTAAAGAATAAAAATTCGAAAAAATCTCGATGAGGTGCACACCTGCAGGATCCCAGGTACCCACCAAGTTTTGTAGCTCTTCGATCAGTAGTGTGAGCACCAGAGCGCAGACACACACACACACAGATACTTCTCTTTATTCATATAGATGAGTAAGATTGATCTAACTTTTATTTTTAAATCAATTTTAACATTGCTTTTATACGAATTACATGATTTTCAGCAATGAAAGTATTTAAACCTGAACTATTCATGTGAAAAGCCGAAAGTAATATTATATAAACTCCTCTGTGGATAAAAAGAATTACAATATCTTTAATTTATTATGCAACTTCGGAGATTTAGAACTGGTAAAACACTGGAAAATGAACATCCTGGTCTAAACGAATAAATGTCTCACCAATAGTCGACACGTTATGCTCTGGAAGCTGAGCTCGAAGTAGTTTTCCCTGGTTTTCTCCGAAATTTGCGTAAATATGAGCTAAAAACCCTTAAAAAGATCCAACTGAGGTAATCCTACAAAGGCTTAGGACCGTAGTCAACAAACCTTGATCGATACACAACCACCACTCTATAAATAAAATAAAATGTTAACTATATTAAAATAAAACAGCTCTGCACGAACATGAACCATACTTTAATCAGGGTTGGCGTTGCCCCTTATTTTCTCCACTACTATTTTTAAAGAGCAATCTTTCGTAATATTTTTATATGATAAAAGGTTACTATACAAAAAGTAGTGGAGGAGAGAAAGTTACGAATAGCTGCAGCCTTGACTCAATGCATATTTCTCAGAACTGTAGCAGAAATATTCTCTGAATAAAAACAACAAATAAATAAAAATTCCACGAATTTGGGCGTGTTTAGGAATTCCAAAGGAGGAGTGCTAATGATTTACGGATGTTCCCGAGCAGTTCCTCTCTTCAGATAACAATTTAAAAAGATAAAATACAATAAATACAGTAATTTAAATAGTAAATCATACTGTATGTATACTTTATGTATTAAAAAAATAAATAATAAATAAATAGAAATAGCTCACCTCTTGTAACTGATTTCCGCTTTTTTTAGTAGAGAGATTCAAATGCCTGTCCTGGGATTGGTTAAATTTGGCAGTTTCTTTGTCAAACATTCTCTTCCGTACCTGCAGTTTTTTATTGGGGAAAAAAAAAAAAAAAAGTCATTAGCAACAACAACAACAAAAAAAAAAAAAAAAAAAAAAAAAAAAAAAATTAATATAGATATATTTAAAAATTATAATAAGATCTGTAAATAACTTTCGATATACAGGGTGTCCCAAAAAGAATAAATATGATTTATTATTTTATTTATTAAAGATAAGTGAGCAATGTAAATCACAAAATCCTTCAAAATTATGAAATACTACTACGTAAACAAAAAAAATTTCTCGTTATTTATTTATTTTATTTACTTATTTTTTAAGTTACATTTTTACACGATCACTTTACACTAATTTAGTCAATAAGAAAGTCTTTCACTTTAATACAGACAACATCAATGAAAAAAAAACAAAACAAAAAACAAAAAAAAACAAAAAAAAAAAAAAAAAACTGCATACTTTATCTTTAAAACTGAATGAGTTATAACTAATTGAAAATTGAGCGCATGTCTATAATCAAAACATTTTGCGCATTTGCAGTAGATTTTCAACCCAATTATGCTTTTTTTTTTTTTTTTTTTTTTTTTTTAATATTGCCAATTTCTATTTGAAAAATTAATTTCAGATTTCAAATTATCACAAATCTGGTTCAACCACTCGTTTTAAAAGTACCGATGAGTTCTTTGGAAAGACACCCATATTGAAAAATTCCACCCCCCCCTCCCATCTTTCTGGTTGATTATTACTATTATGGATAGATTTTTAATATATATATAAAGTACAATTTCACATTGAAAAGTTCAAAGTAATTCACATTCCCAGACAGCACATCGCCTCCCCAGGATATCTTCAAAATGTCTTCTGGATGAAAAGACATCCCAGAGATGTACTGTGGATAAGTTAAGCCTAACTGTGCTGTTAGGGATTATGTACATTTATCAGAAATTTTAACTAATATAGCACATTAAAAAGTAGGATAACAGCAACACTTGTTGAGCGATTCATCCCTAAATATAATCAGAATAAATTTAAGTCAAAGCTAAACTAAATACCAAGTTTGGTTAAATTTTGTTCATTGGTTCGTTAGATACAGCGTCCACAAAATTTTTCACGCACACACACAGGCAGATACACAGACATCTGAAAATAAACAAGAAAGCCCCACAGAACTGGCGTTTTAAAGTAATAAGTACAAAACTTAAAAGAAACACCATAAAATGCAAGAAACTCGCAACAATTGTTTGGGGACGAAAAAACACACGACCCTCCATCAGGCGTTCAGGCGTATAAAGTAGGCACGAGTGCTAGCATTCGTGCCTACTCATCTCATAATGCGCAAATCCATTGAAAATAGGAAGTCGAAAATTTTCATGAATTCAATACCTCCTTTTTTATGTGAACAGACAAAAGTAAAAAAGCGTTGATAAAGCGTTGATAACACCCATTGTAAATAAAACCAGAAAAAACGAAGATCAAAATAAAACTCATCACTAAAAATGATAATCCAATAATCATTTAAAAACGTAGATCAAAATAAGCTCACCACTACAAATATTAATCCAAAAATTACTTAAAAAATTATTATTGAGAGGCAACTCATAGTTATGAAAAACGAGACACATGTGAAATTTAACAAGCAGATATTAGTTAAAAGCACAGTTAGTCAGCTCAAAATTAGCAACGAACATATATATACATATACTAGTCGAAAGTCCAAGCTGTTTATTCAACACTTGCATCATAGAGAAATGCTACTCGAAATTTTTCATTTAGATCAAATGAATGGCTCGTGTACAGAGACATATGCAATAATTTTCAAAAACATGGCGGCTATGGGCTAAATTTTTGGTAAAAGCACTTTTAAACTACAGTAAAGAAATGCACAAAAACATGTTCCACATAAGATATGTTATGTAAAATATTCACTCTTTGTTTACAGGGCTACACACGGAAAAAAAATAATAATAATAAATAAATAAATGAATAAATAAATGAATAAATAAAATAATAATAATTGTTTGAAATGTGTTGTAGCTGTAGCATATGATTATCACGCTTCCTTTAGTTATATTAGCGCTACTAGAAAATTCTGCCCGTTTAAATTAAAAAAAAAAAAAAAAAAAAAAAAAAAATGTGATAGACAGAATTTAGTTTAGTACGGAGGACTATTAATTTCAATCTGTAAAATTTTTATTTTTAATTTATATTTTATCTCATTTTTTGACCGTAAAACCTGGGCTATTTTTTAAAATGACTGAAATGAATTAAAAGGAAGTGTTGCCAACTAAATTTCATACTTTAGTGAATTTAAAAAAATCTAATTGTCGTGCCCCCAGTGGCAGAAACACCGCGACACGGCGACATAGTCGCGGACACAGAAAAATGGCTTGTGGACAGTTTTCGTCTGCACTGAGAAAAAAATTAGTCCCCAACTTTCGGATAGCAATTCACTTACAAAAATTTCTGTATCAAAACTAAAACTAATACTTTTATTATTTATAATTATTTATATTGTGTTGGGTCAAACATTGCTATAAAATATTTAATTGAATGAATACAATTGTTTATACTATATTGTGTTATAGTAAAATTGTATTCGTGTATTGTTGCACGTGATAATCACTGATGTTACCCCCCCCCTCGTCCCCCGTAGCTTTCAGGCTTTTAGAGTGTAAGCCGTTTTCACCCCTGATTACAGGCAAATTTTGCAGACAGATTATGAAATTTTAATAGCTTATGAAATTTAGATTATGAAATTTTTGTCGCAGACAGCTTCAAAACTTTCTGCCACTGGGGTCGTGTCGAAAAACTGTTTGCACCCCTGGATTCAGAAAAATCGCCCTTTTCATTTGGTACCGAATTTGTAACGATAGAACTGATATTTCTAATTTATTGTGGTGTTACACAAAACTGGTCTACAAAAAATCCAGATTAAAACTAATAGTCCTCCGTCCTAAAAAAAAAAAAAAAAAAAAAAAAAAAAAAGAGGAGAGAGAGAATTATACTATAAAACAGACATACACACACACAAAACAATCGATAAAAATGTTACTACTTTTCGGAGTTAGAGGACCTCAAGACTTTTAAATATAAGAAAAATTCAGTTTCGAATATCTAACACACACACACACACACACACACACACACACACACACACACACAAAGACTTTCTCTACCATATATGTGTAAGTAAAAATCATAATTATAGTAAATTTTCATTACCTTGGCTCCGCCGATATATTCTTTTCTAAAATTTTCAATGGGATCAATAAATGCAGCCTGGGCTTGTTCCAACTGTGAAAGAAATAAATGAGGATACGTGTGTTGAATATTAGATTTTTTATTTAGATTTACTTATTTATTTTTACAAAAATGTTAATAAAAAAAATACGCTTTGAACTTGTATACTTTATGCATCTTCAAACAATTTAAGCTTTTTTTAGGACGGAGGACTATCAGTTTCAAATCTAGATTTTTTTGTAGACCAGTTTTGTGTAACACAAAAATAAATTCGAAATATCAGTTCTATCGTTACAAATTTGGTACCAAACGAAAGGAACAATTTTTCTGAATCCAGGGGTGAAAACATTTTTTCGACACAACAATTAGATTTTTTTAAATTAATTAAAGTATGAAATTTAGGTGACAACACTTTATTTTAATTCATTTCAGTCATTCTAAAAAGTACGTGGCCATATTTTACAGTCAAAAAATGCGATAAAAAATAAATAAATAATTCCCTATACCAAGTATAAGGAAGTAGAAATAAAAATTAAATATCAAAAAATAAAAAAAAATAATTTTAAAGATTGAAATTAATAGTCCTCCGTACTGAACTAAATTCTGTTTTCACAGATTTTTTAATGTTTTTTGAAATTTAACAAAATCAATATTATTATTATTATTTTCCTCCTTACACTTTTATTTTATATAAGAAGTGGTAACTAGGTTTTTAAATGTAACATAATATAAAAATTACCAATAGATAATATAATAATAATGCATAAAAACAACAGCATTTTTTCAATAATATATGTATGTGTGTACTTTAATTTTTTAATATGTTACTAGTGCACGTGAAAAGATTAGGAAAAAAAAAAAAAGATTTACCATTCTGTCTCTTTCATCTTCAATGGCATTGAGCAAATTACTGAATTCTTTCAAAGCACCATCTGAAATGCAAAAAGAAAAATATTTGCTTTAACGGAAGAACTGTTAACATGGTATAAACAAAATATTTATATTCTGTTTCATAACAATATGCTTTTATTTTATTGTAAAGTTTTAATAATATGGGAATGAATATCAAATACTTCTGCAAATAGATTTTGTTTTTAAAAATTGTTAATGACGAGCACGAGGTTCTGAAGATTTACAAGAGATGGCGCCACTAACGTAACAAAAACTACAAATTTTGCCTCTTTAGAAAATTTTCATTTCTAGTAATTCAGAAATTATTCATAAATACAATTTTCTTTCTTTAATTTTTTATTAAAGTAAATAAATAAACAAAAATAAATTACAAATCTCACAAACAGTGATGAAAATATGGAATATTGTAATTTAATAAAAAAAATGTAGTCGACTATTTTAAGTAAAAAAAATATATATAAATAAATAAATGACTGTAGATTCAAAAACATTAAAAGTAGGAAATTTATCCTACAAAACAAAATAAATATAGAAAACTTATGCATATATTGAATGTCATGATGTGTGTGTCTATGTGCATGTTTTTATTTTAGATTGATTGTCGAATGAAATAAAATATGGCATGAAGATAATTTTAAAACTATTATGTGCAAAAAAAAATTGTTAAATTATTCCCAGAGTTTGAGAGAATGAAACCAGAATTCATCTTTTATTTAATTGATGAAAAAATGCATAGTAATGTTTTAAAAATGAATAAAATTTTATTAAAAAAGAAAAAAAAAAAACTATATTTGCAAAATTTACATTTCTGAAATATATTATAAAATAAGGGGGGAAAAATGCCCTCCCCGGCGGGGAATCGAACCCCGGTCTCCCGCGTGACAGGCGGGGATACTGACCACTATACTACCGAGGAAACAGGCACTGCCGAAGCCCGGGATCGAACCAGGGACCTTTAGATCTTCAGTCTAACGCTCTCCCAACTGAGCTATTTCGGCACGTGGAAAACTTGCAACAATCGGATCTGCCGTTTCATCCTTCTCATGTTGGGATTTTTGTTGTTTCATTTCATAAAGATATCTTCATAAGTTAAGTTTTTCGCATGGAGATATTCCATTCATTACGATGGTTTTTCGAATTCTGTTTTTTGAATATTTGAATATGTAGCCTTTTAACTTTAGTGAGCAATTTTTTGAAAAAAAAAAAAAAAAAAACTTTAGTGCTAATAGGACGTCAATTTTACCCTGCATGTTTAATTTTTCATGAAGTTTTAACATCAATTTTAATATTTACGCATGAATTTATTTAAAAAAAAAAATTAAAACAACTCGTAATCTTTTTTGGCAACAATTAAAAATTAAAATAAATTATGTATTTTTGTCTAAAAAAGGGTTTCTTCAACTTTTTCCATACTGATTATTATTAATTTTTTTTTCTTTTCTTTTTCTTAAAAAAAAAATATTTAAAGGGGACTAAAGTGAAAGTTGTACCTCAAGGGACTAATGTGAAAGTTGTACCTCACGGGACTAATGTGCAAGTTGCACCGAACGAACAAACTATTTCTTTCAACGAAAATGCCTACTAACCCTGGACGATAGGTCTAATATATCGTATTATATTATATATCGTATTTATCGTAATATACCTCAATACTTATTTCGCTTCTTTCTTGGACTCGTTTTAGTACGCATTTTTTATATGATTGAGCAGCCCCCGAAAAACAAAAACATTAAATCATTAAATTCATTTTTTTACTTATTTTTACTTCTTATTATTTCACGCGCACTTTTTATTTCCTAATTCAAAATTATTCAAAGAAACTTTTTCGATATCGCTTGTAACGATACTGATTATTATTAATTTTCTTTTCTTTTTCTTTCAATAATAATAATAATTTAATAATAATAAAAAAGATTTTGATGAAATTCTGGCAAAAAGCAGAATTTAGTTTAGGACGGAGGACTATTAGTTTTTTTTTTTTTTTTTTTTTTTTTTTTTTAAGTATAACATCGCTTTCAAATAATTCAATTATATTTTCGATAAATTTTAGATTTCGACAAATGTCCAACTATCGAAATCGACAACGCAAAAATCCCAGATTGAGACTAATAGGCCCTCAGTCCTAATAAATTTAAATATTTTATTAAGTAAATTTACGACTCTTAAGTTTTGATATTTAAACGAAATATTTAAATTAATTTTTTTTCAAAAAGTTGTTCATTAAGTTAAAATATGGCATGTTCAAAGAGTAATAATTTAAAAAGCAGACTTCGAAAAACTTCATTTTTGAATGAGAAATTCTTATAAAACTAAGCAACTAAAATCCCATTGAATAACATGGAAAGAAAGAAAGAGGGAATCGATGTGCAATAAAGTAAATATTTTCCTCTTTTGCAGAATTATTTTGAAAATGGCTTTTGATAACGGCATGGACACGGGATGATGTATGGAGGTAAAGGTAAGACCGATTGACTGCACTATAGGGTCCTAGGCCTGAGCCCTTGGTGTGGGGTCTCACTAAGGGGTCCTAGCTATATTCACGCAAGTTTAGGAGAAAACGACGGAAAATTCTGAACGGCTAGGCCGACAAGCGTGATCTGTGATAGAACCTGGCATCTCACGTCTCTAGAGGTGAGTTCGTGCTCTATTTTGGCAATCCGAGCCCGCCCGGGCCCGAAACATTTTTGAACTGAGCTCGCCCGAGCCCGAAAAATTTTGTGTGATCAGAGCCCGAGCCCGCCCGAGCCCGATATTGAAAGTGGTACGCTATGCAACGCATACACAATAGTAAAATTAAATACCGTTTTCACTTTCAAATTAATTTTTTTTATTATCAATCCTCAATTTAAATAACTATGAATGTTATTATAACAATTTATAACGTCTGTGTCTCTGTATACATGTATATATTTATAGTGCAGCCCATTGTTTATAACGCGCCTATCGGGGGACAAAAAATTTACCCGAATGAGTGATATAATGAGGCGCAATATAACGAAGGAGGAAGGATTACTGTATAACACTATGGCATAATATGCATCCCGTTGAAAAAAAAGTTCTATTTAGAAAAAGGAAAGTCAAAGCTAACAAGGTTTGCAAGATTATTTTGTGATTTATAACCTATCATGCCTATTATGGCATTACTAAAGGTGCTCTCAAAATGAATAAAAATTCTTTTTTTTTTTTTTTCCCCCCTTTTTTTACATTTTCCAGTTGGGGAAGAATAAAATAAACGGAACTTCTAGCTCGAATCCGAGCCCGCCCGGAGCCCGAAGACTTGCGTAAGATTTGAGCCCGATCGGGCTCGGGCTCGGGCTTACGGGCTCGGGCTGAGCCCGTCTCATCTCTAACGTCTACTAGCTTTGAGCGCAGAACCGCTCGTCCGCTAGTGGGCGCGTGGACACGGGAAGACTAATTCACAAAATGCAGAAGCAATTTTATTATTTATCATACCTCAAAAAAGCTATGAATTATGTATTTAAAAAAAAAAAAAAAAAAAAAAGCCAAAAGTAATTGTTAAACACAGGTAGTAAAAAATGAAACATAAAAGTATATTTTAACAACAGAATTATTTTAAAGAATGTATTTCTTCGAGTATAAAACACTAAACATTTTTGTTACACCGTAAAGCATCGTTAATACGTTTCTCATTCATGTGCCTTTTACATCTGTGTGTCGATTTAGAGTGGTCCAGTTCAACTCTACTCATTTTAATACAAAACATTTTATTAATACGATGTAAATATCGGTTATGCATCTTTAGTTTTTAAAATTTCATAAATTTTCTATTTCTGCTCTTATCTGTCCGCGCTCTCTACCTATCGTCTCCGAAAGCCGAAGCCAATGTTATTCTATGAGAAATTTTGCCCCATTATAATTCATTAACTAATGCATATTTTTAAATTCCGTTTTCACTTTCCGAAAATTCACAACTATTAAACAATTTATCGCTTTCTAAAAATTGATTTCTTTTATTTTTAAGATTTCATTTTTAAGCTCAAGAATGAAAAATTTCACATTGTGAAAATTCGCATTTTACAACCTCAAAATAAAATATTAAAAATTTTATAAAATAATTTTTAGAAAGCGATAAATTGTTTAATAGCTGTGAATTTTCGGAAAGTGAAAACGGAATTTAAAAATATATATTAATTAATAAGTTATAATGGGGCGAAATTCTCCATAGAAAAACATTGGCTCTGGCATCTAGGGACGATAAGTGGAGAGGCCTCTTAAGTTTCCAGATTCTGGATTCAAATCCCGGTTCAGGCAAGGACCAAGATTGCTCGTAATGGTTCGGAATCCAACTTATACAGTAGGTCAGAGTCTGATGAATCTTAATGTGACAAAAATGACCGTAGAGCGACATCCCAAAACCCAAATTTTATTTTTCCTTTAACCCTTTGAGTGCTATGGACGCACATATGCGTCCAGCGAAAGTCATTAATATAGACTATGGACGCAAATACCCTCTTAGCAGATGTTATCAGTATGGACTATGGACGCAAATACGCGTTTAGCAGATGTTATCAGTACGGACTATGGACGCAAATACGCGCCCGGCAAAAATGATCAGTGTACTATGCAACACTCGCATAAAGTATTGAGTCCCTGGCCCCGAGTATTCAGCACTCAAAGGGTTAACACGTTATTAATTTTCCTCAATTTCGCTCCTCTTCTTCTTTATCACTTTCTTTTATATGTATAAAAAGAAAGTATTGAATTCGTGAAACTTTCAGGTTCGGACATCCCAGTTCAATCGAGTTGAGCACATCACAAAACGTGTAACCCAATCAAAAACCGGAGGTCGAAAATTTTCATAAATTCAATACTTTCTTTTTACACAAATAGAAGAGAATAAAATTATACTTTTAAAAAATTAAAGAACACGCTTTTATTGAAATGTGAACTAAAAAGCACAAAATATCTATCTTTATAGTATTAAAATGCAGGGTAAGAAAAAACTGCGTGAGTGACACACCATATTACAGGGTGATTATAAAATAAAATTTAGAATTAAACAAAAACAATTTAAAAAAAAATCTCCCCTGACTGGGCTCGAACGTTAGATCTTTAGGTTCGTAGCCCGGAGCCACACCTCACAACCACAGCGTTCACGTAGGGATTTTTTTTTACAATATAGATTTTACAGCGGTTAGAAACATACATACAGGTGAAGCTAATAACCTCACAGTG
Organism: Salticus scenicus; assembly: GCA_963930645.1. Classification (NCBI taxonomy): domain Eukaryota; kingdom Metazoa; phylum Arthropoda; class Arachnida; order Araneae; family Salticidae; genus Salticus; species Salticus scenicus. The sequence continues at coordinate 7,807,454 of OZ005660.1, read as the reverse complement.
AAGCTTTACCTCACAGCCACAGCGTTCACGTAGGGAATTTTTTTTTTTACAATATAGATTTTACAGCGGTTACAAACATACATACAGGTGAAGCTAATAAAAGCGTTTTAATAAAAAAATGCAAATTAGGTAATGAGCTTTCGGTGAAATCTCCTTAATTCTATCTACTTGCATGTTTTGCATGTTTTATATTATTATTATATTACTAGTGTAAAATAACTAGAAATTTTACTGTATTACCTGATAATGAACTCACAATAAATAAAAGAATTATCATTATTATTATTTTAAAGAAATTCAAAAATATATTACGCTATAAGTTTATACATACACGAAAAATTTATACAGTACAGCCTCGATTATCCGAGTTCCATGTTAAGGTTGTCGAGGTAGTCCCAAAAAGGCCACGTCTCGGTAAAGGCGAACACATGGCATGTTGTTGTTGCAGAGTTTTTTAAGGCCGATTGACTCTGCTAGGGTCCTAGGCCTATAAGTGGAATGTCCTCCATGAGGGTTTTTCTAGGAGGTCCTAGCTCGTATTTAAGCGAGTTTTGGAGAAAATCACGGGAAACTCCGAACGGCTAGGTCGATGAGCGCGACTTGGGATCGAACCCGGCGCTTCCCATCTACCAGCTGTGAGCGCAGAACCGCTCGGCCGCTGGTGGGTCAACAAATGGCTTGAAAAACTTTAACAAATTTGTCTATGCAGTACTGTATTTTATAATTTATGTATGCATGTATTTTATTGCATTTTTAACTGATTACATTTAAATATATAATAAATGTATTCTTTTACTTCGTTGATTCGGTTTTCATTCATTTTAAACTTTATTGTATATTTCCTCTCGATCAGGGTTTAACCTGGCAAAAAAGTTTCTTTAGCATTTTAGCTAAAACGTATAAGCAGTATTTTAGCTTTTTCGAAAATTAATTCTTTGAATAGAATTGATTTCTTTTTCTTAACTTGGTTATCCCCAGTTTTGTTTTCTGTTTGTTTTGTTCACTGACGATTTTAACCAAGCATATATTGTGATTTAAGAAAAATGAATCAGCAAAATTTTGTTTCGATTTCAACAAACACAATACTAGCACTGAGAGTACATCTAAGAAGCAAATTCTTAATTATGTTTTTAAATATTTTTGCATTTAAATTCAACCATTAAAAGTCGAAATTAAATCCGAATATACTAAATAGATAATGATTCCCAATATTTTTAGTGATTTTGTAATTTCAAAAATATTTGCATAAAAACTAGAGGTAGTTATACAAACATATTTTATGAAATAATCTAGTTTTAGCTTTTTAGCGAAATTCTTACTGACATAGTTTAGCAAAATAAAATATCTTTTAGCAAAATGCTAAAAAAACTAATGGCAGTTTAAACCCTGCTCTCGATTTACAACAGAGTCCATTTTATTCGAGTTTTCGATATCCGAAGTACCCTCGGCTCGGATAAACGAGGCTCTACTGTACATCTAAATTTTTATTTTAAATTTACATTTAATAACCACATCGTAAATGAAAATATTTTTTCCCTCTCTCAGTATTAGCTATGAGAGGTGCATTTACCCCAGCATAAATTTACTTAACAGTCTTGACATTAAGCCCTTATTTCATTTTCAAAGCGGTGAAAACAGCGTACATAATAAAAGTCCTTATGTTGATACATCAAGAATCTCTAATGCACATTTTCTTGGTGAGCGCGAAATATTCCAAATGACCGACATCGTTTAAAATATTAAATTATCCAAGCTTAAATTTAGTTTAAACAGCGTCGGTGTAAAAATTATTTTTAATGCTTTGCGTAATAAACATTTAGAATTAGCAAAATAACATTAGGGAATGCATTTAGGAAAGAACTTAAACCTTTAACGTTCACTCTTTTTTTTTTTTTTTTTGTAAATTGCTGAACTAATTTCGTATATCGCGCTATTAGACACATAGCTAATCATAAATATGTCAAACGAACAAAGCATTTCTCGTTTTCGAGACTTATTTGATTTGAAACAGCTGTATATATTAACCCTTTATATCTCAAGATCACATATTTAAACTAGTATGTTGTGGCCACCACATGACTTTCTTCTATATTTTCCTATACAAATTCACTCAGTAAAAATAATTTATTTAAATTATTATTTTAAAAAATTATCTTCCATGATAATGCAGACGATTTCCATATTAGAGAAGTAGTATAACACTAAATATCCAAAAAAAAAAAAAAAAAAAAAAAGTCAATTTTACTGTCCATATTACATTAAAATTTTTTTTTTTGTTTTTGTATTTTGTAAAAAATGAAAAAAATCGATAACTTTATTTTAAATTATTGCAGATCGATGGTTCAACCATTCGTTTTAAAGGTATTGGCGAGCTTTTTTGAAAGATACCCATCATGAAAATTTACTCCCCTGGAGAGGGCGCTTCCCCCCAGGGTGGGGGGGGGGGGTGAGGGGTGGCGAGACTCCTACACATACAAAAAAATTTTCCCAGTTGACTATCTCTATTATAAATAATTCTTGTAAATTTCATAATGATTACTAAAAAATAATTCTCTTTATGCACATTTATACACAATTTTGTTCTATATCACCATGTTAAGAATTTGGAAAAAGCGGGATGGCAACGCAACCTGTAAGACAATTTTTACCAAAAGTTGATAGGCACTAATTTATGTCAAGGTGCAATTACATACCAATATGTATAAAATTCTGTGCAGTAGCTCCTGAGATACAGTTGTCACAAAATTTTGTCACACACACACAGACTGACACACAGGCAGACATTTTCTAAAAATGGTCAAATCGTGTTCTACATCTCTCAAAACATGTAAATCCATCAAAAACCCGAGGTAGAAAATTTTTACGAATCCAATACTTTTTCTATTGAATATAGGAGAAAGTAAAAATATGTACCTATACGTTTGAATATGTTATCTGAAGTATATAAAAATAGTTTTAAAAACAAAATACAAAAACATTTATTGACAGAAAATAAATGTTAATAATGTCTATAACATTGCGCAAAATGACATAAAATTTTTTCGAAATATTCAAATTTTTAGTTTAGAGGAAAATTTTAAAAATCTCTTAAATTTACTATAACGAAAGCTGATTCATAAATTGCTTTATTTCTTACAAATTGCGTCTAAATGTAAACTGTTTTTGTTTTGAAGATTTACGTCTTATTATTTTTCCTTATAAATTAAATTTTGGTGTGAAAATATTAAATAATAGCACTATCTATTAAAAATTTCATAAATATTTTGTGTTAACTTTAATGTTGTAAGACAGCAACTAGAGCTGTACCGAGTACTCGGTATATACTCGGTACTCGACCTACTCGGCCAATCTGCCGAGTACTCCATACTCGGCCAAATTTGGACTAAGTATTCGGCCAATACCGAGTAGTTGTAAGAATTTCATTATTTTTATGTATTATTGAAAGAAATGTATTCACAACAGTTGTTTATTAATAACTAAACTAAAAAAATATGAAAATATATAGAGAGAGTCATTAAACTTTTGCTACAAACAGCTTTCTGCAGTTAAAACTTGCGAGTAGATTGCCACCAAACTCGGTATAGAGAGGATTCATGATATGAGCCCATTTAATTACAAGAATTTAAGTATAACCATCTTGTATGAGTGTAATATGCAAATTTTTTGAATAAAAAAATAAATAAATAAATAAAAAAAAAATTAGAAAAAAAAAAAAAAAAAAAATCCTGAGCAAATAAAAATAAGACACTTTAAAAACTGTAAGAAAAGATTGACTTTTAATTAAAAAAATAATAATTATGAAAAAGGTAAACACTAAAATGATATTAAAATTATATTTTAATAATCAAATTTGTTGTTTTGCAAATTATGGCCCAAAACCACCTATCTTTCTTTTTTACTGTTCTAGAATTTGATGATTAATGAAATCTATCATGTTTGAAATGATAAAATATTTATTTTAATGTTCTCATTTCATATGTAAATTTCATGCATGTTAAATTAAGCCTCAGAGTATAGGAACTTTTATATTCTCTAAGAATTATCTGAGAATGATTCGCATCTGATAAAGACTATATAATAAAGAATGAAGTTATCAGGTATTATGGTTTTAGTTATCCACTAAGCTGGAAGTATCAAATGTAACAATGAACCTAATTGTATACATATATACACTACAAAAGTTCTGAAACATTTCATGAAAACATGCTGTTTGCCATTTAACTTAATTTTGAGTTCAAAAGGCCTTTTTTACTTTCTCTTACCCATAAGGTAGAGAAAGTACTGTTTTTGGGTCAAATTTTCGAACGCGAGATTTTGTTATATTTACACGTTTTGAGGTCCCCTGAATACGAAAATCATGTTTTTAGCAAATGGTCTGTGTGTATGTCTGTGTGTCTGTCTGTTATCAGCATATCTCAAAAACAAATTATGGCAGAAAGTTCAAACTTGGTATTCTAAATGTGTATCATATAGGGATGCTACAGTAAGCTTTTCGTTAAGATCAAGCAAATGGTTCGTGTACAGGGACAATCAAAAGAATTCTAATACATTACGTCTATGGCGGAAATTGCAGGTAAGTACGTCTATAGACTGCACTAAACTAAATAATATGGATATATAATTTTTGTAATAGAGATAGTCAACTGGGAAAAAAAAATTGTGTATGTAGTAGGAGCCTCGCCTTCCCCCCTGGGGGGGAAGTCCCCCCTCGAGGGGAGTAAATTTTCATGATGATTATCTTTCAAAAGAGCTTGCCAATACCTTTAAAACGAATGGTTGAACCATCGATCTGCGATAATTTAAAACAGAGTTATCGATTTTTTTTTTTTTTTACTTTTAACGAAAAAAAACTTAGAATTTTTTTTTTTTTTTTTTTTAATATTGAGAATAAAATGGACTTTTTGGGGATATTTAGTGTTATACTACTTCTCTAATATGAAAATCGTCTGCATTATCATAAAAGATAATTTTTTTAAATAACAATTTTAATAAATTATTTTTTAATAACCGAATTAAATTCTATATAAATGTAGGTGCATTAATGAAACGGGGGGTTGAGGGGGGCAGTAGCCCCCCTCACATAGAATAATTGTCATATAAAACTCTTGGCTTTCATGGTGAAACGTGAAGATATTGCAATTTTTTTTTTTTTTTTTTGACAAATTTACAGATAACAGTCTGATTTTATTAATGTAGACTAGCGAGCTTCGCCCGCTAGCGGGTCAGTATTTTCAAATGAATCACTATAATTAATGAATCACTAACAGTAACTTTTAGTCTTAAGAAAAGAAATAAAAAAAAAAAATCATTTCTGATCGGGTAAAATGTCGTCCCGGGTCCCCACTGCCTTCGGCAGCGCAGTCCCGTGCGCGCTGCGCGTGCACAAGTTAAGGGATACACGCGCTGCGCGCGCGTATTCCTTCCCTGACCCTTCGTGCCCCCCCCCCAAAAAAAATCATTTCTGATCGGGTAAAAACTCACATCGGGTCCCCACTGCCTTCGGCAGCGCAGACCCATGCGCGCTGCGCGCGCACGTGTGAAGGTATATGTGCGCTGCTCGCAAATATTTCTTCTCAAATTAAATTTTTATTCTTAAGAAAAGAAAAGAAAAAAAATCATTTCTCATGGGGTACAAAGTCGGCCCGGGTCCCCACTGCCTTCGGCAGCGCAGTCCCGTGCGCGCTGCGCGCGCACCAGTTAAAGAATATACGCGCTGCACGCCCGCATTCCTTCCCTGACACTTCGTGCCCCTAAAAAAATCATTTCTGATCGGGTAAAAAATCACACCGGGTCCCCACTGCCTTCGGCAGCGCAGACCCATGCGCGCTGCGCGCGCACGTGTGAGGGTATACGCACGCTGCGTACACGTATTGCTTCTTGAATCAAATTTTTATTCTTAAGAAAATAAAATAAAAAAAATTATTTCTCATCGGTTAAAAAGTCGGTCTGGGTCAGCGCAGTCCCGTGCGCGCTGCGCACGCACAAGTTAGGGGATACGCGCGCGGTGCACGCCTATTTCATCCCCACCCTTTCAGCCCCTTCTAATAAACCTACGTATACCAGTTTTGAACGGTGTTACTCAATTAGCTGAGATGCAAAAGAACACCTAATCAGGACGCCTCAAAACGTGTAAATCTGCTGAAAACTTTCGATAATATAAAAGAACTTTAAAATATCTTTCGAATGATGTATTAAAAATAATTTAATCATGATTAGAAATTGAAATATTGAAATTTGAAAATATTACAGCGCCATCTGGCGGTAGAAATTTCTGTATTCCACTGTTGGATCCCAAATCAACAAAGCTTTCTAATGATGTATTACTTATGAAATTATTTTAATTAGTAGTTGAGATACAAAAGAAAACTGATTCAGGAGACCTCAAAACGTGTAAATCTATTGAAATCTTGAATTTATTTTCGATAATGTAAAAGTACTTTAAAATGTGTATCGAATGACGCATTAAAAAAAAATAATAATGATGATTAGAAATAGAAATATTGTAATTTAAAAATATTACAGCGCCATCTGGCGGTAGAAATTTCTGTAATCTACTGTTCGATTCCAACTCAACAAAGCTTTCAAATGATGCATTACTTATGAAATTTTTTTAATTAGTAACTGAGACAAAAGAGAAACCCATTCAGGACACCTCAAAACGTTTAAATCAGGAGAAATGTCGAAATATCGTATTTCTGTAATCTACTATTCAATTCCAAATAACCAAAGCTTTCAAATGATGTATTACTTATGAAATTATTTTAATTAGCAGTTGAGATACAAAAGAAAACCCATTCAGCATACCTCAAAACGTGTAAATCAGGTGAAATCTCTAATTCCACTTTCGACACTTTAATTAGTAGCTGAGATACAAAAGAAAACCCATTCAGGAGACCTCAAAACGTGTAAATAAGCTGAAATCTCGAATTCCACTATTGCGATGCAAAAGAAAACCTTATCAGGAGACCTCAAAACGTGTAAATCGGGTGGAATCTCGAATTCCACTTTCGATATTGTAACCGTACTTTAAAATGTGTATCGAATGACATATTAAAAAAATAAAAAAAAAGTTAAACATAATTAGAATTTTAAATATTGAAATTTTAAATTATTACAGCGCCATGACACCTCAAAACGTGTAAGTCAGGTGAAATTTCGAATTCCATTATCTACGGTTGTCGGTTAATGGAAGTAAATAGAAAAAGAAATATTTTTACCTTAAGTTTATTTGTGTCGTTTTGAAACTCGCATCCTCTTTCGACAGATAAAATGTGATTCGATTAAAGATAAAATTTAATTTGCAATTAAAATGTAAATCTTTTGTTTATTGACGAAAATCGATGAAATTTTAACAGGAAGTTTGTTTTGTGGTGTTAAGATTGTATACTAATTCAAATGTGCGAAATTTGAAAAATTGAAGAAAATAGAAAATTGTAATTTTTAATCCCAGTACAAAAATACATGACCTCATTAAACACCAGATGTTTTTTCTTTCCGTTCAAGATCGTCTGCCAAGTTAAAATGCTTGTGATTTGTTGCCAATATTTTTTTATAGTTTAGTTAATTTTAAAAAATCTAGTTGTCCGATCGATAAGCCGTTTAAACCATCGGTTTAAGAAAAAAAAGCCCTTTCCAATGGTATCTTGTTTGTAACGATACGACTGATATTTCTAATTTATTTTCCACCTTTTCCGTAAAAATGTCGCTTTTTAAGCATTTAATCATGAATTCTGGGTCATTTTTCGTTAGACAATGGTCGACATTTTAATTAATATCTCCGCTAATTAGGGTCGCATCGCTTAGTAAATTATCGCGATGTCGAGATGAAGAAATTCTGCGTCTGTCGACACCGGTTTCGAGTCGATGCGACCATTAGCGCCCGAGCTTTAGCGATGACAAGGCATTTCTCACAGACAGACAGACAGACAGACAGACAGACAAACGCGCACAGATTTTAATAATATAAGGAGATTTATTTTCTGATATTACATATCAGATTACAGGATCAGTCTAATGAATTTATAATGAGAGATAAATAATGGGAGATTATGAAGTTATAATGGGGTTCAAATAGACATCAGCAAAGAATATTATTTTGATAGAGGAAAAAAAAAATTCTAGTGTGTAATAATTGCACGATTTCTATTACTCACTACTTCACATTATAAACTTAGTCTAGAGATAGTATGGTAAGAAGCCAAATCAGACGCTTACTAATTTATCTATAGTAACCAACTAATACAAATATAATAAACACATTTAAAAGAGACTTTACACAGCGAGTTCAAAGAAAATCGGTAAATCCGCTTTTCAGATACAGTCCATCTTCTATATCCCATTTCTGATTTTCCAAATTTCAACAAAAGTCGGAAAGTTCATCTGTGGCATTGACGTGTCTAAATATACTTAGTTTCGTTATTCTACCCTTTTTCGTTTTGGATGTGTAATAGTCAGATGATTCTTCCACGCACACATACACAAAAACACACACACGCTGGCTAATTTTTAAAAATTTTCTTTCTTTTCTTTTTTCTTTTTTTGAGTAAAACTCAGACCTAAAAATATATATAAAACAGGCGAAAACTCGACATCCTAATTTTTGGCCGAATACAATATTTCCATTACCTTAACTACTGTAGTTGGGTAATGAAAGTAAAAATAGGCACTTTTATGGCAGTTTTCTTGACAATAACACTATCGTTAAAAGAAACACAAAAAGCAAGAGTCGTGTTTACTCCAGCATAAAAATATTAAACAGTCGTGGCATTAAATTCTAATTTAATTTTCAAAGCAACGAAAACAGATTACATAATAAAAATCCTTATGTTAATACATCAAGGATCTCTAATGCACAGTAAACTGGTGAGTAGGAAATACTCCAAATGACAGACATCGTTTTAAAATATTAAATTATCTATGCTTTAAGTCAATATGAATTACATAATGTAAACATTGTGTTAATGCTTTACATAATATACATTAAGGAAAGGAATTAATTTAAGAAAAGCCTTTTAGGGAAAGAATTAACATGAATTAAAATGATACTAAACAGCTTCACTCGCCTAGCCGAGCAGACCCTTTTAATAAAATAAATGGGAAGGCGGTGTTCCGAATCCGATGACGTAGATAGTACTGATGAAATGCAGTACTTCATAAATTTTCTACAAAACGGTCGTATCAGCAAAGTTTTCAAAATAAACAAAATTATCTTTTTCCTTTTAAAGGTATTTAAAAACTCTTATATTCTGTAATAAATTACTTTTAATTATGCAAAATCGAGGTGGTCAACCAAAAATGGCGACATGTGGCTATTTTCCTATATTTTAATAGATGCATTATTTTACTTCATTGTCTATTTTTCTATTCATTTTAAATTTTACTGTACATTTACCCCTCGGTTTAAAATAAAGTCCGTGTTATACAAGTTTTCGATTATCCGAGGTATCCTCGGTCTACATTACCTCGGATAAGCGAGGCTCTACTATACTCTATTTGATAGATTTAGAATACCGAATTTGGAGTCCCTGTTAAAAGTGCTGCTAGATTGAGGGAAATTTCCCTTAAAGTGGGAAATTTTGATGCGATTTTAGATATTGAGGAAAAAAGGGAAATTTCTTCTCAATAAGGGAAATTTTACTTTGTCTGTTTTTAAATCATTTTTTGTTAGATTTTTTTTCCCTCGCACTTAAACTATCCGAACCAATTTCTCTATATGCTGAGATCTTAAAAGCTAATTAGTACAAATTTTTCCTCTTTTGTTATAATAATCTAAAATATTCTGAAAAATAAAAAAATATTGATTTGATTTCATTCGGCCTAGACATTCAAAGCATTCCCTGATTTTCTCAGGAATACACGCGAATATACTAGGATTCCTTAGAAAGAAGGGCATTTTAGCCAGGCTTAAATCAGCAAAGTTTTCAAAATAAGCAAAATTATCTTTACTTTTTTACTTTCCGAACACTATAGTGAGGAAAGTATTGTAATCATGTCAAAAATTCGAATTCGAGATTTTGATGTTTCTATACGTTTCGAGGTCCAACGAGTCCGTTTTCACTATTTTTACGATGATGTATGTATGTGTGTGTGTATGTATGTGTGTATGTATGTGTGTATGTATGTGTGTATGTGTGTGTGTATGTATGTGTGTATGTCTGTGAGTGAACACGCTAGCGTCTAAACGCTTTGTTCGAATAAGCTGAAAGTTGGTACGTATATTGTAAGTCACCATAGTACGAACCCTATAGATTTTGGTGAATCTAGCACTTATAGTTTTTTTACAGGGACACAAAGAAAAATTCTTTATCATTATGGCCAAGGGACCAAAATCTTAAAAGTGCGATAGCATCTAAACGCCTCATTCAATTGAGCAAAAACTTTATACACATATTATAGGTCACAAATACTCAATCTGTATAGATTTTGGAGAATCTAGCACTTATAGTTTTTTTACAGGGACACAAAGAAAAATTCTTTGCCAAATTTTTAAAAGTGTGATAGCGTCTAAACGCCTTATTAATCTCAGCAAAGAATTTGTACACATGTTATAGGTCACATTTGAATCAACTGTATAGATTTTGGTGAATATAGCACTTACAGTTTTTTTACAGGGACACAAAGAAAAATTCTTTATCTTTATGGCCTATGAGACCAGCGATAGCATCTAAACGCCTTATTCAATTGAGCTGAAAATTTGTATGAATATTATAAATCATTGTTGCACTAACTATAAGCATTTTGGTGAATCTAGCATTTATAGATTTTTACAGGGACACAACGAAAAATTCTTTATCATTATGATCTAAGGGCTCAAAGTTCAGTAGCGTTAAATAAAACCTCGTGTGATATATGGAGAAAATTACTCAAACACTCTATTATGGTTTTCTCTTTTTTGTTTGTTTAGCAACTCCTCTTTCTTTATTTTATCTACAAAACTGTTAGTTACTCAATGTTCGGAAAGTCGAGTGGAGTCACTCCAGATTTTTAATTCTAACTATCCAATAATAATCTGGTACTAAATTAAACAGAATTTACTTTAGTACCAGGAATCAGATATTTCCTTTTTAAGGTATTTAAAAACTCTTATATTCTGTAATAAATTACTTTTAATTATGCAAAATGGTGACATGTGGCTATTTTCCTATACATTAAAAAAAAAAAAAAAAAAAAATGGATTTTTTGTCGCAATAAATTTTTGTCGACATGTAAAATTTTGATTTCATAATTTTGGTTGGTCTTTATGTTTTTTGGTGTGCTGAAACCAAAAATGAAGCTAGTTTTTCTCTATCTCGTACAGATTTTTATCAATACAGAGTGCCTTGCCTACCTATGTAATTTCTTCCGTTACTCTTCCACCAGTATAATTATATGGCAAGTTTTATAGTACGTTTCCATGATTAATTAATCATGGATACCAGTTGTTGTAATAGCGCAGCACTAGTGCGACGTAAAATCATACCAACCATCCAACCAACCTATTGTTAGGATGGTATATGAAAGAAATTATGTCGGTAAGCACCCTGTATAGACAAAAATCTATACGTGATAGAGAAAAATGGGCTACATTTTCGGTTTCAGCACATCGAAAAACATAGAGATCAGCTAAAATCATCCAATCAAATTTTGTCAACTTTATTTTTGTAGGCCTGTGTAATTAAACTTCCGGATAAAATTTAGAAAAAATTGAAATATTTCAAGTGTAAATTCATAGAAAAAATGAACAATAGTCATTTTTTCATTTAATAACGCAACAGAAATCTGAAACAAAATTATGCTTACGTTGTTGCTACTTCAATTTAACTTTACTTATTTATTTTGAATTTATAAATGAAAACAAAATGAAAGCATATGTTTATACAGTCGAACTTCGTTAACGTGAATCTCAAGGAAAATTAAAAATTTGTTCATGTTATCAGTAGTTCAAGCTATCAGTAACTAATCTTCATATAATTAAACTAATCTTCATTTCGATGGGGATTGTGGAAACAGTTCATGTTAAAAGTAATTCATGTTAACGAGGTTCGGCTGTAGTACAGCTAAAGCAGATAGTCTATGCGAGATATGTTTAAAAGTTACTATTTTCTTCTATATTTGTAGAAGAAAATACTGGATTTATAATAATTTTCGACTTCCAGTTTTTGATGTATTTACATGTTTTGAGATGCTCTGAACGTGAACACCAATTTTACCATTTTTAGAAAAGGGGAGTGCCTTTTATGATTTTTTTCCGTAATTCTAAACTTTATGATTACTAAAACTTCGTTGCTTCATTACTTTTGATAGAGTGGATGCATTTTCGAAATTTCGACGTCATTGTCTTCACAATGTTACGCACTTTTTAATTATCTAGCATCTAATATAGCTTCCCACTGGAAAAATGTGAGTTGTAATGCGCAAGCGCGAAAATATTAAGTATAACAATAGATCAAAATAAAAAGTGAAATTGACAATTGACGGGGTTTCTTCTATTTTCTTTCTTTTCTTTTAATTTACTTTCTTCTATATTTAATAGAAGAAAGTATTGGATTCGTAAAAATTTTCGACCTCGGGTTTTTGATGGATTTACACGTTTTGAGAGGTGTAGAACAATATTTGACCATTTTTAGAAAATGTCTGTCTGTTTGTGTGACAAAATTTTGTGGTGACTGTATCTCAGGTAGTACTGTACAGAATGTCATACAAATTGATATGTAGTTACACATTGACATAAATTAGTGCCTATCAACTTTTGGTAAAAATTGTCCAACAGCATGCGTTGCCTTTCCGCTTTTCTAATTTTTTAACATGGTGGTATAGGACAAAATTTTGTATAAATGTGCATAAAGAGAATTATTTTTTAATAATAATTATGAAATTTAAAAGAGTTATTTGTAATAGAGTTAGTCAACTGCGAAAAAAAAATTCTGTATGTAGTAGCCTCGCCACCAACCCCCCCCCCCCCCCTCCTCGAGGGGAGTAAATTTTCATGATGGGTATCTTTCAAAAGAGCTCGCCAATACCTTTAAAACGAATTTAAAATAAAATTATCGATTTTTTTTCATTTTTAACTTTTTTTTTTTTTTTTTTTTAATGTAATATTGAGAATAAAACTGACTTTCTTTTTTTTTATATTTAGTGTTATACTACTTCTCTAATATAGAAATCGTCTGCATTATCATGGAAGATAATTTTTTAAAATAATAATTTTAATAAATTATTTTTACTGAGTGAATTTGTATAGGAAAATATAGATGAAAGTCATGTGGTGGCCACAACATACTAGTTTTTCTTCAGGTAATATAAACCGTTTAATTTTTTAGCAGGAGTGCAATTTGTATAATAATACGTAAAAAAAAAAAAAAAAAAAGATTTATTCAGCTAAATTCTACACAAAATAGTATACGCCGGTATACACTTCCAAATTTATATCGGTCATATGAAATTATATTACATCACATGTTGTAAATATTTCAGTGTTGATTAAAGGGCTGTAAAGTTTACCAAACTGAAATTTTAATACTTTTGATATTGGGAAAAATACCGCAAATTTGTTGTATTTTAATACAACATTATTTCTAAGTAAATTTTAAATGATAAATTTGGTGTGTTACTCACACGACTTTCTCTCACCTTGCATTTCAATACTATAAAGACAGATTTCAGATTGAGGGGTAAGATAACAAGTACTGTAATATAAACTTATGTTAAAGGGAATTCAAGCTAGGTTTATTAACAGTTTTATTTGACAAATAATTCTCGGTGAAAAAAGCTACTGCCCCTTCAACGTTGAAATATTGTACCTACATTTATTATACATACACTGGTTCTCATAATTATAAGGACACCCGTTTTTCTATATTAACTAAACACTGAACACTATTATTTAAGCAAATATATATTTTATTAATTTGAATTTCATTAATAGACTATATTTAAAAAGTTTTATCGTTTTTCTATCTTCAAAAACTTTAAATACGGTCAAAAAATGATTTTTCAGGTGTTCACAATTATAAGAACAGCTCGAATTTTAGTAATTTCTTTCAGTTATTCTTTAAATTAATATTTTATGGGGGTCTCATTTTAGGGTTAAACAGTCAGACATTCTCTCTGGTATATATATATATATATATATATATACATTTTTTTTTAATATTCAGTTTCAATACCATTTCGTATAGCATATATGATATTCTTAATACATTTAAACTATTTAAAATTGCTTTCCACTTGCATGCACTTTTCTAATATCGTAAGTTATGGTTTTTTCAACTTTTAGGCCACGGGAAAGGCAATAATACAGAAGTTTCTTTCTTCAAACTATTTCCTATTGCTCTAAAAGTAGAGGAAAAATGTAAGTCTTGTAGAAAAGAATATTATTACCCCCCAAAATCTAACAAAAATCTGTTAATTTCACGTTTAAAATTTGCGGATATTCTCTTGATGTTCATAATAATAGAAAAAATTACTAAATTCATTCTGCCTTCAGTAGAAGCAGCTCCCCAGAGCACCATAGATCCACCTTTAAAATGCCCGATTCATATTTGCCTTTAAAAAAATCTGCTCTGTTTTTCGCTAGCTTCAGATCGTGCCAGTAACTGTTAAAACCATTTGGTTAATCAAGAATAAAATGTTTTTCATCCGAAAATGCAACATTTTACCATTTAATATAGTCTTTATTCAACTTTAACGCAGACGTTCTTTCCCCCCTTAAATGCTTATTGATTATTACAGGTTTTTTATTCATTTTAACATATTATTAATTATTTTAAAAATGCATAAATGTGGACCCCAACCTTCCGTTACAAATTACGAGCAAATTCAGAGCAGCAGTCATTATGAGTAGAACAGTAAGAGGAATTATGAGTCTTCGATCTCTGTAAAACAACTCTGATTTTGCGTCAGATCTCTCTTCTATCGAACCAGCAGTTCAACGTTTGATCACATTACGTTCAGCAATTTTAGACCTTCGAATTTCATTATAAATTCGTCGGATTGAAATTAACCTTCCACTTAAAAAACACATTTATCATACTTCACTACTTGAACGTTCTTTTTTTCCAGGAATTATCAGTAATGTCCGTCCAATAAAAATTGAAGGCTTATATATGAATTAATCTAGCCCAGTAGTTAACAAATTCGCATGTCAACTGTAATTTATCCGCTAGTGAGTTAAATAAAACGAAAAAATCTTGATTGTCCCTATAATTATGAATATCTGAACACGTGGAGAAAAATTTTTTTTGCATTATTTTTTATTAATTTTGTTTCATATAAAAAAAATCATAACAGTTTTGGTTTTTAGAGTACTAGATATATTAAGTGCACTTAGTATAATCTTGTTCACAATTAATTTTACATTAGTTATTTCAAAACATAAAGTGTCCTTATAAATATGAGAAGGAGTGTATTTAAAAAGCTGTTAAGTTTATTTTAAATTATTCAGACAACTTTCACCCCGCAACACGCCTTGAAATTTACATGATCAAACATTTCAAGTGGCAACTTCATATGAACTTAAAAATACAAAATTTGAATTTACTGCATATTTTTGTTTTTATGTTATATATTGACAACAGTCATACATACAGATCAACCGTTGAAAGTTTGACTTTCGTATTCAAGAGACCTCAAAACGGGATATTACATATAAAAAAAAAAGGCTGAAAATTAAACTTTAAAACATACTTTGTTCATCGTATGGGTACGAGGAATTAATTTTAATTCCTTTCCTGAGTAGTTTTCGTCGGCATAGTAAAAAGTAGCTAAGCACTACCATCAATTACATTCAAATATATTACACATCACATTATGTATTTAAATTTAGACTTATATGAAAAACACATAACATAACCTGAAATGCAGTTCCAACAATTTCCAAGTTTACCCCTCAATATATTCATATTCTTTTGGGTGATGAATGACTTCCTTAACGCAAGCTGCACAAAACATATTTTTATGCATAAGAAATATATATGCTCATTTAACTTTGTTTAGGGCTGCCTATAGATGTTACACTGTACCTACCAGAAATTTCGTCCATAGACGTAATATATTTGAATTATCTAGAATGTTCCTGTACACGAACCATTTGTTTAATCTTAGAAAATAATATTATACTTTTAAAAACTTAAAGAACACGCTTTTATAGAAATGTGAACTAAAAAGCACAAAATATATGTCTTAGTATTAAAATGCAGGGTAAGAGAAAATCGTGTGAGTGACACACCATGATATTTACATACATTTAAATCTTTTAATTAAAATAATTTTGAATTAAACAAAAACCATTTTTAAAAAATCTCCCCAGACTGGGCTCGAACGCTAGACCTTTAGGTACGTAGCGGGGCGTTTTACCTCACAGCCGCGGCGTTCACGTAGGGAAAGTCTTTTTTTTTAAATATAGATTTTTTGTTTGCTCCCAGAGCGGTTACAAACATACATACAAACACACATACATACAAACATACATACATATAGGTGAAGCTAATAAAAGCGTGTTAATAAAAAAAAAAGTGTAGTATAGAAAAGCCTCGGTTATCCGAGCCCCGAATAACCGAGTTCCAGGTTAACCGAGGTAGTCTCGAACAGGCCACACTGTGACAAATGTCGTGGATAACTTTGCCATATTTTACTATACAATACTGTATTATATGGTAATTATAACTGACTATATTTAAATATTTAATAGATGTATTCTTTTACTTCATTGGCTACTTTTCCATTGATTTTAAATTTTACTGTACATTTCCCCCTCGATTTAAAATAAAGTCCGTGTTATCCGAGTTTTCGATTATCCGAGGTATCCTCGGTCTATATTACCTCGGATAAGTGAGGCTCTACAATACTCTATTTGATAGATTTAGAATACCGAATTTGGAGTTCCTGTTAAAAGTGCTGCCAGATTGAGGGAAATTTCCTTCAAAGTGGGAAATTTTGATGCGATTTTAGATATTGAGGAAAAAAGGGAAGTTTCTTCTCAAAAAGGGAAATTTTATTTTGTCTGTTTTTAAAGCATTTTTTGTTAGATTATTTTCCTCGCACTTAAACTATCCGAACCAATTTCTCTATATGCTGAGATCTTAAAAGCTAATCAGTGCAAATTTTTCCTCTTTTGTAATAATAATCTAAAATATTCTGAAAAAAAAAAAAAAAAAATGATTTGATTTTACTCGGCCTAGACATTCAAAGCATTCCCTGATTTTCTCAGGAATACACGCGAATACACTAGGATTCCTTAGAAAGAAGGGCATTTTAGCCAGGCCTATATCCAACGCACAGGGCTTTTAGCCATCTTTTAATTGAATAACATGCATTTTTAATATTGAACTTTAGTAATTTCTTGCTATCATTTTTACTTTCCGAACACTATAGTGAGGAAAGTATTGTAATCATGTCAAAAATCCGAATTCGAGATTTTGATGTTTCTATACGTTTCGAGGTCCAACGAGTCCGTTTTCACTATTTTTACGATGATGTATGTATGTGTGTGTGTATGTATGTGTGTATGTATGTGTGTATGTATGTGTGTATGTATGTGTGTATGTCTGTGAGTGAACACGCTAGCGTCTAAACGCTTTGTTCGAATAAGCTGAAAGTTGGTACGTATATTGTAAGTCATCATAGTACGAACCCTATAGATTTTGGTGAATCTAGCACTTATAGTTTTTTTACAGGGACACAAAGAAAAATTCTTTATCATTTGGCCAAGGGACCAAAATCTTAAAAGTGCGATAGCATCTAAACGCCTTGTTCAATTGAGCAAAAACTTTATACACATATTATAGGTCACAGATACTGAATCTGTATAGAGTTTGGAGAATCTAGCACTTATAGTTTTTTTACAGGGACACAAAGAAAAATTCTTTGCCAAATTTTTAAAAGTGTGATACCGCCTAAACGCCTTATTAATCTCAGCAAAGAATTTGTACGCATGTTATAGGTCACATTTGAACCAACTGTATAGATTTTGGTGAATCTAGCACTTACAGTTTTTTTACAGGGACACAAAGAAAAATTCTTTATCTTTATGGCCTATGAGACCAGCGATAGCATCTAAACGCCTTATTCAATTGAGCTGAAAATTTGTATGAATATTATAAATCACTGTTGCACTAACTGTAAGCATTTTGGTGAATCTAGCATTTATAGATTTTTACAGGGACACAACGAAAAATTCTTTATCGTTATGATCTAAGGGCTCAAAGTTCAGTAGCGTTAAATAAAACCTCGTGTGATATATGGAGAAAAATACTCAAACACTCTGTTATGGTTTTCTCTTTTTTGTTTGTTTAGCAACTCCTCTTTCTTTATTTTATCTACAAAACTGTTAGTTACTCAATGTTCGGAAAGTCGAGTGGAGTCACTCCAGATTTTTTTTTTTTTCGATTGAATAATATGAAGTTTAAGATTAAAAAAGAGTGGTATTTAATTAAACGATCGCCAGACGCCCTGAAATTGTGGATAATTTACCTTAACCCTTTCACAATACCATATTTAGTACAAGTTATTTTATACTGAATAGCTTCAAAGCGTTGCATATTGAGCAATTGAGGGAAATTTTATGCCAAAAAGGGAAATTCTCTAGCGAAATGTGGGAAATTTTAAAATTTCGATCTGGCAGCACTGCCTGTTACTATTTGTTCAAGAATAGGATGATAGCAGACACACAGACCAACCGCTAAAGATATGCTTTTCGGTTTCAAGGGACCTAAAAACGAATAAATCTATCAAAAATTCGGAAATTTAACCCCAAAAATAATTTCACAAATTATATATGGGTAAGAAAAAATAAAAAGGCTTTGTTTATTAGATATGATTTTAAAAGAAAATGCATAATTATACATGCCGCGTATGTATGTTATGCCGAAGATTTATACTTCTTTAAATTTCTAAAGACAACATATTTAACGTAAATATTCTACGTAAAAATAACTACCTTCCCTTCAAGTGTCACACTTCGTTGGATAAGAAAAATTTTCACCGGAATATAGCGTCATCGCGCAGTATCATTATTCATAAAAACATTAACAAAATATTCTTGAAATAGCAATGCAAAAAAGAGAGATAATCATATTCACGTGATGAAGAATTGTGGAGAGGAAATCACAAGTTTATTTTGTAACAGAGTGCGAAGGGTCAAGGCAAACAAACTCCTTGTGAAAAATATGGCTTTTAAAAATCATTAGCTTCATATAGAAAGATGAAAATGCAAGTATTTTTTCCATTTATCATTTTATTATTGGTATGAGTTCATTAAAAAAAAAAAAAGTGATACATGTTTTTTCTTGCTTTTTGTTCTTTTCCTGATAATTTTTAAGCTTTCAAAACTAGTATGCTGTGGACATCACAAAACTTTCTTCTATATTAATACCAGCGCCACCTACAGGTTAGCATACAAAAATATAAATGTATAGCTTTTCATAATAAAGATTAAAAAAAAAAAAATTGGTGAAATTTCAACCAACAAATGCTGAGATGTAGCCATACGAAAAATAGCAAAATGTAATTAATAGTAGCGCCACCTGTCGGCCCATATACATCCACATTAAATCAGCAGTCTTTTTTATAATGACCATTTTACTATCAAGTTTAGTGTATTTAAGCACTTTAGAAGCTGAGATATTAGCCTTACTGTAAAATGGATAAATTATAGAATAGTATCGCCACGTATCAGATAACACGCACCCAAATTAAATCAGATTCAATTATATTAATTGAATCTGTTATACACAGCAGAAGCTGAGATATAATTTCCCGTAAATGACAGAAATCACCGCATAGCAGTGCCATTCAGTTTTTAAAATTTTTATATCTAAAAGTGCACTTAAGATAAATCTCAAGCAAAGACAACTTTCAATAATTACAAAACTACGAATAAACACCATAAAATGCAATTATTCAAAATTTCGTAAATATTACCAGGCATGAGAGTGCAGAAAATTAAAAAACGAGGAAACACGCGTGTTCATAAAATTAATTTTAAAAGAAAAATAATGCGCGCGGGGAACTCTATACAAATGTATGTTCATAAAATTTATTTCAAATGAAAAATAATGCTCACAGGAAAAAAACTATACAAAATATTTTAAAAGTGACAAATTAAACTAAAAGAATAATGCACATCAATACAATAAAACATGTGTTTAAATAATAATAATAATAACAATAATAAATAGCTAGCAATGAACATTTAATCATTGGCTGGGTGGTGGAAAATGGGAAAGGGGGGGGGGGGGAGTAAAAAGTAGTTCATGAGAGAAATATTAAACACAATTCTACTCCTTTATGGGTTCTAGAATATCGTAAAGTTTAAAATTAATATTGTGGAAGGATAAATATTCAAAAATAAAAGGCTTCCCGCAGAAAGTTTGATCGGCAATGGTTAGAGATGAAAAGGGAGGGGGGGACAAAAAAATTACATGAGTGAGAAATATTGAATAATTCTGTTCTTTTATATGTTATAGAATCTGATAAAGCATGTTTAAAATGAATATTGACATTTATATTTTGGATGGAAAAAGATTGAGAATCTAAAGTTTTTCGTGGAGCGTTTGAACACTGATCGTTATTGGAGTTTGATTTTAACAAAATAAAAAACCATGGAATTAACGAAAATCGTGGATCCGCGGAAAATTCTCATGCCTGATAATAAAAATTTTATATATACAATTGAAGAAATTTCAACCAACAAATGCTGAGATGTAGCCACACGGAAAATAACAAAAAGTAATTAATAGTAGCGCCACCTGTCGGCCGATAAAATCCTCATTAAATCAGCAGTCTTTTTTATAATGACCATTTTACTATCAAGTTTAGTGTATTTATGCACTTTAGAAGCTGAGATATTAGCCTTACTGTAAAATGGATAAATTATAGAATAGCATCGCCACCTATCAGATAATACGCACCCAAATTAAATCAGTATGCTGTTATATTAATTGAATTTGTTATACACAGCATAATATGAGATACAATTTCCCATAAATGACAGAAATCACCGCATAGCAGTGCCATTCAGTTTTTAAGATAAATCTCAAGCAAAGACAACTTTCAATAATTACAAAACTACGAATAAACACCATAAAATGCAGTTATTCAAAATTTCGTAATTATTACTTTAAAAAGCCAGTTCTGTGGTGCTTTTTTTATTATTAAAGATAACTTTCGTTTACACTTGCTAGATGTAATTGGTGTTTAACGGCCCTCTTCACTCACCGTCGCCGGATGCCCGAACCAATGTTATTCTATAGGAAAATTTTCTTTACAAATAACTTATTAACTGATACATATTTTTAAATTCTGTTTTCACATTCAGAAAATTCCCAACTGTTAAACTGACGGACCTTTTTTAAAAATGTATTTTTTTAATATTTTATTTTGAAATTGCAAAATGAAAAAAATTCCCATATTGAAAATTCGTATTTTGCAGCTTCAAAATAAAACATAAAAAAATAAAAAAAATATTTTTTTAAAAAAGGTCCGTCAGTTTAACAGCTGGGAATATTCAGAATGTGAAAACAGAATTTAAAAATATGTATTAGTTAATAAGTTATTTGTAAAGAAAAATTTCCCATTGAATAACATTAGCTTCGGCTTCCGGCATTGAATAACATTAGCTTCGGCGGCGGTGAGTGAAGAGAAAGGTTTTATCTCTCTCTCTCT
Organism: Salticus scenicus; assembly: GCA_963930645.1. Taxonomy (NCBI): domain Eukaryota; kingdom Metazoa; phylum Arthropoda; class Arachnida; order Araneae; family Salticidae; genus Salticus; species Salticus scenicus. Next base: position 7,785,815 of record OZ005660.1, on the reverse strand, counting down.
GTGTGTGTCTCTTTTCTTCTTCTTCTTCTTCGTTTTTTCTTTTTTTAGTTATTAAAATTCACAGGGCGAAATTCGCAGGGAAATGGAGAATCAGTAATCACACGTGGTGAATGATTCTCTACAAACATGAGTTGTTGCCCATCAGCATCTAATAGTTCGCGTAGTTGGCACTTGGTTAGTTGTAGTTGGTCCAACCTCTTTTGTTTTTGTCCCCTCAGTAGGCATTTTATTTGTTGGGGTAGCTATGGTTGGCTCACCATAATGAACAACGTTATGAGTCCAACAATTATTGATGTGTAAAATTTACATATAACGGCTCATTTCTAACCATTTCGTAACTCAAAAGAAAATATATAATTTTATTCCACGCATTAACCCTACAAGGCACCCAGTTCCATATGTGGAACACCGGCTTTAATCGTTCCTATAGCTATAAAACTATTAGTAGCGGCATCTCTTGACATCTTGATAGAAGCTACTCACATTTAGCAATGTAGTAATACGAATCTTTAACTAAAGATGTCGTTCGTGTTTTTGTTATAGTGCACTCAGTGTGAAATTTGAATGACAGTGATACGTTAGTCGTTTGTCTGAATTCAAAAATAAAAAAAGAATAGTTATTGAAGAGTTTTGACTCGAAAAAAAAAAAAAAAAAAAAAAAAAAAAAATACTGTGTGTTATAACGAAGTGTATATTTTGCAGAGGTAAGTTTTTTTTTTTTTTTACATTACAATAGTAAACGTATTAGTAAATCATATTTTTGTGTATGTTCCACATACGGTACGTTGAGCTAAAAAGTTGATTTTTCCGTAAAATATGGTTTTATTTTTATAAGTTTTCCCTATCTTCTGATCACTAATTACAACCTATATATTTTTGTCGCGCACTAAAAAAAAAATTTGACCCTTGTAGGGTTAAAGTACTGTTGAGGATGTTGATTATTCACAAGAAAGTACAAAAACATAAAATAATAAATGTCAAAATGTATTGCCAAATTAAAATACTACATATAGGCTGGTTTCTCATCGATTGGGCCATCAGTCTAACCAACGGTGATTTATAGCCGTTGGTCAGCAAAAAACCCACCGTTGTTTCAATGTTGGTCCATATAAATTTTGTTTGTGGGGTTTAGTCTAGAACTGAAAAATAGGATATTGTCCATTACCCAATTGCGGATGTATTTTTAATTCAAAGTAATTAAGAATTAATAAGAGTAATAATTATGTTGAGTTAATTCCTTGTTACAATTTTTCAAAATAGGGACTGTCCTCAAATTTCCAAGGCATGCCGTCACCCTAGTTAAACTATAGATATAGTAATAAGACATAGATTGATCAGCGAGAGGGAAAAAGTGATACCTTTTTTTTTCGGGAAAAGTCACTCTAATGGCTGCCTTTTCCCGAGTAAATCACACACAGGAATACACACGGATAATTTAGTAAATAAAATTTATGAATAATTTATTTACTAAAGGTGGATGAAAAACTCCAGGTACAGTTTCAAATTCATTTTTCTTTTTATTCCTTTTTTCAATACTCTCTAATGGCTGATTTTAGAACTTTTTTTCGGCATCAAAATTTTTTGCTCGATAACATGGGGATGATAGATCTATATATATTACTATATCTATGAGTTGAACCTGACTTTCTGAACAATAGCAAGAATGCAGGCATTTGAATATGTAACCAATCGATATCCTACGTTTCAAAAATGCAATTAAACGTAAGTGCAGTCCCAGCACGATTCTTTCTAATTTTTTTCTTTTCAAATTTTTATCACCTGAAGTGTACTTAAGACAAATCTAAAGCAAAGATGAATGAAAACTTTCCTTTACACTTAGATATAAGTAGCGTTTCAAGGGTTTCCTCTTTCATTCTTTTTTTTTTTTTTTTTTTTTCCTTTCCTTCACAACTAATATTTACTCGTAAGTTTTCTCTTTATTACACTTTATTTTCACACATTTTTCTTATTTATTGCCATTTATAGCTATTTTAGTTACGATCTTTTTTCGCGTTTTATTTTATTATTATTATTATTATTTTAAAGATATAAAATTCCGAAAGGATGATTTAAATATAACTTCAGAACAGATATCTTCTATATGCAAAAAAGTTTTTTATTTAATAGCACACAAGCATGTGAAAATTGTTTTTAAAGTATTACTTTATTTTGGCTTTACAGTATTTTGTTAATAACATTACAAGAAACGCAATATTTCGAAAAAATTTCTGCGGTATAAATGTTTTCATGATAATGATTTTCTCTTTCTTCTATATTCAACAGAAGAAAGTATTGGATTCGTAAAAACCTTCGACTTTAAGTTTTCGATGGATATACACGTTTTTGAAGGTCCAAAACACGATTTGACAATTCTAAGAAAAGGATTGTCTGTGACAAAAATTTCGTGTCAGCTCTAGCTCAAGAACTAATCGACTAACTTTAATACAAATTTATATGTAGTTGTACTTTGACGTATGACTATAGATGCAAATAGACAATTTGAACATTTTCTGATTTTATTTTTATATAATAGAAAATGAATAGGTAAGAAAATAAATACATACATTTTCTTTATTTGAAACCTAATTACGGATTTATAAAAATTTTAACATCGCACTATTTACTGTATCGAGAAAACGCAGTATAATATATCGTGACGTCACTCTTTATGACAACAAACAGAAGTAATCGTTGTTTACATTCGATTTCGTGCTTTGCTTCGCTTCTTTGAATCAGCGAAATAGGTTTTGTATGTTATAATAATGACGGATATTAAAAAATCGTAGTATAAATATTGTATTGTACCATTTTGTACTAATACAACGGCTAATGATTTTCAAAAGTTATTCTTTAGCGTTCCACAGGATCCTATTAAACGAAAACATTAAACGAACGCCATGAAAAAAAAAAAATAATAATAATTGAAAATAATGATGATGGAAAATGGTGATAATTATATTAAATGATTATAAGATGGAAAAAAAGTGCTCAGAAATCGCATAAACGATTGATAATTACGAAAATTATAACGAATTGCTGCTTTCTAACCAGGCTAACAAAATGTAAACATTGAAGCATCATAAAGTGTGACGACAGGCAGCGTTTTCAAGTCATGTGATTTTTTGTTAATTTTAAAGTTATTTTTCCAATTAACGAGAACTTTTTTTGCATTTTTAATAAACTTTTTTGAAATTCATGGGCCTAAAACTACAAGAAAAATAGGATTTCCTTCAAATCCCCCATGTGTGCAAATTCCTCATTGACCAAGTAGTGTTGCCATCGTGTTTTTCATAATTTATACTATGACAATACAGGGCTAAATTTCTTATACATATATATGTGCACAAAAACACAATGAGAATCAATTTAGGCCAGTGATATTGAAATTAAAAAGAATTATTTACAGCAGTAATAAACTAAACGAAACTAAAATTTTCTTGTTCAATAACCTTTAACCCTTTAACGTTCACTACTTAATTTATTTTAAAAATTACTAAACTAATTTTAAAAATGGCTTTTAGACACATACCTGATCATAAATATTTAAAAAATAAAAAATTAGCATTGTTCCTTTTCGAGATATTTTCGGTTTGAAACATCTTAAGTAAACCTTATTAAATTCAAATAATATTTAATTTAATAAATAAATCACTTTATAAGTAAACATTATCGACAACAAAAACTCGTAAAAGTTGCATAGATCCCAACATTTCAATTTATTCCGGATTATTTTAACCCTTTGCGGTGCAAGGTAATTCGGATCATTTAAATTACACTGGCACCGGAATTTACGAACATAATTAAAATAGAAGAAATTTTAAATTTTCACCTTAAAAAAAGGGCTATTTCTGCTATGTTATAAGTGTAAATTTTTGCTAAAAAATTTTCGGGATGAGTTTTTGCACTTGAGAATTAAAATTAGGTGTTCCATCAGCGGAAACACTGCGACTGAAAGGGTTAATGGTTAAGATTGTTAAAAAAGTATTTTTCTGAAATGATTGGGCTATTGGCGTCATTGAGAATGATGCTGTAAAAAAACCTTACAATATTTATTAGAATGTTTATTAGAAATTATAGAGAAAAATAACGTTTTAACAGAATTTTTTTCTCTCAGCGATGTTTCTATAAATAATTCCATTAATTTCTATACTTTATTCACAGTGATTTTTATACGCGGCAACAGTATTACACAACAAGGTTATAAAAATAAACATTATTTCTTAATTGATCTGCTACTTGAAAATAAAAAAAACTTATTAAAAAATAGTAAAAAATGTTTGTAAAATTTCAACCTGTTAAATAACCGCATTAATAAGACGTTATTGAAAAGGGTAAACGGTTTTGTTTATCAGAGATATTTGGCTTCGTTTATCTTTCATATTATGTAACTTTCCTCAAGTAATCAAAAAAGTTTTCTTTTACTTTCACTTTACTACAGATAAGTTATAGATTCCCTTTTAACAGCTTAAACAAAGCCACAACAGAATGTTTTCCTGAGATGTGAAGTCAAATTAATTCTTTTTTCACTTTCTCTTACCCATAAGGTAGGGAAAGTATTGTTTAAGGGTTAAATTTTCGAATGTGAGTTTTTGTTATATTTACACGTTTTGAGGTCCCCATAATCCGAAAATAATGTTTTTAGCGGTTAGTCTGTCTCTGTGTGTGTCTGTTATCAGCATATCTCAAGAACAAATAGTAGCAGAAATTCCAAACTCGGTATTCCAAATGTGTATGATATAGGGATGCTACACTAAGCTTTTCGTTGAGATGAAGCAAATGATTCGTGTACAGGGATACTCAAAAGTATTCAAATACATTACGTCTATGAGGGAAATTGCAGGTAAATAGAGTTTAACATCTATAGACTGCACTAAACCAAATGAAATGAATATATAATTTTTACATGCATAAAAACATGCCTCATGTAGAATATGGCAGGGAAATCATTCACTGTTCATTTACAGGGCTACACAAAAGAACTAGATTATAGTGTGACAATAGCTGAAAATTGATGGAAGTGCATTTCAGGTTGTGCCGTATATTACTACTATAGGATTGTATTGTATTTAGGTGCACCATGTGGTTTGTACATATTCTTCAAAAGATATACAGGGCTGCCAATATTTAAGCCAAAACGTTCGTTTTTATTGTTAGTGGAAGTGCTTTACTATAATATTTTACCATGTCCAGGAAAGCTGCTCAGAAATGGAAATGAATTCCTCATAGACATATGATAAATAATGTATGTTTTTAAGCTAAATAGTCATCGCTTGTTCTTTGTGTATTTTCACGTTTTGAGGTTTCCTGATTACCAAAGTCAGGTTTTTTAAAGTTTGATTATTGTCTGTGTCTCTTAGAGTAACTTAAAAACGAATAATTTCAAGAGATCCAAAAGTTGTTAAAATTTTCAAATTAATATATATTTGTTGCTAGAAAAGTTTGAGCAAGACTGATAAGTTTCAAAGAATGTTGCATGTGAAAGTTGCCTGGATAATTTTAAGTGAACTTTTAATGGTGCAGTAATGAAACGGGGAAGGGGGGGGGGGTCACACAGAACTAATTATCATATAAAACTTTTCCGAAGCCTAATTTGAATTATTTTAACCTAGGTTTACATAACAGTACTCGTTATGTTACTTCTTAATTTCCAACCTGTATTTATAGTATTAAATTTCAGGGTAAGAGAAAGTCGTGTGAGTGACACACCAGATTATTCTCTCTAATAAATAACTAATTTATGTATTCATTAACCGATCTTCAATTCAAACTATTCATTAGTCTTCAGAGTGTTAAAATGGCGTTTTTCTTCCCTTAATGTTTCTACAAAGAATCAACCCCAATGACTTAAGCTTTTTCTTTCAATGGTTCTTATAAGTGTGAAAGATATTTCACGAGATTTATAAGCATAAACAACATATCCTAATTGTTTGATTTGTTAATTGGACGTAAAACGATTTATTAAAAACCGATATATATATATATATATATAATCAAATAAATGCTTTAATATAGCTTTATTAAATAAGATAAACAGCCTCGTTTATCATTGATTGTATGCAACTTTCGCCAAATCACAAAACAAATCCATCTCTCTATACTATAAATAAAACATTATTCCTTTTAAATACAGCCACTTAAGAAAATGTTTTCCTGAGATGTGAAGCCAAATGAATTCTTTTTCAGAATAAATAATATATATTCATTAACCGATATACCTTAATTCAAATTACTCATTAAACCTAAGACTGCTAAAAAAGCACTTTTTTCCACTTACTCTTGTTTCTACGAATAATCAATCTTACAGATTTAAGCCTATTGCCTATAATGGTTCTTAAATGTGTCGTAGATATTTATATGCATAGCACGAGATTTATAAGCATAAACATTATTCTTTAACTGATTTGCTAAATGGACATAAAGCTGCTTATTAAAAATCTATAAAAATGTAATCTGGCGCGTTCTCTTACCTGCATTTCAGTACCATAAAAAGACATACTGTACCATAAAAAGACATACTGTTCATATTATATATGAACGTGCTTTAAAAAACAGTGGAAAATAGTTTTAGAAAAAGAAAATTTTTTATCTGACATGTATACATATGTGCATACACTGTGTGAACAATGAATGGGGGGGAGGGGGGGGGGGGGGTACAACCTCTTTCAATACGCCTATCCCACCGTTTAAATATAATATCTACGTTTATAAACCAATTAAGGCTGTTATTAAGTTTAAAAGTTTATTCGAAAATGTCCGAAAACCTTTCAAATACTCCATTCCTTGAAATTTACCAAACTTTGTAAAAATTTTCAAGTGGTAACCTCATATGATGTTCAAAATGAAAATTTGAAACAGATAACACACATAAGCACAGACTGATCGAAAAAAAAAAGGGGGGGGGGTAAAACACGTAATTACTGGGGGGGGGGGAATCAAACATTGAAAATTGGAATTCAGATTATAATTTTTACCTACCATATCGGTATTATCGTTCCTAAGCAGTTTTCCTTGACCTGATATTAGTTTATAAATAATATACAAATCACATGGCGTACTTAAATTTACCACGATAGGAAAAAGAATGACACAACTTGAATACATTTGCAGCAAATTCTAAGTATACCTAGTATATCGGCATTCTTTTGCAAGACCCTATGAACGACTGATGAATGATTTTTATACTATGTCATATCCCAAACTAAACATGCTTTCTTCGTGAGTTGTCCGAGAATGAAAGGCGAAACTTACAAAAATTCAATAATTTATTCACAGAAAGTTCCAAAAAAATACAGGTCTATAAACAAAGTATCAGCTTCAATTCAACCAGTAAACACTGCTTAAACAACAGCTGTCAATAGCAAATCCACAGTACACACTGTATAGCAATAACACATAAAGCAAGTCTCTTTCAAAGAGACTCAAAGCAATCCAACATTGGCAGAAGCTGGTCTCAGACTGAACTGAACTGACTGCCTTGGCGAGAGAGCGTTCCTTATATACCCCTGTAGAAAAGTGTGGAAAGTTCCGGAAATTTCCGTATCTCATCAGCCAATGAGATTAGAGCTTCCATATTTGGTATATCCCTTAAAAGGATTTTCTCGCCAAGGTCGCCAAAAAATCGCCAAGGTGGGGAAAAGTCGCCAAATTTGGCGCCAAATCCATTACCTGCCTTATTGGGGCTTTTTAATGCGTTTTTAAGGGAAAATAAGGCTATTTCAACGCTAAAACGACTAGAAATGCACACAATTAGCACTTTATCAACTTACTAAGCCTCTTTGAAAGAATTTATACAAAAATAAACACAATTATTTACAATTTTGTAACAATATATATGCAATAATATAGTAATATAATATGATCAGTGCAAACATTTGAAATTTAAAGATGATTTAATTTCAGTATTCAAACAATTATTCTGATTAAAAATGAAGACCACCCAAATCAAACCAAAAAATAAATAAAGTAAAATCTAAATGAATTATAGCAAATTGGAATGAGAAAAAAGCATTATTTGCATTAACGTTTTCAAGGGCCTGGTAGAATGCAAATATGCTAAAAAATGGATGTTTTTCTGTCACAAAGAAAGCAAAAGCTAAGAATTTCTTTGTTCTCAGCCCCGAAACACCCATTGTAAATAAAACCAGAAAAAACGAAGATCAAAATAAAACTCTTCACTACAAATGATAATCCAATAACCATTTAAAAACGTAGATCAAAATAAACTCACTACTACAAATATTAATCCAAAAATTACTTAAAAAATTATTATTGAAAAAGAGGCAACTCATAGTTATGAAAAACGAGACACATGTGAAATTTAACAAGCAGATATTAGTTAAAAGCACAGTTAGTCAGCTCCAAATTAGCAGTGAACATGGAGTAAAATAGAGAATTCACAACCCTATACAGGTTGAATCCTTACGTATATACTCCTGTATATATAAAAGTCAATTTCATTTTCTTTAATGCAGCCTAAAGCACCCCCCCCCCCCACCTAAAAAAAAAAAAATAATTATAAAATAAATAAATAAATAAAATAAAATAAAATAAATAAATAATCCTTTATCATTATATGGTGAAAAGAAAATAATTTTTGCAAATGTATAACGTGTTAAAGAAACCTGTTAATACAACATTACTGAAAGTAATAAAATGACTTATTTATTATTGATTTTATAGAACGTTCTTGAAGTGATCAAACAAATTTATCAAGAGCTCTCAAAACTAGAGCCCCTAAATAAAATAATAGGCCGGCGCATCACCGCCATTTTTTTTGCCTCCGAAGAGAACAGCATTTCCGCTTGGCGTCCTTATCGCTTCCCTAATGATTATAAGAAATCTTGATCTGAAGCTAATCCGTTCAAGATGAGAGCAAGAGCAATAAGCAACAATAATATTCCTAAAAACACATTTTTTCAAAGTACATTCTCAGGATGCCATTTTATTCTGAGGATATCCTATGGATGTACTGGGGTAAGATGTTGTTAGGGCGGTTTCTGTTTCTTTCACAAAATGTCGCCAAAACTCAAATACACAGTAATAGAAGGTCTGTAACACTTTATATTCACTTATTCAATGATTATAGCAGTTTATCGCTAAACAAACTTCCATATCATAGTTTACTTAGCTAAAATTATGAAATATAATAAAACAAGTTACTTTAAAGTAACGTAAGACGATAAAAAAAAAAAAAATGTCGTTTGTTTATCAGAGAAACGCGCTGGGTACACGTGGCAACCCTAAGGCAACAATGCCTGATGCGCCAGCTCGTATATGTAGGAGCCTTACTCAAAACGAATAATTTCATGGAAAACCTGACGTCGAAATTTTTTATCACGTCATTCTTTTTTCTATTGAATATATTAGAAGAAAGTAATAAACTAGTTGGTATGGGTAGACTCTGCTCAGTTCCCCCTTCATATATACATATATATGTTCTCATAAATTTCTAGTGCAAGACACATTATAATCATGTTAAGAAAAATGAATTCGACCAAACGATTGACACAATGACTGAATGAAATCCCCGCCTAATAGGCTATCCACCGTTCACTTCAATATATTTATCTTATTCTAGTTTATTAATTTATTTTATTAGGGTCAATTTCGTATTAGGTTGTAACATATGAAATGTCCGATTTTCATGGTCTACTTAAAGAAAGAATATATTTTACAGAACAAACTTTATTAATCAAAATAGGAACCATTAGCTTCAATACACTTTTTCCAACGAGAAACAAGTTCTTTTTATGCCGGTATTATCATAAAATGTAGTCATCCTAGAGGCAACAAATTCATTGAATGCCGCTTCAGCATCCTTTGGATTTCTGAAGCATTTCTCCTGCAAGAAGTTATCGAGATGTTTGAAAAAGTGAAAATCTGTAGGTGAGAGGTCAGGTGATAATGGTAGATGGTCTAAAACATCATAGTTTAACATGTGTAGCTTTTGACGAGTGATCATTGAAACATGCGGTCTAGCGTTATCATGGAGAAGAATAGGGCACTTCCTATTTGACCAATGCCGGCCGTTTACGTGTAAGTTCCTGGTGCATTTCATCGATTTTTCTACAATATTTCTCCGCTGTGATGGTTTCGCCTGGTTTTAGAAAGCTATGGTGAATTAAACCAGCTGAGGACCACCAAACAGTCACCATAACCGTCCCTTGATGGAGTTTCGGCTTTAGGAAGTGTTGTGGAGCCTTGTCAGCATCCAGCCACTGCGCTGAACGTTTACGATTGTCGTATAGAATCCACTTTTCGTCACAAGTTACAATTCAATTGAGAAAAGGATCATTTTGGTTGCGAAGAAGAAGGGCAGACGAGATTTCAAAACGTTTGCGCTTCTGATTCTCATTCAATTCATGCGGTACCCATTTATCCAATTTTTTAACTTTGCCAATCAATTTTAGATGACGTGAAATAGTTGTAGGAGATACACCTAGTTCTTCTGCATAATCTCTAACAGTATTGCCTGGATTTTTTTTGCAACTATCGCTCGTAAAACTTCATTGTCCAGAACAGTCTCTGGTCTGCCCCGGTCTTCGTTTGTGAGACTCTCATCCCCAGTTTCGAACTTTGCATACCAACGTCGAATGGTACGTTCATTTACAGAACCGTTTCCAAATGCAGCATTAATGTTTCGGGCAGCTGCTGCAGCATTATGCTTACTTTTCCACTCATACAAAAATAGCACTCTAAATTCTCTAGAATTCATCCTACGATTAAAGCTATAAACTTACCACCAAATCACAATATTTTTATTTGAAACACATCAGATGAAAAAGACAAGGTTTTCAGCTTTCAAATGATACATAATTAACGACTGTATCAAAAAAGTTTATAAGGAACCAAATATCAAAAATTTTACTGGTGATAATCGGACATTTGATATGTTACAACCTGATAGTTTAGTTTTCATGCTATTTCCAATGCAATAATCCTCAAAATTCATATTTATATGGAATATCGCCCCATTTTGCTATGTTGATAAAATCTTAAATTTCGAATAACTTACGAAATTTCCCTATTAGAATATTTGTAGTCCATCATGTTCAAACAAGTATCGTATATGTTATTTTAAAGTTGTCTGAAATATTTGTGGTCCTCAAAATGGACGTTTATGCTCAGTTTTGTCCTATTCTGCCATGTTAAGTATATCGTAAATTCCAAATAACTTACGAAATTTTTAAATTTAAAAAGTTCATAGTCGGGGATGTTCATGCCAGTATCCAAAATGATATTTTAAAAGTATTCTGACAACTTTACGATAAAACTATCCCTCAAAATGGACGTTTATGCGAAATTTTCCCCTATTCTGCCATATTAAGTAAATCGTAAATTTCCAATGACTTACGAAATTTTTAAATTGGAAAATTCATAGTCAAGGATGTTTATACAGTCGAACCTCGTTAACGTGAACATTGTTAACATGAATTACTTTTAACATGAACTGTTTCCACAATCCCCATTAAAATAGTTATATGAAGATTAGTTACTGATAACATGAAAATTTTTTTTATCCCCCTTGAGATTCACGTTAACGAGGTTCGACTGTACCAGTATCTTATATAATACTTTAAAAGTAATCTGACAATGAAAATATTTCTCTAAAAGGACATTTATGCGAAATTCTGCCGTATTTCTGTCATGTTAAAAAATTCGTAAATTTCGAATAATTTGCAAAATTTTCAAAGTACCATGTTTATAGTTAATGGTGTTCATCCCGGCATCAAAACTGATATTTAAAAGCTGTTCTTACATCTTTACGATAAAAATATTTCTTTTCATGCACGTTTAAGTGAAATTTTGCCCCATTCTCCCTCGTTAAGAAAATCGTATATTTAATCGTTATAACTTCTGAAGTTTTTTAATTCGAATGTTACAAATGAATGGGGTTCTTGCCAGTGTCGAAAATAATATTTTAAAACTGGTCCGACCTCTTTGCGATCATTTGTTCGTGAGATATTGTGTGCACAGATTAACATGCTAACGGACTAACAAGCTAACAGACACCCTACAGACGGACACCATACCCATTTTGATGTTTTTGAATTCCTCACACCTGAAAACGTGTAAAAAAGTCAAAAAACCAAGGTCGAAAATTTTCACGATTACCTGAGTTCCCCATACCTATGATGGGGAACCAATAAGATATCATGTTACAATGTGTTAACCCTTTGAGTGCTGAATACTCGCGGCCTATGCGGTCCATACGGACGGCGCGCGGTTGGCGCTGACGATTCAAGAGGGTTTATCATCGTCTCCTTAAATCAGTAACCAAAGAAACTGTACAAAACGCCATGACCACGACTAGAAGCAATCTTCGCAAAATGGGACTTAAAGGTGTATATTCTTCAATTTAAAGTATCAAAAGTGATTAAAAATGTTTGTTTGTCAATTTCATGCAAGTAGCATTCATGTAAGTAATATTTTGTTGAAAATAAATGAGAATCAAGTTGTCTCATTCTTATCGCGGACGCGCTTTAATGCGAGTGTTGCATAGTACACTAATCATTTTTGCCGGGCGCGTATTTGCGTCCATAGTCCATACTGATAACATCTGCTAAGCGCGTATTTGCGTCCATAGTCTATATTAATGACTTTCGCTGGACGCATATGTACGTCCATAGCACTCAAAGGGATAACGATTCTATTTGCATTATATATTCTTTTATTTCAAATAAATAGAATTTATGTACAAAAAATAATACTGCTTTTCTATTCTTTTTAGAAGCTTAAGTTAAGCCGCACTTAACCATATGTTTTTCTAAAGATGTCAAGCCAGAATTTTTTCTGACTGGCTTCAGAAGAAAATTGATTACTTCATCAATCAATGTACTCCATTTTAGAAATGCTATCAACGCTAAGTGCCGCAAAACAGCATTATGTTTTGCAAAACCTTTTTTTCGTTATTTTACGGGAACAAGAAAAGTTTTAAAAAATAATTTTTTTTTTTTTCCTTTTTGTAAACCATTGTATGCTAGATATCTTAAGCATATATTTCCGGACATATTTAGCTTCTCAGCTTTCTTGTTTGATTAATTTTACTAGATAAAAAACAAGCTTTCAAAAATGTATATTTGTTGTAAATTATAATTGTAATACTTTTAATTTCTTCTATATTCAATAGAACAGAGTACTGGATTCTTAAAAATTTTCGATTTCCGGTTTTCGATGGATTTATACGGTTTAAGAGCTCCCAAAATCGATTTGACTATTTTTTAAAGATGTCTGTCTGTCTATGTGAATGCGACAAAAATTTTGTGGAGACTGTATCTTAGGAACTATTGCACAGAATTGTTTATAATTTTGTATGTAGATGCACAATGCATATGTTAGTTTCTGTTAACTTTTCATGCCAATTGCTGAACAGGCGGCGCTGTTATGCAGCGATTTCTGCAATTTAATGGAAGACTATATCTCAGGTTCCATTGCGTATAATCGAATAAAACTTGATATATGAAAATATCATTATGAGACATTATGCTGATTCAATTTGGGTGCATATCGGCCGATAGGAGACGCTGCTATACTGATATTTTCCCTGAGAACGCGAACGATATCATCTGCACGGTAAAAATTCCCTTCCGTTGGACATTTAGTGTAATACCTCTCTGACATGAAAATCGTCTGCATTCATAATGACAAAAATAACAAATAATCTGTACTGCCTGAAGTTTTATACGAAAATGTTGAAGTAAGTTTTATGATGACCACAACATATTAGTTTCCTTTTGGAAATGCATATTATTTTGCTTCATAGTACAAGGTTTAATTTTTTACGTTAATGCTATGGAACATTTTTGTTTGTTAATTTAAGGAAACAAACAAAATTTTTAAAAAGACATACTTCTTGAAAATCACTATTCGATGACTTAATATATTGTTTAATAAAAAATATTTATATCTCAACAAGAATATATAATATCGAAATATTAAAATTCATTATGATTTGATTTTTATTTGTTCTTGGTAGATTTTCTTTATATGTATTTAGTTATTTATTAATTTATTTTGGTTCTTGCAAATTATGGTGGCATTTTATTACCCCCCCCCCCACCCTTCTTTTTAATTCAACAACAAACATTAAACAATGTAAATAATAAACAATTTAAAGAGTGTTAATTTAAGCGCAAAATTCAATATATGCAGTATCATATTCCTGCGCAAGTTGGTTGGTTGGGTTTTACGTCGTACTAGTGCTGCACTATGGGCAATTGGCGACTCAACCTTAGAGATGGTCCGGAGACACGTCATCAAAATTTTGATCCTCTACGGAAGGGATGACTCTTCCGCTTTGGTAACCGCCAGAGGTAGAGCCCCTAAATAAAATAAAAGGCCGGCGCATCACCGCCATTTTTTTGCCTCCGAAGAGGACAGCATTCCCGCTTGGCGTCCTTATCGCATCCCTAATGATTTTAAGAAATCTTGATATGAAGCTAATCCGGTCAAGAAAAGAGCAATAAGCAACAATAATATTCCTAAAAACACAGTTTTTTCACAGTACATTCTTAGGATGTCATTTTATTCTGAGGATATCCTATGGATGTACTGGGGTAAGATGTGTTGTTAGAGCGGTTTCTGTTTCTTTTACAAAATGTCGCCAAAACTCAAATACACAGTAATAGAAGGTCTGTGAACACTTTATATTCACTTCTTGAATGATTATAGCAGTTTATCGCTAAACAAACTTCCATATCATAGTTTAATTAGCTAAAATTATGAAATATAATAAAACAAGTTACTCTAAAGTAACGTAAGACGATAAAAAAAAATGTTTGACGTTTGTTTATCAGAGAAACGCGCTGGGTACATGTGGCAACCCTAAGGCAACAAAATGCCTGATGCGCCAGCTCGTATATATAGGAGCCTTAGCCAGAGGTATAGTTTTTATGGGAACATGGAGGACATTGCGACCACGATAGATTTTACGTGCATCAGCCACCATTAGTGTACACGATGGTCATTGGCCGGCTCAAGCACTGAACCCGCAATCTTCCAATTACGAGCTCGGTGCTCTACCGACTGGGCTATCGCGGGCCCCCTCGGCAAGTGGGAATACTACCATTCAACAATCTGAAATACCGTAACTTTCGGTGTATAATCCGCAGGTCAACTAAGCCAGTTTTGCACCAGAAATTTTAATTGACAGACAAAGCTATATTTGTACGAGCAGTTTTTTTTTTTTTTTTCCCAAAAAAAAAAAAAAAAATAAAAAAAAATAAAAATAAAAAAATGCAAATTTTCTGTTTAAAAAATTTTCTGGTGTAGAAATGACATATCTTACAAGCAGATTATACGCCGAGAATTACGGTAATTTTGATAGTTTTCAAAGATATGTCAAGCTAACATACTTCAAAATGTATTCAAATAATTAAAATAAAAAGGATTACATAGCAATTTCTAAACTAACATGGACTAATTGTTTTGATCTAAACTAACATGGACTAATTGAAAGTAAAAAATATTAAATTCAAACAATACATTTGTTACCAAAACTAAATTCAAAACTGGTGTACAATCAATAAGTAGATTTTAAAACTTCTTCACACACCATAAATTTTAAGCCAGCATATCCGGTTTCGAAAGGACGTAGCCTTTCTTCATCAGGTGCAAAAAAACACGTGCTATTGCCTTGGAGGCAAAAGCAAGACTGCCTTGGAGTCTTGCTTTTGCCTCTAAGGCAGTAGCACGTCTGTTTTTGCACCTGATGAAGAAAGGCTACGTCCTTTCGAAACCGGTTGTGCTGGCTTAAAATTTATGGTGTTATGAAGAAGTTTTAAAATCTACTTAATACATTTGTTAGTTTCAAAATTACATCCTGTCCTCATTTAAAGATTAATATTGACCATTTAGCAGGACGCAACACCTGACAACCTTATTTTAACAACTAAACACGCCTGGCCGACGTCCCTTTATAATAATTTTACGAGTCTGTCAACCCTTTTTAGATATTTTACATGACCGAGGACACTTTTTGACACCCTCTTTCGATTAATTTCAATTTTTAATAGTGGGAAAGAAATATTTTTTTCAAAATTCGACAATTGGTAACGAAAAAATATCACGAAATTTCTCAATTAGATCGGGGGGGGGGGGGGGGGTGTAGCACTTTCGTTTAGGCGTCAGAAAAAATCGTGAAAACAATCAAATAATTGCCGGAAAAAAAAATGTATATATATATATATACGAAATGATTTAGTCACGTTAAATACTTAAAAATTCATTTATTGGTCATGCGAAAAAATTCTCGAAATTCGTCTGTCGGTTCAAAAATAAATTAGTTGATCGTCGGAGAGAAAAAAAAAAAGAAAAAAAAAAGAAAAAAAAAAACAGTCCCCCCCCCCCCCCATCTAAGAAAAAGGCAAAATTCGCCAATCGATTGTCGGAAGGAATTTAAAAAAAAAAAAAAAAAAATTCACGAAATGCGTCGATCTGTAGCGGGGAAAATTTGTCATTTTGACGCGGAAAAATTAAACAAAACAATAGTTACACACAAAAGGATATTTTAAAGAGCGTTAATATGGCGCGTTTGAAAATAACCCGTACAGCCGTTTTTAAAAGAACACACCTACGAGACCTGAAATTGAGCTATTTATACAGGACATCTATCAGTTTACTTGGACTAATCAACTAATTCATACGAAAGTACATCTAATAGAATGTTTTTATATCAACTTTGAAGAAAATCTTTAAAGCCTTTTTAGAGAAACGAACTTCAGGTCCTACTTCCAGTTCCTGATAAAAATTGGAAAAATCATATGTACACTAGACTTGTCTTAATTCTGAAGTTTCGTGGTTCGATTGTTATTAGTTTCGGAGATACAGGCATGAAAGTGCAGAAAATTAAAAAAAGAGGAAACACGCGAGTAGTGTAAAAAGGAGAGTTCAGCGACACGGTGGAGGGACGGAGGGACGATGAGGGTCAGGGTGGAGGGATCCTCCACCCTAGACCCACCGTCCCTCCACCGTGTCGCTCAACGTCTCCTTTTTACACTACTTAGTCATCATCTTGGACGAGGGGGTGTTGCCACCGGAAGAATAGAAACTTTTAAGCGTTGCCACCGGAAGAATAGAAACTTTGGGTATCACCTTTTACGAGGGTTTCCGCGATGAGTGCTGCCATCTATCGGGGAGAAGGGGAATTTTGAGGAGTTAGATTTATTTTCCTAAATTTCGGGACTTAGTATTTTTTTTTTTTTTTTTTTTTTTTTTCACAATTTCGGGGACTTCAAAAATTTTTCGACTTTTTGCAGGGGTTAGATGACGTCACGATCTTTTGGGACTTAGCCTGAAAAGAGATACAGTTTATGAAATAAGAGTTAGAAAAATGTATAGAAAAAAGTTAGAAAGAGAATACAAAATTTAAGAAATGAGAGTTAGAATGAATAAAGTTAGAAAAAAAGAGAAGAAAGAGAAAGAAAGAGTTCACCTTGAGCGCCTGGGAGACTGCCCTCCCGAGGCCCTGCGGTGCCCCTTTTCACTCCGTAGAGCAAGGCGGGAGTTAGTTCCTTTAAAAAAAAAAAATAAAAATAAAAATAAATAAAAAATGTCAACCTGAAGAACTCATCACATAGTTTTCTGAGGTTGTCTTCAAAGCATGGGTTCAGAGAATTTTCATAGATTCGAAACAATCTGTACAATCTTCATGGATGCAGAAACAATTGATATATACAAGGTGCAGGAACAATCTTCATAGGTGCGAAACAATTGATATATACAGGGTGCAGGAACAATTTAAATAGATGCAGGAACAATTTAAAAATATATACAGGGTGCAGGAACAATCTTCATAGGTGCGAAACAATTTAAAATATATACAGGGTGCAGGAACAATCTTCATAGGTGCGAAACAATTTAAAATATATACAGGGTGCAGGAACAATCTTCATAGGTGCGAAACAATTTAAAATATATACAGGATGCAGAAACAATCTTCATAGGTGCGAAACAATTGATATATACAGGATGCAGGAACAATCTTCATAGGTGCAGAAACAATTGATATATATAGGATGCAGGAACAATCTTCATAGGTGCGAAACAATTTAAAATATATACAGGATGCAGAAACAATCTTCATAGGTGCGAAACAATCTGTACAATTTACATAGATGCAGAAACAATTGATATATACAGGATGCAGGAACAATCTTCATAGGTGCAGAAACAATCTTCATAGGTGCGAAACAATTTAAAATATATACAGGATGTGGGAACAATCTTCATAGGTGCAGAAACAATTGATATATACAGGATGCAGGAACAATATATACAAAAATTTTCACTATGGATGCTGCGGTATTCTGTAATGGCCATAAGCCAGACTGGTGATTCCATCATCTAGTAGATACCTCTTGTCATCAAAAGGAGATAAACACTTTTTGTTTTGATTAACTGTGTAGAGTTGATGACGTTCTTGTAGGATTCTGGTTTGTTGCTCATACGTGGCTATCTCCTTTTGCAGGCATTCTTGATAGTCTTGAACACTTAATTTTTTTCTAACAATGGAGGTTGATATGCCTTTTGCTGTCTTCTTTTCACCACCAGCTGACTGTATGGCATACATTTTGGGCTTTAATCCAATGAATTTGTAGGCAGCTTGACTGTGGAGTTCGTCCTTAAACTTTCCAAGGACCTTTTTGTTAGTTGTAGAATATAGCGGATGATTTTCTGGATACTCTGAGAAGTCAAAATGGTGCTGATCTTCCTTCATATCTTCGTACATGTCGGCTGTCTGGATACAGTACGTCAAGGAGTCTGTATCCGTGAACAACAAAGTTGCACGACTTTCATACTTTTTCATAACGAAATTGTAATGAAAGTCGTACATGAGCAACTTTGCTAATTCAAGGATACAGAAACCCACGTATATCGGTCTATTCATCAGGATGGTTGGTTTTGTTCTCTCCACAGCTACGAGGTTATTGCAAAATTCTTTAAAAGTTGTAAAATTCGGTGATGCAACTAATTTTTGGGCTCTGACTTCATTGTTACACAGTTCTATGTTACGACGTTTTCTCAAATTTTCGATGGTCTTTCCATAGACGCTATTGTTCAACAGTTTAAAGAAATCTTTCTCAAAACTATTGTTTGCAGATTTTCGTTTATCTGTGTTGAAGTCTACATACTTTTTTAGCCAGGGTGCTTGTCGAAATTTCAAAACCTTGTTCACTTTTAATAGCTTCATTCCAAGTTTTAGGTATAACTGTAGATTTCTGTAATGTACAACATATTCTGATTTATTGTAGAGGTTTGGAATGAGTTTGGGTGTTCCTGAATATTTTTGGTTCTGCAACAAGGACTTGGCATAGGTGGAGAGCATTTCTTCTGTCACGGTCATTTTTTCAGGTGCAAGTGGGTAGCTATTGTGGAGGTCATGCAGATGAGATGGGTACTCCAAATTCACTTCAAAAATGAAGCCTTCAGCTGCATCTTCGGGTATGTTCATGATGAAATCTTCAGTAATGTTAGAGGGATCCATCCATTGAAACTTGCCATAAGGCATGTACTGGGACATAGCCCAACCGTAAAGGTTGTTCGCATCCCAGTACATGATATAACTAGAGGGCTTACTTGAGTCGTAGTGAGGAGTGTGCGGGTTGTTTGCAACAGCAAAACGGTGTGAAATCTGCGACACACCCCCGCGCACCCCTTTTTCAATAAACAGCAGCATGTTGATATCCGTAAGCAGCTCTAGCTTAACATCAGTCATCTTCAGACAGGCTTGCCAGGACAGTCCAGGAGAGGTGTATAAATGGGCAGCATCGATGTTATAATAGTGTAGGCAAAGACTTCTGAAATTTTGGAACACATCGGCAAGAAGCAAAACATCTGTCTTCACATACAGGTCGTGATACTCGCCGAGGTTTCTTATCTGGAAGACTTCCCATACGTTTTTTGCATGTTGATAATCAGCCTCTTCAACGGCTTCATTCGTAAGTGAGTTGAAAAATGCTGAAGGAGGCGGCAACACTGTTTCTTGGAATTTGTCAAATCCGGTGATGTAGTCATAGGGATATACTCCTTTTCTGGTGAGGAGACTTAGATCGGTACTTGATTCAAACTGGTCTTTTAGAATGTTAAACTGACTAATATCCAAATTCTTCACCAACTTTTCTAACGAAGCAGGCAAAAATTGGAACGAGTCAAGAAAGACGAGCTGTACAGGACTGTCTGGTTTCTTTAAAGTGAATGATATATATTTTTCTAATGTTGTTGCGATGACTTGTATCTGATGGTCTTGAAAATGGCCTAATTCTGTCATGATATGATGGGCATCATAGTTCTTCAAGTTGTGGAAAACCACGGGAATCTTCTTTGGCTGCTTAAAATTGAGATTGCAGCTAGCATGGGCGGCACCTCTAAAAACTCCAGTTTCGTGATTGTGATCTCGAACTTTAATGCATCCGGGTAACAGGGGTTGACGACATATGCAGCACCTTGTTGCATTTTGGAAGGCCTCCTCTTCTTGGGCAGAGAGCTTCATTGGCTTAATTTCTTGGAGTTTTTCTTCAAGGATATCTTTTTCCATGAGGATATTTTCTAGAAAATGCTTGACTGCATTCTCTCCTCGATAGCTAAAGATGGGCTTCACAGCTTTGCCATCAGACCCTACGATTACATAAGCGTAACCGCAGGCTGTATGACGGGCTGTATGTTGCAAGTAGGAGTTGGATGAGGATGGAACAGCAGATGCAATAGGCTCGAGCAAACTTTCAAAATCCGCATAGATGATATAGCTGATGGGATGTTGAAGATGGGTTCCCGTGAACTCTAGTATATTTTTATCCTTGGTGGGCATCTCAATGGCTTGAGCAGTGTGTTTTTTGCAGTTTGTTTCATGGTCTTTTAACAAAAGTTCTGTCGAAAAACCATGCAGGCACCTATAACAGTAATACTGTTTGCCATAGTGTTTTGTGCGGTCTCCCATTAATCTGGAAAAGTCCCGGATTAAACAGTAGTGGTGGGCACCTTCTTCGTTCTCAATGAGTAATAAATTGATAGCTTCAACATCTTCTACTTCGGAAATTCTTAGAATGGTCACTTTAGAGTTTTCGTAGCCGAAGACGTTGATTCTAAGATTGTTCAGGTTTTCTATGAGGCCTATTTTTGAGATGGGAACAGGGTACTGAACATTACCCATCTTGATTTCCTCTTCATGAGGTAAATAGTGGGAGACTCGTTCGGGTTTTCTTGTACGATCCAAATTCAGTTTGTGTGCTAGCAGACACCATAGGAAGCACTTGTTATCGCTGTTCTGTATATTTAAGATGGCTTTCTTGGCAAGCAGTTTAGCTGGCAATTCTTGATAGCTACTCGCTCTCAAGGGGTTATATTTAGCAGACTTGAATTCTAGGTAGTAGATGTTTCTCAGCACCCAGCCGGAACCTCTCTCTAAAAACTCTTCGTAGTTTTGAATAATCTTCATAAATCCTACACTTATTTGATCGTCAATTAAGTCAGGAGTGTGTTGCTGGTAGCAGGGTGTTCTGAAGTACGCATCCATAATTTCCAGCTCTCCTTCGGCTGTCTCTCTTTCAAAGCAGACTTTTATTACCAGATACCACTTGATCGAATCTTTCTCATACAATTCCTGTAGGATGTTTTCATGTATCTCGGCACGAATAGACTCTAAAAAGATTTTCACATCGTACCGAGTAGCTTCAGTAGGTTCAATGAGCACCGTCTTAAACGTGTTCAAAGCTTGTGTATAGGGTCGTCTTCGAGAGAGTGGTGGAGGAGTCGTTTTCGGTTTCTTCCGGCTCTCACTTAGGCTATTTGAATGCTGGAGTCGCATATGGTTCATTAATGATGACTTCGAGGAAAAGGTGGACTGACATTCTTTACAGGGGTAGTTATGACTCTTTAGATGAGCGTTGTACTCGTCCAGGCGACTAAACTTTCGTTGGCATGTAGCACATTGATGGGTGGAAGTGTCAGCATCATGCAACTTCTTATGTCGGTTTAAGGCATCCTTTCTGGTGAACTCCTTCAAACACACAGAACAGGAGAAACCCTATAAAAGAATAAAAAAACGATTTTTTAATTAAAGTGTTACAATTTTTAATCAAAGTGTTACAATTTTTCGAAATATCACAAAAACTTTAAGAAATAATACATACTTTAGAAGGACCGGGCTGAGGATCTACAGATTCTTGTAATTCACTCGAGGAGTGATGCGATTTTCGGTGCCTATTTAGGTTGTCCTTTCTGGAGAATTCCTTATGGCAAATGAGACACACGAACATTTTTTCTGTGTTATGAGTTGACATATGCCGATTCAGTTTTGATCTATCCACAAAAGATTTCCCACAAGTACGGCAAACAGGTCGAACCTATAATAAGAAAGACAATTTTTTAAACTTTTGTAAAAGGGACAATTTTTAAAACTTTTCTAAAAGGAAACACTCTCATTTTTAATGCAAAATAATACATACCTTAGAAGGATCAGGTTGGGCTTCAGGTTGGGCCTCAGGTTGGGGTTCAGGTTGGGCGGCGTCGTCCCATTGGGGGTTTCGCCACTCCTCGTCATTCATCTCGGCAACATCACACAGCATATGAAATTCGTCATCGGGTATACCGAAGGAAATACCCAACTGAAAATAAACGAATAGGATGCAACTTTAAAAAATTTTAGAAAAATAAATTCTTCTAGTTAAAGATTTCATATACAAAAGGTTATACAACATAAATAAATAAATCTATTCGATGAGTCATTAAATAAACGAATCATTTTATAAACATAGGATGCAACTTTAAAAATTTTTAGAAAAAATAAATTCTTCTAGTTAAAGATTTAATTAATCTAACTTTTATACATACACGCTACTATTTTAATAAACCAATACACTATTTTATCTAAACATAGGATTAGGTATGCAAATTTTAAAAATTTTTTAGAAAAATAAATACTCCTAGTTAAAGATTTAATAAATCTAACTTTTATACATACACGCTACTATTTTAATAAACCAATACACTATTTTATCTAAACATAGGATTAGGTATGCAAATTTTAAAAATTTTTTAGAAAAATAAATACTCCTAGTTAAAGATTTAATAAATCTAACTTTTATACATACACGGTACTATTTTAATAAACCAATACACTATTTTAACTAAACATAGGATTAGGTATGCAAATTTTAGAAAAATAAATTCTCCTAGTTAAAGATTTAATAAACAAAAGGTTATGCAAATCTAACTTTTATACAACATAAATAAATTGAATAAGTATAATCTAATTGATAGCTTATCAAACGATGAGTCATCCTAAACATGTCTGAACACTAACATTTTATTGTATAAGCTATGCGATGACTCATCAAACGATGAGTCACCCTAAACATGACTGAACATGAATCTACTTGAACACTAACATTTTATTGTATAAGCGATAATTACTATATAAATCACAAAGTATAGGATGTTGGAAATTAAATAAACAACACTAGTTGATGAAAATTATAAGTAAACTGATTTTCTAGTTAATAATTAAATTTTTTATTTATAATGAATGCAAATTAAGTTTCTCATAAGTAAACAATAATAATAATAACTTTTTGATTTGAATAATATAAAAAGCACCTTTAAACGAAGTATGAGTCATAAATTTTGTAAGGAAATAAATTATTAGAATAATAAATTTTTAGTTTAAACTTATGAGAATAAGTTTTAATTAAATCTTCTAATTAAAAAGTTTTTCACTTACAAAATAATTTCTATGTCATATGATTGTAAAAAAATAAATAAACTTATTAAAATTTCTATACAAAGTTTTTCACTTATAGAATAAATAATTTCTCAGCATAAACAAGTTTTACACATACTTAAATTTCACTTTATGTAGTTTATTGAATGAAATAAAATAGATTTCGCATTTATCAAATTAAAGATTCGAAATTAAATTTATGTTTAACACATAATAAATAAAATAGATTTCCCATTTGTCAAAATAAAGATTCGAAATTCAATTTATTTTAAACACATATTATAAATAGATTTTCACTTATAGAATAAATAATTTCTAAGCATAAACAAGTTTTACACATACTTAAATTTCGCTTTATGTAGTTTATTGAATGAAATAAAATAGATTTCTCATTTATCAAATTAAAGATTCGAAATTAAATTTATGTTTACCACATTATAAATAAAATAGATTTCGCATTTGTCAAAATAAAGATTTGAAATTAAATTTATTTTTAACACATATTATAAATAGATTTTCACTTATAGAATAAATAATTTCTAAGCATAAACAGATTTTACACATACTTAAATTTCATTTTATATAGTTTATCAAAATAAAGATTCGAAATTCGATTTATTTTAAACACATATTATAAATAGATTTTCACTTATAGAATAAATAATTTCTAAGCATAAACAGATTTTACACATACCTAAATTTCACTTTATGTAGTTTATTGAATGAAATAAAATAGATTTCTCATTTATCAAATTAAAGATTCGAAATTAAATTTATGTTTACCACATTATAAATAAAATAGATTTCGCATTTGTCAAAATAAAGATTTGAAATTAAATTTATTTTTAACACATATTATAAATAGATTTTCACTTATAGAATAAATAATTTCTAAGCATAAACAGATTTTACACATACTTAAATTTCATTTTATATAGTTTATCAAAATAAAGATTCGAAATTCGATTTATTTTAAACACATATTATAAATAGATTTTCACTTATAGAATAAATAATTTCTAAGCATAAACAGATTTTACACATACCTAAATTTCACTTTATGTAGTTTATTGAATGAAATAAAATAGATTTCTCATTTATCAAATTAAAGATTCGAAATTAAATTTATGTTTACCACATTATAAATAAAATAGATTTCGCATTTGTCAAAATAAAGATTTGAAATTAAATTTATTTTTAACACATATTATAAATAGATTTTCACTTATAGAATAAATAATTTCTAAGCATAAACAGATTTTTCACATACTTAAATTTCATTTTATATAGTTTATCAAAATAAAGATTCGAAATTCGATTTATTTTAAACACATATTATAAATAGATTTGAAACTCATTCTATTTTGCATAGTATCAATCAAATTTATTTTTTAACATATCGTAAAAAGTAATAATAAATTAAAGAATTCTTATTACAATTTATAATCTCATATTTCACTAAAAATGATTAAACACAGTTAGAAAATCAATGATTACTAGATAAATATACTTACTGCATTTTCAACATCCATAGCTTGATTGTTGTTGGTGAATCCTTCCATTATAGAGGTACGGGAAAACTAAAATCCAATATGCCGAAAAACACAGTAAATGTACGGGAAGAAAATTTCGCGAACGTCGCTAAAGGAGAGAGTAAAACACGCGTGTTGCCTAGGCAGTAGATAATCTACGAATGAACCGAGAAATGACTTGCAGCGGCTTATCTAGATAAGGGGAAATACGCATGCGTCAGCCTGACTCACCCCCGTGGATCTTACGAGAAACTTCTCGAATTCTGATTCATCGTAGAGGTTGCTTCATTTGCATATTTCCCCTCGTGGATTTTCCAAGGTGATTCATCGTACAGGTATAATATCTTACGGGAGATATGAAACATACTCATTTGCATATTTCTAATGAAGAGATAATGTCTACACTTTTAATTAATGGAAAATAACAATTATTATTTCAATTTGATTATTAAAAATTATTTTTTCAAGTGGATTGCTTTATGAATAAATGGTTTTATTATATGTTTTACGAAATAAAATATATCTTTTCGAAACAATATTTTTCCCGAATATAAGTTATTAAATGCATAGGAAATGGTTTTATTATATGATTTAATAAATATATCTTTAAAATAAATTATTGAAACCCTAGAAAGTGAATCTTTTAAAAATATGTTTTATGAAATAAAATAGTCATTTCAAACTTATAAATTCATTGAATCTTTTATGAAATAAAATATTTCTAATTAAATCTTTTAAGAAATAAAATCAATAAAATATTTCAAAGACAGACAGACACAGATATTCAGTTTCAATCTATTTATTGAAATTCCATAAAAATATATACACACATTACTTATTGGATACAATTGTTTAAAGAAGTCGTTTTCATAAACACACATTACTTTTTGGATAAAGAATCTTCAATATATTTTTCATACAAGGTCATATTTAATTGTTTAAAGAAACCGTCGTTGTAATGACAGGAACAATTAATTTTTTTAACAATAGCATGCATATTTAATTTTAAAAGTATTTCTTCACGATATAATTGATATTTTTCAAACATAGATTTCATTAAACACTCGTGTGAATTTTGATCGTCTGAATTAAAAACACATCCGTCACATTGAAATAAATTTTCAATTCCTAACTGAATTTCATACACGATAAAATCGAGTAAGATTTCCTTAGCACTTTGCTCATTTTCATGAGAAATACACACAAGAGGTTTATTTAGAATTAACATAGGAAGTTGAACGGTGAATATTGCATCAATAATAAAATGAGTTATTCTCATTTTGAGTTCTCTAAGCCTAAAAATTTGATCCTTCGCCAATTTAATGAGATTCGGTTTTAAATAAAAGCCAGAAGGATTTAAAGAAAACATTTGCTGTAAAGTACAATAATCCTCATCTATGTAAGCCATTATTAATTGATTGTTAGAAATAAAACTATCATTTACTGATTCAAAATTAAAATTTTCAATCTTACTTTGAAAATAATACCATGTCTGAGCTGTCATTACAACGCCTTCTTTAGTAGGTATCCATTCACCTGTATGTAATTCTTTAAAATTACGAATGTGGATTCTCACATTAAAATTCTTTTCTATTACAATTTGTAAAAAACTGCTAAAGTTTAAATTAAATTCACCTCGTATAGGATCCCAAGATTGTTCACGTACCCATTGGTTTAACCAATCATTCACATTCAATTCTTCACACATATCTTGAGAACAGTTTTTAACAGAAGTATCACAATGAGAGTTTTTCGAAGTATCACAATCAGAGTTTTTCAAAGTATCGCATGCACTGGATGAAGCATCACTTATATCAAGTCTTGGTTTCTTTAAAGGTGGCATGATAGGGTTGGGTATTAAGTGACGAAAAGTCAGGCTGATTCTCATATCTTTGATGATAGGATTCGGTGCAATGCCGTGGGTAAACAGTTCGTTCGTAGGCTTTAACATACTGTAGAGAGAACCATGTTCTAATGAAATCAAAGTCGAAGGTGTTTTAGGCTTCTTGAATTCAATTGTTCGTTCGGCACCAAAGCTGAGGACTACGATGGGGAAAGTTGCATCTAATCCACTTTCGTTGTCTTTATGTTGAGGTATGTAGCTGTATCCATTGCTGTAGAGGTTTAGCAGAACATAGTTGAAGGTAGAAGCCGTCCATTTTTCCACTCGATCCCGCAGCTCCAATACCAGACGTGTCCAAGGGTTAGCAGGCACATGAGTTCCGCTGAAGGCATAACTCAAAGTTGAATCGCCGTATCCCAGAACTTGTCTTTTAGGCTTAAAACTTTTTCCATGAATTCTAAAGGTTGGTGTGTAGAAAGGTAAAGTTTTTAACTCGGCAAAATACCGATCTGCTTGTTCCTTTTCGATGAAGTTTGAAACATACTGGACATTCAGTCCGTTTTCCGTGAAACTCACTGCAGACATGACGAGACAACCAACACACACGAAATCAAATGGTAGACTGAGCCGTGATCGCTGATAAGCAATCTCTGATAAGATAAGACTCTCGTCACGTGACCAGAGGTAGCCAATCAGATAACTCGTGACGTCACTCACCACGTGACTGAGCATAGCCAATCACATTACTCGTGACGTCACCCTAATCAGGTGACCTCGCGTCGCTGATAAGAACTCTCCTTATCATTCATTTCTCTCAAGGTAGCCGTTGGAGTAGGACGTGTTTTCAGGTAAGTGTATTTTATTCTATAAATAATCACACGTATGGATAGATACAAATTCATTTTATTTAGTATGTTTCCCAGGTTACAGGGTTGAGTTTAACAACAGGTTTTTTTACAATAAGTTTCTTTTTCGGTTTGACAATGTTTTTTCTTGAAGACAAATATCGATTCTTAATAATACTTTGGGGTACTCCCATATCTTTCAAGGCTTGCAAAAATTCACTTTGTCCTGTAATAGGTGGTTTTTTATTCACAGAAAAGATGAAATGAAAGAGTTCCGCTAAATTAGAATGTTCCATGGTCCTTCCGTTGTAAGTAATCTCTCCTTTCGGGTTCCACTTAAACTTGTTTGAATGAGACTTGAGAAAATTTAATAAGGCTTCGGCTTGTTTCTTCATGGGTTTAGCTACAGATGATAACACAAAGGTTTCATAGTCTTCTTGGGGTTCTTGTTTTATAGACTCCACTTGTTTAGGTTCCACTTTTTCAGGTTCTTCTTCGAGTTGTTTAGACATCCAAGGCAAATTATATTCTTGCAAATCCATTTTTCTTTTTAAGAGTTCGTAGTAGTGCTGAATTTTTTCGTGATCCGGTAAAGAACTATTTAATATTTTAGCCATAGCTAAATCAAATTCCGTCATTTGCTTTTTGGAAGGCGTATGCTTAGAAAATTCTTCTTCCGGTACCAACGCATACTTAGTTGCGAATTCCATTGATGATACCGGTTAAAACAGACAATGCAGCCGGGATTAAAATATTTAAAAATCCACCGTGTTGAACAATCAATTTTTTCTTGTTGAATAAACTTCCTTTCTTGGTACCAATTTTTCGAAGAGTCGTCTTATATTTCCTTAAAGACCTTTTCTGATGAGAGGAGAGAGGCACGTTTCCTTTTAATACGTTCAGGGTACATTCGCAAATAGCCTTCACAGATCGAGTCGGTAATTTTTTTAACAAATGCTTGCGTAAGGTTTGAGGACAAGACTTTATAAGCTCCAAGTCTCGAAGTTGTTTCCTCGTTAACGTCATGATCCCAAATGAATTAAAATCGGTAGGGCTTTCCTTTTAAACCTTTTTTGGGCTCGTACACAAATTGGGTTTCCCCCGGTAATATACGCGTTCTGAGTCGCATTCCTTCGGGGGTTTCATTCCTTAAATCCACCAACAAATAAGAGAAGGGCTGTTTGGTAGCATCCTCGAACACTTCTTGAAAAAACTGAGTTGATCTCGGGTATAATTGTCTGCCCAAGTGCGTAATTTGACTCATGTCCCGACGATTTTTAAAAAGTACTAAGTATTGACTGTTTAAGGAAATACCTCTCATTTCTTTACCTTTATGAAAAAGGTTTTGAGTAATAAAAATAATACTTAAATTTAAATGGTGACTTCCTTTGGTAAAGAGGTGGGTTAATCGTTCATCACCCCCACATTCCACCATCAAATCATCTAAAATCATTAAAGAATGGGTACCTAAATATTCCCGATAATTAGAAGGAAACCCTTCCACGAACGTCACATCGGGAATTTCCTCGTAAAGCTTTTGAGAGATGCCGTAAAACCAAACGACTTTATCGGGAGGAGGGTTAAACATACGCCGTCGTTCTGCCAGTAAATCCCGCAGAAACCAACTCTTACCGACCCCCGTGGGGCCTGCTAAGAGCATTGTAAAAGGGTGTTGAAAGCGTGGAAACTCCATTCTAAATAAACACAGACACATAGGTTTACATTATAAATAGTTTTTTTATTGATAAAAAGGAGCACGTATGCGAAATCGTTTGGATACAAAATTATAGACTCGATGGTCGTTACATATATTTTCAGTTACAAACTGCTTTAAAAAATCTTTCAAAGTTTTGCCTCGACATCGGCAATAAATATAATACACACAAAATTGACCGCAAACAGCTGTGACATGACTTTGCAGTGGAAGTGGATTAAACACCACTCGTGAAAATTGAGATATATAGTTCGATATAGGTCCTTTAAAAAAGTTCGGCTTGTTTCCATAGGAATCAAAGAATTCCGCTTCCGTAGGGGAGGGTAGGTAGAAAGCCACCCAGTGGCTTCCGGCTTCTGTAGACTTGTCCACGTTGCATACAAAACATGCAGGATAACGCTCGATCTTCTTGGGTAATTGATCACTGGGGAAAACACCGGAAAAGTATTTCTTGGTCACTGGATCGTGGGATAAAATAGTGTCGATTTCTATAGAA
Source organism: Salticus scenicus (assembly GCA_963930645.1). NCBI lineage: Eukaryota > Metazoa > Arthropoda > Arachnida > Araneae > Salticidae > Salticus > Salticus scenicus. The sequence goes on along the minus strand of OZ005660.1, from coordinate 7,755,672 downwards.
TTCATTTTCAGTTGGGGAAGTCACACAACACATGTCGTGTTTTACTAATTTCTATAATATTTTCAAATTCCGCATACACCAATACAGTCGTGGTTCTTTCTAAGGTGTCTGCAAACTTGATTTCAATTCGTAAATTTCCTTGTTGCTGTAGATTCAGATGGGGTCCATCACACATGTCAGGGCTCAAGTCGAAAGCATACAAAGTATGCCCGTTCGCAAAGTCCTCTCGGGTTAGATAAATCCCAGTATCTCGATTAAATCCCGAAAACAAACGATGATACGCTCTTATATAGTTATTTTCTTCAAAATCCAATTCCAAGGGTTTGCTGGGTACAGGTTGTCCATCCACGTAAACACTTAAAAAGTTGACCTTGTGATGATAGAAATAAAAGGGATTTAAATCATATTGTCCAGTGTAGGCACTATTTTCTAAAAGTCCAATAATAATTCTTTTCGGCATGGCTCCTAAAAACACATTGTCTTGCATAAAGGATTTACTTCCGGTTGAGATCGAATAGGTCTTGCATAACACTCGATCGATGGGATACTTTGCCGTACTTTTCTCTAAGGCCTTGGCATGACCCAGTAATACACCTGGGCTCACTTTCACTTTACGTATGAAAATAGAAGCATGTTCCAAAATCACTTTGTAGTTGGGAATGGGTTTCGCCGCATCGATTTTACACATTAAGGAAAATTCAGGCTTGCTTCGGGTCATCTTAATTTTCAAGTCAACCATATTCAATAGCAATCGATTTTGTTGAAAAATATCACAATGCAAAGGTCCAATCATATCTAACGTTTTGCTTTTATTCGTGAGTGCGTAACGTATCTTCAATCCGGGGTTGTCTCCAGCAGGATCTGTAGCAGCCAAATTCTCATCTTTGTAAAAACATTCGCAGGTCAATAAACTTTTCTTGGCATCTTCTCCATAATTCAACAGCGTTTCAATATAGGCGCGGTAGGGGTAGGTGTTACTCGACGAGGAGATCACTCTTTCGTTCAGGCTAATATCCACTTGAGAAAACAAGGCGTGTAAAAATAAATTCACGGGGGCAACTGCATCCGTTTCCGCTAAGGGTGATCCATCAAACTTGGTAATTTTCACTTTCACATACAGGTAGGAAGCCGATAAATCAATATAGTCTTCACCATTTCCGGAAATATTAAATTCCACAGGTCCTCCGTCTCGAATATTCGCAAGAGGGTGGTATTCAACAAAGTATCCTTTTTCAATAGCCGTTTGCGTGGGTGGGATCAAAAATAAATCCAATTCGGATTTCGCACAGGCAGCAGAATCTTTATGGATAAGTCCAGACATCTTTAAGCGAAAATATCTTGTACCTTCACTTTCTTGGCTTTACGTCGAATGACTGCTTTGGTAGAACGCTTCCTCTTTTTATACCGGCGGCCCGATCCAATCATTGTCTTCACTTTAGTAGCGGCTTTGTCGGTTAAGGTCTGTCCAGCTTCTTTTAATCTTCGCTTGGCGGCCATTTTAATGTCTTCTCCGCGAGACAGGTCACTTAACACGTTCACGCCTGAATGAAACAACTGCTTGCCGACCGCTTTCGCTCCCGATTTGAAGAGGGGTACTGCTGCACGAAAAAGGGATCGAAACAGTCCACCGAATCCATATCCCTTTTGTAAAGTAGTGCCTTGATAATAATTTAGACCACTACCCGACTGATGGGAATAGTAATCTTCAAAAGATTTCGCACAACACTGGTAAGGAACAAACATCACGAGAGGTATTTTTGACGAAAGTGAAGCTTCACGTACGAACGCCCACGTTCAAATGGCGTGAGTTCGCCGAGGTGGTTCCTTATAACGATTTCCAAAGAGTCGAACGATTTTCGGCTGACAGGTAAATAGTGTGGTCGGTCGAATGTCTCACAAATCATTTCTCCATCTTTTCCTCTCACATTAACAATTCGTAAAAGGGGTGCTAACACATCTCCGATAATTTGGGGTTCGACAATATCCGAATAAACCAGCAACACTCTATAATGCGCACAGGGATCTGCGACATAGGTACTAAAGATAGTTTGCTCGATATTTATATCCGGCGAGGCGATTTCACCTGGTTCGAATCCCAACATCTGCGCTATCCCCTCATGCAATATCAGTTTTGTTTTATCTTTCACGTTAATACACACCTTTTTCGTGTGCGGATCATAAGTGAAAGAAATTTTATTTTTAATCTCTTCAATAGACATTGCTTTTAAAATGTCATCAACCGATTCGTAAAACCAGGGGGAATTCTTCTACCAAACGGAGATTTCTGGTCATTCAAATCGAAACCAAATAAATTATTATTTTGATTCACATTATACCAGGTGTGAGGGTAAATAAATTCGACAAGGCCTACTTCCCATTCCCCTTTCAATTCAACGGGGGTGGGTAATCGCGTAATAAAATGAGAAATTTTATTCTCAGGAAAATAATTCCGGGAACTGTCCGAAGGTAACGTCACGTAGAACGACATGCTTTCAAATGATCTTTCAACAATCCAAACACTTGTTTTATAAGGCGAATAAATCAGAGGATGGAATCCATTGGTCAAATTTGCTGGGATAACCTTTAAATTTTACTTTGTATTCCACACGCTTTTTGCGTATCCGCTTATCTAAAATCTTTTCAATCGTATAATTCTCTTTTGGTTTCACTTTCTGAAGTTCTTGAGGGTAAAAGGTTCCTTTAATGGGTTCTTCTAACAGGTCCTTGATTCGGTAGACGGGAGGGTCTCTTCTCACACATTCAGTCACCACAAACACTTCTTCCGTCCAGTTCGTTTCATATCCTTTTTCGAAGGTTAATTTCTGCTTGGAAACTCGTACAACATCTCCCGGTTGAAACATGCAGGGTTTTCTTTTCGCATTTTGCATGTCACCGTATAAAGTATCCCATACATCGCTTTCATTTTCAGCGGTTACTTCAACTGGAGCTCTCTTGATACTTGAATGGTAAGTATGATTATAACTGTGTAACAACTGATCCAACACGTCTAAATAGCGGTAGGTATGATTATGGGTAAAATATTTCCACATTTTCGTTTTCAAAGTTCGGTTAAATCGCTCCACGACAGATGCTTTCGTATTGTTATTCGTCGTAAAAAACCGCACGCCTTCTTCTTTCAAAAATTTTTGAAAAAGTCTGTTTTGATACTCTTTTCCGTCATCCGATTGCAGGGACTTGGGTTTCCTCGTTGCAAAAATAGACCGGAACGCCTTTACAATATCTTCACCCCGTTTTTGCTTCAAAGGGACCGCCCACGCAAATTTAGACAGAATGTCTATACAAGTCAGGATGTAGCGGTACCCTTGATTGAACTTTTGCAAACTGCCGAGATCCACTAAGTCGGTCTGCCACTGTTGATCGATTGAATACACTATCACTCGATTGGTCGGGAACTTTCTTCGAACAGGTTTGTGCAACGTGTATGCATCGACTCCGCTCAGCCAGTCCTGAATCTTCTTCTTCGAGATTTTGCCTTTGGCAGCACGAAATAAGGCATTTACACCACCAAAACTTCCCTCGTGACTTGGATTCTGATACACCTCCATCGTTACAACACAAAATCTTATTATGACTCACATTCACACGAAAGCGCATCATACCTTCCTCGTACGAAGATACGTTTTACAATGACTCACTAACGCAACGTCTCTCTTTATATACCTTATAAGTGCACTCACAAGCATAGCTTCATGGCTTGATAAATAAAACCCTTATCCACTTATCAAGCCGTGAAACTATTTTACCTTCGGTTCGAATCTAACCCCTGCAAAAATTCGAAAAAATTTTGAAGTCCCTAAAATTGTGAAAAAAATACTAAGTCCCGAAATTTAGGAAAATAAATCTAACTCCTCAAAATTCCCCTTCTCCCCGATAGATGGCAGCACTCATCGCGGAAACCCTCGTAAAAGGTGATACCCAAAGTTTCTATTCTTCCGGTGGCAACGCTTAAAAGTTTCTATTCTTCCGGTGGCAACACCCCCTCGTCCAAGATGATGACTAAGTAGTGTAAAAAGGAGACGTTGAGCGACACGGTGGAGGGACGGTGGGTCTAGGGTGGAGGATCCCTCCACCCTGACCCTCATCGTCCCTCCGTCCCTCCACCGTGTCGCTGAACTCTCCTTTTTACACTACTCACGCGTGTTCATAAAATTAATTTTAAAAGAAAAATAACGTGCACGGGAAAATTTATACAAATGTACGTTCATAAAATTTATTTCAAATGAAAAATAATGTTCACAGGAAAAACTATATAAAATATTTTAAAAGTGACAAATTAAACTAAAAGAATAATGCACATCAACACAATAAAACATGTGTTTAAAAAAAAAAAAAAAAAAAAAAAAAAAAAAAGTTAGCTATAGCAATCAACATTTAATCATTGGCTGGTGGGGGAAAATGGGAAAAAATGGGGGGGGGGGTAAAAAGTAGTTAATTAGAGAAATATTAAACCCAATTCTACTTTTTTATGAGTTCTAGAATATCATAAAGTAAGTTTAAAAATAATATTTTGGATGGATAAATATTCAGAAATAAAAGGCTTCCCGCAGAATGTTTGATCGGTAATGGTTAGAGATGAAAAGGGAGGGGGGGACAAAAAAATTACATGAGTGAGAAATATTGAATAATTCTGTTCTTTTATATATTATAGAATCTGATAAAGCATGTTTAAAATGAATAATGTCATTTATATTTTGGATGGAAAAAGATTGAGAATCTAAAGTTTTTTGTGGAGCGTTTGAACACTGATCGTTATTGGAGTTTGATTTTAACAAAATAAAAAACCGCGGAATTAACGATAACCGCAAAAAAGCGGAAAATCGCGGATCCGCGGAAAATTCTCATGCTTGGAGATATAATAGCCAGGAGATTCCACACATATAAACTGACCAGTTGCCCAAAACTACTTATTTTTTGGACTCAGGAGACCTTAAAATACGTAAATCAGATGAAAACTCGATATCGAATTTTCGGACCGAATACAATACTTCCACTGCCTACGGTAGTCGGGAAATAGAAATAAAATAAAATAATAATAAATAAATTATTGATATTATTTTTTATTATGTTCTTCAGAAAATTTCTTTCTATAGAAAGAAAAAAAAAAATTTCTTAATTCTGTGCAACAAATGTGTATCTTTACATATGATAGAACACGTTTTTGTTTAGCTATATTTAACGATATTAAGATTCACAACAAATACAGTGCGTATCGAAATGATAGGTCCACCCGCATTTTTCAAAATTTCGACTCTTAATTGAGAATAAGAATCACTTTTTTGTAGAGTTAATTAATCAGTAATTGTTATAACTATTTATGAAGAAATTTCTTAAAAATAAATAATTCCTTTTTATTTTATGCAAATTTTCATTTTCAGACCGTTTCGAAAAGATAGGTCCGCCTTCAGAAATTTTGCACCAATCACGTTTATTTCCAAAAAAATTGCATAAAAATCGTTGCTTAGTCTTACTGCGGGATTATGCTGGCTGCTGTGGAGGTATTTAAACAGATTTCAACATCACGTTCTAATCAAACGAAATGGGTCGTCGTTGCAGTCTTTCGCTGGTTGAGCAGGGGGAAATGGATGCATTTAAAACGTGTGGAAAATCGAATAGAGAAATAGGTAAATTTTTAAACAGATCACATAATGTTGTAAACAATAATTTGCGACTTAGAAATGCTTATGGCAGTAAAAAATCATCTTGCCGCCTGTCAAAAGTGACACCAAGACAAAGAAGGACCGTAAAGGACACCCCGTAAAGGAGTTAAAATCTGGAAATATGAGCTTATCCACTGTGGCCAGACAACAAAACCCTCCAATATCAAAATCTACAGTTCATAGAGTGGTAAAGAAGTTCGGCAATATAGTTTACGTGAAGAGGAAAGCGCCTCCGAAATTGACTAAAAAGCACCAAGAAAAGAGATTGAAATTCGCACATGAAGTGATGTCCTGGAAACAAGATTGGCATCGTGTGATATTCAGTGATGAAAATAAATTCAACCTGGATGATCCAGATGACTGCCAGTACTACTGGCACGATCTGCGTAACGATAGACAGATATTCTCGAAGAGGCAAGCTGGTGGTGGTTCCGTTATGGTATGGGCCGGATTCGGAGGTGCAGGAAAAACTGATATAGCATTTGAAAACAATCGTTTGAATGCTGCAGGCTATTAACAGCTGCTTGAACAATATTTTCTTCCACAAGCAGAGCACATTGGGGGCCCATTCTTCATGTTCCAACAGGACAATGCTCCTGTGCACACTGCAAAGTCCACTTTCGAATGGTTTCTGGATAATGGTGTACATGTTGTCGATTGGCCATCTTGTAGCCCCGACCTGAATCCGGTAGAAAACATGTGGGGTATACTCGCAAGAGCGGTGTATGCAGGCGGAAGGCAGTACAACAGTACTGCAGACTTGAAAATGGCCATTTCCTCCGAATGGTCAAAAATCGAGAAAAAGTGTTTGCAAAAACTTATAGAAACCATGCCGAATAGGATTTATGAGCTTATTCTGAAACAAGGTGGAAAAATTTCTTTATTAATTCAACATTAATTTGATGCTTGGTTCAGTGGACCTATCTTTTTGAAACAGTTTTTTCATGTAATTTTTGTTTTCCTTATTATTCCTATTATTTGTATATTATTCATGTATTATTTTACATTGAATGAAGTAATGTAGTTTATAAAATAGTACTTTGTACACAATAAAACCTTTTTTACCAACATAACTTTCGTTTTTACTGGTGGACCTATCATTTCGACACGCACTGTATATTATGAATAAGTAATATGAAGGCTTGAGAGCAAGAACTAATCTTTAATTAAACTTCATTTTTAATTAAAATAAATAAGTTTCATTATCAAACAAAATCAATATACTTTTCAAAGCGAATTTAATTTAAACTAATAACGAAGTTAGTAGCGAGTAAGGTTGTGTGTGTGTGTATGTGTGTGTGTGGAATCTCCTGGATATCTCCTGGATCTTCGAAACTAATAAAGATACAGCTCGAAACTCTAGAGTAAAAACGGAACTGGTGTACAGATGAATTTTTCAAAGTCTGGTGAAAATTGGAAAACCGGAAATGGGACATTCGGAACCGGAAATGAAGCCGTAAGTCCGTATCTCAAAAACGGCTCTAACGATTTTCTTCAAAGTTGCTATGTAAACACTCTATTACACTATCATTGAATAATGTCATTGAACATAAGCAAGTTATTTTTTTCTCTAACTGTTAACTAATCTAGGGGAGAATGAGAATGACAGCATAATATAGTACTATATTGCATTGAACTGCAATTTTACAAAGAGTAATTTCATCATTATGATGAAAATTTTGTGCTAGGAAAAATTTTGTCTTTCAAGTTCATTTTCTATTTAAAATTCATAAATAAATAAATAAATATATATATATATATATTATTTCATTAAGGATTGATTATAAGCTTTACATGAGAAAATCAATTCTTTCGTATGATAGTCAGAAATTAAATAAATGAACAGACATGCTTTTATACAATTACAAATACTGTTACTATTGGTAGCGATATTTATTTAAAAAGCATATTCTGAAAGTATATCAAATATACTTTTTGAACAAAAGTATATTGTATATTTTAAAAAATTTCAAAAGTATTTGTATATTGTATATTTTGGGCAAAAAATGGTGAGTATTTGTATATTGTATATAATATAGTTTTTTGAAGTATATTGCCCACCTCTTGAATGTTTGAACAACAAATGGCATGTTGAATACATACAGCTGTATGACATAAATATAGTCGAAATTAGTAGCTAATTAAAATCGCGCAAAACCGAATGCAATATTCAGTTTAAGTCGGAAAAAAAAAGTAGCATCGCTTGTGCTCGCATAAAAATTCCCTATAGTTTTAACATAAGAAATTATTCCTATGGTAGATATTACTTCTATAACATTCAAAAATTCAAACTATATAACAAAATGCAACCAACATCGTCGCTTTCTTTATTCTATCCTATTTCTTAAAACAATTTCTATAGATGCCACACGCACCACATAAACTTTAAATTTTACATCTACTTTTTAAGATAGCACGTGATCATGTTTTTTAAATCTTTGAATTCATTTTTTTACTTATTTTTATTTCATTTTGCACGCACACATTTTATTTCCTAATTCAAAATTATAAAAAAAAAAAAAAAAAAAATTCCATAGTGTTTGTTTCGATACTGATTTACTGATTATTATTTATTTTCTCTTTCTTTTCTTTCAAAAAAAAAAAAAATGATTTTGATGAATTTCTGGCTAAAGCAGAATTTAGTTTAGGACGGAGGACTATTAGTTTTTTTTTTTTTTTTTTTTTTAATTATAACATCTCTTTCAAATTATTCAATTATGTTTTCAATAAATTTTAGGTTTCGATAAATGTCCAACTATCGAAAAATGACACCGCAAAAATCCCAGATTGAGATTAATAGTCCTCAGTAAAAAAAAAAAAAACTTTCAATGATAATATTTTCTTATTTTCTGTCTTTAGGAAATTTCTTTTCATTAAAAAAAAAAAAAAAAAAAAGAAAAGAAAAGAAAAAGAAAAAGAAAAGAAAAAAAAATCAGGAAAACTATTTTTAATTACAACAAATTTATCTTTAATGATAAAAGAACATCTTTTCGTTTATCTAAATTTAATAATATTATTTAAAATTGATATTTATGAATAATTACCATAAAAGATTGGGGAACTAGAACTGGGAAACAAGCTTTATTGCGAGTTAAAATCGATAAGGTATTTATTATTAAGCAAAATCAATAGACTTATTAAAGAGAATTTGATTTAAACTAATAACGAAGGCAGTGAGGTTTTGAAAGCCAAAGAGCATATTGAATATAGAGTTGTGAGTTATAAATAAACTCCCAGAATTTAACAGATAATTAAAATAACAGAGTCAAATGCAAGAGCCAGCTTAAAACGAAAAAATTTTTTCATTCCGTATCCAAACAAAAAACAAAAAACAAATATTTTTATTCTGTCTTTTAAAGATTTTTTTTTTTTTTTTTATCAATAAAGAAAACTATTTTTAATTACGAAAGCCAGTCCAAAAAAAAAAAAAGATTTTTTTTTTTTTTTTTTTTTTTTTTTTTAATTCTACTTAAAGTTTATTTTTTTGCAAAATATTCTTATTTACGCAGTTTAGTATTAATTATTTAATTTAAAACAAAAGTATTTAGAAAGAAAAAAAATCTCAGGAAATAAGCATTTTTTCTTTTCTTTAAATCATCATCTTTTTTTCTTTTCTTTAATTGATTATTTTTTTGCTTTTTTAACACAAAGGTTCAACAAAAAACGTTAGTTACAAAAAAAAAAAAAAAAAATTATTTAAAGAAAAATTATGCTTACATTTTGCTTTCAACTTGATTTTTAACGAAAAAGTAAATAAATAAATAAACAAAAATAAACAAGGATTAAGCATTAACCCGTATAAATGGAGAATTTTGAGATAATTTTTTATTAAAGCAAAGAAAGTAGATATAAATGAAGTATCGAACACATTTTAATTAAAAATATGACCAGATTTATGTAGGGTCATTACATGGTTCACATAGACATTTTTTAATCTATATTAATAAAATCAGACTTTTGTCTGTAAATTTGTCGGAATCGAAAAATTTTGCGATATCTTCACGTTTCACACCCCATGAAATCCGAAAATGACTTCAGAAAATTTTGCCTGTGTGTGTGTGTGTGTGTCATCGTGTCCGTTCGCTTTTTTTGTCCGGGCATCACTTGAGAACGGCAGGATGGAATTCAACGGCGCTTGGCAGGGATTTAGGTCTTCACCCAACTTAAAATTATATCTATCAACTTTTCAGAAATTCCTCCCCGTTCCCCCCTGGGGGGTAAAAGACTAAAACACGTCTGTCCGGGCATCACTTGAGAACGGCTGGATGGAATTCAACGGCGCTTGGCAGAAACTTAGGTCTTCACCCAACTTAAAATTATATCTGTAGAAATTTTCAAAATTCTGATTAGTGTTTAAATTGTGGGTAAAAAACGCCTGCGCATGCGCCATAAATATTTTTTCACTAAAACGCTTTGAATGGAAAAATAAAATGCAAAAATAAATTTTTAAGATAAAGACTTTTTTTATTCGCGTGATTCGCACTACAAATTATGAAAAGATTGAAATGAAGTTTTGCCATCTGAGTTTCATACTTTAGTTAATTTTAAAACATCTAATTGTCGTATCGAAAAACTGTTTACACCCCAGGATTCAGAAAAATCGCCTCTTTCATTTGGTACTGAATTTGTAACGATAGGTCTGATACTTCTAATTTATTTTCCCCTTTTTCCGTTTTTCCATTGCCACTTAAATTTCATACTTTAGTTATTTTTTAAAAATCTAATTGTCGCATCGAAAAACTGTTTGCACCCCTGGATTCAGAAAAATCACCCCTTTCATTTGGTATCAAATTTATAAATATAGGTCTGATATTTCTAATTTATTCTGATATTATTCTGTTATTATTCTGATTTATTCTGGTCTGATATTTCTTAGCCGTTTTTCCGTTTTCACCGCGGATTCGGTAAAAGGTTTTATATTTATAAATATGCATTTATATATTTTTTTATTTTCGAGAAATAAAATGAAATATTTTTAATTTCACGTGGATAATAATAAAAATTAGAGAGAAAAATACCTATAAAAGTTGGTGATTTTATTTATTTATTTATTTATTTATTTATTTTTTTTTTTTATGAGGAATTTGCGCGTAGATAAATATTTTCATAGAAATATTTGGCATTAGTTTAATATTTTTATTTAATTAAGCAGTACTTTTCTTTCCTGCAGTAAAACAAAATTTTTTGTTGTTGTTATGTACCTTATAAGTTTTTTTTTTTATGTTCTCCCATTAATTGTAAATGATTATAATTTGGATTTTATTAAGATTTTTTATTTTTATTTTGTAAATATCAGAAAAGATTTTTTTTATTATTATTATTTTATTTTATTTTATTTATTTATTTATTTTGTGTATGGAACAGCTTTAGTATTGGATCCCTTTGGCAAAATTTGAAATTCGGAACCGACGTAGCTCGGACGTTTCTGGCCAAGATCTTTAATTGCGTAATTGAGATAGCCAATTCAGTTCATCGCAAAAATGGCTTAAAATATTTAAATTCCCCAAAGGGGTCCCATACTAAAGCTGTGCTTTTTGTATTTATTTATTTGTAATATTTTCCATTAAAGACTTCTGAGGTCTTGAAATTTGGTGCGTAAATTGTTTGTTTGCATCCGGCACTTATTGTAACTGGATTTCTCGAAATTCGAAATCCCCCCCCCCCTTCTAGGAGTCGGAGGGCAATAAACGGTATAACTTCAGTATAACCCAACAGCTGAATTTGACGATTTTTCTTTGGCGCCGTTTTGAAGGATAACAATGTCGTTTTGGACTGTTTGCGATATAATATGGCAGCCTAATATGTTGTTTATTTTGGATTTATGATTTTAAGTTTTATGCTTTATGATTTAGATTATGATTTTATTATTTATCATATATGATTTAGATTATGATTTTATTATTTATCATATATGATTGATGATTTTTAGATTTATGATTTAGCCATAATCGCCAACAAAAAAATCGCTAAATATCGTTGTGGGGTTATACTGAAGTCGTTCCCAATAAACATGTGTAAAAGCATGTTTTTTCCGTTTGAATTCGCTTTGAATTATCTTAGAATGGCGAATTTTGGTGTGCGGATATTGATTAAGTGTACGCATTATGTACATTAGTGGGATTTTGCAAAACTTCGAACTCACCCGCTGAGGAAGGGGAAGTAAGGAGTGGGTAAGTTGTGCCGAAGACAGTGGAGACCCAGACTCCTCACTTTGCGAGCGAGAAAACCTCTACCAATCACAGCGAGAACTTAGGTTATTAATAAAGATATGGGATTTTGACAACTTATTTAAGTTTAATGTCCAGCGAAGCGGGCAAAGCCTGCTAGTAATTAAAATAAAATTGAAAAAAATCGTGCTAAAGAAGTGGAATAGCTAAGTATAAAACCCTTTGGCGAAATTTGAAATTTTGCACCGAAGTAGCTTGGACGTTTCTCACCAAGATTTTTACACGCAGTTGCGATAGCCATTTTAATTCATCACCAAAATAACGAAAAAGAAAGAAAGAAAGAGAAAAGAAAAGAAACAATTAAAAGCTTCTAACACAACCTCGATTTTATTTTTTATTTTTAATCATCTATCATACATGCAATGTTGCTTTTTTATTTATTTCTTTATTCATTTAATCTTTTATTATCAAGGTTTTCACTAAATCGAAAGGAAATAATAATTACTTAATCTCTAAAGTTAAGTTTTGAAAGTCATAGTTTTTTAATAACTTTATTTAAAGTATGACACAATCTCTCCATATTGCTTTACTTTTTCTTTCTTTCTTTAACTTTATAACAAGACATCCTCTAAATTTGAAAGGAAACAAATTATTACGATCTCTAAAATTCTGAAATGAATTGTATTTTGATAACTTTATTTAAAACACAACCTCGATGTTTTTTTTTTTTTTTTTTTTTTTAAATCAATTCTCACAAATGATTTTCATTATTGCATATTGATTTTTTTTTTTAATTTATTAAATTTTTGGTTACAAAGTATTGTTTTCTAAAAAGAAAGGAAATAATTACTATAATCATTTAATTGTAAAATTAATAAATATATAGATAAAATTATTAAGTATAACACAACCGGGATGTTCTTTATAAACTTTTCATTACTGAACATTGCTTATTGCTTTTCTTTTTCTTTCTTTCTTTAATTTTTGGTTACAAAAAATTCACTAAAACGAAAGGAAATATTGATTACTTAATCATCAAAGTTGTGAAATCAGCTGTTTTTAATAACTTTATATAAAGTACAGTACAACCTCGATGTTCTTAAAAAACTTTCATGATTGTTTTCATTAATTCATGTTGTTTTCCTTTTCTTTCTGTCTATAATTTTTTATTACAAAGCCTTCTCTTAAACAAAAGGAAATAACGATTACTGAAACATTAAAGTTCTGAAATTAATTGTTTTTTAATAACTATATTAATAGCAAACACAACCTCGATGTTCTTTAGAATCTTTGATAATTAGTTTCGTTATTGAATGTTAGTTTTCGTTTACCTTTTGATTTATTTTTAATTACAAGGATTTCGCTAAAAATTAAAGGATACAACATCGCTAAAATTCTGAAATTAATTATTTTTAATAACAATATATTTGTAGGAAAATACAACCACCATGATCTATCATCTTTTATAATTGTTTTCCCTATTTCTTTTTTACTTCTTTTCTTTCTTTTTTTTTTCTCCATAACATTCCTATAAACAAATAAAAATTCTGCGATGTATGAATTTAAAAAAAAAGAAAGAAAGAAAAGAAAAGAATTCGCACGCAGTTGAAAAATATTAAAATAAAATCTTCGAACATTTACAAGTATTTCAGCAAATCTTCATTCAACATTCTTTCTCCCATTTTGATTTCTTGTTTTTATTTCTAAGGAAAGAAGATAAACGTTATATTTATGAAAGCAAATGGCGAAAATATGCTGGGAAAAAAAATGAAAAATTACCGAGGAGGAGAAAGGGATATATTTTCGCGCGATCCTCTTTACGGCATTTTTAAGATTCCAGCTTGAAAACAGCAATTGAAAGATAAATATAAAATGGTTCCGACATATAAAAATGTTTATTTTATATGTTTGCGTAAATAGTTGTTTTGATAGAACGATTTGATTTTATTGAAGAACATATGTTTAATACTACATCGAGATCAAGGGAATAGATTTTTTGAAATTTTAGCAGTTTTGGAAGAAAATGTGTGCATTAGGCTGCAATGCTTTTCGATGATTTGATTTTTTTACTTTATTCTCTATTTCTTTGATATTTTTAGTATAATTCGTTGAAATTTCATATATTAGACAAACAAGCAACCCTCAGCTCATTTAAAAACTAGTCAAAATGTTTAACTTGACATATCTATTTATAATAATAATAATAATAATTAATGAAAAAAAATAATAATAAAGGAAAGGTTGATTGATAGGTAGTAGAGTTTAAGGCCGATTGACTTTCTCAGATACATACTTCATAAATAAAATTTACTAAAGTTCTACAATTTAAGATGATTTATTTATTTTGTCCTCGAAATTGGGGGACACCGCCAAATTTGTCCTCAAATTCAATTAAAAAAATCTGGTCGCCCTGATAATAGAGCATGATATATTCATGTTAAAAATTCGGTCGATCACTCAGCATGGTCTATAGATTGAAGTATGCCAACTGTTAGGCTACCCTGTTTACGATTCGAAAAATTCATCTTGTCCTGATCTACTGATTGATTTTATTGCGATTAGATTTGTTTAAGTTTTTTTGCAATTTTGTATAGTTGCCGAAGCAATCAGTTCATAATGCACGTGTACGTGAAAATTTCGGGTTGGGGACAAAATATCGCCTACATAAATGAATGGAAAGCAAAAAGGAGTTGGTAATTATTAATAATGTTTTATAAAATTTCATGGCAACACATACCTTAGTCAGAACACTGGCATACACACAAACCCACCACAAAAATTGTTATAAATTTTGTTTAAAAGAGTTTAAAGACTATGTTTATTATTTTTATTTTAAAGATTAGTCATAAAAAATTCAATCGTGCTCATCTATTTTAAAATTTTTAATTAAAGTTTGTGAACAATGCTCAGCTTTGATGTCAGCAGTGATGTACAATAATTTAAAAATGAATTTTGAATGGTGAAAAGCTAATGATAAAATAACTTAAAATTAAATATAGATAAAATAATACAATTCCATTCTATAATGTATTTATTTATTTATTTATTTTAATTAATTAATATTAATTTATAAGGCCCTGTGGCGTTCACCAGAGATCACATCACGTGACGAAAATACAAATTTTCAAATAGATCATATTATTTTTTCGAAGCGATATTTTGTCCCGCGATATTATGTCCGGATCCCGAAAATTTCACCTATTATCACATGTTAGAAAACTTAAAATTTTGAATAATATGTAATGTTTTCAAACTGAAATTGTTATAGTCGATGATATCCTGTGAGCATCATAAATGACATTTTAAAACTGTGTCTTGCATCATAACGATGAAAATATTCCTCCAAGATGCACATTTATGCGAAACTTTGACTTATTCTCCCATTTTAAGAAAATCATAAATTTGGAATAACTTACGAAGTTTTCAAAGTATAGTTAATGATGTTTATGCCACATCATGAGTTGTATTTTAAAACTGATTCAACATCTTTACGATAAAAATAATAATCATAATGCACATGTATACGAAAATTTGCCATATTCTCCTATTCAATAAAACCTTTGACAAGGTTTTGAAATTAGAATATTGCAAATCAATAGAGTTCTTTTCAGTGTTATAAGTGATAGTTTAAAACTGGTCCGACCATTTTACAATCATTCGTTTTTGATATATTGTGTATATACAAATACTAACATACATACAAAAATAAGAAATACACTTCCAGCCGCTTATTAAAATCACATTCGTTCTCAGCCAAAGTGATTTTATTAAGCGGCTGATTTTTCTATCCGGCGAACGTTCCTGCACTTAAGGAAAAGGTATTACTTCCTTGAATTTGGAAAGAAACTTCAAAAGGTAATGAATAATGGAATTAGTAAACAATATTAATTAATTTTTGATGGATAATTAACTAATTCTTTCTTTGATATAAGTAAATTAAACGTTTTTAAGTTCCCGTGCTCTTTCGTTAGAGGAAATTCATCATTACTTTACCAAAAGTTCACGCTGTACTTATAAATTTAAAATCTTTCCGTGTAAGCCTCATGAGTTATAGTAATTTCAAAATAAGAACTAGAAATTGATATATATATATATATATATATATATATATATACATATATATGATATATATATGATATATACATCATTTCAAATCTAATTTGTAACTTTTTACTGTGCTTTGAATTTGAAGAATACGTTCCTTGAAATTGTTGCGGAGATATGTGATAGGACGTGTTTAATTTGTAACTGTGCTGCAAGTGTAAAATCTTCGACAATAAGCGATAACGGAGGGTTTGTTGAGCTTTATTTAAAAAAAAAAAAAAAAAAAATGTAAATAAAATTTTTTTTAGTGTGCATAAGTGATATTTTTGGTTGCTGAGGAGTATATTTGAGTTTATTAAGCGGCAATGCTGATTTTATTAAGCCGCGGCGTTAAAAATAGTTTGTATTGATTTGGTTCTGGTCCTGACGATTTGATCAGATTAAGCGGCTGATTTTATTAACCAGTGAATTTATTAAGCGGCGGTTACTGTATTTGTTATATATATACAAAGACTAACATATTCACTAATGAGCAAACAAACTGACTAACGTACAGACGACCACAACCCTGATTTTGTGATTTTTTTCGGATTAATCATGTTTCAAAACATGTAAAAATATTATAAACCGAGCTTGAAAACTTTCACGAAAGTGTGCTTAAGTTCCCATATATCTATAGTATGATAGGAAACGAAAAAGTGGGACAGATTTTTTTTCTTATTGAGCAAATAAAATAAAATAAAATAAATAATCTGGTGTGAAACAACCACACGACTTTCACTACCCACTATTACACGTATTATACATGCACTTTTTGGCGATAATGTGATCAGAAGACATAGAATTGTGCTAATGAAATCGACAACTAAAAATTTTCCAGTAAGAGAAAGTTAATACACGTTTGCAGTAAACGCATGAAAACGTAAAGACATAAAATAGAGTTTACATAGCAAGGAGGGGGAAAAAAAGGAAGAGTTTTTTTTTTTTAAATTATTATTATTATTATTATTATTTGATACACCAATTTCCGAGATCTAAAACTGATCCATCTGAACAGGATGACTAGTAATTTAGTAATTTTCCTGTAATAACCACGAAAAGCATGAGAAAGGATATCTAAAGTGGGTTTATGTAACAGTTTTCAAGAAAATCGTTAGAGCCGTTTTTGAGACACCGATTTTTACCAAAACTTGGCATATTCAGTTGTTGAACAGAAAACAACAATTACATACAAAAGGAAATTTAAAAGTGGGTTAATATTGCAAGCTTGAAAAAAATCCATAGAGCCGTTTTGAAAGGAATCCACGCGCAGTACCTGAAATTCAGCTATTTATACAGCACGCCCATCAAATCTTCTTGAACTAACCAACTATATCATTCGAAAGGACATCTAAAGGACCCTACAGAGACTGGCAACTATGCACAGCTTCAAAACTCATAAATTATCCATTGTCCGAAAGCGACCCTTAAAATTTTGCACACATTTACAATGAAGGACATTACTTTTTATTGCTCTTTTACAAAAGAGACCCAATTTCGATCGCAGTAGGAGGTTTGTCAGCCAAGAAAATCTCTCTTCTGCTTCGCGTCAACTCGATTCCCACATCAAAGGGATTTCAAAAGAAACCGCTAAAGTTGCCAGTCTCTGAAGGGTCCTTAATAAAGTGTTTACATAGCAACTTTGAAGAAAATCGTTAGAGCCGTTTTTGAGATACAGACTTACGGCCCACTTCCAGTTTCGGATGTCCCACTTTCGGTTTTTCAATTTTCACCAAAATTTGGAAAATTCATCTGCACACCGGTTTTGTCTCAATTCTGAAGTTTCGTAGCTGAATTTTTATTAGTTTCGGAGACATGATAAATACTTCCATTACACCTACGGTAGTCGGGTAATGGAAGTAAAAATAAATAAATAAATAAAATCATCTAATCTTTTTTAAAATTACATACATATTTAAAATACCTCTCATTACTTAATTTAAATTAATTCTACATCATATTTTACTAGAATTATGTACTCTTATAATATATTTCACATTTTACTAGAAAACCAAAATTTATCGCAGGAATTTATAATACACAGGAATTTATCTATACACAATTTCATCAAAACATCTTAATGTATTAAATGTATCAGAAACAAAACATTAATTAATAACTCCAAGTGATAGTGTTTCAAATAGATTACATGCTTCCAGCTCGCATTTCCACCAAATAAATAACTAATCATGAATATGAAACAGAGTTACCGAATAAAAAGCAAAGCTTAATCACAGCAAAAATTGAAAGGATAAATTCTAACTAAACACATGACTTGCATATAATAAGATACATTTTCATAAAAGATTTAATAAACAGATAAGCAGCTTTAATATCGATGATCGTATTTTGATAGATAATTAAAATTCTCTAGGGAATTTACTTTATTATATTTATTAATAATTTTACAAATTCGTCTTTTGTTAAAGTTTGTTATTTAGCAGAAACAATAAATGAAAATTAACATAATTTATTAGGCATGATGCATGACTTTTATATCTTGCTGCAACACTAAACACTGTAAAAATAGCATGTCGTATATATCACAAAACTTTCTTTTACATTTTTCTATTAGTTTGCATATTACAAATTATTTATTAAAATTATTTATATATTTATTGGAAGAGAGGTGCTGCTCGGGAACATCCGTAGGAAATTAGAGGTTGGGGACAAAATCTCGCGTGGACAAAATATCGCCTACATAAATGAATGGAAAGCAAAGAGGAGTGGGTAATTATTAATAATGTTGTATAAAATTTCGTGACAACGCATTCCTTAGTAAGAGCACTGGTATACACACAAACTCACCACAAAATCTTTTACAAATTTTGCTTAAAATAGTTTAAAGACTACGTTTGTTAACTTTTTTAAAGATTAGCCATAAAGAATTCAATCATGCTTATCCATATTAAAACTTTTAATTAAGGTTTGTGAACAGTGTTCAGCTTTGATGTCAACAGTGATGTACATTATTTTTAAAAAGTATTTTGAACGGTGAAAAACAAATGATAAAATAACTTAAAATTAAATGTAGATAAAACAATAAAAGCGGTTCTATAATGTATTTATTTATTTATTTATTTATTTTAATTAATTAATTTTAATTTATAAGGCCCTGTAGTCTTCTCCAGAGATCACACGTGACAGAAATACAAATTTTCGAATAGATCATATTATTTCTTTGACGCGATATTTTGTCCCGCGATATTATGTCCGGATCCCGAAAATTAGCAGTTCTTTCCCTAAATTTCCAAGCGCATTGAGGACTCGTGCATAAGAATATTGCGAGTGGGAGATTAGGAGATCGCACTCGAGAACGCAGTGCCATTATAAATGGTCACACCATGCATATTAGCATTGTACACTTGGATAAGAGTCTGGGAAAGAATAAAACCTTAGCATCAGTCAGTTTCTTAACGTGAGCTTTGAGGCCATGCCGGTGTGCCAGAAGAACTTTTGTAGCAACGTCTCTTTCTAACTTTTATTTAGTATTTGAAAAAGAAATGGAGAAATTTATTTGAAAACTTTACTGCTTTAGAAGTTATAGTATTTTTAAATTTTGTGCATTAAACTTAGCTCACTACACATCATAAACTGTGCAACATAAAAAATTTACGGCTTATATCTTTAACATTTTTCTCAACTTAGACTTGTGTACCATCCAACCGCAACATCTACTATACGACCATAGCAAAATATTTTCATAGTAACAAAAAAATATAGGTTGAACTTTTCAGTTAGATGATAAACTAATTAGATTTTTTTTTTTTTTTTTTTACAAAGAAGAAATTGCAATACATTTCGTTTTAAATACTGTCCTTAGTGGTTGCAGGCCCACCAGCGGCGGAGTTGTTCAGTACTCGAAGCTGGTATACATGAGGTGCCGGGTTCGATCCTAGGTCGCGCTCGTAGTCCTAGCCGTTTTAGAGTTTTTCGTGGTTTTCTACGAAACTTGCGTAAAATACGGACTAGGATTCCTTAGTAATCTTCTCCACGGAGGGTACTCTCCCGAAACTTAGGACCTAGTGCAGTCAATCGGTCTTAAGGGCCCTCTTCATTCACCGCACCGGAAGCCGAAGCTAATGTTATTCTATGGGAAATTTTTCTTTACAAATAACTTATTAACTAATACATATTTTTAAATTCTGTTTTCAAATTCTGAAATTTCCCAGCTATTAAATTGACGGATCTTTTTAAAAAAATTATTTTTTTAATTTTTTATATTTTATTTTGAAGCTGCAAAATACGAATTTTCAGTATGTGAATTTTTTTCAATTTGCAGTTTCAAAATAAAATATAAAAAATTAAAAAAAAAAAAACATTTTTAAAAAAGGTCCGTCAATTTAACAGTTCGAAATTTTCTGAATGTGAAAACAGAATTTAAAAATATGGATTAGTTAATAAGTTATTTGTAAAGAAAAATTTCCCACAGAATAACATTGGCTCGGGCTTCCGGCGACGGTAAGTGAAGAGGGCCATTAATCCTCATAGCATACCTCAGTGGCTGCATAAAAGAGGGGGCGGCGCAATAAGGCAGCGACGTATTTAACAGTATAATAATGTAGCAGTTTAACAGTTTCCTCCATAAAAAAGAAAAAACCTTGAGTACGGTCCAGCTTTAGATTAAAAGAATTTTACCATTTCTTTAAAAACTGAGAAAATTTAGAATACCACACAATAATGCATATTTTAATTAAATCATATCATCTATACATACACGCATTTTTGAAAAGAAGGAAAAATGAGAAACAAGCTGTTTCCGGCTCGTATTTCCGCCAATGAATAATTAACTGTTGAAACAGACGCTACGAAGTAAAAAGAAAAGCTTGATAATAGCAAATATTGAAAGAATAAATTCTAAACATTTGCATGTAATAATATACATTTCCATAAAAGATTTAATAAGGAGATAAGCAGCTTTAATGTTGGCGATCATATTTTATTAGAAAATTAAAATTAATCACGGGAATTTACTTAAAAGAAACATAATATTAATTAATATTTATACACTGATTTCATCAAAACATCTTTATACGAATTTATGTAAATTAACTCAGAACAAAAGATTCATTTATAACTCCAAGCATAGTATTTCGTGAATCTGTTACACGAATAAAAACGCTTAACGCATGTATTTTACGTAATATTGATAAAATTGATATACCAAACTGAATATATCTAAATATTTTATATCTAACATTAAAAATTACTTTTCTTCCTCAATGTAGGTTAAACAATATCTGATTACTTAGTTGTATTATGCCATATGAGAAAAATAATAGAACTGATTGATAATTTATCCATTTTAAAGATTTTTCAGTATACAGTAACCGCCGCTTAATAAATTCACAGGTTAATAAAATCAGCCGCTTAATCTGATCAAATTGCCAGGACCGGAATCAAATCAATACAAACTACTTTTAAAGCCGCCGCTTAATAAAATCAGCATCGCCGCTTAATAAACTCAAAAATCTCTCCTCATCAGTCAAAAATATCATTTATTCACACAATTTTTTTTTATTTTATTTATTTACATTGTGGATTTGTGTGTGTGTGTGTGTGTGTGTGTGTGTGTGTGTGTGTGTGTGTGTGTGTGTGTGTGTGTGTGTGTGTGTTTGTGTGTGTGATATAGAAAAAGAAATTAAAGCACAACAAAACCCCCATTACCACTCATTGTCGAAGATTTTACATTTGCATCACAGTTACAAATTAACTTATCTCCGCAACAATTTCAATGAACGTATTTTTCAAAACGCGGTAATAAGTTATAAATCTGATTTGAAATGATATATATATATTTAATTTCTAATTATTAAAAGACAATTTCTAGTTCTTATTTTGAAATTACTATAATCCATGAAGTTTAAACGGAAAGACTTTAAATTTATAAGAACAGCGTGAACTTTTGGTAATGATGATTTTCCTCAAAGGAAAGCGCATGGGAACTTGGAATGCGTTTAATTTACTTATATCAAAGGAACAATTTTTTAATTATCTATCAAAAATTAATTAATATTATTTACTAATTCCATTATTCGTTACCTTTTTGGAGTTTCTTTCCAAATTCAGAGAAGTAATAACTTTTTCTTAAGGGCAGGAACGTTCGCCGGATATAAAAATCAGCAGCTTAATAAAATCACTTTGGCTCAGAACGAATGTGATTTTAATAACCGGTGGGAACTGTATTTGATAATTAGCATTTATAAAATCCTAATTTTTTAAGATTATGACTTTCCTAGTTTTAAATTTATAAATTCTAACCATGCATTGTCATTGAATATTTGTCATCAACATTTGAATATGAAAATATTTATGAAAAAACATCTATAAGACTGTATCTTTATCGCAATTCAAAATAAATAAATTGATGCGTAAAATAAAATAAAACTTGCAAACCCTTGCGAAATTTTCGCAGTTCTTAAAGTCTTATACCAGTTTCACCATCCAATATAAATTTTAATTCATCAAAAGCCAAATTATTATTATTATTATTTTATTTATTTTATTTATTTTTATTTTTATTTATTTATTTATTTATTTATTTATTTTTTTTTTTTTTGGGGGGGGGGGGGGGATGAAACGTTAATGATAGTTAACCCAAAATCATTCAAAGAAAAATTTCAAAATAAAATTTATGTTTGACGATCCAGTTTTCATACTTCCCCAGTTAGGGCAGCTTTACTATAATAGGACACCTATGGCGACTTTCAAGTATTTGCCGCCATGTTGGCGATACCTTTTAATTTATTCATTTTGGCATAATTTTTTTGTAAAAAAAAAAAAAAAATCTTACTATCTATTTTTTTTGTACTTCTTATTTTTGCGTTTTTCAGACAGTTTACGACACAAACGTTCATATTTTGTTTAGTTTATTTTCAAAGTATTGCTAGGTTTAAAATGACGCTTGCGAAGATTGTAAAGATGCAAATTTTAAAAATAAAGCTTTCTATAAATTTATCTTATTAAAAATTAGATCACTGAATTTAGTCCGCGGGCTTAAATGTTGCTTATGTAATTTTTTTTTTTTTTTTTTTTTTTTTTTTTAAATCCTCGTGTATTTTATTGTCACTATCGTATAATTTCTACAAAATATATTTGTAACTGGTCCACGTTAGAGAAATATTATATAGATAAATAAATCAGTGGTAATCAATAAAAGCGTTAGAGACCAGGTTGACTTATTATTAGTAGTACCCAGATGACCAAGTTCATTCGGACTCATTGTAAAAATAAACAATTTAATTTAAGAATACAGTGATTTGTTTTCGGAAATATATTTCTTATTTGAATACAGGAAAATCAATGTCTTGACAGCAAAAGAAAATAATAAAATAGCAGAGTGCTGTTTCGGTAGCATTTAGTGTACCATCATCAGTGCATAGAGAAATGAAACGAAAGTGCTCCTACATGTAAGAAAGAAATTTTACATTTTAATTGGCACTGTAATATTTTAAAATTTCAATATTTCAAATTCTAATTATGATTGAATTATATTTAATACATCATTCGAAAGACATTTTAAAGTACTTTTATATTATCGGAAGTGGGATTCGATATTTCACCTGATTTACACGTTTTAAGGTTTCCTGATTAGGTTTTCTTTTGTATCACTCAGCTACTAAATGAAATAATTTCATAAGTAATACATCATTTGAAAGCTTTGTTGATTTGGAATTGAACAGTTAGTTACAGAAATTTCTACCGCTAGATGGCGCTGTAATGTTTAAAAATTTCAATATTTCAAATTCTAATGAGCAAGGAAGGTGTTGTAAGTTCTAAAACGGGGTTAAGGCGCCGCAGTCGCCTTCGAGCGGGATTTTGCTAAAGTAAGAAATTTGAAAGATCATAACGTGGTGAGCGAACAGGCTGCTTCAAATATTGAAACAGGAAGAGGGCACCGCAGGCGCTACCGAGCAGGAATTTACTGAGATTAACTTTTTCAATAAAACTATTTTCACTATATGTCAATAAGCTGTTGTAAGACCTGAAACGATAAAAAGGCGCCGCAGGCACCACCGAGCAGGAGTTTTGTAAAGTCGGATTTTTCAAGGGTCGCGAACAAGCTGGTCGCCAAAGGCGGCTAGTAAAATAATAAATTTAACATTCCTTGCAAAAAAGTGTGCAAGCCACACATAAATACTAAAAAATAAAAAAAAATAAAAGTCTATTGAAATGTAACTTATAATTAAAGTAGTAAATTTTGAATAAGAAAAGTAACAGATCTAAAATAAAAGATTAAAAACAATAATAATAACAATCTAAGAAAAATTTACGTGTATATTGGATAACTTCCCAAGTATGCAAAGAATATTATTACAGTAAATTTCAAGCAAAAAGGGGTTGAAGAATTTTTTAATTAACTGTTTCTGATACTTACCCCCCCCCCCCCCCCCCAAAAAAAAAAAAAAAAAAAAAAAAAAAAAAGATTTTTTTTTTTCTTTTTAGATATTTTGTTGTTATAGATAAAATTTTTCTTCGAAGTAAAAAACCAATTTTGTTATAACAACATAAAAGATATTATTAACAAATTTGCATAATTTTAATAAAATTTCTTCGTATTTCCTTACATTTACAAATTTTTTTGCTTAACTTTACAATAATTTTTGTATATTTGTATTTAAAAAAACAATTCCTTGTAAGAAAAACTTTTTTTTTTTTTTTTTTTTTTTTTTGCGAGAACTGCAACAAACACTAGTTTATTAACCTAAACAAAACATCTACAGGAAGGTATTTTAATAGAAATTTTTGTGCCTTCTTATTCCCTAATGTAGATTCCCGAGTTATCGTTTGAGGTAAACAAATAAACTGAATAGACGAAATGATCGAATAGACCACGTGATCGAGAATTTCTAGTCTATATTTTTCTAGATGGTGAAACATAACATAACATTATGATTCCTTTGTATTGTGAGAAAGATCTTGCTTGATTTTTTAGAGTTGATTCATAAAATAGAATTATAGATTCCTAAACTCGAATTATAGTTACTAAAACTCGCATTTATCACTCTTGTGTTCGCATTTATTTCCAGAGATTTTAAAATACGTTTGACCACGACAATATAGAAAAACGCTCTAGAATTTTAATATTGTAGAAATTGCTAGCAAAGGGAACTAGAATTTATTAGGATGACAAGAAATTACTTTTACTAGATCCACAATTTATTTTCTAGATGTCAGTTGCAGGATTTTTTTTTTTTTTTTTTTTTTCAGTGTGCCAACTAATTTTTGTTAATTCAACAACACTTTTCTCTGAGTTATTAAATAAGTTTTTATGCATATAAATAATAACACAGAGAGAAGTGTGAAGTAGACATCTTAGAATTAAACAGTTTACGTTATTCTACTTTTATGTTTCCATTTATATATCTATACATTATTATTATTATTATTATTATTATATCTAAAAACCTCGACAAAGAACACAATTTCAGTATTTATTATATCTGACTGACAAGGAAGCATTCAAAAGGTGATGTCATCTTCAAAAAGTATTGAAAAAAATATATATGTGATTCTACTCTTCATAAAACACCAGAAAATAAAAAAATTATCGGCTGAAATTAATTACAGCGACCACAAAAAATTATCAAAATTAAGCATATTTGGCGATTTAGCACTGTTCGGCGATACTTTTGCTAGCAACGAGATTGTCGTGTACGAACAGAACCGTGTTTTGCTTTTCTGCCAAGTACTGAAAATCAATACGTTATAAGTCAGTGAGTGGGTGTACTCTTTTACGTATATCAATTGCCAAATTAAATGTATTTACTCACCTATTACAAGTTCATCATCCGTTTGGCTACTTCCTATGCATTCCAATTTGAACTTACTTAACGTGTTGGCGACATTTCGTTGAGCTCTAGAAAGTTCTGAAAAAAAAAAATAATAATAAATAAATAAATAAATAAATAAATAAATAAATAAAAACACTAATAATAATAATATTGACACTAAAATCAGTAATAACACTAATAATGATATATTCATATTTTTTCAATATTATACACAAATAACACCTTTTTAAATTTACCACTTGAAAACGAAACTGATCTCTGTTTCATATAGCAATACAACTATAATGATCTGGTATATCTTTCTCTTACCCTGCATTTTAATACTACAAAGGCAGTTTGCAGATTAAGGAATAAGACATCAAAGTACTGGATGTGAATCTAATTTAAAAATAATATAAAACAGTTTTGGAACAGGTTTATTGGACATATAATTCTAAGTAAGAGGGAGTGTCTACTGCCTCCTTAACCTCTGTTTAAATGTCGTGCCTACATTTATAAATAAAAATTTATAAAAATATAAAGATGTTATTAACTTTTAAAGTATATTCTAAATTATTTAGATAACTTTCACCAGCAACACTCCTTGATACTTAACAATCTTGATCAAATTGTTCAAGTGGCAGTCTCATATGAACTCCAAAGTACAAATTTGAATTTCAGGCAATTATTTGTTTTTAAGTTATGTTGATGATAACAGATAGACGGAGAGAAAAAAAACAGACAATCTCTTGTAAAAAAAAAAAAAAAAAAAAAACTGTATGGATTTGATATTTTTGCTTACAAATGTGTCGCCGAAATTCCTTCATCACATATCGTTTTTAAGGGCCCTCTTCACTCACCACTGCTGGAAGCCGAAGCTATTATTCTATAGGAAATTTTTCTTTACAAATAACTTATTAACTAATACATATTTTCAAATTCTGTTTTCACATTCTGAAAATTCCCAGCTGTTAAATTGACGGACCTTTTTTAAAAAATTATTTTTTTTAATTTTTAATATTTTATTTTGAAGCTGCTAAATACGAATTTTCCATATGTGATTTTTTTTCATTTTGCAATTTCAAAATAAAATATTGAAAATTAAAAAAATACATTTTTAAAAAAGGTCCGTTAATTTAACAGTTGGAAATTTTCTGAATGTGAAAACAGATTTAAAAATATGTATTACTTAATAAGTTATTTGTCAAGAAAATTTCCCCATAAAATAACATTGGCTCGGGCTTCCGACGACGGTAAGTGAAGAGGGCCGTAAGAGAGACAATACAGAAAAATAAAACTTAAATATTAAATAAAAAATAATATATTTTTTAACAATGCTACAAAGCAATATATTCATGAAAAATGGACATTTTTTCATAATATTATTTCAGTAATAAATTAATTCTGTCACGAAACAACCATTTTGTTGACATTTGTCTTTTGAGCCTGTGCATATGTGAATCCAGATCATAGACCATTCAAATGTGGGTAAAACAACTTTTTAAGAGCGGACAATACCTAATCTCGCCGGCAGTCTTGGCCCATGTTATTCTATGGGAAAATTTGATTACATAATTACTCATTACCTAACGAATATTTTTCAATTCTGTTTTCACATTTAGAAAATTCATAAGCGTTAAATTAGTGCTTGTTTCCCAAAAATTGATTTTTTAAAATTTTAGTATTTCATTTTGCGACTAGAATATGAGAAAAATGCATTTTGTGAAAAATCGCATTTTTGAACTCAAAATTAAAATGTAAAAATTAAAAAAAATGAATTTTTCAAAAATGAGTACTCATTTAACGGTTATGAATTTTTCTGACTGCGAAAACAGAATTAAAAAATATACATAGGTAATGTGTAATTGTAGCAACAAATTTTCCCATAGAATAACATTGGCAAGGCTGTTCGTGAGATTAGGTATTGTCCCCTCTTAAATGTGTTAAAGACGATTACTATTACTTTTATAGGAGGATTTTGGTGCCGACCGGCATAATTTTCATGCGTCTGTATATTCATCAATTGAATAAAAGTAGGCTGGTTCTTCAGTAGTATCGAACAAAACATAAGATTATATTCTTTACGATTTCTAAGAAAAACCTTTTTTTTTTTATTCAGTCTGGACATAATCAATTCCCACTGGGATCATTTGTCTGCATTACAGACGCAGTATGAGGTTATTTCTTTTGATTAGCACTAGGCAATGTATCTTGATAATGTCATTTGTGACAAATAGCATTGCTTATTTCTGTGGGGGTAAAACGGAATATATGAATATGCTATATTTAGTTCATCTTGGCTTGTAGATTATTCTCAATATTTAGCGTATTTCTTTTCTTATTAATTAAAATGAAATATCGTGATACATAATGTGAAAAGAACAATAGAAGATACGTCTTCTATAATATGATCTTATACCAATTGAGATCCACTAACAAATCCACCAACATAGTGTGTGTGCGTGTGTGTGTGTGTGTGAGGGGGGGGGGGGAATAGAACGTTATGGGCATTACAAAATTGTTTTTTATATTTTTCGGAACAAATTCAGGCACTACATAGAATTTAATAAAAAAGCAACACTAAACTGGCGTTGTAAAAAATATTACTTACAAACTTTAAATAAACACCATAAAATGCAATAAACTCGCAACAATTGTTTCGGGTCGAAAAAACACACGACCCCCGCTTTGACAGCAGCACTCGTGCTTACTTTATTCGCCTGATGAAGGGTCGTGTGTTTTTTCGACCCGAAACAATTGTTGCAAGTTTATTGCATTTTATGGTGTTTATTCAAAGTTTGTAAGTAGTACATAGAATTATACTAAAATTCTTATTTAAGAAAATTATTTCCGATAAAGAATGCAATTTTAACCGCAGATTGTATTGAGAATATCGCAGAACAGTATTTTGCAGAGCAGGGCGTAGTATAACACTAAATATCGAAAGAAAGTCAATTTTGTGCCCTGTAGACAACATATTAGAAAATGCATTTTTCAAAGTTTTCTTTTTCTTTTTCTTTTTAATAATAATAATAATAATAAACATTCTGTTTCAAGTTATTACAGATCTGCAGTTCAACTATTCATATTAAAGTTATTGATGAGCTCTTTTGAAAGATACTGATATTGAAAATTTTCTACATAAAACAGACTTTCAGCATCTAAAATTTGCGTTTATCCTTTAATACATGTCATTTGAAAAAAATAAATATATATATAAAAAGTAGATTTTATAGCAGTACATGATTTAAGAAACGATAGAATGTAAAATTATCAAAATCAATGTCTCTTGTCCGCTTACCCATCAATGTACGATCGTGGTGACACCAAAATCGGACAATCCCTAATCTCACCGACATTCATAAAACTTTGTTGCATAACTACTCGTTTCCTAATGTATTTTTCTTTTTTTAATTTCACTTTCATATTCAGAAAATTCATAATCGTTAAATCAATATTAATTTTCCAGAAATTGATTTTTTTTTTAATTTTTAGTATTTTATTTTGCGGCTAAAAAATGCACTTATTTAAAATTCACATTTTTGAACCCAACATTAAAATTTTAAAAAAAAACAAATTTTGGAAAATGAATATTGATTTAACGATTGTGAATTTCCTGAATGTGTAAACGAAATTTCAAAATAATTATAAGATTAAAAAAAAAAAAAAAAAAAAAAAAAAAAAAAAAATGAAAACTTTTTGCATACCATGTTTTTAAATTTTCTGATGATTTATTACTAAAATACGCGAGGATAAAAAATACTATTTGAGCACGCGAACTCAGTTCAGTGAAATAATAATAATAGTGGGAAAAAAGAAGGAAAAAAAAAAAAAAAAAGTTGATTTTAAAAATAAAATATTTCTCCTTTTTGAACAGAGTATTTTAGCATCGTAATCTGTCTACATTAGCACTTATCAATGTGTATAAAAGTTTTAAAGTGATAATGACGTCAATTTTTGTGAGATGCATAATTTAACTTTTTATAATTTTTTAACGTTCACGTTGAATTAAATGTATTTATTTTTATGTCGAAAGAAAATGAACTAGTATTTTTTTTTTTTTTTTTTTTTGGCAACAATTAAATTATAACTAATATTTTAATGACTATTTTATTGCTATTAAGAGCTTATTATTTTCATATTTTAATTAATTAAAAGAAAACTATTCGAAAATCTGACTTCGAAGTATTGTGTTGTCACCGGGTTCTGAGCTACTGTGAATGTTTCAAATGTCTAGCTAGTAGGGAAGTTAGTTAAAAATAGATTGCAAGATTTGTACCGAAGAAACAAACAAACAAGAATCAAAGTTAATAAAAACATGGTAAAATACATCAGGTAATGTGTAATTATGGAAATAAATTTTCACATAGAATAACATAGACCACGGCTGTCGGAGAGATTAGGTATTGTTCGCTCTTAAAATATGTTTTATTTTTTATAACTTACATCAGTTTTAAAATATTCTAGAAACCTTTATAAATATGAAAACGTGGGAAGACAGAGCTACACACAGCCAGATACACATATTTAAATTATAAACACTTTGAAATTTGTTGGAAAGAGTTAGAAACTTGTAAAACCAACTGCGAAAGCGCTTCTAGCATTTTTTACTTCTATTCCATAATGTATCTGAAATTTTAGTATGACCCTATAAAACAATCATCAGTGCTAACAATACAATATTTATTGAAAACATTCTTTTGTGCAGTATAAGGATATTAAAATAGTCTTTAAAGAAATACCTACGACAGATTTTAATGCATTTGAAATGTTTTGCGAGTCCCTTTTCAGAAAACAATACGTTTTATAGAAATATTCTATAATGAGCCTGAATAATACATATCAGTTTCAATCCATTTGAAATATATGTGCGAAAATAGGATACCACACAGACGGACAGACGGACAAACCTAATACATAAATAGTTTCTAAATCCTTTTTAAAGAATTAAAAATTACGAAAAGCAAAATTATCAGGGGATTTTTACATGAGAATGAAATAATATGAACCTATAAAATATAATCTCATGTTTCTAAATAATTTATGACTAAAAGTGGCATTTTTTCAGTTATTTGTTCCTTTAGTGACGGCTTTCTTAAAGAACCACAAATGTTTCAGTATGATGACGATGTTCAATAGCGATGGCGAAGCTGATTTTTGCAGTGATGCCAGATTGGGGATTTTGTCTCCATTTTGGGGACTTTTGAGGCTTCTGGGGACAATTTTGGGGACCAAATGTTTATGGGGACTTTTTTTGGGGAATTCTAAAATTTTTGGGGACAAATCTGGGGAGTTCAACTTTCTGTCAGTGTTGGTAACGTAATGATTTATCCCTACGACCAGGGACTTTCAATAGCTGTATTGTTATTTGGGGATTTTTTTTTTTTTAATTACCTTCATTTGGGGAAAAATCTGAGCTTAAATCCATTTAAATCTGCTTGATTTTCTTTTCAAAAAAATTTTTATTTTCCCTTTTTAGTAGAAATCAAGTTGGGGATTTTTTCGGAAAAAAACCCTGATTTGGGGAAATTTGAAGACCTTTTTGGGGAAATAACTTTCGACCATCTGGCATCACTGGGTTTTTGCAACGAAACCCTGAGACATATGAATTCGGGGTTTCCCAGAGTATGTGTGGGCCCCGATTCTAATTACAGTGTAGACCGAAACTATAAAGGAAACATTTTTGGAATGCAGGAGGGTCCTGAGATTCTGTGAACTTTCTCTTACATGACCTCCGATCCTAAATGTTAGTAGGGATATCCTCGAAATGCGTAAACAGTTGAGACATTATAAAGAGAAATTCCTATCGTAAATAATATGTTTCATTCATAATCTTTATTAAAGATATTGAAGACAGAAGTCCTTATCGCAAATAATATGTTTCATTGGAAATCTGTAATGGTATTTATTGTAAACAATTCTGCATTTTGAACAGGAGAAAAAATGTATTTGAAGCATTTTTCTGTTTCTTTTTTTTTTTTTTTTTTTTTTTTTTTTTTTAACACGCTTTTATTAGCTTCACCTGTATGTATGTTTGTATGTATAATGTATGTTTGTAACCCCTCTGGGAGCAAACAAAAATTCTATATTGTAAAAAAAGACTTTCCCTACGCGAACGCTGTGGCTGTGAGGTGAAGTTCTGCGCTGCAAGTTCGATCACAGTCAGGGGAGATTTTTTAAGAATGGTTTTTGTTTAATTCTAAATTATTTTAATTAAATATTTAAATGTATGTAAATATTATGGTGTGTCACTCATACGATTTTCTCTTACCCTGCATTTTAATACTAAGATAGATATTTTGTGCTTTTTAGTTCACATTTCTATAAAAGCGTGTTTTTTAATTTTTTAAAACTATAATATTTATTGTTACTTACGATTAAAAGCTGTATGTAATAAAAAATTTGCATATCACCTCATCATAGTAATTAAAGAGGATTTAAAGATGTGTAGTTTAAAAAGTTTAATGTGATAGTTTAAAAAGTACCATTGGTACGAAAAGGTCAAAAAAGGTATTAGAATCTTAAAAAAGTATTTACGTTTATCAAAAAGTAAAAGAAAGTATTTACTTATTATGTTCCTTATATTTTTTTCTAAGATTGGTGGCAGAATCATGAGGTAATATAGTAATTATTAATAACACACGAGAATATCGTGAAAACGTACCAAGTAAAAACAGTGAGATCACTCTAAAAATCCTTTCTGGAACAAAAACGGCTACATGTAGCGTCTAGTGCCACATAGTGAGACTAAACTCAGGTATATACGTTCTATTCTTATAAATACCTTTGACATTTCTTCCACAAATTTTATTTTATACGCTTTTTAAACCAATGGTACTTTAAAGTACCGCAAGTGGATAAAAGGTTATTATATACGTATGTACAGTGAGAGTTAATTATATTTGTTATAGCCTGCATTTAACGCTTACCGATAAGGTTGAAAAGTGTTGAAATTTGATATGTTTATATATCTATGCGTCTGCCTGTCTTCACTTTCATTTCCGAAAATATTTTTAAAATGCATTGAAACTGATATAGGTCATTCAGATTCATACACAAAAAGATTTTTATTGCCTATAATACAAATAGCATTACCGGTTTGTATAAAAAGACACTCAAAAGAATTCGAATACTTTGTGGTCAACGAGAGGTATTTCTTTAAACAATAAATTAAAATCTATATACTTCTATAAATAAGAAAAAGGGCAACATTTATTGCGAGTCGAAAATAATAAGTACGACCTTTCATTGGCAATGTTGCTTTCACGCTTTTTTAAATTGTTACTATTTTTTTTAAGCCTAATGAAAAACAGTGCTTAATTCTTTTAAATCGAAACAATTGTTGCATGCGTTTGCAATTTGCAGCATTAGCTTACAAAGTATTAAAAAACTATTTTGTCCAACTATATCATATTTAAAAAAAAAAAAAAAAGAGAGAGAGAGAGAGAGAGAAATTATCTTTTTCTGAAATGCATCTTTTTACTTGCATATGGATTTTTTTTTTTTTTTTTTAAGTAAGTAAGTAAACGTTTATATGCGCTAAAAGTCTATTATAATTTTAAAAGAGGAAAAATATATGGCTGCCATTTATGTATTTTTAAAACAGAGAATATACATATATTTATATATTACCTTTAAAAAAAGAAAATATATCCAGCTATTATTTATTCATTTATTGAAAGACGATTCCAAAATATTTAGCTTTTATTTACTCATACAATGTAACAATAGTGGATAAAAATAAACCGACTTTTACCCCCCTTGAACTCTAAATGAAAGCTATAAAAAAGAGTGAGTAATCCCTTTTCCTTTTTTTAATGCGCTCCTTTCACTGTGATGCTAACTCGTGATCTATAACATTTCCTCCGCTAGGTAACTTCCTGTCACTTGAAACTCACTCGAAATATGGAGTTACAGCTGAGGAAACGGAAAACAGACGATTTTTCCCTCTTTAAATCTGTTCTCCATGCGTTATTCAAGGGATGTGATTTTTTAGCTTTGTAGCAAATCATTTTATGAGATATAAGATTTAAAATTTTCATGAATGAGCTTAGCAAAAAGCGAAAAAGGCCGAAAACAAAAATCTGAAATTAATATACCGGGAACACGTTTTAAATAATGTTTAAGCATTTTGCACAGTAAGGTGCTATTTTATGTATAATTTGCTTTTACTGTTACATAGCCCTCCAGGCTCCAGCACCCCCTAGGTTTATAATTTTTATTTTCCGAACACACATATGTAAGGAAAGTATTGTAATTATGTCAAAAATCCGTCTTTGAGATTTTGGTGTACCTACACGTTTTGAGATCCCCTGAGTTCATTTTTACGATGACGTATGTACGTGTGTGTGTATGTCTGTATGTATGTGTGTGAGAGAACACGATAGCGCCTAAACGCTTTGTTCGAATGAGCTGAAAGTTGGTACGTATGTTACAGGTCATCATAGCACGAGCCTTATTGATTTTGGTGAATCTAGAACTTATAGTTTTTTTTTTACAGGGACACAAAGAAAAATTCTTGATCATTATGGCCTATGGGCCCAAATATTTTACAGTACGATAGAGTCTAAACGCATTAATCATCTCAGCTGAAAAATTATACATGTGTTATAAGTAATTGTCGCACGAACTGTATAGATTTTAGTGAATCAAGCATTTATAGTTTTTTTTACAGGGACACAAAGAAATATTATTTATCATAATGGCCTAAGGGTCCAAATTTTTAAAACGCAATAGCATCTAAGCGCTTTATTCGATTGAGCTAAAAATTTATACACATGCTATTGCTATGGGTCACCATCACAATGATTATATCGATTTTGG
Organism: Salticus scenicus; assembly: GCA_963930645.1. Classification (NCBI taxonomy): domain Eukaryota; kingdom Metazoa; phylum Arthropoda; class Arachnida; order Araneae; family Salticidae; genus Salticus; species Salticus scenicus. Next base: position 7,721,148 of record OZ005660.1, on the reverse strand, counting down.
GGGATCTAGCCCTTATAGATTTCTACAGGGACACAACAAAATATTCTTTATCATTATGACTTTTAGGCTCAAATTATTTGAAGTGCAATAGCGTAAAATTTAACAATGGAGAAAAATACTCAAACACCCTATTACAATTTTCCCTTTTGCTTATTTAACGACTTGTCTTACTTTATTTACACAACCGTTAGTTATTTAATGTTCGGAAAGTCGATTGGAGTCACTCCAGATTATTTTATTATTAGTATTGTTGTTGTTGTTTATTTATTTATTTTAATTCTTATGTTATATTTAATATTATCTATTGAAATATTTTACAGCACTTTTGACTAATTCAATCGAAAAAAGCAGAATAGAGGAATTTCTTGAGAGAGCGCACATTCTTCACAGAGCAGAAAATAGCAAGATGTCGAAAATTATAAAGCTGTATTAAGCCAAAATTCTATAGGTGTACGTCCGATCTTGCGACTAATTTTAAAAATTAAAAGAAATGAAGATAAAATAAAGAAATATCTAAATCATAACAATTACATATAGATATACACGACCTGTCACATGCTAAAATGATAGACATAGTAATGTATATAGATCTATCATCTCCATGTTATCGAGCAAAAAATTTTGATGCCGAAAAAAAGTTCTAAAATCAGCCATTAGAGAGTATTAAGAAAAAGAATAAAAAGAAAAATGAATTTGAAACTGTATCTGGAGTTTTTCATTCACCTTTAGTAAACAAATTATTCATAAATTTTATTTACTAAATTATCCGTGTGTATTCCTGTGTGTAATTTACTCGGGGAAAGACAGCCATTAGAGTGACTTTTCCCGAGAAAAAAGGTATCACTTTTTCCCTCTCGCTGATTAATCTATGTCTTATCACTATATCTATAGCTAAAATAGCATTGAAATGAAATAAAGAGTTGAGTTGCTAATAACAATCATTGAGTTAAGTAGATTAGGAAATAATATACGTAGAATTAACGCAACTTAACTTTCTTTACAATAACGATAAAATAAACCAAACCCCAATATACTGTATATTAAATTTTTTAAACATCAAAGTAAATCATTTAAATATAATTAACATATTTATCGTATAATAATAATTTACTTCTAGGAAAAAAAAAAAAAAAAAAGAGAGAGAGAGAGAATCCTTCTATCTATCAGGGAGAAGCATAATTAATCTAAACTTTTACAAATTCATTTGAACAATTTGAATGATAATATATTAAAAGCATTAAAAGTTATAGTTCTATTTCTAAGCTTTAAGGAAATCAGATGAACAATAATGCTTATGAAAATTCAAATTAATAATAAAATAATTTTAAATTTAAGAGATAATTTATTTCCGATTTAATAAGATCATTTGAATTTAACTTGATGAGAAGATCGACTCATTTTATATTCTCTTACACATTTAACTTAAAAGAAAATATTTTTAAGCACTTAAAATAGAAGATCAATTATATTAAATAATAAAAAATACAGTAATATACGATAGCTTTATAAGAATATTGTTCAATGATTGTTATTTAAGTCAATTATAAATTTACAAAAATAATGCATAATGAATTATCTTGAAATACGATACTTCAAAAAAAAAAAAAAAAAAAATTAAATCAAAATGGCAATTTCCAAGGTAACATATTTATCTACATTTCAATCATATTATACTAATAAGCTTTAACAATATTGAAATTAGTAATTTTATTATTGGTATTATTTATATAGTTTGATATAAAGCAAATCAGAGTGGGTTATGAATTATGGATTTTTGTATTAGTTTTAATACTCTGAATACATGGTTTTACTATACACATAATCTATAGACTCATTTAAATTAAGGAATTAGAATTAATTAGAATTACCAGAGGAAACCAAACATAGTACGTACTTTTATCAGTGAATTAAAATGAAAAGTAAGACAGGTGACACGCAAGCGCGCCCCATCATCGACTGACCCAGATACGAGGGTATCCATGCAGTCCCGTCTCAAGACGACCCAACATCGTGCAGGCCTTAGCCGCTACGACAGCAACATACCAACTTCGCGGCAGCAGGGAAGTGGCCCAGGTAAGGTTCGACAATCAGCTATAGCAAGGCTCATATCGCCCCTTCGGACCAACCGGAGTTGGTCAAAGTTGGGGCTGAGGGCCCTAGTAACTGGCCGACCTCGGTTTGGCGGCCAGAAGGCTTGTTTGCCTTCTGAGGACGGCCTAAGGCCGTCCACCAGGCCCGCTCTCCCAACGGAGTTCACCCCTAGCCGATAACGCAAATCCATGCCGACTAGTAAGATCAGCACCGCTTCCCATTTTTGCTAAGCCTCCTTATACTGCCGCTCGGAAGGCCCCACCCAGGACACCTGGACAGCCCCTGTTTGCTCGGGCCATCACAACCCTATGTGAGCACCGATGTCCGCCAGGGTAGTCCCGCCGTCCGGTCATGCACCACCAGCCAGAATTGACAGACCTCCTCACACCACGTGGAAAAACTTCTCCCTGAAACGCTCATGCGGCTAGCACTGCTACGAGTTCGTGCGATGCCAACAAAAATTCCCTCTTTGACAGTCCGAATTGGCTGTTTTGAATCAGCGCTTCTACCTACGGTAGACAGGGAGCACATGCTCCCCCTTCTCTCCACACCACACCAACGCCAACCATCTCACCAACTCGAACTCACCGTCACACCACCTCACACTTACCAACTTACCATCTCACCAACTTACCATCTCACCAACTTACCATCTCACACTCGCCATCTTGCCAACTTACCAACTCACACTCGCCATCTTGCCAACTTACCTACTCACACTCGCCATCTTGCCAACCTACCATCTCACACTCGCCATCTCGCCGTCACTCAACTCTACGTTACACCATAACGCTCACACCTTTTCATCACCAACTCTCATCGTCTCACCGTCGCTCTAACCAAACGAAGAGACCTTCTAGGTGTCTCTTCTGGGGCGTCAGGCTCAGACGCTTCGAGAATCCGTCGTCCACCACCAAGCGGGTTAAGCGCCCAGTCCAGGAGATCCGTCATGATGACTGCGATTCCTTTCCTACAATAGTAGTCCAGGCACAAATCCCGCCGCGTTCGAAGGTGGTAGTTCGGCGGGAAGTAACGTTCCCTGACCGACCGCCACCGTGCGCACTCTAGCATCACGTGCTTTACCGAGCATGCGCTGGCCCCGCAAATACATGCAGGGTTCTTCTGAAAGAAGCGGTGCTGGTGAACTCCGAATGAACCATGCCCGGTGAGGACCTGATTTACAAAGAAATCTCCCTGCACTCTCCGACTGCTCACCTTCGGAAACACTTCATGCGTGAATCTACCCTTCGTGGAGCCATCCCAACGACGCTGCCACTTATCTATGAGGCGCCTAAACAGGACGCCCCTTGCACACTTCACACTAAGCTTGACAGGAAGATCTACGTCTTCACGTGCAGTTGCCACCTTAGCAGAACCATCGACCAGCTCGTTAAAGTGATGACCCACATGGGCTCTGATCCAATGCATCGTGATTCCGATCCCGCCACTCTTAATCAGGTCCTTGGTCTCAGCAACCGTCTTGTGCCTAGGCTTCAGACAGTTAAGCGCTTGCAGCGCCGATCTGGAGTCAGAGTAGACATCCATCTCACTGAGCCCCGACTCCATAGCATCTCTGATGGCTTCCCTGATCGCTATGACCTCCGCCGTGAATACAGAGCTATGGTCGGTAATCCGGAACTGGTCTTCCGAGACGATCTCTCCCCCAGAGACCCGCAGGAACGCGCAGCCAACCCTGCCGTCCTCCATCTTCGAGCCATCCGTGTAATAACACGATGCTGAATTGGGCGTTACGTCTCGAGTCCAAGGCAGTCTCCAGAGGTCTTCACGTCTCAGCTGATATCTCCAAGTCTCTACCGTTTCCGGCGTGAGATTGGTGTCTTCAACGCCTTCACCCCATCTCACTAAGCCTGTATACAACTGCTCAAATTCCGCACGGAGATGCAGGGGTGGAATCCCCGCAAGCACATTCAGTGCGTCACTCGACACCGTGCGGTAGCACTTCGTCACACACAACAACAGATTTCTCTGTATGGTGTTGAGCTTGTTACTCAACTTTACACGGTTGGTGAACCAAACAGGAGCCGCATACAGTACAATTTTCTCAGCGACGGCCGAGTAGACTGCCTTCCGGACCTTAGGCTTCAATCCCCAATTAGCGCCCGTGAAACGCATCAACTTGTATTGAAGCTTTGATGCTTTCTCCTGAACATAGTTCAGGTGAGGCATCCAACTCTGAGCAGTGTCTATCAGCACTCCAAGGTATCGTATCTCGTAACTAAATGACACCTTGTGTCCCTTCATACGTATCGGCCACGAAGGCGCGTATCTCATCTTCCCAACAGCCGGAATAACCGTGTACAAACACTTCTCATAACTGAACTCCAACTGCACACCATGTGCCCACTCACATATCTCATCCAACACTGGGTTTATAATTCTGTTGAACTTATAAACCCGCTCCTCTCTCGCCATCAGGAAGATGTCGTCGGCAAAAGCCTGAACCACCAAGTCTGGAGTGGACTGAAGCCTGCTCAGCAATTCATTCACGAGCACCAACCAGAGAATCGGCCCTAGGCATGAGCCCTGCGGAACGCCAACATTATAGCTGAACTCCCCTGCGTTCGAAAGTATGGTCCTGTCCCTAAGGAACGAGTCCACGAGACCCAGGAGGTCCGACGGTACTTCATACTCCACCAGGAGGCGGAGAATTTCCGTACGCCGGGCACTATTGAATGCGTTCTTAATATCAAGGGTGACCAGACAGGAGTGTCTGCCACCTCTCTTCGACTCGGCTACGAACTCCACCACTCTCTTGAGCGCATCTAGTGTGCCCAAGTTCCTGCGAAAACCAAACTGTTTCTCGCTCAAAATACCCCTCGCTTCCAGATGGGTCGCCAGACGCACTGCGCACATCTTATCCAGTGCCTTCCCTAAGGCCGGCAGCAGACAGATCGGGCGGTAGGAGCCGGGATGGCTTTTGTCCTTTCCCTCCTTCGGGAAGTAGACTACCAGAGCCCTTTTCCACTCCCGCGGAAAACAAGAGGTGCTGAGGCAGTGATTATACAAAATGAAAAGTAAACTAAACATACAAATTTGAGGTGTATCAATAGAAATTCAGTATACTATTCTAATATTACACGTAAAATTGATGATAAAGAATTATATACTGGGTGTCCCATAAGTCTATAGAAAATTTAAAATTCATAAAAATTGAAGGAATTTGTAGAATTGAACGTAGTATGCAAAAAAATTATTCTCGTAAACAATACTTTTTTTTTTTCTTTCTTTCTTTAAGAAAAAAAAAGTTAAAATTTTCATCGATAGAGGGCGCTGCACGGATGCGTAACGAGAAATATGCAAATCAGAGTCCTATAAATTGTACTGTTTTACGATTAACATACCTTATTTTTTACTTTGCCTTCTACTTGCACATAGATGAAGTTTGAATAGCGATGCTGACTTGGTGGATAAAGTGTTATTGGTGAAGATGTTTTCCATAGGTAAGAACCGCCGATAGAAGCTGCAGTTAGCGGTGTTGTAAACTCGATTGCAAACTGAAATTGTGGTGATGATGGACACATAGAATAGGATTTGTATGCCGGTAAGTATTTACATGCAAATAAATATAATTTTTCCCGTACGAAAATTTCAACTATTCTTTTTTTTTTTCTTTACAAAAAAAAAAAAAAAAGAAAGAAAGAAAAAATCTCACTTCACAAGAATAACTTTTAATAACTTAGTGTGTAGACGTATGTCTACACAAGACGTTCAAAAAAATATTGAAAAAAAAATATATGTGATACTACTCTTCATAAAACACCAGGAAGTGAAAAAATTACCGGCTGAAATGAATTACAGCGACCACAAAAAATTATCCAAATTTAGCATATTTGGCGATTTAGCGCTGTTAGGCGTTCAGTTCGCTAGCACCGAGATTGCCGTGTACGAACAGAACCGTGTTTTGTTTCTCCGCCAAGTAATCAAAATCAATCGCCAAATATGGTTAATTTTGATAATTTTTTGTGGTCGCTGTAATTCATTTCAGCCGATAATTTTTTCACTTTCTGGTGTTTTAGGAAGAGTAGAATCACATACATTTTTTTTTTTTTTTCAATATTGTTTGAAAACGACACCTTTCGAATGTTTCCTTGTAAGAACTATTGCTTTAAAATAAAATAAAAACTTTTTCGCAAACCGCGCTTAATTCTACCAATTCCTTCAAATTTTATGAATTTTTAAAATGTCTACAGACTTATGGGACCCCCGGTATATACATTATAAGTGAGTCAGTAGCTAAATAGCAATGATAATAATAATAACAAATCCAAACACAAATATATAGAAATTACGATTTAAGCTTATCTTTTGTGCTACACTGAAACTGCGTTTAAAACCAAAAGACTAAATTTTTATTTTTCCTGAAACAAAACTGAAAAATAATAATAATTAGAAATAACATTCCTAAGCAACGAAGAAACAAAATCTTTTTACAGGATTTACGCTCATTTCTTAATCTGATATTACAAGATGTTCATATTCTGTAATTTCAACGAAGCGAATTTAATACTGATAAATGGCATAAATGCAGTATATTCGCGAGAAATAAACAGACCGCATTTTAGGGTTAAAAGAGTAGGCATTCCGGTAAGGAGGTATCAAGACAACGCACCAAATAAGACAGTCGACAAATAATAATAATAAATAATTCCAGACTAAAACATATAAAAAATTTCGTTAGTGTTCGACCACTAAAAATTGGTGAAATGTGGTAATAATAATTATAATAATAATTCCAAATTAAAACATACAGAAATTTTCGTTAGAATTCGATCTTAGATCTTTTCTATATATTAAACAAAAATTGTTAAAATAGGTTAATAATAACAATCTATATAATATTTCTCTAGCGTGGACCAATTACGATTATTTTTGTAGAAACGATACGATATTGACTTAATAAAATACGCGAGGATAAAAAATAATACATAAGCAGTATTTAAGCACGCGGACTGACTCAGTTCAGGAATATAATAATAATAATAATAATAAAGTGACGACATTTGTATGATGAGATAATTTTACAAAAAAATCTATTTTTAAAAGTTGCATTTTTATGACCTTTGCATACGTCATTTCAAATTTAGCAATACTTTAAACAAAATATGAACTTTTGACATAAATAGGCTAAAAAATACAATAATAAAATGTATAATCAAAATAGGTATTAGTTGTTGTTTTCTTTTAACAAAAAATTATGCTAAAGTGAATAAATAAAAAAATTAATTAAAAGGCATCGCCAACACAGCGGCAAAAAATTAAAAGTCGCCACAGGGGTCCTATACTAAAACTGTCCTGCCTGGGCAAGTATGAGAACTGGGTCGTCAAACATGAATTTTATTTTGAAACTTTACTTTGAATGATTTGGTTTAACTATAATTAGCGTTTAATCCCACAAAATCTAATGATAAATTGGCTTCTGATGAATTAAAATTTAAATTGAATGATGAAATTGGTACTGACTTATAAGTTTATAAATTTAAATGTGACTTATAAGTTTAAAATTTTAAAGGTAAATAAATAAAGAAAGAAATTGCGAAGATTTCGCACGGGTTTACTAGTAATAATAATTCCAAATCAAAGCAGAGAAATTTTAGTTAAAGTTCGGCGTTAGACCTTCTATATAATAAACTAGACAATAATAATAATAATATTTCCAAACTGAAATATTTCAGATCTTCTCTATACTGAATGTAAAATGAGTTATAAGTCGAAAAGATCAAATTTTAATTTTGACTAAAACATACATCCGAAATTAGATTTCTACATCTATTTCTAAAATAAGCATACATTAGAAATAAGCTTTCTACACAAAGAAAAGGCAAATCTTATACACGGTATTTAGATTTATTTGTTAATCATGATATCACAAGTTGCCCAATATTCTGTAATTTGAAAGAAGCCTCTTTAATACTGATAAATGCTGCCTAATTCCCAAAGGCCAATCTTCGCGATAAATAAACGGACCACAATCTAGGATTAAAGGAGCAGGAGTTCCGGAAAAAGGCTAAATAGATAACACATCAAATAAGCCAGGAGGAAGTAGGAAACGCTTTTTCACCATGAAACCTTTTAGGTTCCATTATTAGAGACGAGGAGGTGTGCAGCTTCGTTTTGCGCTGGAAAGATCCTTCCCAAAAATGAGCGAGCAATACATAGATAATATTTTAATTTTAAAAAATTAAAGAATACGCTTTTATAGAAATGTGAACTAAAAAGCACAAAATATCTATCTTAGTATTAAAATGTAGGGTAAGAGAAAATCGTGTGAGTGACACACCCTAATATTTAAATACATTTAAATCTTTAATTAAAATAACTTAGAATTAAACAAAAACCATTTTAAAAAATCTCCCTTGACTGGGATCGAACGCTGGACCTTTAGGTTCGTAGCGCGGAGCCTTACCTCAACGTCACATCGTTCACGTAGGGAAAGTATCTTTTTGCAAAATAAATTTTTTGTTTGCTCCCGGAGCAGTTACAAACATACATACAGATGAAGCTAATAAAAGCGTGTTAAAAAATAAAATAAAATAATAAAGACAACCTGAAGCCTATTTTAATTTTCTACGTAACAGACATAAAACTCTGTACAAAATAGAATTTAATTTTGTTCGACAGGACTTTTTTTTTTTTTTTTTTAATCTAGTCTTCCATATAAAGGCATGCGGTAATTGTGTTTCGTTCCTTAGTAACGGTTACCATATTCATTTCTTAAGATTTCTTTGATACAGCTTTAGCATAGGACACTCTTGGCGGTTTTTAAATTTTCTTGTCTTTTTGGTGATGAATTAAAATGGCTATCGCAACTGTGTAAATAAAGTTCTTGGAAGGAAACGTCCTAACCACTTCGGTGCCAAATTTCAAATTAATTTAGTATTTTCACAAGGGTCAAAGGCTAAAACTGTTCCATTCTTTAGCATGATTTTTCTTCAATTTATTTTAAATATTTTTAAACTTAATACGAGAGGTAAAAAGGGGAAATTTGTTGAATCGGTCTAAATATACAATAAGGGTTTAAAAAAGAAAAGATGTTGACTCTCAATTTAAATAAAGGTAATTGTTTCATTTCATTTTTTCCACTCGAAATAAAATTAAATATATATATAGATATATATTATGTCGGTAAAGAAAAAATTAACGTGTATTTATTTATTTATTTAAGTTTGGCATTAACTTGTTTTTCCTTTTAAACAATTTTAAAGTTTAAATGAGGGTTTTATTTGATATCTTTTCAATCAATTATATTATTGAACTAAAAAATACGGCGTTAGCTGGATTTTTGTCCAATTAATAAGAGTACCAATTTCCGTAGTGATCGGTTGAACGGTGTAACTTTGTATAGCGAATCAAAACCTGATATATTATATATAATGCTTGATTCAAGGTGGGCTACTTGAGATTTTTTGCCACTTTCTCATGATTTATAAGGTTTAGGATACTGTGAAGAAACTGAAAAATGTTATTTTATCAATTGACACCTTATCTTAATTATCTGCAAAAAGTAACACACTGCTCTTTGGAGGATCGAATCCACGACCTTCGCTTTATTGTTATGAAGCTCTAACCAATTGAACTAATGGATCACGGAAAGACTTTATACACTACGTTTCTATTTCCAGAATCAATCATTTGAGGAATTTACATATTTTAAATTAATTAAAAAATAAAAGCTAATAAAAAATTCGGAAATTAGGCTTCGAGGTGCATCAGGACCTCCATGCAAAATTCTGCAACTCTGCAATCAGCCGTTTTCTTACAAAGCGACGGACATACACACACATACACACACGTCATTATATGTAGAGATATTCCCACCCATACAGTCAGTAACAAAAGTGTCCGAACACTAGCAAAAATTCCTGTAAAAAAAAGTAGCGTTAATACTGTTTTGTTAAATAAATCCTTGTCGAATTATGTACTTAGTCAGTCTAAAAACATGATTCGACAAGGATTTATTTAACAAAACAGTATTAACTCTACCTTTTTTATATAGGAATTTTTGCTAGTGTTCGTACACTTTTGTTACCGACTGTACTTGTACAGAACGAAGATCTCTTTAGACGCGTCGGTCTTAGGACCAGTGAAGTTAATCTTATTAGATCATTGCTGCGGCATTTCACTACAGAGAAGTAGTAAGAACCTCGTTAACGTAAATTACAGTCGGTAACAAAAGTGTCCGAACACTAGCGAAAATTCCTATGTAAAAAAAGTACACTTCATACGGTTTTGTTAAATAAATCCTTGTCGAATATTGTTCTTAGTTAATGTAAGAACATGATTTGATAAGGGTTCATTTAACAAAATAGTATTAAGTGTACTTTTTTTACATAGAAATTTTTGCTAGTGTTCGGACACTTTTGTTACCGACTATACTTTTAACATGAACTATTTCCACAAGCCCCGTCAAAATGAAGATTAGTTTATTTATATGAAGATTATTTGCTGATAGCATGAACTACTGATAACATGAACAAATTTTTTATCCCTCTTGAGATTCACGTTAACGAGGTTCGACTGTAGTACAACTACTTCTGGGAGGATCTTCTTCAAGACATTCTTCTAGGACAACATGTTGTTCACTCTCTTAAAAAAAACATTTCTTAAATTTTCTTAATAAAATATATCAACATGATAATCATTTTCAACAGAAAACATAAATGCTAAATGGATTCAACAACATGATCAGTTTTGAAGCATTCCAAAAATATTTGCGAAAATAAAAATGCGTTCAGAGAGACAGACAAACGAATCGAATGAGAAAACACTTTTCGACTTTATTGTAACAAGATAAAGGAAGAAAATACGCAACAAGAAAACTATCCTGCAAGCTCATCATGGGAGTCAACTTTAGGATTCAACAAATTTATTATAGAACAAGGGACTCAAAGATAATACGCTGAATTACACAGGACTGAGAGAAGGCGTTATCTGAACGAGAAGGGCTTTTCTAAAGCACGGAAATTAAACGAAACGGCCACGTTTAATTTTTCGAAAAATTTTGTTTGGAAACATTTGCATAGAAATAGCCATAATAGTTTGAAACTTAACTTAAAATGTTTTCTAAGGAAATATAAGTTTTATCGTGAAACACGCAAATTTTTTTTTATCTGAAATTAATCATTTTTAGAGGTACAATTATTTGCATTTATCTGAAAGGTTAAGGTTGGGTGGGTTTAACGACGTCACATTATTTGACAATTCAATACTCTGATCTTATTTATACAGAAGAAAATAACAGTTAGTTATTTTTTACAATTCCTCTCAGCGTAATAACTTCGATGCAATGTAATATCAAAATATATTTAAGATATAAAGGTATTTAAAAAGTAGCATTAATACAGTTACGAACCATATAAAAAAAATCTAGTGTGGCACTCACACGAATTGTCTTACCATGTACTTCAATACTATAAAGGCAGATTGTAGATTAAAGGGTAAGATAACAAGTACTGTATATGGACCTACTATAAACTAGTATGTTCCGGCCATCCCAAAACTTTCTTCTATACCATTCTATATAAAAGCGCCACTTACTCTTTAACATGTATACAAAAGTTTAACCATACATTTTCACAATAAAAATTTATACATGGAGTTTGGTACAATTTTGATCAACAGAGGCTGAAATGCAGCCATGTGCAAAATTACAATACCAGCTTTACCTATCGTCCGATATACACCTAAATCAAGTGAGTATTCGTTTTCTTAATGGCTATCTTACATACCAAGTTTCGTTGCCGTTATATGCCGTAGAACTTGAGATTCAGCCTTCCTATACATTTTCGGTAAACTGCAGTGCAGCAGTGCCACTTGCTGGCCGATACACACTTAAATTCAATCCATCTAGTGTTTCATAATGGTGCACTCATATACCAAGTTTTGTTCAATTATATACAATCTGGGATATAGCCATCCTGTTCTAGGGGAAATATGGCAGCACCACCTATAGGCCGATATGCTCCCAAATTAAATCAGAATAATGTCTTGTAATGACCTTATCACAAATCACGTTTTATTCGGTTATACGCAATAAAACGTGAGGTATAGCCTTCAATTAAAATGCAGTAATCGCTGTATTGCAGCGCCACCTGTTGAGCGATTAACACCAAACATTGATAGGCACTAATATATGTCAAGATGTATCTACTTATAAATTTATAGGCAATTCTGTGCAGTAGTTCCTGAGATACAGTCGCCACAATGTCTCTCTCTCTCACACACACACAGACAGTCAGACATTTTCTAAAAATGGACAAATCGTGTTCTGGAGCTCTCAAAACGTGTAAATTCATCGAAAACCGGAAGTCGAATATTTTTAAGAATCCAATACTTTCTATTATTGAATGTAAGATACTTTAAAAAGAAATCTAACTAGGTTTAGGAGCAGTTTAATTTGACAAATAACTCTAGTAAAAACAGTTCCATGTCATCCATGTAAATTCTAGCCCCCTCTGAAAGAGAGTTCTAGAAACCTCTGTTAGAATTCTAGAGCGTTTCTCTATGATATCGAGGGGTCAAACATTCAAAAATCTCTGCAAATCAATGCGAATACAAGAGGCGAGTTTTAGCTACTATAATCTTAATTTATGACCCAATTCTAAAAAATCAAGCAAAAATTTATCGGAATACAAAGGATTCAGAATATTGTTTCACCATCTAGAAATGTATGGACGAGAAATTCTTGACCATTTCGTCTATTCAGCTTATTAACGTGCTTATACGCATAGCTCGAAAATCTATATTTCTAGTTTAGGGATTTAGAAAATGACCCCTTATTCGTTCTAAATGAAGGCGGTATATAATATATATATATATATATATATATATATATATCAGGGCCCGAAATTTCCACTTACATTTGACTAGCTGAAAAAAAAAAGTCACTCGCCACAAAATATTATTAACTTACACTACTTTTTATGTATAAGGTGACCAGAATTTTTTATTGGAAAAAGAGGAGAAATAATGCAATGTCTTATTTTATAAGAAAATAGAAGACATTCAATTTTGAAGAAAATGTCATTTTAGAGGATACAAAATTGAATGAAAATGATTAAAAAGCCGATTCAAAGCTATTTTACACAAGGGGTGGAAACAGTTTTTTATCTCAAATGATGAATTTGGATCAGTATACCTTAATTTAAATTAATAATATACGGATACGAGAGGAAAAAGCTCTAATTTATATAGGTGTCACTGGATAATATAGATTTTTTTTTTTTTTTTCTGTGGTACTTTCATGCAATTACATAAAAAAAGTTTGTAGACATCTTTTTTGTTAAAATCATAATCATAAAAGAAAAAATAAAATTGGCAAATGAAAAAATTAATATTCGGCAGATGAAACAATTTGTTTTAACGAAGCATTATTTATCAACAATTTATAAAAGTTCTCACAAGTATAACCTAAATTGGTCTTAGTATAGTTAATAAGTTTTTAACCACTTCACCGGCTTTTCCGAGATCACTCGGGGGAAATTTAGCCTTCCACACACTACTGTGGCCAGTGAAGTGGTTAAAATAAGCATATAAAGGGGATTTTGCATTTTTAGATTTTTGCGTTTTTAAATTGATAATTTTTATTTATTTATTTTTTTTTTTTTGTAGCACCGCATACTGTAAGAATTCTATCTACATTTAGACTAAAATTTTACTCGCTACAGTAAAATTTCCACTCACTAATGGCGAGGCGAGTGGAAATTTCGCGCCCTGTATATATATATATATATATATATATATATATTTTCTCAGTGTAGTTTTTCAGGTAGCCCTGTAAATGAATGAAGCCTGATTTTCACACCATATTCTACAAGAAACATGCTTTTATGCATATAAAAAATATGTGTTCATTTTATTTTGTTTAGTTCAACCAATAGATGTGAAACAATACCTACTAAAATTTCGACAACAGACATAATGTATTTGAATCCTCTTGGATATCCCTGTACACGAAACATTTGCTTGATCTCAACAAAAAGATTCGTGTACTTTCCCTGTATGATATAGATTTATAATACCGAGTTTGCACTTCCGGCTACTATTTGTTCTGCAGGTATATTGGTGACACACAGATTAACCGCTAAAATATTGATTTTCGCAGTCAGGTTCCTTAAAACGTGTAAATAATAAAAACCCAATTTTTAAAAAAAGACTCAAAAATACTACTTTCTCTACCATAGTATATGGATAAGAAAAAGTAAAAAATAAATAAAGCAATAACAATATATGGCTGGAAGAGTATGTAGGGGCGCAGCATTCCAAATCATTTTTTTTTTTTTTACCATCTAATCTCAAAGGCTTTTAATCCGTGTTCAAAGTTCTTTATCTGAGTCAGTACTAGTGCCCATGATTTGCAATGACACATGAATCCTTAAAATTGCAGTATTTAACGGAATAAGATTCGTCGAAGATGAACTAAAACGTCGAAAATCAAAGTATATAGTGAGGAGAGGAAAAAAAAGTCTGTCTTTAATTTTAGAGTTGATGTTCAATCAAAATGTATTAAAGGGGAAAAAGAGAAAAAAAAAATATTTTGTGCCCATCCCAAAACTTGTTTCTACATTTTCCTATATAAAATCACTCAGCAGAAATTATTTATTAAAATTATTTCCCATAATGAACGCAGATAATTTTCATCTCGGAGAAGCATAACACTAGATGTTCAAAGAAAGTCAGTTTTATGCTCTACACACAACATCTTAAAAAACAATTGTTGTTAAAAATGAAAAAAATCGATAACATTGTTTTAAATTATAAAAGATCTAAGCTCAGCCACTATTATTTTCAAGATACAGTAGAACCTCGATCCATCGTTTTCCAGGGGTGCGCGCAAAAAAAAAAAAAAAAAAAAAAAAACGATGAAAGCGGGAAAACGAAGAATGCGGGTTATAGTCAAAGCACGAAGAAAACGATGCTTATGGATTAATACACACAATGTATACAGTATACTACTAATAAAAAAAACTAATTTGTTACTTTCCAAACTGTCAAAGAAATAAATCAACATTGTAGAACGTTAAGTAAAATTTATTTTTAGGTATAAAAAAGTTTATGTTGGGTTTTTTGTTCTTTTTATAAATTAAACAGAAATTTATCCAGATTTCCAACATTTTTCTATAATTTCATGTGCTTATATAAAAGTTCGTGCATTTTTAAACGTCATAATTGAGTCATCGGCATGAAAATTATCCTCTGTTTCTTCGCCATTATTTTCATTTTTTAAAATCAAACATTTCTTCTATGCTTTAGGATACCGCATGTCACAACGTCTTGATTAATGCAAGTATTATCACTAAATTTTGTAAAAAGGTATAAAATCACTTTTAAAAACACGTATATAAAAATTTTCTTTATTAAAACCAGACACAAAGCTTTTCGCTATAATCAAAATAGCATCATCAGGTGTTATTAAGTAACATAGTAGCCAGCAATATATAATTAAGAAGTTCAATACGGTTATAGTTAAAAAAAAAGGAGGAAGCTCAGTCCACAAAAGGTCGCACAGGAATTACATGGCAAAGAACTTGAAAAAAGGATTTCAATACAATTTTCAATAATCTTACGAGCACAACGTGTGCCATATTTTATGAAGAGATGCAGCATCCTTAGAGTTAATAACTTTATTGTACTTGATAATATTTATTGCTTCTGTCATTAGAAGACCTTGAAAGTCACGAGGGGCTGAAATTACTTCGGATTGGTTCCACAGAGGAATAGCTTCAGGGTGCTCGTAAAGAAATTCAACTAAAATACAGCTTTTTTACTCTTTAACATCTTTAAGTCTCTGATTTCATCGATGTTATCTACATTAGTGATTGTCAAAAAAAATTTTCCTTTTTTTAACTATAACCGTATTGAACTTCTCAATTATATATTGCTGGCTACTATGTTACTTAATAATACCTGATGATGCTATTTTGATAATAGCGAAAAGCTTTGTGTCTGGTTTTAATAAAGAAAATTTTTAAATACGTGTTTTTAAAAGTGATTTTATGCCTTTTTATATAATATGTGTACACGTGAAACACTTTCTAATTTTAAACTTTCAGTAGTTTTTAATTTTAACTAAATTTTGTATTAGATGCATCGTCTGCTACGCGCAACCGCTCTTTATCTGCATTATCATCATCATCATCATTTTCTTGCTCTACTGTTTGATATGCTTCATCATTTTTTCGCATGTAACCGCATTTCACGAAACAATTTTCTGGATTACTAAAGAGGTTACTTCCCGCCATGCTGAAATTACAAAATGAATAGATGGTCCGGAGACATAGTATCACAATTTTGATCCTCCATGGAAATGGGGAAAAGAGTTATTTTTGGATGAAAGAAGTAATTCCAGTTTGTATGCCATATGGAACCGCTTGAGCTTCAGGAGAAAAGTTTTACAACGATGAATGCGGGAAAATGACTTTTTGAAGCACGATACATGCGGGTTTCGTTAACATTATTTAAATACAATTTGTGCAGGGACCATAGAAATAAAACGATCAATGCGGGAAAACGATGGATGCAGGAACGATAGATCAAGGTTTCACTGTACCTATATTGAAAATCTGCTTTGTTGATGGAAGCCTCATTTTTACTTTCTCTTACCCATAAGGTAGAGAAAGTATTGTTTTTGGGTCAAATTTTCGAACGCGAGTTTTTGTTATATTCGTATGTTCTGAGGTCCCCTGAATACGAAAATCATGTTTTTAGCAAATGATCTGTGTGTGTGTCTGTCTGTTATCAGCATATCTCAAGAACAAATAGTAGCAGACATTCCAAACTTGGTATTCTAAATGTGTATCATACAGGGATGCTACAGTAAGCTTTTCGTTAAAATCAAGCAAATGGTTCGTGTACAGGGACAATCAAGAGAATTCTAATACATTACGTCTATGAGGGAAATTGCAGTAAGTAGAGTTTAACGTCTATAGACTGCACTAAACCAAATGAAACGAATATATATTTTTTATAATAGAGATAGTCAACAGGGAAATGTTTTTTTGTTTATGTAGGAGCCTCGCCTCCCCCCTCGAGGGGAGTAAATTTTCATGATGGGTATCTTTCAAAAGAGCTCGCCAATACCTTTAAAACGAATGGTTGAACCATCGATCTGCGATAATTTAAAACAAAGTTATCGATTTTTTTTTTTTTTTACTTTTAACGGAAAAAAAAAAAACCTTAAAAAAAACTTTTTTTTTTTTTTTTTTTTTTATTGAGAATAAAATGGACTTTTTTTTTTTATATTTGGTGTTATACTATTTTTCTAATATGGAAATCGTCTGCATTATCATAAAAGATAATTTTTTAAAAAAATAATTTTAGTAAATATTTTTTTAAAAACAGAATTATTTTTAATAACCGAATTAAATTCTATATAAATGTAGGTGTATTAATGAAACGGGGGGTTGAGGGGGGCGTTAGCCCCCCTCACACAGAACTAATTATCATATAAAACTCTCCCGAAGCCTAATTTGAATTGTTTAACATAGGTTTACATAACATCGTTATCTTACCTCTTAATCTCCAACCTGTATTTATAGCATTAAATTTCAGGGTAAGAAAATGTCGTGTGAGTAACACACCAGATTATTTCTATCCTTTTTAAATATACAACAAACGTCCTCAGAAGAAATAGGGTAGAACTTTTTCACAATCAACGTGTTTTACTCAATATAAGAAATATATAACAAAAATTCCTCTGTTTTCCGATCGGATTTAAAAAAATAACCATATCTTTAAAAAAAGTAGTTTTTCTAATTCTTTTTTTCTCAGACGAAAACAAATTACTTATTTATATTCTACATTGCTTTCTGAATAAATTTAATAAAATTTTCTTCCATTTATGTTGTATAGTAAAGCGTCAATCGCGAAGAAAAATGCATTACGTTGTACGGGGATCGCTCCGGTTTTGCACTAAGATGGCCGACTTTCCGTCAATGTCCAGTCTCTTCCTAATATAGGGTCTTTATAAAATGCAGCAAAGAAACGCCACCTGTTGTACAATACACATTCAAATTGAAAACGAATAGTGTTTATAATGGCGCTCTCATATATCATGTTTTGTACAATTATATAAGATAGAATCTCAGATATAGTCTTCCCGTTCACGGTAAAAATTGCAGCCTAGCAGCGTCACCTATCTGTCGATTTGGACCAAAATTGAATTAGCATAATGTTTCATAAGGGTCCTCTCATATACCAAGTTTTGCTTGATTATACACAAGAAAACCTGAAGTATAATCTTTCCTTTAATGACAGAAATTACAATATAGTAGCCTCCCCTGTTGAGCGATTTGCATCAAAAGTTGATAAGCACTAATTTATGTCAAGGTGCAACTACATATTAATTTATATGCAATCATGTGTGCAGTAATTCCTAAGGTACAGTGGCCACAAAATTTTTATCATACGCACACAAACAAACGTTTTTTCAAAATTGTCAAATCATATTTAGAACGCATCAAAGCGTGTAAATTCATCAAAAACTGAAAGCCGAAAACTTTTACGAGTCCAATACTTTCTTCTATTGTATATAGAAGAAAGAATAAAAAGAAAGAAAATAATCTGGTGTATCACTCACACGACTTTCTCTTACCCTGAAATTTAATGCTATAAATACAGGTTGCAGATTAAAAGGTAAGATAACGAGTAATGTTATGTAAACCTGTGTTAAACAATTCATAATAGGCTTCTGAAGAGTTTTATATGATAATCAGTTCTGTGTGATGGGGGGCTACTGCCCCCCTCAACAACCCCGTTTGATTAATGCACCTACATTTATATGGAATTTAATTCGGTTATTAAAAAATAATTCTTTTTTAAAAAAATAATTTATTAAAATTATTATTTAAAAAAATTATCTTTTATGATAATGTAGACGATTTCCATATTAGAGAAGTAGTATAACACCAAATATCCAAAAAAGTCCATTTTATTCTCAATATTTTAAAAAAAAAAAAAAAAATACGATTTTTTTCTAAGTTTTTTTTTTTTTTTTTTTTTTTTCGTTAAAAGTAAAAAAAAATCGATAACTTTGTTTTAAATTACCGCAGATCGATGGTTCAACCATTCGTTTTAAAGGTATTGGCGAGCTCTTTTGAAAGATACTCATCATGAAAATTTACTCCCCTGGGGGGTGGGAGGACTTCCCCGACAGGGGGAAGGCGAGGCTCCTACATAAACCATTTTTTTTTTACCAGTTAACTATCTCTATTGCAAAAAATATATATTCGTTTCATTTGGTTTAGTGCAGTCTATAGACATTAAACTCTACTTACCTGGAATTACCTCATAGACGTAATGTATTAGAATTCTTTTGATTGTCCCTGTACACGAACCATTTGTTTGATCCTAACGAAAAGCTAACTGTAGCATCCCTATAAGATACACATTTAGAATGCCAAGTTTGAACTTTCTGCCATAATTTGTTTTTGAGATATGCTGATAACAGACAGACACACACACAGACACATACATGGACATACACACAGACCATTTGCTAAAAACATGATTTTCGTATTCATGGGGACCTCAAAACGTGTAAATATAACAAAATCTCGCGTTCGAAAATGTGACCCAAAAACAATATATTCTCTACCTTATGGGTAAGAGAAAGTAAATATAAAACAGCTATATTATTTTCATTTCTAAAGTTTTTCCTCGTGCGAAAATAATATATGTAAAGAATATAACACACATGATATTTTCCTAAAAAATATTTTATATAACACTACGCAATATCATGTATTGGGCTCAACATCTAATTTCCTTTGAAGCGCGTATCGTAATAAGAAACGCAAGTGGTAAAACCATTCCAAGCAGTTACAAACTCAGATTCAACGATCCATCTCGGGATAAATGCTTGAGGAAATAGCGGAAAGAGAGCCAGGAGATTACACGCCTAGTTAGCCAAGGGGAAGAAGAAAAATTCTTATCTAAGTGGAACCTTAAAGGCCCCTTCATAGAAAAAAAAGAAAAACGAAATTAGTTTGCTTGCTCTCTTTTCTAAATCAGGTACGATTTTAAAATGTGCTTGAATATTTGTAGTAAATTTAGTTTTTTATTTTATTTATTTGTTCATTTAAATTTTTTTTATGGATGATGCACAAAATAACAGCACTTGTACAGTATGATGCACAGTACTTGTTAGCCATAAGCGTGCATTTTGCAAACTGTCATTAAAGTATTGAAATGCAGGGTAAGAGAAAATCGTGTAAATGACACCCCAGATTATTTTCAGTAATTTCATAAGATTCCCCCCCCCCCTATAATTTCTATGAAAGCTATATAGAAAAGAGTTTCCTTTAAATATAGTGACCAGCGAAGCAGGCAAAGCCTGCTAGTATTCCATATATTATAAATTGAATCCATAACAATTTGTGCACACATATGAGGATTTGAACAAATAGCCATATCTTATCTGGAATTCAGCCTCAAAAATTGTTTCGAATTCAGTCTTACACTTCAGTTCGCGACAGTGTTGGGCATAATTGATTAAAAAGTAATTGAATTACAATTGAATTACAATTAAATTACAATTATAATTATTTTACTGTCAATCGATTAACAAGTAATTGATTACAAATAAATTGAATTATTGCAAATAAATTTAATAAGTAATTCAATTTATTTCCAATCAATTACTTGTTAATTGATTCACAGTAAAATAATTATAATTGTAATTTAATTGTAATTCAATTACTTTTTAATCAATTATGCCCAACACTGGTTCGCGAAGTCAACTGTGAACCCGCAGGATGGCAAAGTTTGTTCGTACAACGCATTACAACGACAGATTACGTCAAGATCGACGTCGATTGGTTAATAAATTACGCATTATGCAACAAACAGACTGTGGGAAAAAAATTTATTATCGACTTATAACATACTAACTAATACAATGTGAAGTACACGAGACTTCAAACTTCAACAGTTTTTACAGATCCTCCTGTAAAAATTTACAGCAACTTGTGTTGCGTTTATGTTAAGAAAAATGCTGTATTTTTATAGAATTTTTTTAAAGGTATACTGGTTTGCGAACAAAAATTTATAAAATAATTTGGGATACATTATATTCTATGAAAGGTAATTCTTTGAAGCCTATTTTAATACCTTTACACAACATAATGTAGACAACATAACGGAATCAATACATATTTTTTAGATGAACTGTTTCTATATAGTAGAAAATGGTATGAATATCATTATTGATTGATATACACAGCCCCCTAATAAAACGATACACTGTAAAAAAAGTTCTGTTAAAAAATAGAAAATTTCTATAACTTTCCTACAGAGAATTTCAATTTTCTAAAACTTCAGAAATTTTGTACAAAATTACATCTCAATCTATCAAAACTTTTTTCTGTAACCAAATAAGATTTGTAACCACTGATTCAGATCTTATATGGTAGTTACCGTAATTTCGCGTATATAACCCGCGGCGGAAGGTAACCCGCAGCATAAAAAAAAAATTATAACCGAAAGATAACCTGCACTAGAAAAAACCCGCACTTTTAAAATCACATGGTCGGCAATCGCCTTTTGTAATTTAATACTAATTGCTATTATTTTAATAATAAGTAGGAAAAGATACAAATAATAAACAAATATACAAATAAATATAAATAATAAACAAATAAATTTACTTACCTATAGTGAAAAAGTAAATAATCATAACTTATTATCAATCTTTCTCTCTATATAAATTACTATAATATGGAGTAACTTCTAATGATAAACACCTTTATTCAATTTATAAGAAAAATTACAGATTAATAATAAATTTATTTACAAAATTCATTCCAATCCATCGAATTCAGATTCTTCCGTATCAGAATTAAAATGTTTCAATATTGTTTAGGACAGTTCGTCTTCATCATCCTTATTATCCTCCTCATCAAGTTCCTTCTCACTGTCTTCAATTTCATCGTCATTATACGTTAGTATTCCAGTCTTTTTGAATCCAGATTTTATCGTTTTGATAGCAATAGAGTCCCAGGCGTTTATTAGCCATTCAGCTACCATTCACTGGAAATATTTTGATTTTCTCCTTTTTCGTGATAGATACCCCGCAACGGATGATAGCCCGCAGGACTTATAAAGCCAGTTTTTTAATAGATTACCCGCGGGTTATATACGCGAAATTACGGTACATACTTTTTCTGTTTTGCATACGGAGAACTTTGTATCAAACTGGATTAGGAGACGCTTGATAACAACTGAACTTGCACTTCCGTGGCTGAGAGGTAACATCGTCACCCACTATGCGCAGGGCCCGACTAAGATACTTTTGTGCCTGGGGTACAATTTAATTTTTGTGCCCCCCCACCCTTCATGGAAATTTATAATGAGGAGCAAATAGAATAATTATAGTCAGATAAAAATTATAACATTGTTTTAGAAAATGTATTTTAAGTATAAATTCAGAAAAATTAATAATTCTTTAAAAATTAAATTATATTTTATCTTGAGAAAGTTGTCATATTTATTATACACAAACATAAGAGCCTCTTAGAATAATAATTATAGTGAGTGATTTTTGAATTCATATAAAAAAGGGATTCGACAAAAATAACCTTTTTTAAAATATCAAATTTTTTGCTTTAAATAAAATAACTTTATTTATAAACTATTTCCGCTTCTAATTATCCATAATCTGCAACGCAGATACAATTAGCTTCTCATGACAACGGACAATTTTATTGCACGCATCTCCTTATATTATTAAAATCTGTGCGCATCTGTCTGTCTGTCTGTCTGTGAGAAATGCCTTGTGACCGCTAAAGCTCCGGCGCTAATGGCCGCAGCGCCTCGAAACAGGTGTCGACAGAAGCAGAATTTCTTCATCTCGACATCGCGATAATTCGCTAAGCGATGCGACCATAATTAGCGGAGATATTAATTAAAACGTTGAGCTATGTCGATCGAAAAATGACTGAAAATTCATGGATATTTGCTTAAAAAGAGACATTCTTACGGAAAATGTGGAAAATAAATTAGAAATATCAGTCGTATCGTTACAAATAAGGTATCAAATGAAAGGTCCGATTTTTTCTCAGTCCGACGGTTTAAATAGCTTATCGATAGGACAATTAGATTTTTTAAAATTAACTAAAGTATGAAAAAAAGGTGGCAACAAATCACAAGAGTTTTATTAATTTCGCAATTCGGTTACCATGGCGCGGGCGAAAGAATAAATAGATTTTACTTCCTGCTTTACTGATTTTGTACTGGGGATAAAAATTGCAAATTTCAAAATGCTTCAATTTTCTTCAAAATTATTTCAAACTTGCTACGCACTGTTAACATCACAAGACGAAGTTGCCGTTCAAATTTCATCGGGTTTCGAGAATAAATAAAAAATGTACAATTTAATTGCAAATTAAATTTTATTCTAATACGCGTATTTCAAATTCTAACTATGATTAAATTATTTTTAATACATCATTCAAAAGATATTTTAAAGTACTTTTATATTATCGAAAGTGGAATTCAAGATTTCGCTTCATTTACACGTTTTGAGGTCTAATGAATCGGTTTTCTTTTGTAACTCAGCTACTAATTAAAATAATTTCATAAGTAATACATCAAAAGATAGCTTTGTTGATTTGGAATCGAACAGTAGATTACAGAAATTTCTACCGCCAGATGGCGCTGTAATATTTTAAAATTTCTATATTTCAATTTCTAATTATGATTAAATTATTTTTAATACATCATTCGAAAGATATTTTAAAGTTCCTTTATATTATCGAAAGTTTTAACCAGATTTGCACGTTTTGAGGTCTCATGATTAGGTTTTCTCTTGCATCTCAGCTAATTCAGTTAGACCGTTCAAAATTGGTATATGTAGGTTAATTTGGAAGGGCTGAAAGGGTGGGGAAGATATAGGCGTGCGCCGCGCGCACGGGACAGCGCTGCCGAAGGCAGTGGGGACCCGGTCCGAATTTTTAACCGATGAGAAATGATTTTTTTTACATTTTCTTTTCTTAAGAATAAAAATTTGATTTGAGAAGGAATATATGCGCGTAGCGCGCGTATACCTTCACACGTGCGCGCTGCGCGTCCGAAGGCAGTGGGGACACGGTGTGAGTTTTTACCCGATCAGAAATGATTTTTTTAGGTGGCACGAAGGGTCAGGGAAGGAATACGCGCGCGCAGCGTGCACGGGACAGCGCTGCCGTAGGCAGTGAGGACCCGGTCCGACTTTGTACCCGATGAGAAATGATTTTTTTAATTTACTTTTCTTAAGAATAAAAATTTGATTTGAGAAGGAATATGTGCGCGCAGCGCACGTATACCGTCACACGTGCGCGGGCAGCGCGCATGGGTCTGCGCTGCCGAAGGCAGTGGGGACCCGGTGTGAGTTTTTACCCGATCGGAATTTTTTTTTTTTTGTGTTGGGGGGGGGGGGGTTGCACGAAGGGTCAGGAAAGGAATACGCGCGCGCAGCGCGCACGGGGCAGCGCTACCGAAGGCAGTGGGGACCTAGGCCGACTTTTTACCCAATCATAAATGATTTTTTTTTTTTCAATTTCTTTTCTTAAGACTAAAAGTTACTGTTAGTGATTCATTTGAAAATACTGACCCGCTAGCGTGCGAAGCTCGCAAGTTTTATTTCAATAAAATAAGTATACTGTTTACTAGACTTTCTCATATAAATTAAAAACAAATTGTGCTACCTAATATTTTTGTGCGCAGGACAAGTGTGCCGAGTGCTCCTGCTATAATCAGGCCTTTACTATGGGGTAGACTCTGGTTCGGTAGGGCTGGTAGAACTGGAAAATTTTATTTAATGCGAGATTTTTTACAGTGTGCCCAACGCAAAAAATCTGTTGTGTACGAATATTTTCCGTTTTGTTACAAAAAGTTTTTGCCTATGTATTTTTTAAATAGCATACGGATATTTTCTGGAAACATTGCAGCCAGAAATTTTCTGTAATATAAACAGATTTTTTTTTTTTTATACAGAGTATAACAGTTACGTATAGTTACAAAATGCTTTATAATTTATGCGAACAGCATATTTCTTTTTGGTACTAAGTACATTTGATTAATTTATTTATCATGACATTTCAAACAAGGCGCTTTCATACTGCATTATATATAAATCAGAAAGACTAAATATATGTATATAAATGGGTTTTTTCTGCGAATAGATTGCTTTATCAGAAATCTTGTTCAAAAATTTCAAGATTATTGAAATGAAAACTTCTTTAGGCGCGTTGAGCACTTTTTGGGTGAACAAAAATCATGGAACTCGCGTCATCGTCACCGAACGCTTTGAAGTGAAAACTTCTTTAGGCGCGTTGAGCACTTTTTGGGTGAACAAAAATCATGAAACTCACGTCATCGTCACCGAACGCTTTCCATGAGCTATATGTATACTGTGTATATATGTACATAGATATACCTCCGTGCGTTATTAGTATACATTATATATATACAAAGAGTATATCTCTCTACATATATATCCATATATGTAGCGCACGGCCCGGCATGCCTCATATACACACATATATATATATATATGCATAAAATGTATACTAATACAAGTACTATACTGGCTACTGGCATCTGTCTTATTCTAGTTTTATACTCTGTGTATGTATGTATGTACTTTTTCCACAGTACATACATAGATCACAAAGTACAAGCACGTGTTTTTATACAGACTGTTATATTCTTCTTTTTGATTTCAATACAAATTTTCAAATAAATAATTAAAAAAAAAAGAAAATTATTTTAGTCATATTACAATATTTTTACCTAATATAAGGCTTAGTTCATTTAATTTGGGTAGCTACAAATATTGTGCCGAATCATATAATACAGATCATAAACACTTCTTTAAAAACCAAAAATAATTCGAAAATAATAATCTAATAGCTCGACGATACAATTCACAAGTTACTTAGTTTTCTCTTCTATCGGCACTCCCCAAAGACTGCTTTTTTAAAACACATTTCCGAACAGTTATAAGCTTATGCCGTGAATAATTCAAGAAAATACTCGGGATCCTTCGCCTTCATCTGCATACCAAGAAGAAATACAGTATGACAGGAAGCTGATAAATTAAGTGTATGAATCGTTTCTCTAGTGCAATGTCACGGCCGTGCTGGCACAATTCCAAAGTGTACACCTTTTTTTAGCTCACAACAATGGACTTTTGACGCCATAAAGAAAATCACACATGAACTTCCAATCGTTAGAGCTATTTCAAAATATTAGCATTCTTCTAGCCCTAGCCAGATTTGAATTTGTGATTTAGATAAGAAAGTTCAGTTTTATGACTACAGTCAATGATTTTTCTTTTCTATTTGAAGGCGCCGGTGCAATCACGATTTTACACAGAGAAAGAGAGACTCATAAAGAAAAATTAGACTAAAGCATTAAAGCAAATTTATACATTATTATATCTGTACTGATAAGTATAAAGGATATAAGTCCATATTCTTGATTTTTCAGGAGACGAAAAATAAAGCTAAACTAACTAAAAACTAATCAGCAGAAACGATTAGGAAAAAGAGATTGTGTTGGTTTATACCCTTTATACCGTTCAGCGATTGTCAATCTTCATCTAATAAAGGT
This sequence comes from Salticus scenicus, assembly GCA_963930645.1. Taxonomy (NCBI): domain Eukaryota; kingdom Metazoa; phylum Arthropoda; class Arachnida; order Araneae; family Salticidae; genus Salticus; species Salticus scenicus. The sequence continues at coordinate 7,694,451 of OZ005660.1, read as the reverse complement.
AAAAATTTTAATTAAACATTTTATACTAAAGATTAATGCTAAATTTCTGACTTGAATCTTTTTTTTTACCAATGGATTTTCTCAAAGACTAAATGACATGGATTTAAATCCTTTATACCAATCGATAGAGAATTTTTTTCTGGGTCTGACTATGGACTTTAAATCCTTTATACTTACCAGTACAGATATATTCTATACAAGTGTTTGTATTGTTATGTAAAAGTAATAAATAAATAAACGTTTGAAAAACACACATTGAGTTTTTAAGAATTTGCCAACAAAGTTGAAAAACGCTAGTTTGAACAAATTTTCGAAGTGAAATTTTTTTTAAATGTGAAATGTGAAATTATTCATGAAATTTAGACATATTTTTATATTCCATACGGCATACGATGGCTAGCACTGTAGCACGTACTATGGAAAGAGAAATTGGTATTTTTGGTAGAAAGTTTGCTAACAAGGAAACATTCAGAAGTCTGTAAAAAATATATGTGATTCTACTCTTCATAAAACACTAGAAAGTGAAAAAAATATCCGCTGAAATAAACTACAGCGACCACAAAAAATTATCAAAATTAAGCATATTTGGCGATTTCACACTGTTAGGCGATTGATTTTGAGTACTTGACGGATAAGCAAAACACGGTTCTGTTCGTACACGGCAATCTCAGTGCTAGCGAACTTATTGTCTAACACCGCTAAATCGCCAAAAATGTTTAATTTTGATAATATTTTATGGGCGCTGTAATTCATTTGAGCCGATAATTTTTTCACTTTCAGGTGTTTTAGAAATAGTAGAATCACATACATTTTTTTTCAATATTTTTTGAAGAAGACACCTTTTGAATGTTTCCTTGTAAGTATCATCATGTGTTCGGTGGATACCTCGAAAGTAGTGAGAGAATGTCTGTTCTACAACAAGAGGTGGTGAGGTGGGTTGTGTTGTTGTGTTGTTGCGTTAGGGGAATATGCTAAGGGAACGCAACATTCCCATTCACTACTACCTATTCGTATGATACAAGCTTCAAAGTAACCTTCTATAGTATATAACATAGCAATTTTAGGTATTGCATCATATTATAGTATTTAAAAAATAATTTTTAAAAAACTTATAATCAATTATAAAGATTGTAATATTTAAATTGAGTCATAAAATTACTTTTCCTAATATATTTTTTCCGCTAAAATTTTCATAAATCAATTTCCCCTTTTCTTTTTATAATATTTCATAAATCAATTTCCCCTTTTCTTTTTTTATGATATTTCAAAATAATTCACACACACTCTAAAAATGCTGACTTTGAAATAAAACAGACACAGTTTACAGTTAATAAAAAACCTTTATTTTTTACAATATTTACAAGTATTACTCATCTAATAAGTATTGAATATAATTTCATCAATAAAATTAAGTTTACAATATTAAATCTTAATCAATTTCACAATGTCCATATGCTAAACTTGTTATTCCATCTTCAGCAATGTATCGTTTGTCATCAAACGGACTGAGACTGATTTTATTTTGACAGATTGTATATAGTTTATGTTTTTCTTGGCCTATTTTTAATTGTTTTTCTATGCTTGTTTTCTGTTGCAGTAAGCACTGTAAATAGTCTTCATGACTAATTTTATGTCTAACAACCCTGGTTGACACACCTTTAGCTCTCTTTTTTTCACTTTTACTTGATTTGATAGAGTACATTTTAGCCTTCAGTCCTACAAATTCCAATGCTATTTCACCACTCAATTCATCTTTAAATTTCCCTATAACTTTTTTATTATCATCGGAATAAAGCGGGTGAGTTTTGGGATAGTCAGAAAAGTCAAATTCAGATGAATAATTTTTCATGTCTTTATATATATCATCGGTAGTAATATGGTATGTAAGCGAGTCTGTATCTGTAAATAACAGTACAGCTTGGTTGTTATACATTGGTTTTATATAATTATAATGAAAATTATACATTAGGAGTTTTGATAATTCGAGTATTGTAAACCCAACGTAAATAGGTCGGTTCATCAGAATGCTTGTTTTAAGTCTTTCTACAGCGGTTAAATCTTCATCGTACGTTTTAAACGATTTAAAAGTAGGTGATGCTATCAATTTTAATGCTCTCTTAGAGGTATTATTACAAAGTTCTATATTACGTCTTTTTCGCAAGTTTTCCATAGTCTTGCCGTATACACTATTATTAAGGAGTTTAAAAAAGTCCTTTTCAAAGGATGATGTTGCTTCTTTCCTTTTATTGGTGTTAAATAGTATATACTTTTTCAACCATGGTGCTTGTTTAAATTGAATGGCTTTATGCACTGCTGTAACTTTTAATCCCAGTTGCAGATAAAGTTTTAAATTTCTATAGTGCACAACATAATTCTTTTTATTACATAAGTTAGGTATTAACTTGGGTGTACCAACATATTTTCTGTTTTGCAGCATACTTTTAGCATAAGGTGATAGCATTTCTTCATTCAAGATTAATCTTTCGGGGGCAAGCGGATAATCGTTATGTAATGTATGAAGGTGGTTAGGATAATGCAGATCAATTTCAAATATATACCCTATATCTGATTCATCATCAAGGGATAAAATCCATTCTTCATTAATATTATGTATATCAACCCATTCAAAGTTGCCATAAGGTAGGTACTGAGACATAGCCCAACCGTAAAGGTTGTTCGCGTCCCAGTACATGATATAACTATTAGGCTCATTCGGGTTATAGTCGTTCATATAGGGATTATTTGCTCTAGCCAGTCTTCGACTAATCATGCTAATACCCCCTCGAATCCCTTTTTCTATAAGCAGCAACATGTTAATATCTGTTAAGAGCTCTAAAGGTGTTTCACTCATTTTTAGACATGCTTGCCATGCAAGTCCTGGAGTTGTAAAAAGATGCGCGCAGTCAATTTCGTAGTATTGCTGACATAAGGTTCTAAAATTTTGAAATACATCCGCGAGTAACAAAACATCAGTTTTTACATATAAATTATGATAATCACCCAATGTCTTCATATTAAACGTGTTCCAAATAGTTTTAGCGTGTTGATAATCGTCATCATCGATAATTTCATCATTCAAGGTATTATAAAAGGCGCATGCTGGAGGTAGTTCGGTTTCTTCAAACTTATCAAAAGAAGTAAAGTACTCGTAGGGATAGACTCCTTTCCTCGTTAGCATATTCAACGGTGTATTAACAGGGAAATTCTCTTTCAAAATATTAAACTGGGATGAATCAAGATTTTTTACTAGTTTTTCTAGCGATGTAGGTAGGAATTGAAAGCTGTCTAAAAAGACTAATTGTACAGGATCCTTAGGTTTCTTCAATCTGAATGTAATATAGTTTTCCAAACTTGTAGCAATAACCTCTATCTGATGATTGTTATACTTGCCTAGTTTCGTCATGATGTGATGTCCATCATAGTTTTTTAAATTATGAAAGATAATCGGTATTTTTTTAGATAATTTGAAATTCAAGTTGCAGGCGTTATGGGCTGCACCCCTAAATTCTCCTGAAATGTGACAATGATCTCTTCGACGATCCTCAGCTAACTGTTTATGACATATATAACATACTTTAGCTTCTTGAAACTCCTTTTCCTGTGCTTCCGTTAAGACTATAGGCTTGATTTGTGATAAAATCTTGGTGAGTTCTTCCTTTTCAGTCATCATCTTTTCTAAAAAGTGTTCCACAGCGTCTTCTCCTCTATATACTTGAATCGGTTTAACAGAGTGTCCATCAGGCCCGATAATAACATATGCATATCCGCAAGGTACATGATAGGCAATTTTTTCACTATGTGAATTATCAGATGAGGGTGAAGCCGAAGTAACAGGAACAAGAAGGCTTTCAAAATCTGCATAAATACAGTAAGCGACAGGATGTTGTAAGTGCGTACCTGTAAATTTTAAAATGTTATTTTCCTCAGAGGGCATTTTAACAACCTGCACTTCATGTTCTTGACAGTACTGAATGTGGGTTTTCAATAAATCCTCTCTGCTAAATCGGTGTAGACATCTGAAACAGTAATGGGCTTTTAAACAATGTTGGGTTAAATCACCAAGTAGACGCGAAAAGTTTCGAATCAGGCAATAATGTTGCCTTTCTTCATCAGAAATTAATAATAAGTTGATAACATCACAATCATTTTTTGGCGAAATATAGAGTGGGCACACTTCATTGTCTTCAAAGCCAAAGACATTAATCCGTACATCATTTAATTTTTCAATAAGGGGTATCTTTGTTAATGGCACGGGACATGTTACATTACCTAGTTTAATGGTATTTTCATATGGCAGGTAGTGAGATACACGATGGGGTTGCTGATTGAAATGCAAATTCAGTTTATGCGCGATCAAACACCAAACAAGGCATTTTTGATCTTCGTTTTTGATATTTAGCACAGCCTTTTTCAAAGCAAGTTTCTGTGGTAGTTTAATATAGCTACTAGCAGCTAACGGATGGTATTTGGCCATTTTTAGTTCCAGATAATGAATTTTCTTAAAAATCCATCCAGATCCTCTTTGGATAAATTCATCTAGGGACTTATTAATCTTGGCATATCCTTCACGAATATGATGTTCAATAGTATTATCTAAAAGGTCAGTAAAACAACAACTTCTAAAAAAAGTTTGAATTTCTTCCATTTCGTCATTACCTCTTTTACGCTCCAAGCTCACTTTCATGACCATATACCACTTCAAAGCATTTTTTTCACGTATCTCATTCAAAAGTTTTTCATTTAATGCACCCTGTATATAGGTTTGAAATACTTCCATATCACATTCATTGCTTTCGTTTGGATAAAAAAGCTCTGTATTAAACGCATTTGAAGTGTTAATCTGTTTTTTAGCTCTTTTAGATTTTACGACAGGTGCAGCTATCTTCCGTTTTCCAGTAACAAGTTCATGCTCTTGTCGCTTATGACATGTTAATTCAGCTTTCATATTAAACATTTTATCACATTCACTGCATGAATATCGAAAACTTTGATGAAATTTTAAGTGCCTCTGCAAGTTGTCCTCGCGCGTAAATACTTGCTCACAATGCTGACACTTTATCGGTGTTACTTCATCTTTACTGCGATGTATTAACATATGTCGATTCAGTAACCATTTCTGTGAAAATTCCTTATTACAAGAAGCGCAATAAAAATTTTCTGACACTCTCTTATCACTCGTTTCAGCAGATGAAGATTGATTTTTACGATTATGAATCATCGTATGCCGAATTAAGCTTGATTTCACTCCAAATGTCTTTCCGCACGTATCACAACTGTATAACTTTTCATCTAAATGTATCTTTTCATGACGATTCAGTAACCATTTTCGCGAAAATTCCTTATTACATGTAGAACATCTGAAAACACTAAACATTTTCTTATCTGACGGTTCCATAACTTGACTCCTTTTTTAAGAACAAGAGATAATCCAGACAACATTCATAAAATTTTTCATGCAAATGACTTGAAATTACAATCACCTTCAATTTATAGCATCGGAGTAAATACTTACTATTCTCTCATTGGCTAATTAAAGCTTCAATAAAATCAAAGCTTTTGATTGGCTAATGAAATTCACATGACCTTGAAAATATTTCCATCTCCAACGCGCTTAATTTCAGAGCGATAATATTATGAATTTAAAACATCATAAAATCACCGTTTGTGATTGGTCGAAAAAATCACGTGACCTCGAAAAATATTTGCATTCACAAAATTCTTAATTTCATAATGCTAATACTATTAATTTAATTTTTAAAAAATCATTGCTTCTGATTGAGTTAAAAATGTCTACATAAAAAACACATATGGCTAATAGCATGAATTAAAGCTTCAATAAAAATCCATAGTTTTGATTGGTTCATGAATTCATGTGACCTTAAAAAATATTTGTTTATAAACAGCACTTAATTCCACAAAATTCTTAATTTTATAATGGTAATATTAGAAATTCAAATCTCCCGCATGAAAAAAAAAAAAAAAATTCTAAAATAAAAATAAAATTCATGAAACCTTAAAATATTTGCATCTAAAAGGCACTTAATTTTATAAAACTAATATTATGAATTAGTCTCTCACATATAAAAATATTTAAAAATGCTAGTTTTAGGTTTTCATAGGTCATTCCAATGTAATATTTTTTATAGTTCAACACATATAATGTTTTTAAACAGGCATTCGAACATGACACTTAATAACGAAATCATACGAAGTTCCAATGGAATATTTTTTATAGTTCAACACATATAATGTTCTTAAACAGATCTAAAATCATTAGAGTTTTAATCAGGCATTCGAACATGGCACCTAATAACGAAATCATATGAGGTTGCTTCATAATAATTGTTTCCAATTAATTATAGATTTTTCATTTTTCATTTAATAAATCGTTTTAGTAGTAGAGATTCAATGCTATACTATTATTATTAAATTACTGTTAGGCTTAAAAATTATAAGTTTAAGTAATTTCGTAATAAAAACACATAATTTTAATCAAAATATTTTTATTTTTCAATATATTCAAAATTTAGTCTAATTTCATTAATATACCTAGTCTCTATACGAATGTTCGACTTTCAAAGATGGTAGACATTAAAAGTTTTCCAAGGTTTACTCCGAAACTTGTGTAAATACAAACTAGAATCACTCATCCTCAAATCATATATTTTTATCGATTTTATTAATGTGACACATGTTAAACAAAAAATGTTAATAATTTATTTCATTAAAAAAAAAAAAAAAAAAAATGACGCTATAGAAATGTAGAAGAAAGTCATGCCTATGGCTGGTCATATAAAAAGAAAAAAATACATGACCAGTCTGAATTATTACATGCCCATTTATTGTACGGATAGAATTTTTTTTATTTCAGAACGAAAATATCAAAACACATTTGATTTATAAACAAAAATTGAAAATACATTTAAATGATCACGTGGTAATCTTCATGGTCTAAACATTCTTTTCAAATTTCAGGATAAGATAAAGTCGTGTGAGTGACACACCAGATTATTCTTATTAGGAACATTTTAAATAGAGCACTTAATTATATCACAATTTTTCATTAAAATTACTAATAAAACACAAAAATGCTTATTGCCAGGAAAAATAATTAATTTCCTTAATTATGCACTAAAAATCTACGAAAAAGATGCTTAATCATATGAACGAAAATTATAAAATATCGAAACACATTTGATTTATAAACAAAAATTGAAAATACATTTAAATGATCACATGATAATCTTCATGGTCTAAACATTTTTTTCAAGTTTCAGGATAAGATAAAGTCGTGTGAGTGACACACTAGATTACAAAATCGTAAAATAAATTGCATTTAAAATACATTTATTATGAAATACTAACTAACTAACTTTTAAAAATTACAAGTCATGAGCAATTATTCCACAAAAATCCTAATTAATACATTAATCTCTAAAATATCTTGCATTTAAAATCAATTTATCTTAATACCATACTCAAAATAACTCAATTTTATATAAATAAAAAATACATTTATTTACTAAATCAACTAAATAAGTACAAAATACTAACCAACTTTTAAAAATTACAAGAGAAAAAAAATACAAATTTTTAATCTTAAAAAATTTCAAGATGAATTTCTAATTTCTTACGACAGATGGCAGCACATTTTTTGCGAATATTTCACATTAGAAAAATCTATTTCCAATGATTTTCTTAATATTACATCACAAATTACCATTAAAATATTGATTAAAATATTAATTATACACTAAAAAACTGTATTTATCTATATTCTAAGCAATTATTTCTTATACTTTTTCCTTTATTAAAATAAATTTGAGTGTCTATTTTAATAAAAAAAAATTCTTCTGCATACACTTTAAACAATAATGCACGAATAACATTAGAAAAAACACAATTTTATAGAAATAAAAAATACATTTATTACGAAATCATAAAATAAATTACATTTAAAATCAACTAAATAAATACTAAATACCTTTTTAAAAAGTACAAGTTTTCAAACAATTATGTCTCATAAAATCCTAATTAAAAACATTCATCTCATCTTAATACGGTACTCAATTTTATAGAAATAAAAAATACATTTATTACGAAATCATAAAATAAATTACATTTGAAATCAACTAAATAAATACTAACTTTTTAAAAATTACAAGTTATGAATAAAAATTACAATTATGTCTCATAAAATCCCAATTAAAACATTCATCTCTAAAATAACTTGCATTTAAAGCCAATTTCATCTTAATCTCTAAATAAATACCCTTTAAAATCAAAGTTCAACGTAATACGGTACACTGAATATTCAAGAATCCTCTTTACAAGTCTGGCTTGCTCAACGGTCAGAGCATTCGCTTGCTGAAACATGGGACCTCAGTTCGAATCCAGCTGCCGGCAAAGGCTGAAAAACAAAATTTTTGAAAAAAGAAGTTCAATAATTTCTCAATAGATGTCAGCACCAAACATATCCAGTAGATATAAAACAGGGCTTCTACAATGCGTCACCGGAACGATACTGATAAGAGACGGTGCGGCAGCAGCACAGCTCGCCCGTGCCGTACCGCTGGTGCCGCTGGCGTAGAACCCGTGTTATATATCTACTGGATATGTTTGGTGCTGACATCTATTGAGAAATTATTGAACTTCTTTTTTCAAAAATTTTGTTTTTCAGCCTTTGCCGGCAGCTGGATTCGAACTGAGGTCCCATGTTTCAGCAAGCGAATGCTCTGACCGTTGAGCAAGCCAGACTTGTAAAGAGGATTCTTGAATATTCAGTGTATCGTATTACGTTGAACTTTGATTTTAAAGGGTATTTATTTAGAGATTAAGATGAAATTGGCTTTAAATGCAAGTTATTTTAGAGATGAATGTTTTAATTGGGATTTTATGAGACATAATTGTAATTTTTATTCATAACTTGTAATTTTTAAAAAGTTAGTATTTATTTAGTTGATTTCAAAGGTAATTTATTTTATGATTTCGTAATAAATGTATTTTTTATTTCTATAAAATTGAGTACCGTATTAAGATGAGATGAATGTTTTTAATTAGGATTTTATGAGACATAATTGTTTGAAAACTTGTACTTTTTAAAAAGGTATTTAGTATTTATTTAGTTGATTTTAAATGTAATTTATTTTATGATTTCGTAATAAATGTATTTTTTATTTCTATAAAATTGTGTTTTTTCTAATGTTATTCGTGCATTATTGTTTAAAGTGTATGCAGAAGAATTTTTTTTTATTAAAATAGACACTCAAATTTATTTTAATAAAGGAAAAAGTATAAGAAATAATTGCTTAGAATATAGATAAATACAGTTTTTTAGTGTATAATTAATATTTTAATCAATATTTTAATGGTAATTTGTGATGTAATATTAAGAAAATCATTGGAAATAGATTTTTCTAATGTGAAATATTCGCAAAAAATGTGCTGCCATCTGTCGTAAGAAATTAGAAATTCATCTTGAAATTTTTTAAGATTAAAAATTTGTATTTTTTTTCTCTTGTAATTTTTAAAAGTTGGTTAGTATTTTGTACTTATTTAGGTGATTTAGTAAATAAATGTATTTTTTATTTATATAAAATTGAGTTATTTTGAGTATGGTATTAAGATAAATTGATTTTAAATGCAAGATATTTTAGAGATTAATGTATTAATTAGGATTTTTGTGAAATAATTGCTCATGACTTGTAATTTTTAAAAGTTAGTTAGTTAGTATTTCATAATAAATGTATTTTAAATGCAATTTATTTTACGATTTTGTAATCTAGTGTGTCACTCACACGACTTTATCTTATCCTGAAACTTGAAAAAAATGTTTAGACCATGAAGATTATCATGTGATCATTTAAATGTATTTTCAATTTTTGTTTATAAATCAAATGTGTTTCGATATTTTATAATTTTCGTTCATATGATTAAGCATCTTTTTCGTAGATTTTTAGTGCATAATTAAGGAAATTAATTATTTTTCCTGGCAATAAGCATTTTTGTGTTTTATTAGTAATTTTAATGAAAAATTGTGATATAATTAAGTGCTCTATTTAAAGTGTTCCTAATAAGAATAATCTGGTGTGTCACTCACACGACTTTATCTTATCCTGAAATTTGAAAAGAATGTTTAGACCATGAAGATTACCACGTGATCATTTAAATGTATTTTCAATTTTTGTTTATAAATCAAATGTGTTTTGATATTTTCGTTCTGAAATAAAAAAAATTCTATCCGTACAATAAATGGGCATGTAATAATTCAGACTGGTCATGTATTTTTTTCTTTTTATATGACCAGCCATAGGCATGACTTTCTTCTACATTTCTATAGCGTCATTTTTTTTTTTTTTTTTTTAATGAAATAAATTATTAACATTTTTTGTTTAACATGTGTCACATTAATAAAATCGATAAAAATATATGATTTGAGGATGAGTGATTCTAGTTTGTATTTACACAAGTTTCGGAGTAAACCTTGGAAAACTTTTAATGTCTACCATCTTTGAAAGTCGAACATTCGTATAGAGACTAGGTATATTAATGAAATTAGACTAAATTTTGAATATATTGAAAAATAAAAATATTTTGATTAAAATTATGTGTTTTTATTACGAAATTACTTAAACTTATAATTTTTAAGCCTAACAGTAATTTAATAATAATAGTATAGCATTGAATCTCTACTACTAAAACGATTTATTAAATGAAAAATGAAAAATCTATAATTAATTGGAAACAATTATTATGAAGCAACCTCATATGATTTCGTTATTAGGTGCCATGTTCGAATGCCTGATTAAAACTCTAATGATTTTAGATCTGTTTAAGAACATTATATGTGTTGAACTATAAAAAATATTCCATTGGAACTTCGTATGATTTCGTTATTAAGTGTCATGTTCGAATGCCTGTTTAAAAACATTATATGTGTTGAACTATAAAAAATATTACATTGGAATGACCTATGAAAACCTAAAACTAGCATTTTTAAATATTTTTATATGTGAGAGACTAATTCATAATATTAGTTTTATAAAATTAAGTGCCTTTTAGATGCAAATATTTTAAGGTTTCATGAATTTTATTTTTATTTTAGAAATTTTTTTTTTTTTTCATGCGGGAGATTTGAATTTCTAATATTACCATTATAAAATTAAGAATTTTGTGGAATTAAGTGCTGTTTATAAACAAATATTTTTTAAGGTCACATGAATTCATGAACCAATCAAAACTATGGATTTTTATTGAAGCTTTAATTCATGCTATTAGCCATATGTGTTTTTTATGTAGACATTTTTAACTCAATCAGAAGCAATGATTTTTTAAAAATTAAATTAATAGTATTAGCATTATGAAATTAAGAATTTTGTGAATGCAAATATTTTTCGAGGTCACGTGATTTTTTCGACCAATCACAAACGGTGATTTTATGATGTTTTAAATTCATAATATTATCGCTCTGAAATTAAGCGCGTTGGAGATGGAAATATTTTCAAGGTCATGTGAATTTCATTAGCCAATCAAAAGCTTTGATTTTATTGAAGCTTTAATTAGCCAATGAGAGAATAGTAAGTATTTACTCCGATGCTATAAATTGAAGGTGATTGTAATTTCAAGTCATTTGCATGAAAAATTTTATGAATGTTGTCTGGATTATCTCTTGTTCTTAAAAAAGGAGTCAAGTTATGGAACCGTCAGATAAGAAAATGTTTAGTGTTTTCAGATGTTCTACATGTAATAAGGAATTTTCGCGAAAATGGTTACTGAATCGTCATGAAAAGATACATTTAGATGAAAAGTTATACAGTTGTGATACGTGCGGAAAGACATTTGGAGTGAAATCAAGCTTAATTCGGCATACGATGATTCATAATCGTAAAAATCAATCTTCATCTGCTGAAACGAGTGATAAGAGAGTGTCAGAAAATTTTTATTGCGCTTCTTGTAATAAGGAATTTTCACAGAAATGGTTACTGAATCGACATATGTTAATACATCGCAGTAAAGATGAAGTAACACCGATAAAGTGTCAGCATTGTGAGCAAGTATTTACGCGCGAGGACAACTTGCAGAGGCACTTAAAATTTCATCAAAGTTTTCGATATTCATGCAGTGAATGTGATAAAATGTTTAATATGAAAGCTGAATTAACATGTCATAAGCGACAAGAGCATGAACTTGTTACTGGAAAACGGAAGATAGCTGCACCTGTCGTAAAATCTAAAAGAGCTAAAAAACAGATTAACACTTCAAATGCGTTTAATACAGAGCTTTTTTATCCAAACGAAAGCAATGAATGTGATATGGAAGTATTTCAAACCTATATACAGGGTGCATTAAATGAAAAACTTTTGAATGAGATACGTGAAAAAAATGCTTTGAAGTGGTATATGGTCATGAAAGTGAGCTTGGAGCGTAAAAGAGGTAATGACGAAATGGAAGAAATTCAAACTTTTTTTAGAAGTTGTTGTTTTACTGACCTTTTAGATAATACTATTGAACATCATATTCGTGAAGGATATGCCAAGATTAATAAGTCCCTAGATGAATTTATCCAAAGAGGATCTGGATGGATTTTTAAGAAAATTCATTATCTGGAACTAAAAATGGCCAAATACCATCCGTTAGCTGCTAGTAGCTATATTAAACTACCACAGAAACTTGCTTTGAAAAAGGCTGTGCTAAATATCAAAAACGAAGATCAAAAATGCCTTGTTTGGTGTTTGATCGCGCATAAACTGAATTTGCATTTCAATCAGCAACCCCATCGTGTATCTCACTACCTGCCATATGAAAATACCATTAAACTAGGTAATGTAACATGTCCCGTGCCATTAACAAAGATACCCCTTATTGAAAAATTAAATGATGTACGGATTAATGTCTTTGGCTTTGAAGACAATGAAGTGTGCCCACTCTATATTTCGCCAAAAAATGATTGTGATGTTATCAACTTATTATTAATTTCTGATGAAGAAAGGCAACATTATTGCCTGATTCGAAACTTTTCGCGTCTACTTGGTGATTTAACCCAACATTGTTTAAAAGCCCATTACTGTTTCAGATGTCTACACCGATTTAGCAGAGAGGATTTATTGAAAACCCACATTCAGTACTGTCAAGAACATGAAGTGCAGGTTGTTAAAATGCCCTCTGAGGAAAATAACATTTTAAAATTTACAGGTACGCACTTACAACATCCTGTCGCTTACTGTATTTATGCAGATTTTGAAAGCCTTCTTGTTCCTGTTACTTCGGCTTCACCCTCATCTGATAATTCACATAGTGAAAAAATTGCCTATCATGTACCTTGCGGATATGCATATGTTATTATCGGGCCTGATGGACACTCTGTTAAACCGATTCAAGTATATAGAGGAGAAGACGCTGTGGAACACTTTTTAGAAAAGATGATGACTGAAAAGGAAGAACTCACCAAGATTTTATCACAAATCAAGCCTATAGTCTTAACGGAAGCACAGGAAAAGGAGTTTCAAGAAGCTAAAGTATGTTATATATGTCATAAACAGTTAGCTGAGGATCGTCGAAGAGATCATTGTCACATTTCAGGAGAATTTAGGGGTGCAGCCCATAACGCCTGCAACTTGAATTTCAAATTATCTAAAAAAATACCGATTATCTTTCATAATTTAAAAAACTATGATGGACATCACATCATGACGAAACTAGGCAAGTATAACAATCATCAGATAGAGGTTATTGCTACAAGTTTGGAAAACTATATTACATTCAGATTGAAGAAACCTAAGGATCCTGTACAATTAGTCTTTTTAGACAGCTTTCAATTCCTACCTACATCGCTAGAAAAACTAGTAAAAAATCTTGATTCATCCCAGTTTAATATTTTGAAAGAGAATTTCCCTGTTAATACACCGTTGAATATGCTAACGAGGAAAGGAGTCTATCCCTACGAGTACTTTACTTCTTTTGATAAGTTTGAAGAAACCGAACTACCTCCAGCATGCGCCTTTTATAATACCTTGAATGATGAAATTATCGATGATGACGATTATCAACACGCTAAAACTATTTGGAACACGTTTAATATGAAGACATTGGGTGATTATCATAATTTATATGTAAAAACTGATGTTTTGTTACTCGCGGATGTATTTCAAAATTTTAGAACCTTATGTCAGCAATACTACGAAATTGACTGCGCGCATCTTTTTACAACTCCAGGACTTGCATGGCAAGCATGTCTAAAAATGAGTGAAACACCTTTAGAGCTCTTAACAGATATTAACATGTTGCTGCTTATAGAAAAAGGGATTCGAGGGGGTATTAGCATGATTAGTCGAAGACTGGCTAGAGCAAATAATCCCTATATGAACGACTATAACCCGAATGAGCCTAATAGTTATATCATGTACTGGGACGCGAACAACCTTTACGGTTGGGCTATGTCTCAGTACCTACCTTATGGCAACTTTGAATGGGTTGATATACATAATATTAATGAAGAATGGATTTTATCCCTTGATGATGAATCAGATATAGGGTATATATTTGAAATTGATCTGCATTATCCTAACCACCTTCATACATTACATAACGATTATCCGCTTGCCCCCGAAAGATTAATCTTGAATGAAGAAATGCTATCACCTTATGCTAAAAGTATGCTGCAAAACAGAAAATATGTTGGTACACCCAAGTTAATACCTAACTTATGTAATAAAAAGAATTATGTTGTGCACTATAGAAATTTAAAACTTTATCTGCAACTGGGATTAAAAGTTACAGCAGTGCATAAAGCCATTCAATTTAAACAAGCACCATGGTTGAAAAAGTATATACTATTTAACACCAATAAAAGGAAAGAAGCAACATCATCCTTTGAAAAGGACTTTTTTAAACTCCTTAATAATAGTGTATACGGCAAGACTATGGAAAACTTGCGAAAAAGACGTAATATAGAACTTTGTAATAATACCTCTAAGAGAGCATTAAAATTGATAGCATCACCTACTTTTAAATCGTTTAAAACGTACGATGAAGATTTAACCGCTGTAGAAAGACTTAAAACAAGCATTCTGATGAACCGACCTATTTACGTTGGGTTTACAATACTCGAATTATCAAAACTCCTAATGTATAATTTTCATTATAATTATATAAAACCAATGTATAACAACCAAGCTGTACTGTTATTTACAGATACAGACTCGCTTACATACCATATTACTACCGATGATATATATAAAGACATGAAAAATTATTCATCTGAATTTGACTTTTCTGACTATCCCAAAACTCACCCGCTTTATTCCGATGATAATAAAAAAGTTATAGGGAAATTTAAAGATGAATTGAGTGGTGAAATAGCATTGGAATTTGTAGGACTGAAGGCTAAAATGTACTCTATCAAATCAAGTAAAAGTGAAAAAAAGAGAGCTAAAGGTGTGTCAACCAGGGTTGTTAGACATAAAATTAGTCATGAAGACTATTTACAGTGCTTACTGCAACAGAAAACAAGCATAGAAAAACAATTAAAAATAGGCCAAGAAAAACATAAACTATATACAATCTGTCAAAATAAAATCAGTCTCAGTCCGTTTGATGACAAACGATACATTGCTGAAGATGGAATAACAAGTTTAGCATATGGACATTGTGAAATTGATTAAGATTTAATATTGCAAACTTAATTTTATTGATGAAATTATATTCAATACTTATTAGATGAGTAATACTTGTAAATATTGTAAAAAATAAAGGTTTTTTATTAACTGTAAACTGTGTCTGTTTTATTTCAAAGTCAGCATTTTTAGAGTGTGTGTGAATTATTTTGAAATATCATAAAAAAAGAAAAGGGGAAATTGATTAATGAAATATTATAAAAAGAAAAGGGGAAATTGATTTATGAAAATTTTAGCGGAAAAAATATATTAGGAAAAGTAATTTTATGACTCAATTTAAATATTACAATCTTTATAATTGATTATAAGTTTTTTAAAAATTATTTTTTAAATACTATAATATGATGCAATACCTAAAATTGCTATGTTATATACTATAGAAGGTTACTTTGAAGCTTGTATCATACGAATAGGTAGTAGTGAATGGGAATGTTGCGTTCCCTTAGCATATTCCCCTAACGCAACAACACAACAACACAACCCACCTCACCACCTCTTGTTGTAGAACAGACATTCTCTCACTACTCTCGAATGTTTGTGAAAAAATAGTTTTATACTCTGGGGATAATGTTTCAATGACAAAACGTAGGATTTGATTTTTGAGTTTTATTATTAATTTTCCTGTGTTTGTCCCTGTTCTGTATGCTCTTTTTCTTTTTTCTTTTTTTTCTTATCCTTCTTTTTTTCTTTCTTTCTTTTTTTAATTGCATTTTAAATTACTGTTTCTTCAGCTACAATCATAGGGACAATGCTACGTTTTTTTTTTTTTTAACGCTGAAAATTACGATGTGATTAAAAAATAGGTCTGCCATTAAAAGTTCAAAATTTTGTTACTGTGACAGTAACTGTGAGAGGGTGGACTTACTGTATTTCACTTCATTCGCTCTAAACTATCTAAATCCAAGCGTACATGCCGTTTTCTTGAATGGTACGATCACTAGGGATTATCAGCAATTTATTTTTATTTTTAAGACCTTTTGTTATACCCGCTCTGTCTGCCACCTGCGTTAGTCTGAATGTGTCACATCTTTTTGTTTATATCTCACCAATCAGACCATCTAAAGACTTCGGGTTGTCACTAAAATATTAGTCATGTCTGATACTACAATTTAACACAGAATTTTTGATTAGTTTTCTTTTAATTGATAAAAATATGAAAATAATAGGCTAATAATAGCAAAAAATTAGCCATTCAAATTTTATCCATAATTTAATTGTTGCCAAAAAAATTTACGAGTTCATTTTTTTTTCCCCCGACAGGAAAATAAAAACATTTATCTAAACGCGAATAATAAACAATTATAAAAAATAAATTATGCATCGCACAAAAATTGACGTCATTATCACTTTAAATTTTTACACATTGATAAAATGCTAATACATGTTGTACTAAAATCAGTTTTATTTATAGATCCTCCTGGGCGATTTTTTTAAATTTTTGCGTTCAAGTACACTGAATATTTTTCGCCAAGACGTTTAATTTAACAACAGCGATTTTAATCTGGGTAGCGCATCAAAAATATAAAAATTATAAAATATTACAAAAATAAAATAATAAAAATAACACTTATTTTAAAAATAATAATAAAATGCCCTTTTTTTAATGCACTAAAAAGAACAAAATAACTTTTTCAGCTCAGCACCACCGATCTGAATACTTGCATTTTACTACCATTCCAATGAATTTGCACCTCAAACGAAGAAAAGGCGGCTCAAACCATTTTATACCAAAATTTCGTGAACATTTTAAATTATTATGGATTTATGAAATAATGAACTGAAATTAGCCAGATTGAAAATTTTGGTATAAAATGGTTTGACGTATATCTTAAATTACAGAGAATTTCTGGCATCAAATAGGACATATTTTTTTCAGTGTAGGATTTATAGGCCTGTAAACATTTGCATACGAATAAGTACAATTTTTAATGAAAATGTGTAATCTGGTTACGCACAGCGCCCTCTGTCGACAAGTAGCTCAATTATTTTTTTTTTTTTCTTTACCAAAAAATAACCCCCTTTCACGAGAATGATTTTTTTCGCAAACCACGTACAATTCTATCAATTCAATTAATAGTTATGAATTTTTAATATGTCTACAGATTTATGGGACACCCTGTATTACACGACTTGAAAAAAATCAGTAAAAAATCCTATTAAATACGAAATGTAATAGAAATAGCAAAATATAATCTAACTGATAAAACGTTTTTCGGCGAAAATGTAAATGTACACTATCTTTCTATCCTATATATCTTCGTATATATATTATTTATTTAGCAGACCCTTCTCAGCAAATAACAATTTATCTGTTTTCACGTCCTAACCACCATCGTGTAAGAGGTTTCGATTAACAACAGGAAAGTGCAATTAGAGACGACGCTTGCAATCCTTACGTAATCCTTAAGTACAACACAACTGTATCAGCTGAGAAAGGAAAATAAGGTTAAGCTATCAGATGCCGCTATTACATTACTTACTTTTTAGTTATTTCATTTATTTTTTCCGAAACAAAAAAAAAAAAAGGACAAACTTTTTTTTATGTACTCGGAAACTCTATTAACAGTTATTTCCAAGTTTATATGCTCACAAAAACGTAAATAAGAAATAATATTATAGTTTTAAAAAATTAAAGAACACGCTTTTATAAAAATGTGAACTAAAAAGCACAAAATATCTATCTTAGTATTAAA
The DNA here is from genome assembly GCA_963930645.1 of Salticus scenicus. Lineage (NCBI taxonomy): Eukaryota > Metazoa > Arthropoda > Arachnida > Araneae > Salticidae > Salticus > Salticus scenicus. The sequence continues at coordinate 7,676,087 of OZ005660.1, read as the reverse complement.
ATGCAGGGTAAGAGAAAATTGTGTGAGTGACACACCATATTACAGGGTGATTATAAAATAATTTAGAATTAAACAAAAACCATTTTTAAAAAATCTCCCCTGACTGGGCTCGAACGCTAGACCTTTAGGTTCGCAGCGCGGCTCTACCTCACAGCCACGGCGTTCACGTAGGGAAAGTCTTTTTTTACAATATAGATTTTTTGTTTGCTCCCAGTGCGGTTACAAACATACATACAGGTGAAGCTAATAAAAACGTGTTAAAAAGGAAAAAATAAAAAATAGATTTTAAAAAATTCAATGTTAATGATTAGAAAATTTTGATAATTCGAATTCAAAGATGATATATTTCGTTCAAAATACAACAACAGCAGCAACAAAAAACTAGCGCACATATTTTAAACTTTCTAGAGAATAAATAAATGTTTAAACATCTTCTTAAAAATATGTTTCTTATGACTTTCCAAGAAGATCAAAACAGATTACGATTAATCTCTCTGTCCGTCTGTCTGTGAGAGCTTTCATTTTCGTATGGCTTACTAAAGAATTTAAATAGATTAAAGTATACGGGAGGTTTTAATCAAAGCATATTTTAATATATATGCACAGTCCAAAAGATAACGTCACGTATGTTATTCATATTTACAAAGTTATTCCCTGTAGAATATCATACGATAACATTTAATCGTTGGTTTACAGGGCCACACAAAAGTATTCAGATACTGTATGAGATATAAAAAGAAAGTTTTGATTTACGTTACGCGCTTTTAACATTTCACAACAAATTTGAAAAATTGAAGGTAAAAAGGTGTATCAAATAGGAACAATTGCAGAATGTTTCCTATTTTATGCAATTTAAGTGATATTTTTTCTTTTTAACGGCCCTCTTCACTTACCGTCGCCGGAAGCCCGAGCCAATGTTATTCTATGAGGAAATTTTTTTTTACAAATAACTTATTAACTAATACATATTTTTAAATTCATTTTTCACATTCAGAAAATTCCCAACTGTTAAATTGACGGACCTTTTTTGAAAATGCATTTTTTTTAATTTTTAATATTTTATTTTGGAATTGCAAAATGAAAGAATTTCACATATTGAAAATTCATATTTTGCAGTTACAATTTAAGCAATGTACCTTCATTAAAAATATTTTTTGCTCTCCGTTGAAAACTTCAATAGCTACTGGTAATATACAGTAAATTAATTTAAAGCTATCCTTAAATATCGTGCAAATTTGAAAAATGCAAAATTGTATAAAAAATGTTAATTAATTTATCCCCATAATTAAGGAAAATATTTAATAATCTCAAATATATTAATTTTTTCGGCAGAATGCAATTTTGCGAATATTTTAATATATATATAATTATTATTATTATTACAGATAAGAAAATAATTAATAATTAATAGCTTTAATAAAATATGAAAAAAAAAAATTACCATAAAAATATTTCGCGTATATGTACAGTCGATAACAAAAGTGTTCGAACACTAGGAAAAATTCCTATGTAAAAAAAGTACACTTCATACCGTTTGTTAAATAAATCGTTGTCGAATCTTGCTCTTAGTCAGTAAGAACATGATTCGATAAGAATTTATTTAACAAAACCGTATGAAGTTTACTTTTTTTACATAGGAATTTTTGCTAGTGTTCGGACAATTTTGTTACTGACTGTATATATATATATATATATATATATATATATATATATAACATAATATTACAGATAAGAAAACAATTAGCAATTAATTGCTTTATTAAAATATGAAAAAAAAAAAAAAAAAAAAAAATTACCATAAAAATATTCCGTATATATACATTCCGCTTTAACATTTAGAAAATTCACAATCGTTCAATTTGTTCTTTATGTCCAAAAACTGGGTTTTAAATTCTAAATATGTCATTTTAAATGCAAGAAACGTGAGAGGTGCACTTAGTTCATTTTTATTACTTTACAGGTACAAAATTAAATATAATAAATTTAAAAATTCATTTTTTGGAGAACAAGAATTCATTTAACGGTTGAATCAGATTTCTCTATAGAACAACATAGGCTAAGGCTGTCGGCGAGAATGTATTGTACGCTCTTAATAACTTACAACATAGGGAAACTCTGCCTGTAAATGCTGTTACACGGCAATAAGATTACCTGTGCACGCAAACTAAGTATTTATCCGTATTGTGTGCGTCATCTTCGGGAGAATAAAGGTAAAATTTATATATTCCAAATTCCTAGCAATATACTCTACATGAACGTATGCTGCTACAAAATACACATACCATTATTTTCAAATATTTGAGCTTAACCTTAGATTAATAATAATATAATGAATAATATAATAATAGGGTTGCCACAAAAGAAATGTAACAAAAATAGTTGCTTTAGTAGCCTAGAAGCATTAAAATAGTTGCCTAAATAGTAGCCTAGTGACCAAAATACTAGCTTAAATATCACATGCTAACGATAATTAAAGGATAAAAACCATTTGCATTTTCTTACTATTCAATATAATAACAATTAAAAAAAAAAAAAAAAAAAACTTCTGAGTATGAAAACTGAATTTTAAAAAAGAAAAAAAAAGTAGGCAATGAGTCATTGTTGAAAGAAGTTTTCCCACAGAATAACATGGGATTTGGTTGTTGAAAAGATTAAATATTGTCCGCTCTTAAGATTTTTTTTTTTTTTTTTTTTTGCTGTATTCTTCCTTTTCTGATTTACTAAAGAGCTTTCTTTTACGATTTTGTTATTTTTTCTTACATGAAATCAGGGTGAGGAAGGACATAACAGGTCACAGGAGTGTACTAGTAGTCATTTGCAATAAGCAAATTGGACAGCTTAATAGGTACATATGTCATCTCTGGTGCTATTTCTACGTTCTCATTGGATGTTCTACCTGTTTCAAGGTCTAAATAAGGAGTGAAAAGGTTAAGATATGGGATTGTTTATAAAATGCATAGAACATATTTCTTTCTGAAACATTTTGCTGATATTTCTGCAAGAATTTTGCAAAAGATAAAAAATAGTCTCCCAATAATTGCCTTTTTGTGAAAATAGTTGCTTTTTCAAGCTTTTTGTGTCAAAAAAGTTGCCATAGTCTCCTCAGGCTGACAATAGTCGCAAATCGTTGCTTTTTAGTAGCCTGTGGTAACCCTGTAATAATAATATAATGAATGAAAATTTACAATGTATAACTGAAAAATATACTTATTGGTACAGGTTGGCTTTACTCTGTTCCTCATCATCATGTATTTATTCTCCTAAATTTAACGACATACTGACAAAGCAATTTTAAGGAAAAATGTTATGACGCTCCTTTTCATTGAAAATTTTGTTGTTTCTCACTTCATTGATATTTTGAATTAAAGAACTAAAAGTTCCATAATAATTAAATTAAAATAACCCTGCCTTTTCAGGGTTGGGTTGATTTAACGTCGCACTAGAGCTACTTAGTGAGCCATCAGTGATGGTCTACAAGGAGTGATCCGGAGATATGCCATCACAATTTTTACTTTCAGCTTCGATAACCACCAGAGGTATTAATTTCACTCATCCGCATAATGTAAGTTTATGGGCCCGCTTCACTCACCGCCGCCTGAAGCCGAAGCTAATGTTATTCTATGGGAAATTTTTCTTTACAAATAACTTATTAACTAATACATATTTTTAAATTCTGTTTTCACATTCAGAAAATTCTCAGGTGTTAAATTGACGGTCCTTTTTTTAAAAAAATATTTTTTTAATTTTTTATATTTTCTGTTGAAGCTGCAAAATACGAATTTTCAATGTGTGAAATTTTTTCAGTTTGCAATTTCAAAATAAAATATTAAAAATTTAAAAAATACATTTTTAAAAAAGGTCCATCCATTTAACAGTTGAGAATTTTCTGAATGTGTAAACAGAATTTAAAAATATGCATTAGTTAATAAGTTATTTGTAAAGAAAATGTCCCCATAGGCCATAGAATAACATTGGCTCGGGCTTCCGGCGACGGTAAGTGAAGAGGGCCGTTATGATAATGTGAAAATCTTTAATTTCGAATATCTTACAAATTTTAATATTCAATGACACTCATGTCAGTATTATATACGATATTTTAAAGTCAGTCTGACTTTATTGTGATGATAATATTTCTCATAAAACACATTAATACGAAATTTTGTTCTATACTCATGTTAAGAAAATCTTCAAATTCGAGTAGCTAATGAAGTTTTTCAAATTAGAACGTTGAAATTTAATTGGGCTCTAGCCAATATTCTAGACCAGGGCCCGAAATTTCAACTTAGATTACACTCGCGGAAAAAAAAAAAAGTTACTCGCCACAAAATATGATTAACTTATTCCATTTTTCACGAATAAAGATGACCAGAATTTTTTATTTGAAAAAGAGGAGAAATTACACAGTGTCTTTTATTTTATAAGAAAGTAAAACACATTCAAATTTGAAAAAGAGGTCATTTTAGAGGACACAAAATTGAATGAATATGATTACAAAAGTCGATTCAAAAGCTATTTTACACAAGTGGTGGAAACATTTTTGTCCCAAATGATGAATTTGGATCAGTACACCATAATTTAAATTAATAATATACAGATACGAGAGGAAAAATTCCTAATTCTTATAAATGTCACTGGACAATATAGATTTTTTTTTTCTTTCTTTTTTTTTTTTTTTTTTTTTTTTTTTTTTTTATGTTAGTGTTCACAGGTCGATACAGCCAATAGCCGATCGAGCTTCCCAGTTTTGCGAAATTTTTGAAATTAAGCACTAAATCCTTTTCATTTGAAAAGGAGGACAGAGGACGAAAAACATAAAAAAAAGAGGACTTTTTAGTTCTGTAATTTTTTTTTCTTTTAAGATGGCAGAGCGTTGAAAAAGAAGACTGTACTCTTAAAAAGAGGATATTTGGTCACCTTACCTAAATTCAGCATGATTATACGTTTTTAAATCGATATATATATATATATATATATATATTACTCGAAATTTTACTCGCCACAGTAAAATTTCCTCTCGTCAATGGCGAGCTGGCGATCGGAAATTTCGCACCCTGTTCTAAACGATATTTCAAAATGGTACAATTTTTTATGTAATCAGTACAAAACTTTGAATAAACACCATAAAATGCAATAAACTCGCAACAATAGTTAAGGGCCGAAAAAAACCCACGATCCTTCGTCAGGCGAATACAGTAAGAACGAGGGCTTACTTTGCTCGCCTGACGAAGGGTCGATTGTTTTTTCAACCCGAAACAATCGTTGCGAGTTTATTGCATTTTATGGTGTTTATTCAAAGTTTTATACTTATTACTTTAAAACGCCAGTTCTGTGGTGCTTTCTCATTACACTTTTTTATGGTAATTTATTTTTGAGATAAAGTCATTACATGCTAACAATTTAACAAAAAAGCTAATTACCTGACTAACCTATAAATAAGCAATACATTGACTTTTTTATTTGTCTCAAACTTCAAAACGCCTAAAAACGTCTGAGGTTTGGAGAGAAAGAGAGAGAAAGAAAAGACTGAAAAATTTTATGAATATTAAAGTTATAATATGAAAGAGAATTAAAAAAAAACAATACTGATCGAAACTTTTTGAAAAAAAAAATTAAGTTTCATATAAAATAATTTTCTTTATCAACAATCAAAAAAATTAGCTACAAGTAATAACAAAATACTTAAAAAGAAGATAGGAAACGAAATGAAATCTTCATATTCAAACGCAATTTTCCAAATGTTCAATGCCAAGAAACGATTTTTTTAATCACCAAATGCATTGATAAAATCTAATTTAATTTCTTCCAATAATGTAAATACAATTGAGGGAAGAGTAAATTCTTCCGTGCCGACAAAGATTGAAAGAGGAAAAAGAAAAATTTTCTTCTTTTTTTTTTTCCCCTCCTGTGCTTAAAATAGAAATTTAATAAGAAAAAAAGAAAAAATCCATGTTTTTGAAAACTTTGCATAATGAATTTTACGCAAGGAAAATATTTATTCTTATTCTGAAATTCTTTAAACAAATATAAGAGCGTTATGGAGAATTTTTAATATTTTACATTTAAAATAAAACTAGAAAGAAAAAAAAAAAAAAAAAATCAGAAAAAATAAACTACTTAATATATATATATATATATATATATATATATATATATATGCTAAAAATAGACATTTTCAGCAAAATAATTATTAGCAGTAGTAGTGGTAATATGACAGAACTTTAGAAAAAATAAATAAATAAATAAATAAATAAATAAAAATAGATATTTTACATTGTCATCTTTTTTCACCTTGGATATGTCAGGTCTCTCGCTGTACAAAGCTACACTTTTCAACCGATCATTACGAAATTTGATACACTTATTAGTCAGAACAAAATCTAGCTAATGCTGTAATTTTTAATTCAATCGGACAATTGGTTCAATAGATATAAAATAATTTAAAAAAGAAAAAAAAAAAAAAAAACCTACTTTAACTTTAAAATTATTAAAAAGCAAAAACAAATTGGTGCCGAAAAAGAAAATTTACCCATTCATTTTTTTTTCTTTCTTTCTTTTCGATATAAAAGAAAATACACTTACTTGCACAATAATAATAAATATATTTCTTTTTACGCCGAATAAATGAACGTGTAATAATTTTATTTTATTTAAATAGAGGGATAAGACAATTATTGTATGTGATTCTAAAACCTTTTAGACATATAAGAATCGATTGCTGACTATTGAATTGACCAAACTAAACAAAAGTCTCTTATTTCTGAAGATAAAAAAAATCAAACTGTACAAAAATTAGATTAAAAAGAAAAAAAGAAAAAAAAAAAAAAAAAATTGGAGTGAACCAATCGACTTTCCAAACATCATTAAATAGTTAAAGTTTGTATAAATAAATTAAAGTATTAGTAATCGTTAAATAAACAAAAGATAAAATCAAATTAGGATATTTGAGTATTTTTCTCTATGTAGTATGTTGTTTAATTTAACGCTATTGCACTTGAAATAATAGGTCATAATGTTAAAGCATTTTTGGTTGCATCATTATAAAAATCTAGAAATACTAGATTCACCAAAATCAATACAGTTTGTGCGACGGTGACCTATAACATACATATAAACTTATAGCTCAGTCGGATGAGGCATTTAGAGGCTATCGCACTTAATAGATAAATAGACGAAAAAAAAAAAAAAAATGTCCTGTCACACTAAATTAAATTTTGTCTCTGATAAAATTGTTACTTTCTCTTACCCATATATATGGTAGAAAAAGTATTGTTTTTGGATCAAATTTCCGATATTGAGTTTTTGTTATATTTACACGTTTTGAGATCCCCTGAATCCAAAAATCACGTTTTTAGCAATTGGTCTGTGTGTGTGTGTGTCTCTGTGCGTGTCTGTCTGTTATCAGCATATCTCAAGAACAAATAGTAGCAGAAAGTCCAATCTTGGTGTTCTGCAAATGGTTCGTGTACAAAGACATCCATGAGAATTCAAATACATTATGTCTATGGAGAAATTTCAGGTAAGTACAGTGTAACACGCGTAAAGGTCACTGAAACAAAACGGAATGAACAAAATTTATTATATGTATGAAAGCACGTTTTGTGTAGATTGTTGTATGGAAATCATTCATCACTGATTTACAAGGCTACTCAAAATATTTGGATATATTGCAGCTATACTTGAAAATTGCTGCAATTGTAATTTCTTTTGTGTTGGATGTTTTTCATGTAAGACTAAATTTAAGTACACAATATTGTTTATAGTGCAAGTGCATATTGATTATGAACAATATACAGGGCTACCCAAAATTAAGCTAAACATTTTTTCTTATTGAATGTAATTGATGGAAATGCTTTGCTACATTTTACTATGCCAATGACGACTGCTTAAGAAGCAAAATTAATTTTTCATACGCACACTGTAAACAAAGTATTTTTTTGAATTTTCAGCATTTTTTTTTTTTTTTTTTTTTTTTTTTTTTGTATAATACTACGTTCTGGGGAGCCCTGATTATGAAAGTCCAATTTTTAGCTGTCGATCTGTATGTATATCTATTATAAGCATTACTTAGAAACAAATAACTGCAGGAAATTCAAATTTAGTATTTTAAAGTCTGTATTAGGTTGCCACTTAAAAATCTGATCAAGACTGGCAACTTTCAAGGCAAATTAACAACAGTTAAAAAAAAAAAAAAAAAAATGTATACACTATAATTGAACGGGGAGTTGAGGGGGGCGGTAGTACATAGAATTATACGTCAAATAAAACTGTTTCTAAACCTATTTTAGATTCTTATACTAGCTTATTCTTATACTTATAGTTCTTATACTTCATTATCTTACCTTATTGATCTTAAGATTTAATATGCAATCTATCTTTATAGTATTGAAATGTAAGAGAAAGTCGTGTGAGTGACACACCAGATTATTTTCTTTGTTTTTCTCAATATTTACGAAGTATTCACTAGCTGTTTTCTTTGGAAAATAAATTTTATGCTTTCAATGTATGCATACAACTGAAGTAAAATGAAAATAAACAACGATTGTCTCTAACTTTCAAAGCGAGTGAAGCGTATCACTTAATATTTGCATAATCGTGTTTGTTTTTACAACCATACCAACATACAGTGCATTAGAAATTCCTCACGTAAAATGGAGATTCTCCATGAAATGTGACTCAAGGAAAATCGTTTTCCTACAGGAGAATACATATGTTTTTAAATGTTCAAATTCATTTCAAGTCACGTCAAAGAATGCATTGTTTACAAAAAATCAAGAATTGTCTTATCTATACAAGAATTGATATTTTTGTAATTGACATAAAACAAAAACGAGTAGAATGAAATCTAACATGTGAAATTCAAATTAGAAAAAATAATTTCTACACTGAATTCAGAAACTTTAAGAAGGCAAGCATGTTGAACTGAATTAAAACAGTTTAAAAGTGTGACAATTTCGAATTTGTAGAATACAATTATTTTTGCAGAGCTTAGCACATTCATAATTACTATTCTGTTAAAAAGGAGTAAAAATTAACTTAATTACAGTAATAATTTGCACTTTATTATTTATTTATTTATTATTATTATTATTATTTTGTATGAATTCGGAAAAAAGTCATGCAATACGGCGTGCTTCATATTTTAAATAATCTGGTGTGTCACTTACACGACTTTCTCTTACCCTGAAATTTAATACTATAAATACAGGTTGCAGATTAATAGGTAAGATAACGTGTACTGTTATCTAAATCTGTGTTAAACAATTGAAATTAGGCTTCGGAAGAGTTTTATATGATAATTAGTTCTGATGATATTTAAAACAAATGGCTTCATTTTTTACATAATGCTATTTATATGTTTTGGACAATAATTTTCCAAATTTCTAATTGTGAAAATAATATGATTACTTTCATATAGTAAAGTTTGTGGTTTAATATTACAAACCCCTATTATTTTGCAAAAAAAAAAAAAAAAAAAAAAAAGAAATTTTCGTGATGAGCAGAAATGGTAGTCATTTTTGGATTCAGCACCTTCGAAAACATAAAGTTTACCAAAAAATATTCATGCAACTGATTAAGTTTTTCAGACCTATGTAATTTGGCTCGTAAAAGTTAAATCGACATGTTTTTTTTTTGTTTGTTTGTTTGTTTGTTTGTTTTCTAGCCATTTATTAACTTAGCTGGATTTTTCAAAATTTATTTTGTTAAAAATATTTTCCAAATCAATAATCAAATGTAATATATAACTTTTAACAACACAGTTATATTGTATATTTACACTGTTAAAATTTTCAACAGAAAACTCTGTGTAATCTGTTATCTTAAGTCTTTCGTAAAATTACAGAGAAAAATAAACGGAGATGTTCAAAAACTTATTTTATACATTCATTTTAATAACTAATATTAATTTAATTAATTAATGTTGTGAATATATTTCGGACTTGGAATGCTCTTTCTAAAGTAGAAACAGTCATTTTTAATTTTAATTAAATAATTAAATAATAAAATTACGTAAAAATACAGAATAAAGATTGAGAATCTCGATTATTCACTTTTAACTATGAATTACTGTAAATTTACAGAGACTTTGGATAAATATTTAAATTAAATTTACAGAAATTTTTAACAGTGTATGGTTATTAAGCATTACACATTTTTTTCTCTTTCTTTCTTTCTTTTCTTTTTTAATAATAACGCAGAATTCAGAGAGTATATTATAAAATTAAAATTATTTTTTTCGCGTAGCCACGTAAACCAATTATTTATATTAATTTTACTACATCCCACTGTTTTACACAACTGTTTTTCTGCAATTGAATGATGAATGTTAATTTTGTTATGTCTTATAAAGATCTACTGTAAAAAGTACCTCTCATACGTAATTTTTTTTTGTGCACAAATCAATAACTGCATTTATACCATTGTTAATAATAATAATAAAAAAAAAGGCTATTGTGAACTTAAATAAAGTACCAGGCTAAAGGCATTGGCTAAGTACATTTAAGTTCATGGTAACATGGAAAGATAAATCAACCGGAATTATAAACATTTTTCAACTTTGTTGGAAATTATTTCCTTTTTTCATTTAAAATCAATTATAAATTAGTGCGTTGTGTCCATCACAAAATTTTCTTCTATATCATGCTATATATCATTGACACTTACAGTTTAACATGCACAAAAGTTAATAATAGATTCTCACAATAAAGAACTTACATATGAAATTTGATGCAATTTTAATCAACAGATGCTGAGATGCAGCCATGTGTAAAATTACAGAAGGTGAGTAATAGCAGCTGCAACTGTCGGCTGATAAGCACCCAAATTTAGTAAGCATTCGTTTTTATAATGGATATCGCATATATCAAGTTTCTTGCATTTATATGCCATAGAAGAGATTTAGCCTTCCTATTCCGGGGAGAAATTCCAGCACAGCAATGCCAATAGCCGGTTGATATGCACCAAAATATAACACAGTACTTCATAATGGCTTTCTTATAATTTAAGTTTTGTGCAATTATATGCAGTAGAATATGAGGTACAACCTTCCCGTTCACAAAAAAAAAAAAAAAAAAAAAAAAAAACTGAAGCATACTAGTGTTGCTTATTGGCCGAAGTAGTAAGCCCCGCCGTTTGAGGGACGGAAGTGACGTCATAGGAGGGGGGGGGAAGAAGGGGGAGGAAACCGGAAGTGACGTAACGGTTGCTTGATCGTGAAAGATGACGGGGGTAGAGTTTCTTTTTATCCGATGGCAACCTGGACTTCTTGTCAAGACATGTGACGGAAGGGGGAATGGGGGAGGAAACCGGAAGTGACGTAACGGTTGTTTGATCGTGAAAGATGACGGGGGTAAAGTTTCTTTTTATCCGTTGGCAATCTGGAGTTCTTGTCAGAACATGTGAGGGAGGGGGAGAGTTTTCTTAAAGGGACAACACAGAATCCTGTCAGAACATGAGAGAGAATGACGTCATCAACTGGAAAGAGGACAATGTAGTATATTTTTAATCAGTAATTAATTTTTTAATCAATATTTCATTAATCAATCTTAATGAGTGAATTTATTATTTTATTGGCTATTTTAATTCGCCAGATTTTTTACAAAACGAAATTACCCTCGTGTGGAATCGAACCCACCATCTGTGGCATGCAAGTTCCGCGCGCTACCGATTAAGCTACGATGACGTTCCCTCGAACTTCCTTTTTTATGTTTTTCCCCTTTTAGGAGGTAGGGGTGGGAAGACGTTTCCCCCACCTGCGCCCAAGTGGACTCGTCCAAGGGGATCCAGCCAATTACAAGAGAGCACTGTGACATCATTCGTGTTTTTATCCAATCCTGATGCGTTTGCTGAGAAGATAAGACAGTAAATCTGGGTATAAAATCCTAGACATCACGAAATATCTTCACATTTTAGTCTCGCTTCATTCCTGCTGTTCAATTCGCTCTCTCTTCGCTACGTAATCATGGAAGACGGACTTAATCTTTTGATCCACGAAAATGTATTTGCTTCTTCAGAAGAAATTTTTGAAAGACTAGAAAAAGAAATTGTTTATTTACATGAGGAGCAATGCCACATACGTATTCGAAATAAATCTTATCCTATTTCGCGGAAGATTGCTGCTTTTGGAGACCCTGATTTATCTTATACTTTTTCAGGACTGACATTAATCAGCCAGCCTTGGCCTCCTTTGCTTCTTGAAATAAAAAGTCTTATTGAAACCATGATGGGTGTCAATTTTAATTTCGTGTTGATAAATCGGTACGAGGATGGAAATGCCTGTATTGGTCAACATAAAGATGATGAAGCCGACATAGAGGAAAACCACCCTATCTGTTCCCTAAGCTTTGGAGAAACACGTACTATGATTTTTAAAAGACCCAATTACCAGGATAAAAAAGTGGAATTAAAGTCAAACTCGCTTTTGGTTATGAATCCCCCAACAAATAAATTCTGGAGCCATGGAATTCCAAAGGAGTGTTACTGGTGTGAATGTTAATCTAACTTTCCGTATGATGAAAACACCTGGACATAACAAGCGGAAACATGTTCAAACAGAAGAAAGATGCAAGAAAATAAAAGAAGACCGAACTAAAGTAAGTTTTCTCTCTTTTAAAAAACATTTTCCTTTTGAATAAAGTAGTATACTCTTTCTTTTAATACTAAAAATCTTGATTACTTATTAATGATTTCTTTTTATTTCTTTTTTCAGGAACAGATGTTTGTAGAAAATGTGGAAGAAGAATGGACTGATTCTTTGGATATGAAATACCTAGGTGGAGAAAATTTCCTTGCAGTCAATCATTATATGGGAAAAACTCGAGTGCACATCAGGAGATATGTTAAAGGAGAAAACGGCGAGTTACATGCAACGAAAGACGGAGTTTCTTTATCACCCAAAGTATGGTATTCTTTGTGTAGGAAAGTAAATGCTATTTTAAATCATAAGTCATCGGATAAGGTATTTATTATAGACAGAGATTTATGCATTTCGAAACAAATGAAGAATAATCAAGAATTTTTTGTTTTCCAAAGATTATTTCAAAGAAAAAATTTAAGCATGCAGTTTTTATCTGAATATGTTGTGCTTAGCTATGCTGAGTTAGGAAAACTTTGTGACAACAAGTGTTTAATAACAGATCGCGTGAAACAAGCGCTGATCGCTTACACTTTATCCTATTGCATTGGAAAAGAACTCGATAATCCAAATTTACAGTTGAAACCCGTGGAGAACCCTGATGCATTTTTAGAACTTCTTGTTTCACTTCAAAACGGTCTTGCTGCAGCTATTACAATAAAAATTACAGAACTTATAAATTGTTGTGGCTGTCGAGATTCGTATGAAGTCAGTTTTATGCATGACTGTTTGACGAAAAGTCGATCTGAAAAATGGTCAGAATATTTTCACCAAGCATTGTTCTCGATAAATTGGGATGATGTAGCCAGAGATATAGTTCATAAAAATTTAAATATTGATTTCCAAGCAGTTATAGGAGTAGAAGAATTTTTCCCTTCTTTAGATGTAGAAAAATTATATGAAACTATTGAAAAAATGTATGTTGGTGAAGAAAAGGAAGAAGAACTTATTTTTAACAAATTATTGTTTTCTTGTAATTGATTCTTTATTATGTACATTTTAATGTAAATAAATGTTGATTATTATAGAATTTCTTGTGTGTGTGTGACTTTTTTCATGTTTATCACTTAGAAAATATTTAAGGTTTTGTGAATATATAAATACTGGGTTATACGTTTTGTTTGAATCATTATGAATATAAGTGTTCGGCTAGATCACAACTACTGCTGTAATGGAAGCAGTATTGAATCAGATGTATCGGGATCCAGAACATCCGGCCAGTTTCGGTGGTGTCAATGCTTTACAGCGTGCTTTAAAAGGTCGCGTAAAAACCAAAGACATCAAGAAATGGCTTCAAACGAAAGATTCATATACTTTGCACAAGCCTTTGAGACACAGGTTCCAAAGAAATCGTGTTATTGTAGGAGGCATCAACGAGCAGTTTCAGTCTGATTTAGTGGACATGCAATCCTTAGCTAATTATAACGATGGTTATAAATATTTACTAACTTGCATTGATATTTTATCAAAGTATGCTTGGGCGATACCTTTGAAAAATAAAAGGTCTATGACTATTAAACAAGCTTTTGAAAAAATATTTGCAGAAAGGTTACCCGAACGACTTCAAACAGACTCGGGTAAAGAATTTACGAACTATCTTGTACAAGATTACTTTAAAAAGAAGAAAATTCATTTTTTCACTACACATAATGCAACCAAGGCTTCGGTGGTTGAACGTTTTAATCGCACTTTGAAAACTAAGATGTGGAAATATTTTACTGAAATGAACACAAGAAGATACATCGACGTCATCGATAAATTAGTACACAGTTATAATCATACTTGGCATCGTAGTATACAAACAGAGCCTGCATCGGTGACGTTAGAAAACCAACAGAAAATTTGGCATACGCTATATGATCAGCAAACATTGGTTCCAAAACCTAACCTTACAGATTTAAAAGTTGGAGATACTGTTCGCATCAGTCGAGAAAAAATGTTGTTTGAAAAAGGATATGAACAAAACTGGACAAGAGAAATATTTACAATTTGTAAAATTTTACCTCGTGTACCTGTTGTCTATCAATTGAAAGATTTGGCAGGAGAAATTATAAAAGGAAGTTTTTACAAGCAAGAGTTACAAAAAATTTCGGATTCTGGATTTTATCCAGTGGAAAAAGTTTTGAAAAAAAGAAAACGTCATGGAAAAGTTGAATACTTCGTAAAGTTTCAGGGTTATCCTCAAAAATTCAATACATGGGTCAGCGATGTCAAAATGATATAAATAGAGCATTTGTGTAACTTAACTTTCATTTTAAAAACGATGTCTTTCTACGTCACACTGATCAGTGACAGCTCTTTGAGCTTTTTCCCGCAAAATAAAATATCACAATTTACGACGCAGCTGCCTAGTCCAATCAATTTAAATGGCGAATGGGAAATGGCTTTAGTCGATTTCATTTATCCCCATACTTGGTATAACGTTCGAAATGATAATAATTTATTTGGTTTTGATTTGGGTGATGGAATACTCGAAGGTAGAAGAGTCCCCCCAGGTTGTTATGAAACGATACCAGATCTTATTCGAGGTATGACAATAGAATCCCATAAAAATAAGATTGAATTTCAGTATCACCCAGTAACGAAACGAGTAACTATCAAGACGGATGGAAAATCAAAAGTAATCCTTCACGAAGGTATAGCGGAACTATTGGGATTCGAACCAGGAAAATATTCAGGATTTCAACAAAGTCCGTTTGTTGCCGATCCAAAGTGCTCTTTTCCAGTGATATATGTATACTGTGATCTAACAGAACCCCAAATCGTAGGTGATGTACAAGCTCCTTTGCTAAAAATCGTCACGGTAGATGGAAACGACGGCGAAATTGTAAATGCTCATTATCCAAGACCTTTTTACTTACCTGTTATTCGGCAACATTTCCAAACAATACACATTGATATAAGACTTCATTCTGGGGCTTTAGTACCTTTTGAAAGAGGCAAAGTATTTGTCACTTTACATTTTCGTTTACGGCAAATTATATAAAAAGGACCTTTCTTTTCAAATAACTCTCATTTTCAATTTTGTTGACGTGAAAGAAGGATCAATAAAAATGTTGGTGCCTTATACGTGTTGTACGAAAAAATTTGAAGATTATTATGCCGGGCAAACAGGACAAGGTTTGCCTTATTATCAGGGAACCGTTTTGCAGAGAGGACATGGGATAGGTGGATTTTTTGCTAAACTATTCCGAAGCGCAATGCCCTTTTTAATAAGCGGTGCCAAAACAGTCGGAAAAGAAGCTTTACGAACTGGCACTATGGTAGCAAACGATGTATTGTCAGGCGAAAGTTTAAAATCTTCTCTCAAAACGCGAACGAAAGAAACCGGAAAAAAACTAGCCAGAAAAGCTGTTCAAAAAGCGGATGAGATGATCGGTCACGGAAAGCTTAAAAGGAAACGCAAACCTTCCAAACGTTTCATTTCATCGAAAGCACGGAAAGTGCAAGGACGTGATATTTTTGATTAGACATACTCTATAAAATGGCTTTTCTTTTAAAAGATTCTCCAGAATGCGCTAAATCAGAACTAGAACTATTTTCTTTACCACCCACTCAAACAGTTATTGAAAGAGGCCAATGGGTTGAGTTTCATCCTCTTGCCAATGCATCGGATGGCGGTCCTGTAGAATTTAATGTGTCTGGAAGCGGTGAAGAGTATCTTGATTTGTCGCAAACTCAGCTGTATATCAAAGTAAAAATTTTGAAAAATGATGGCAAGCCTATAACAGATAAGTGTAAAGTCGGCCCTGTGAACCTTTTCTTACATTCTATGTTTTCCCAAGTAGACATCAGCCTAAATGAAAGACTTGTTTCATCCAGTAATAATACGTATCCCTATAGAGCTATGATAGAAACATTACTAAATCATGGATATGATGTGAAAACCTCTCAACTTTCCTCAGAATTATTTTACAAAGACACTGCTGGCCGTATGAATGTTTTTGACACGGCAGATCCTAACCCTAATGAAGGTTTTAATAAACGTGCTGAACTGTTTAAACTAAGTGCTTCAGTTGATATGATGGGTCGTTTGCACTTGGATATGTTTCACCAAGAGAGACTACTACTTAACATGGTCGACGTGAAAATTAAACTTATTCGTAGCAAACCAGAATTTTGCTTGTTAGGGGGTGAAGGGGAATTCAAAGTATTCCTTGATCATGCCTCTTTATTTGTTCGAAAAATAAGGGTTAGCCCAGGTGTTGTTTTGGGACATGCGAAAAGCCTAGAAAAAACGACCGCCAAGTATCCTATTGATAGAGTTCTTTGCAAAACTTATTCCATTCCTGCTGGAAATATGAGTTTTATTCAGGATAACATTTTTATTGGTCAAATGCCGAATCGTATTGTAATTGCCTGTGTAGACAACGATGCATTTAACGGCAACTATAAAAAGTCCCCCTTTGAATTTCAGCATTACAATATGAACTTCATAGGTGTCTATGTAGATGGTCAACCTGTTCCTCATAATCCCATTCAGCCTAATTTTGAAAATGGTTTATTTATCCGTGCTTATCAAAATTTATTTGTGAATGCCGACAACAAAGGACTGTATTTATCTAGGTCAGAATTTTCAAAAGGATATTCTTTATTTCGTTTTGATTTGACACCTGACTTATGTGATGGTTCTCATCTTAACCTTATTCGTCACAGCAATCTAAGATTGGAACTTAAATTTAGTTCTCCTCTAATACAAACAATCTCTCTGATCGTGTATGCTGAATTTGAAAATTTAATTGAAATCAACAAAGCTCGAAATATTTTGTATGATTTTGGAAACTGATGAATTCATCTCAAATTCATACAGTTTTATCTCGCGATCCTGTTTCTGCTAGGCATTTTGTAGGTGTTTTTCCTTCTGACAAAATACCTGTCATTCGAAAATTCCCTTGTGCATTTGTACTCAATACTGATAAACATGATGAAAAGGGATCCCATTGGCTGGCTGTCTACATTCAAGACCAAAAGACTATTGATTTTTTCGACTCTTACGGATTACCTCCCGAAACCTATGGAGAAGACATAACAAGATTTGTAAAGAAGTATTCTCAAATTCAATGGAACAAGACAACGCTTCAAAGTTTAACGTCCAATGTCTGTGGACAATATTGTATTTTTTTTGTAATAAAACGATGTCAAGGACTCTGTATGAAATCTATTGTAAATGTACTGTCTAGAAAGAAGAATGATTTTCGAATGTTTCAGTTTGTCAAAAAAAGATATGGTGTAAATATGATTTTCAAAAAATAAAAATTATTTTTTTAATAAATGTGTTTGTATTTTCTTTAATGTGTTTTATTAATATTTTCCTACTTTAAAAAAAAAAATGCATGTTTTATTTTTGACGGAAAGAGTATAAAAGTAGGATCATTTTGAAAAATTTGTCATTTAAAAAATGGAACTTCTCAAGTTAGAACACCCATCTACTTGCCTTATTTCTGGCCCCACGCAGTCTGGAAAAACATTTCTAGTTAAAAAGTTGATTGATTGTAAGATGTTTAATCCCATGCCAACGAATATTATTTATTGTTACGGTAAATACCAACCTCTTTTTAATTCAATGAAAGATGTGAATTTTGAAGAAGGACTACCGTCTAATCTTAACTCACTTCGAAATGCTTTAATTGTCATAGACGATTTAATGTCAGAATTAGCGAATGATTTTCGCTTAAGTAATCTTTTTACGAAAGGCAGTCATCACCAAAATTTATCTGTTATATTTTTAACTCAAAATATTTTTGTTCAGGGTAAAGAAATGCGAAATATTAATCTAAATTCTCAATATATTTTCTTATTTAGAAATCCTAGGGATAAAACTCAAATTAATATCTTAGCTCGCCAAATGTATCCAGGTAAAGTTCGAGCTTTCCAAGAAATTTTTTACGATGCTACATCACCTGAATTTGGTTATTTGCTTATTGATTTGCGCCCAAGGGCAGATGATCGTTTGCGCCTGCGCACAGGAATATTTTCGGGTGATAAACATTACGTGTATGAACCTCGATAAATCATTTCTATTCAGTGCATCCTTCAGTGAACATGTCTTCAGCTGTAGTAGAATTTGAGGGCTTTCAGATAAATTCGCAAGATTTTGTTGTCAAAGAATTGGCCTTTTATGCCGTGGACTTTAATTATCATGCCCGCTGGAGCTTTCTCCCTCCTTATCCATGGGAACAATTAACCCTCAAAAAAAGAAAATCTTTTGCATGGCTAACTCGTTATTGTCATGGTTTACGCTGGGAGAGTGGAGAATTACCTTATTCAGCTTTAGAAGTTATACTTTCATCTTTGTTTATTTCCCATAAAACGATTTTTACCAAAGAATTAGAAAAAACAAAATTTTTAGAGAAAATGTCTAAACGAAAAATTTTTAATCTCAATGATTTTGATTGTCCCAAAATAGTCTCACTAGAGGAAGCAGATGTGAAATGCCCCAGTCATAAATCGTTTTTTAAACACTGCGCACTGGCGAAAGCATTTGCTTTCGGCGTATTTATAAAGGAGAATATAAGCTTCCCACAAATCATTTGTATTCAGGATGTCGACGCTGGAACATCTCAGATTGTTAAGCAAGACGAAACAGAAAGCAGCCTTTCTTAGAAAGTGTCCTAACAGTATCATAAAAGGTGTGTGTGAATGCGCCTTAAACCTATTAAAGGGTAACGTACCTGTCACCAAACGTCAGAAAAACAAATTAACCCATTATAAAAAAACTTTGCGTCGTCTAGGAGATAGAAAAGTCCCATTATTTAAGAAAAGGCGACTCCTTGTTCAAAAAGGAGAAGGTTTTCTTTCTATTCTCATTCCCGCTGCCGTGTCTGTACTGAGTACATTGATAAATGGAATTCGCTCGTAAATTCAGACTAATTCCAATAGATAGAGATCAAGAATTTGCCGAAGAACATTTGAGTGATTTAGACATACAGATTCAAAAAATTTTGAAAAGAAAATTAGAAGAAGATGAAAAAGCAAAGCTATACATACAGATTTTGCAGAAGTTTGTGTCATTCCCAGATGTGAATACTGTGAAACGTTCCGAAGTTCCAGTCACGGAAAATCCTCCTGAAAACAATCTTGTTACAGAAAGTGAAATTTTGAACACCGTTCCTGTCAAACATAAAAAAACTGCTTCGAAAATTATAGAATTTTTAAGACAGCATGAAATATTTTGGAATGAAAATAAAGAAGTTAAAGTGGACAATAATGTTATCCCTGATTCTGATATTGTTCAACTAATCAATTTCCTATTAAGAAACAGAATAAAAAAACCAGATGCCTTTGAAGAATTTAATGAAAAATTGAAGATTTGTGATTTTCCACGAGAGTTTATCAAAAATAAATATTTAACTGTTATGAAATCCTCTCCGAAGAGAAAACGTACACCGTATGTGAAAACTATGTATGCAAAACCTGGAAGAAAAAAATTGACTTCATCAAAATGGCTAAACTTGTAAAAAAAAAAAAAATGATTTTTTAATAAATTTCTTTCTTGCTTGAATTGTTTCAGTTGTTGTTTTATTTCTTTTCATTTAACATTTTTAATTTTTCAAAAGAAAAAAAAAGACAAACTCAGTTACAAAAAAATAAATATGATTTATTGTTAATAATAAATTTACAAATTTTCTCGTTACATTTTTTGTTGTTTTATTATACATATTTTTTTCTTTCTTCATGTTCCTTTAATACCCGTAAGGTAGGGTGGTCAAATCGTGCTGAATGACACGTTTGTCATAGACCACCCTGTAAAGTTTCCTTTGTTCTCTGTTAATGACCTTTCTGCGTTTTGGATCCCGGGTGATTTTTGCTGGGTCTGTAATTGGGATCGTTTGAGTCTCACTCATTTCCGTAATTAACTTCCGAATAGATTCGAAATTTAAAGATTGGGAATTCTTAAAGTTCAAGGTGAACCCCCTTACCTTGCAACAAGTTTTACCACTTTTTGTTTCAAAACCATAGTTTTTAGGGCCACCTAAAAAAGAAAAGAAATGAATTTAATAAAGTAAAAAATAAGTTTCAAATGAGATCAGAAACATAAATAAATAAAGAGAGAAATTTAAAACACTTACCAGATACAAACACGGATATCACATCACCATCCAGTTCATCGGTGAATTCACCTAGAAAGTTGCCGAGGGGCGGATCGTTTGTACCATCACTGGCATAAACGATCGAATCTGTATCGTGATACAGAACACTGCGGCCAAGTTTGTCCATTTCGCTGTACAGCTTGAGACGAGCCCAAGCTGTAGTGAAAGCCGCTAAAAAGATGTTTGTAGCGGTGTCCTGCCCGATAAATTCCTCGTCAGCTTTCCATTGGATGGCTGCCACCTCTGGTGTAGGGAGAAAAACATCTTTGATCTGAAAAAGAGGAAATTAAAATTAAAACATGAAATGGAATAAAATAAATAATTATCGATGTATAAAATAAAAAAGGTACTTACGTTTTTAGTAGGATCAGCCATCATTTTGTTGAAATTCGGGACAGTGTTGACAAACGTCAGCCGATCCTTATTAATGTTCATCCCCCATCTGTAATGAAAAAAGAAATAAAGTTATAAAAATGTATAAAAAAATATAACTGTAAATAAAACGAAAAATTTTTAATTATACTTACCGTCCCCAAAAACTATTTAGCGCTAATTTGGCTACTTGTCTGCGCCCAGGGTTTTTGCTGATGCATGCCGGGTCTAATTTAACACCTTCGCGTTCCTCGTACTGGCGAATGTAGTGGGCTTTCTGTTCCTCAGTCACGCAGTCTGAAGGCCAACCACTGCTCTCCTGCTTGATCTTCAAAAAACAATCGATGAATGATTTAAACAGAGAGTCTGATGTTTGTTCGAAATGGTAGACCTCGTAGATCTGAAATAAAAATTATAAAAACTATTAGATGAGCATTCAAATAAAATCATACATTTACAAAACAACGAGATTATGTTTAGTACTTACTTGTGTGACTCGATATCCTTTCTTCTTCGCCAGCTTCAGCTCCTCGCTTACCCATGTTCCGACAATAGCACGTTCATCATCGGTATGGGAGCAAGGACTTTGCTGCAAGGTTTCAGCGCAGGTCCGGCATAGGGGAAACATCAGCTTCTTTTGGCATCGGTATGGCAGCACGGGTAAATAGAGCCCTCGTGGTGGGAGTACTTTGCAGTGGACCAATCCGAAATATTGGTCGATATCACCGAAACCTTCTGTTATAATGGTGGGATGACCAACGGGGTAAAGGCAATATTTGTTTACCTAACAATGAAATAAAAGTGTTAAAAAAAATACATATCACATGCAGAGAACATTTTTAAGGTGAGAAAATAATTTAAAAAATTAAAAACAAAACAAACAACAGACTTACCCATGGGTATAACGACGTAAAATCAACATATTTCACGTCGCCTTCGTGAAACAATTTTACTGCGTTGGTTCGTCCCCCAAAAAATGCATCCCTTGGATTTAAACGGTCCTTCAAGTCGTGTGTTTTCAAGAAAGATTTTAGTTCCGGGGACTCCTTCTTCATTTCTCTAAAAGTATGCTCCCACATCTCGACTACCTGATATCCCTGGTCGCGTAATTTCTGGACATTCTCCTCCGTCTGTTGTCTTAATGCTGCCATGGTCACGTTTTTTAAAGGATGGGTCACGTCTGAATTGTAACACGTGCAACAGCCGTGAAAGAAACAACCCTAAAAATAAATATTTTCATTTATTAAAATAGTATTTAAAAAAAATATATAAATAAAATGATTCATTAATCACAGAATAATTTTTACCTGATATTGGTAGACGGTCTTGGTTTCTTCACAGAATCCATCTACCGATATTCCTCTGATTTTTCGCTCTCCCGTTCCATTGAGAGCGTGCTGGATATGCAACCCTTGTGTTGAGGCTACAAAATCCAACCATCGAATTGAATCAGGGCTGAAATTGGTTTTGTTGATGTAACCGTGCACGGGAACCATAGCAATCGTATCGGGCTGTATGTGGTTGCTTCGGTATGTTGCCATGCAAACAGATGCAATCGTCACATACCTAAAACATAAAAAAGAAGTTAAATATTTATAAATTAAATCTTTTCATAGAGATATTTTAAAGGAATACAAAAAAATACTTTACCGAAACGGATCCACGTTGGCGATTTCCATAAACTGTGTTCGAAACTCGAGACAACAACGCCGAAGAATATCCACGTCCGAACTGAAAAATTGAAAAAAAAGAAAAACCATATTAGTTTAAAAATATTTTTTTTGTTTGTTTGTTTTGTTTTATTTATTTATTTATTTTTAAAAAATAGAGAATTCTTAAGCACCTACCTGCAATAAGAATACATTTCCTTTTGAAAATCAAACATTTCCCCCTTTTGTTTTTCTTCTGCATGCCAGGACAGGAATGCACTGCGAGCTGCAGTTGACATCGTGTCAGGACTATAGTATTGGGTATCTGGAAGGGGTCCAACATAGTGTTGATTCTCACGGGTGTTGAAGAGATGAGGGAAATATCCCTTCCGTAATTCGGAGAAACCAAAACAACCGGGCAGTTTTGACAGGGCCATTGGGAGAAAATTTAACGAATCGATGATTCGAACGTCGACAGATTTCAAATGAATAGACATCAATTTGCTCCCGCACGGAATTACTTCTGGTGTTGTACCTTGTTTGATTAACCATTCCATGATGAACTGCCCGTCGAATCTGAAAAAAGAACAAAATACGTTAAATGGATAAAGATAAGAAAAAATCAGAAATAAACACAGAGAAAAAATTTACTTACCCCTTCATATTATGGGCGATTGCTGTGTAGCCCTTGTGTCGAGGAGTAAACAACCATGTACAGAAATCTGCACAGGCTGTATATCCTTTGAATACCTCCTCCCGGCCATCAGTATACTGCGCCACGGCAAAATTAACTTCGTGTGTTCCCGAAGATTGGTCCGTTTCAAAATCAAAAAAGATCAATTTTGCACTGGGATTCTTCGGGGCCACTTGCCGCAAGTAACACTGGTGCTCCGCCAATACAACAAAGCGGTCACAAGAAGGGCATTTGGCTGTTCCACAGCGGTGCATGTCTTTGGGACAATCTCTTCTACGAATTACTTTGCAACACGTTCGACACTGATAAATCTGTGAAAGAAAGAAAAAAACATGAATGCATACATTTACACATACATTATTTATATATATTTTTTTAACTAAGACTATTCATTTACCTGATCACAGAGGGAGAATTCCTGATTCTCTGTTAGGGCTTTATGGGCTGCAAAGCAATCACTCGATTGGCAGAGACGATCACAGTCCAGGCATCGTTGAGGTTCGCCCGGTCGACAGTCTGTCCTCATGCACACGTAACATGCTTCGGCACATCGGTGTTCATATTGTTTCTCATAAGGCACATCGCACCGTTCACAATAAAAATTACTACCGAAGAAGGCTTTCAATGACTTCACGACGTCGTAATGTCCATCGTGAAGCCACAAATTGATTCTCTGGGGTCTATCCACACCTTTGTATGAAACCTACAAAAAAATAAATAAATAAAAATAAAAATAAAATCAGCAAATGTCAATAAAGAAAAAATAATTTTAATATGCACATTTAGTAAAACTTACTCGATTGCGATTATCCGACGACAGTACGGCAATCTGAATGTTGAGATGTTCTTCGAACTGAGCGACTTCCCGAAACGTGCAAGGACCTAGGGGAACTTGGGCTGCAGTATGCAGAGCTCGGGCACGGTTCATCAGAGCGGGACGGTCACGTCGTCTCATGGCTTCAATTGCCTTGCGGTCATTCTCTAAATGGGCTTTCGCAAACACGATGGCCTTCGCACAGCAGAGTCCTTCTTCATCCTCGGGAATGGCAAAAATACAATTCTTTTGAAAAAAAGAAATGAAATATTTGAAATTCTTCGTCCTCCAGCACCGATGGGTCTGTGAATAGTCATGACATCCACCGAAAAACCCTCATCCAGCTGGATTTTATTTTTCGACTGGAGGACCTTCATGACGGCAGACATCACTTTTTCAACGGTGAGCTCAGAGACGGAAATGAGTTTCGTGGATATTGGCTTATCCAATCCCTCCGCCCAAATACAAAGTCGTATCAGGTCTGTGGATTCCAAATTTTCCGTGGAACGGCGAATCAAACTTGTAAATAATTGATTCACAGAGTCAATCACCGCAATCATTGGTACACCTCGCACGTGAGCAGGAAGCTTGTCTGGGTCGACACGAGCCTCATAACGGATTTCCTCCGCTTGATACTTGTTGTTCTTCCGACGTAGACGTTCGGTGATAATAATAGCATCCTCCATCTGTAAAAACAAAGAAAATATATACAATAAGCACGATCGTAAAAAAAAAAAAAATCTATGTATAAAAGTAAGTACTTACGCGGGAAGTCTCTCCACCAGTCGTGTACGTTGGTCCGGCTCCAACAGGTCGAGCAGAAGTCTAGAATAATAATAAAGAAATTTAGACACTTACAAAAAAAAAAAAAAAAAAAAAAAAAAAAGAGAGAGATTACACTCAAGAACACAAAAACAAACTTACTTCAAAACCTGTTCCTACTCGGTAATACAGCGGCAAAGGCATGGGATTCTCCACAAATATTTGGGACACTTCATCGAAATCCATAGGATTTTCGATGAAAATTTGCGACGCTTCATCCATCAACTGGAAAAGTAAATACATCGTTAAAAATATCAATATTACAAAATATTACAATATTATAAAAAAATACGAGTTAAATAAAGGCACTTACTTCATCATCGGAATCATTGAAGGGTATTTCAGAATCTTCAAAAAGAACCTAAAATGAAAAAAGAACATTTTATAGAACAAAATTAAATGAATCAAAATTCAGAAAAGAAAATTGCATATACGAGTTCAAAATATTAAGGAAAGAAAAAAAAATATTCATGACTAAAAAAAACTTTCAGAAAACATTCGTGTTAAGTTAAAAAGAAACAAAATCTTAAAAACAGTTTAAAAACTGAAAAATAAAACTTGAAATATTTTTAATTAGATTTTTTCAAAACACTTAAAAAAAAATTAATAAAATAAAAATAAAAATAAATAAAATTTGCAAAAAAGAAAATGAAATTTTAGTATTGTTTAAAAATCAGAAAAGAAAAATGATAGTAAAAAATTAGAAAAAAAAATATTTACCTGATTTTCGCCTGAACCAACAGTATTGAATGAGCGTTTCATTTTTTTTTCTGAAGAAAGAAGGTAATCCTAGGAATAGAAGTAAAAGAGCAAGCAAAGAATTTTCTTGGACAAGGGTCAAACAAGAAAGTGAACGCGATAGCTCAGGAGGGTCCTTAAATATCCGGCGTAAGGAACGTGACATCAGTTATCTACCTTCTTATTGGCTGGATCCCCTTGGACGAGTCCACTTGGGCGCAGGTGGGGGAAACGTCTTCCCACCCCTACCTCCTAAAAGGGGAAAAACATAAAAAAGGAAGTTCGAGGGAACGTCATCGTAGCTTAATCGGTAGCGCGCGGAACTTGCATGCCACAGATGGTGGGTTCGATTCCACACGAGGGTAATTTCGTTTTGTAAAAAATCTGGCGAATTAAAATAGCCAATAAAATAATAAATTCACTCATTAAGATTGATTAATGAAATATTGATTAAAAAATTAATTACTGATTAAAAATATACTACATTGTCCTCTTTCCAGTTGATGACGTCATTCTCTCTCATGTTCTGACAGGATTCTGTGTTGTCCCTTTAAGAAAACTCTCCCCCTCCCTCACATGTTCTGACAAGAACTCCAGATTGCCAACGGATAAAAAGAAACTTTACCCCCGTCATCTTTCACGATCAAACAACCGTTACGTCACTTCCGGTTTCCTCCCCCATTCCCCCTTCCGTCACATGTCTTGACAAGAAGTCCAGGTTGCCATCGGATAAAAAGAAACTCTACCCCCGTCATCTTTCACGATCAAGCAACCGTTACGTCACTTCCGGTTTCCTCCCCCTTCTTCCCCCCCCTCCTATGACGTCACTTCCGTCCCTCAAACGGCGGGGCTTACTACTGGCCGATATGCACCGAAATTGAATCAGTCTAATATTTCATTATGATCATCTCATATAGCGATGCTTGTTTGATTATGGTAAATAGCCTTCCCTTAAATGAGAGTTATCGAAAATATACAGCGGCATCTGTTGAGTGATTTGCACCAAACGTTGGTGGGTTCTAATTCATGTCAAGAAGCGACTACATAAAAATTTATATGAAATTCTGTAAAGTAGTTTTGTGTGATTCCACGGAAAAATGGACAATTATGTCCAACACGTGACAGCTATAATTTAATTTAAAAAATTATAATTAAAAACTACAATGGAAAAAATTTTGTGCTTAAATAATCATATAAATAAAGAACTTTCACTTGGTCATTAATTTTCAAACTTTCAGCCTTAAGTAATTTGTATAACTATAAAAATGTTAGTAAAAATCCCAATTGTCCCACACAGGACATGGAATCACCCTTTTTGAGATACAGTTGCCACAAAAGTTTTGTCACAGACACACAGATTGACAGACAGACATTTTCAAAAAATAATCAAATCATGTTCTCGACTTCTCAAAACGTATAAATCCATCGAAAACCGCAAAGAGAAATTATTAACGAATTCCAAGCTTCCTTCTATTGATTGACTACCTACAGAAAAAGCAAAAGCTTCGAACTCTAATTATTCTTTCAGTCTGACCTAATTTTTTTTTTTTTTTTTTTTTTTTTTTTACGTTATTTCAAAATGTTATTCTTTTCATGCCACGCATTCCAAAATTTATTTTATACTATTTATTTTTTATTTATATTGTTCTAGAAATAATTTTATACATTCAATGTAACTTACGAAGTTGAGTAGAAACGACACAAAGAAGAGCCCTAAATTTCAATTCAAGTCAGGCGTATCATTTAAAATTTGCATAATCGTGTCAGTTTTAGAGACGTGGCAAAACGCATCTCTCCAAATGCCTTTCAAAGCGTCACGTAAAAGAGTGATTCCGCGGGGAATGCCCGTTAGAGAGAGAAATTGTGTTTCTCTAAAAGAATACAAATGCTAAATTGTTTTGGTTTAGTTTAGTTTATGTCTGAAATTTAAATTATATCTCTACCAGGAATATTCTTTAACTTTTTAATAATAAAAATTAAACAAAAATATATAGATCTTATTATTAAAAATTTTAAATAATCTACATAATATTTCTCTAACGTGGACCAGTTTCAATTATTTTTTGTCGAAACGATACCATACGCGAGGATAAAAAAATAACATTTATACATGGACAATATTTAAACACGCGGACTTAGCTCAATGGACTAATAAGAAAAAATGACGACATTTGTCTGATGAGATTATTTTACGAAAAAAATGCATTTTTAACAGTTGTTTCTTCAGAATCTTTGCAAGCGTCATTTTAAACCTAGCAATATTTTAAAGATTATACACAGAATATGAACTTTTGTGTCATAAATTGACTAAAAAACACAATCATAAAAAATATAATCAAAATAGGAATTATTTTATTTTATTTATTAAATATATATATATACCGAAATTAATAAAAAGTCATCCCCAACATGACGACAAAAATTTAAAAGGCGTCGTGGGAGTCCTATATTAAAATTGTACTGCCTGTGGAAGTATGAAAATTGGGTCGTGAACCATGAATTTTATGTGGAAACCTTTCTTTGAATGATTTTGGTTTCACTATCGTACAATATTAATTTGGTTTTATTAATAATTTGGCTTCTGGTAAATTAAAATTTTAATTAGGTGGTAAAATTTATATAACATTTATGAGTTTCAAATTTTTAAAGGTAAATAAGAAAAGAAATAAAATGCGAATATTTCGCACGGGTTTGCTAGTAATAATAATAATAACCTAATCTGTAAATGTATTAAGTGAAGATTACAATTATCAATTTTTATTTTTGTGTATCCAAGATATTTATATTTACAAATATTGCATTTTATCTTCTAAATATAAAATTTTATAAAATTCTGCGATATTTTATTTCAAGAAATTTTGCAAATATTTACGGAAGTTAAAAGTGAACAGACAGGCGGGCAGGTAAACATAGTGTGTTAGTTGCTGATCTAGAGCTATCACAACATTTTTGTCATGGACTCACACAAAAACACACATGAGAGTCGGGAGGGATGGGAAAGTTTTGACAAAAATATTTTTTACAAATTTACTTTTACTGGTACAACACTGTAAGTTTCAGAGAAACAAATTGAGAAATTTTAACATCTTTTAAAAATATAAATTTGATGGTAATTATTAAAATATTAATTTTATAAGCCTATTAACATAGTCATAAAAGTGTCCCATCCCTACCTTATATGAGGGAGGGATGGGACATGTGTTTATAAAGTTAAAATAAATGCATAATATACAGACATACTATGAAAAATTACAAAAACAGTGGGGCACTATGTATGTAAGGCTAATTAATTACTAATAACATCTATTTTATCCAACATTAAAGTATACTGTACCACTTAAATAAAAATTTTCAAATACTCAATCAGTTCATCTCTCTCTCTCTCTTTTTTTTTTTTTTTTTTTTTTTTTTACTTCTAGCAGAGAAATTACTGTTTTTTAGTTCAAATATTCAATATTAAGTTTTTGTTATATTTGCATGCTTTATGATTCCCTGATTGTTAATAAGGTTTTTAAAGGCTAGTCTGTGTGTGTTTTAATCAGCGTATCTCAAGAACAAATATTACCAAGAAATCCTAACTGTAATTGGTGAATGTAATTACTTTTGTATATTTTACCATGTCCAGGGAAACTGCTCAGAAATGAAAATTAATTCCAATTAATGAAAATTTGTTGTAAATAAAGTATTTTTAAAAGTTAAAAGGGTAAACAAAAGTCGCGTGAGTGCCACACCAATTATTTTCGCCACATCAATTATTTTCTATGATTTTGAATTAGTTTCGTGCATTTTTTCTTCCATCTATTCATTCATTTGCCTCTTGATATTTTCTGTTTAAGGAGTATCAGAATCTCCATTCTTCTTCCATTTTTTACATGTTCCATCCCTCCCTGAGCTGCTCTGTCCCATCGCTCCCTTTTCATTAATTTTCAAAAAATAATTTATTACTAGACACATGCTACTTTTAGGCTTAATTGAACTACTAATTCATAAAACTTATATTATTAGGAATATAAAATATGAAAAGTAATTACGCTAACATCAGTGAGTGATTTTGAAAACTTACCTTAAAAATGATTACAAGATAAAAAGAACTTTTTATATACCATGCTTTAAATTTTCTGTTGAATTATATAAACGCTACTGAAAGCAGCGGAAACCCAGAACAATTGGTTAAAAGTATTAAAAAAAATTCATTGCTATCGAAAAATTCATTGACAAAGGGTCGTGTTTTATTTCGATCCAAAACAATTGTTGTGAGTTCTTGATTACTGGCTCTTGAAGCACTCGATTATTCTAAAATCTGCCAATTTCCTGTTATTAAATGGCTTATTGCTTAAATAAATCTTATTTGTGATCTATTACCGAAATACAGTTTCTCATCCACTTTTTTTTTTTTTTTTAACTCTTTTTCAACACTTTTTATGGAAATCTCTCAAAATGACCATGAACCTTAAAATTAGGTTCAAAAATAAGGAAGCAAAAATACTGAAGAACGAAGATCCTTAGAGTAAACGAGATACTTTTTCACTTCTGATTCATCCCTACTTACTTCCATCAACATACAAATGACGAAAAATCGTCACCTGGCATTCTTCCAACATAACACATCAGCTGATTCAATCTCTTACTAACATTTAAACACACATTATTCTTTCATCGTAAAAAGTTCTATAAGTGCACTTTTTTTTTTAGGTGAAACTTTAAAAACTAATGGTATTTAACATAAATTTCGATGTTAGCCCGAAAATTATTACTTGCCTTTCATACAACTATAACGCGTAGAAGTTTTTAAACTTTTAGCTTATGTATATATGTAGTATATACATATACGAAAGGACAGAAAGAATTAAGATTTTAAAATATTATTTTAATAGCAAACCTGTGCGAAATATTCGCATTTTATTTCTTTTGTTATTTACCTTTAAAATTTGAAACTCATAAATGTTATACCAATTTCACCACCTAATTAAAATTTTAATTTACCAGAAGCCAAATTATTAATAAAACCAAATTAATATTGTACATTAGTGAAACCAAATCCATTCAAAGAAAGGTTTCCAAATAAAATTCATGGTTCACGACCCAATTTTTATACTTCCACAGGCAGTACAATTTTAATATAGGACTCCCACGATGCTTTTTAAATTTTTGTCTTCATGTTGGCGATGACTTTTTATTAATTTTGGTATATATATATTGTTTAAAAATAAATAAATAAAATAAAATAATTCCTATTTTGATTATATTTTTTATGATTATGCTTTTTAGTCAACTAATGACACAAAAGTTCATATTCTGTATATATCTTTAAACTATTGCTAGGTTTAAAATGACGCTTGCAAAGATTTTAAGAAACAACTGTTAAAAATATGTTTTTTTCGTAAAATAATCTCATCAGACAAATGTCGTCATTTTTTCTTATTAGTCCATTGAGCTGAGTCCGCGTGCTTAAATATTGCTCATGTATAAATATTATTTTTTTATCCTCGCGTATCGTGTCGTTTCGACAAAAAATAATTGAAACCGGTTCACGTTAGAGAAATAGTATATAGATTTTTTAAAATTAACATTGTATGATAATCTAAAGATAAACCCATTCAAAATTCATAATTTGAAATTAATTGTGAAGTTTCCTCTGTAAAGTTGGTTTTACGGTAAAGCACGTTCAGAATGCAAAAGTCAGAAAACTGGACAACTTTTAGAATGAAATTTGCTGAAAAGTTGCTGATTTTGTGTAGTTCCCCTTTTCTTGAGATAAAGGCTAAGAAAGTTATTGTCCGGAAAGATTAAAGAGAATTTTCGATGATCTCCGCGACTGTCGCGATTTTGGATTCAAATGAGCCGGAGAGATGTTTAGCAATTAAAATTTATGTAAAAAGTTCTGCAACTGTTTCTGTTTTTGCTTTTTGTTCCCGAAATCGTTGAATCTAATTGGCTGTTAATCTGATGGCTGACAGTTTAGCTCGGTTCCAGTTCAAATTATTTCCAAGATTTAATCTCAAGTAATATCGCGCTTAATTAACAAAACTAACAAATAAAAGTCTTCATATAAAATGTCTTGCTGCAAAACTAACCTTTAAGGGGAAATTAAGAATTCTTAGCGATTTCTAATTTTTAAAAAGAGTTTTTCTTTAATTAGAATTAATTATTTTTCAACCTCGAATACATATTTGTGTGCACGCGTGTGTGTTTGCACAAGTGCGTGTTCTTGTTCGTGTATGAGAGTGCATGCATTAACAAAGATGAGTTATCTATATATATATATATAAATGAATGTTTGTCTGTATGTCCTTTATAAAATCGTAAACGGCTTGACCGATTTCGATCATTCTTTTTTTGTTTTTTTCCTTGTAGGTCAGGGATGGTTTAGGAAAAAAAAAATTGAAAAAATTCGCCCCCCAAGGGGGGGGGGGGGAGGGGGGGGGGGCAAAACGTGAATTCAAAAAATCCTTCATATCTCAAACAAAAAAACAGATATCCGTAAAATTTTTGCTTTAAAATATAGCTAATATAAATTTCTAAAAACCAATTTCTGTAATTTTCGAAATTCGGTCCCCAAGGGGGGGGGGGGCAAAATGGTACATAGAGGTTTTGGAAACTTACAAATCGACATTTTTCCTAATCAGATTTTGTTTCACTTTTTTTTTTTCACGTGATAAAAATTAATGCAATTTTGAGAATTCAGTAATTATAGTGATTCATTTAAAAATAGGGTCCAGCGAAGCGGGCGAAGCCTGCTAGTAAATAAATATTTAAAGATAATTTTAATTACAACACTAAAAAAATTTTAATAAAGCGTCACGAACAAACAAGGATGCTGCTTACCAAAACATAAGGAATTCTTTTGAATCCAAAACAAAAATTAATATGATACGCTTCATTCAATATAACTGAAATATCAGGTCATTAACACTTACTGTTAACACTCTAAATAAGAACATTAATATTAACGTTTAAATTAACTCATTAATCCTGTCTTCATTTAAAAGACAAAAGAAACTAACTTCTCTCCCCATCATTCCAGAAGTAATCCTAAAAATTTCTTTCAATGATATGCTCTCCATTACTTCTCAGTCTTGTGTGTTCATAATTTATTTGGCTGGCACTTATCTAATGGCACCCTTAAGAGCGAAAAAGCTCTAACGACAGGAAACAGTTTTATGAGAATAATTACGACAGCGCTGCGAGAGGATGCTATTAGCTATTCAGTCCTTTTGTTTCGTCAATATAAACGGCATTGTATGAAACATTTTCTCTCGAAAGATAGAAAATGTAGAGTGCATGGATTAATTAAAAAAATTCAGTGAAAAAATTCTAAATTTTGATTTTGATTAGTACGCAGAGTGTTTCTAAATGTGTTCTAAAAATAAATACAATAATCTGTTATGTTACTCACACGACTTTTTCTGACCCTGAAATTTAATACTATAAATGCAGGTTGGAGATTATGAGGTCAGATAACGAATACTGTTATGTAAACCTATGTTAAACAATTCAAATTAGGCTTCGGAAGAGTTTTATATGATAATTAGTTCTGTGTGAGGGGGGCCGAAGCCCCGACGAAGCCCCTCAACCCCCCGTTTCATTAATGCACCTACATTTATATAGAATTTAATTCTGTTACTAAAATTAAAAGTTTACTTAAAATTATACAGACAATTTTCACACTCAACATTCATTAAAACTTATCAATCTTGATCAATCTTTTCCATCAACAAACTTATATTAACTTCAAAATACAACATTTGGATCTCCTAAAATTATTCGTTTTTAAGTTACTCTAAGAGTAGTATAACACAAAATATCCAAAAAAAGTTGAATTTGTTCTCAATATTACATTAAAAAAAAAAAATTTTTTTTTTTTTTTTGGTTAAAAATGAAAAAAATGGATAACTTTATCGCCGATCGATTGTTCAACCATTCGTTTTAAAGGCATTAGTGAGGGGGGGGGGGGGGGAGGCGAGGCTCCTACATACACAAAAAATTTTTCCCAGTTGACTATCTCTATTACAAGTAATATATATTCATTTAATTTGGTTTTGTGCAGTCTATAGATGTTAAACTCTACTTACCTGCAATTTCCACTATAGACGTAATGTATTTGAATAGTTTTGAGTGTCCCTGTACACGAACCATTTGCTTTATCTGAACGAAAAGCTTAGTGTAGCATCACTATATGATACACATTTAGAATACCGAGTTTGGAATTTCTGCTACTATTTGTTCTTGAGATATACTGATAACAGACACACAGACAGACACACACACAGATCATTCGCTAAAAACATAATTTTCGTATTCAGGGGACCTCAGAACATGTAAATGTAACAAAAACTCACTTTCGAAAATTTGACCCTAAAACAATACTTTCTCTACCGTAAGGGTAAGAGAAAGTAATAATAATAATAATTTCAAATAATAAAGTTATTTTTCTCGTTTGTTTGCATTCGCGACAAGATGCCATTTTCTATTCAGTACCCCCCCCCCCCCCCACTCCCCAAATAATAGAAACAACAGTGTAGAAAGACGGAAACTGTAAAGCGCACAAATTACACAGGCATGCGATGAAAAAAATGCAAGGGAATTGATAGCTGAACTTTATGTATTTTTTGGTGCTGATTTTAAAAAATATAACGAAAAGTTCTATCACGTCAGGTTTTCTTGAAATGTTCAATTTTACTTCGAATTTTACAGTGTTGGGCATAATTGATTAAAACAATTGAATTACAATTGAATTACAATTAAATTACAATTATAATTATTTTACTGTCAATTAATTAACAAGTAATTGATTACAAAGAAATTGAATTACTTATTCAATTAATTTGTAATAATTCAATTTATTTGTAATCAATTACTTGTTAATCGATTGACAATAAAAAATTATAATTGTAATTTAATAGTAATTCAATTAATTTTTAACCAATTAGGCCCAACACTGTTTTTAACACATACATAATATTTGCTCCTCCTGGTCAATCATCTATTTTATATAAGTTACCTTAATAAAAACAAATAAAATAGTATATTGGTGATTTTCTTTTTAAAACTGCACCATAAATTGATGTAAAATGTACGCAAGGGAATTTTTCGTTTTTCTCTCGCCCAGAGGTGGCTCGTGCGATTTAGCAACAGTGGCTTTCATCCATTTAAATATATTTAAAAAAAAAAAAAAATCGATTGCCGAAATATCAGTTTGCTGCACCAAGAATGGATCATTTTACATAAATTTAAATGGATAGAAACAACTGTTTCCAGATGGTACTTGTAATATTGTTCGAGAAAAAAAATATATCGATATCGATTTTACGAAAAATTCTGACGTAATAGAAGAAAATGGAGTTCATTTTCGAAATCAGCACACCAAATAATACAAAAATCAACGAAAACTTCCCCTGTGTTCTTCAAAAACTTTCGCAAGCTTGTGTTATTTATAGATATTTTGTAAAAAACATACAAAAAATTTATTAACGCATTATGCAAAGTGGCTTAAAAGTTACTAAACACATTAAAAGATAACATATTAAATTATCAGTAAAAGAGTAGGGTTTTTTTTTTCTGTATGTATATGTAGTTGAATGAGAATAGTTATGATAACAGTGTGAGAAAATACTATTAGCTATTCATTCCTTTTATTTTAGTAATGTAAACGATACTGCATCGTCCATTTTGTTTGAAACATAGAAACTGTATAGCGTCTGGATTACTTGCAAACATTTTGCGATAGTATTCAAAATTGTGATTGGCATAATAAAATGTTTTAAAAGATATGGCGAGTGATAAAAATATAATACTTTTTTATTTGATTATTAGTAACAGTGAGGCTAGTTTTTTCCATTTGTTAGTAGTGTTTTGTAAGAAAAATTAAGACAGTGGCTGGAGAAGATACTACTAGCTGTTCAATCTTCCTGATAATGTCTCCATCATTTTGTTTTGAAAAATAGAAACTGTGCAGTGTATGGATACAGAAATGTCGTTAAAATATCCCCAATTTTGATTGACTTAATGCGCAAAAAATACTAAAAGTTATGACGGGTGATAAAAGATAAACACTTTATTATTATTTTCATTTATTTGTAACGAGAAGATGTTATTTCCTATTCATTTATTATTTTCTTAATTCTACAAACAATACTGTCTTAACCGTTTAATTATTAGCAGTAGAGTAGCCGTTTTTGCCATTTGTTAAAAATCATTTTCATCAAATTTATTGGACTTGTTAATTATGAAAATTCCCCAACTTATGAATAAATATACATTTCAAATGAATGAGTGCTATGATTCGACTGCGTCACAAAGCGCCATTCGCTATATGCTATGCATGCACAAAGTATACTACATATATGTGTTGTAAAAATGTATATGTATATCGTACGCATTATAACATATGGTCATATAGCTGTCAGCATTTTAATTTATTCCGGAACCTCTTTAGCCCCGCCTTTATTTCGCACTACTTTATTTATAGGGCAATTTTCTCCAGTAAATAACTATGGTAAAATAAGAAAAAATTCTCTTAGAAAGGAGGTTAAAGAAAGTTCTGAAATAAATTAAAATGTTGGCAACTCTGATAAAATGCAAGACATTGGTAACAAATACAGTCCGTTAAGAAATTATAAGACCACTTTAATTTTATAAATTATAAGAAAAATAAAGATTCTAATCATAATTTAAATACATAAAATAACATATTGCTCTATATTTTTTTATAATTAGTTTGCAATAACTTGGTGTAATGCAATACATGTTTAATTAAAATATATATTAGAAATAAGTGAAAAATAACCTGTTAAGAAAATATAAGACCACTTGTCAATAAACAAAATTGTATAAAAAATTAATATAATATTGGTCCTCCATTTTTCCCGATGACTTCAAACACTCTGTTTTTCATTGAAGTAACCAGGTGATTAAGTTCAGTTATAGAAATATTGTACCATTCTTTTACAATGGCTACTTCCAGTTCATTGGCAGATGAAAATTGTTTATTATTAGCATAAACTTCGCGAGATAATATACCTCATAGGTTTTTCATGGGGTTCAAGTCTGGACTTCGACTTGGCCATGGCAAAACATTAATTTTTTCTTTTTTAAACCACTCCTGTGTGGATTTAGATGTATGACAATAGCACCACCTAATAAAGGTCCAAACGGTATCATATGATCATATAGCATAGACTGATATTGTGTTGAGTTCATATGACCCGAAATCCTCTGTAAATCACACAACCCCTCATAACTGAAAGCTTCCCAAATCATTACTGATCCCCCACCCATTTGTCGACTGAAGCATTCTTTTGGTTCCTTCCTCAAGTCGTGCTAATAGTGTTTGTAACCATCGGGATCATCAAGGTTAAATTTCTTTTCATCAGAAAATATAATTTGTTTCCACTCATCATTCCATGACATGACATTTTTAGCACATTTTAATCTTTCTTCTCGATGGCATTTCAATAACTTTGGTTTTTTCTTCAATTTCATAAATTTCGTATTAATATTTAATTTAAGACTCTTCCAGACTGTTACATGCGAAGTTTTCTTGCTGAAATGTTTCAAAATTTCACGAGTTGAAAGACCTTTTTTAGTTGACAGTCGAAAAATTTGTCTATTACCACGTGCTATCAAAATATTTTTTCTACCAGATCATTTTATTTTGTTTGAATAATCTTTTCTAATTATGACATTATGAATGGCAGTTTTAGAACGGTTCATTATCCTCGCAATATCTCTTTCAGATTTACCAGAACCTTTATAAAATAAAATTTTTCTCACTTCGCACTCCGATAATTCTTTACCTGGAGGCATCGTCAAATTAATCGTCTATAACACATTCAAAACCTAAGCCTTTGCTTCTTAGGTAATGCTTTTACGAAATACTGACGCATGCGCTTCGTATTGAGTTTGACGTCATGTATAATATGCTAATTTTCTCAGGTGGTCTTATAATTTCTTAACAGTCACTGTCTTTAATTTTTAGAAAAATGAATAAGTTTTAATGAAATTTAATTTAATTTTAAAAGTTGGAATTAGTATAGGATGCGTTTTCTTATCAATTTTAAATACGTAACTAAAAATTTGCATATTATGCTCTCTTCTTCAGAAATGCACCAATATGCTTGTGGTCTTATAATTTCTTAACGCACTGTATTCATAGTCCATAGGCTCTAAATCAGAAAATAAAGGAAAAAACTATGTTGAAAACTTTAAACTTTTAAAACCACGTTGCAACTTTTGGGCACCTTGTAAAAAAAAAATATTCACGTGTACGACCGATGAAAATAGTTAAAACTGTTAATCGTTTGCGAATAAAAAAAATGCAATAACTTCGATTACAATCTAGGTCCATGTATGATCTGTAAATGTGCCTTCAAAGGTCTTCTCGCGATTAGAATTATACCTTATGTTATCAGTCTGAATATTAACGAGGCTCGAAAAAGAATCTTCGAGATAAGGTACACGTGTCAGAATATACATACGTATAATTCAAATAAATCGTGTTACATGAACACCAGAGAAACGATATGTATATGCTGAGGGCAAACTGTTTTGTCAAAAATAAAATAAGTTCAAAATTGTCTCGATTATATATTCATATGTAAAACGCAAGTTCAATTAACACGAAATATTTTGAGAGTGTAATTCTTTATGTTCCAGTGAGCTTAAATTAAGAGATTACATATTATTTTTTGTTTTTATTTTTATATCATTAGAATTTATAGCAAAAAAATGTATATAAAAATTTGCTTTAAATATGAATTAATATTGTTATTAGACTATACTAAAACTATTACTATACAACTAGTTAAACTAATGCACTACTATAAAATGCACCGCCAATTACATTAAAAATGTATTAAATTACGCAGGTCTATAAAAACAATCTAGGCAAAATTTGATTTGATAACTTTAGTTGTTACATACACCCCGCAACAAAAAGATAGGAACAAAGGGTTTTTTCTTTGATTTTTCATAAAATAACGTTATCTAAATTGTGCTTATAATTTATTATTATTATAAAATAACACTATTCCTGGACTAATTTTTGTTTTAAGACTAATTTAGGAAAGTTTTAAGACTAAAATTTTTCTAATTTAAGACTACACTCCGCGACAAAAAGATAGGAACAAAGGTTTTTTTTTTTTAATTTTTCATAAAATAACATTATCTAAATTGTGCTGATCACTTATTATCATAACAAAATATTATCATATCAAACACATATTAAATATTTGAATCATATTCAAAATATTCATATTCAAAATAATCATATTCAAAAATTAAAAAAGAAACCCTTTGTTCCTATCTTTTGGTCGCGCTGTGTAGTCTTAAATTAGAAACATTTTAGTCTTAAAATTTTTCTAAAT
The DNA here is from genome assembly GCA_963930645.1 of Salticus scenicus. NCBI lineage: Eukaryota > Metazoa > Arthropoda > Arachnida > Araneae > Salticidae > Salticus > Salticus scenicus. The sequence continues at coordinate 7,636,913 of OZ005660.1, read as the reverse complement.
TAGTCTTAAAACAAAAATTAGTCCAGGAATAGTGTTATTTTATAATAATAATAAATGATAAGCACAATTTAGATAACGTTATTTTATAAAAAAAAAAATCAAAGAAAAAACCCTTTGTTCCTATCTTTTTGTAGCGGGGTGTATGTCTTTTGGTGTACTGAAACCGAAACAGAAGCTAGTTTTTCACAATCACGTATAAAATTTTGTCAATATACAGTGTTTACCGACACAATTTTTTCATTTTCGGTAGTTTTTAGTGTGTTTGCATGATAATTAATTATGGAAATATATATTGGTGGAAGAGTCACTTAAGAAATTGTGTCGGTGGACACACTGTATTGACAAAGATCTATATGTGATCGAGAAAAACTCGCTTAAGTTTCAGTTTCAGCACACATAAATTCAGCAAAAAACATAAACGATCAGCCAAAATTATCAAATCAAAATTTTTGATGTAGACCTGGTTTATTTTTATATGTGAGATTATGAATATTGTTTTAGGCAGAATCAACTACTGCTATTAGGCTAAATACACTATATATGTATATGGCTGAATATCACATAAATGTGCATTTTAGTGTTTCAGGTCTTTATTATTAATTTTAAGCAAATAAATTGTAAAATTTTATTATTATTCTTTAGAAGTACCTTTTTAAAAAAGCATCCAATCATAAAATGTGAGTTTATAGCAATTTCAGTATTTTTTAGAAAATTTTAAACCTTAAAATCGTCATTTTCGTGCCTGTCTCCAAGACCGAATGTTTACATACAAAGTATGTTTTTTACTAAAAAAAATAAAATTATAATTATAATAATTGTTAATTCTTGTAAAAAAAAACTATTTGTTTTCAAAGGAAACTTTTTTTTCTTTTTAATTACGTTAATTTTCATGCGTGAGTAATTAAAATGCTTGTATGCAAGTCTTGACGTCATTTTCGTGACACGTGAAAATAACTTCATATATCATCAAGGGATGGTGCCACCATTCACTTTTTTTTAAGTTTAAGATCAGAAATCAACATTGACGATATGTGGGGAAAATAAATCTCAAGAAAATTAAAAACAGGTAAGAGTTAACATTATTTTTATTGTTTACATGCTGTGCGTATTTTTATTGCTTGTCATTTTCGAGATGCATAAAAAATAAAAAAATATTATTATAAAATTTAGAACAAAGTTTTATTTTAATATAGAATGACGACCAGAAGAAGAAAATGTGACGATATCGGCTTAGTGAAAGCATGTTTTTTACTAAAAAAAATAAAATGATAATTATAATAATTGTTAATTCTTGTAAAAAAAACTATTTGTTTTCAAAGGAAACTTTTTTTTCTTTTTAATTACGCTAATTTTCATGCGTGAGTAATTAAAATGCTTGTATGCAAGTCTTGACGTCATTTTCGTGACACGTGAAAATAACTTCATATATCATCAAGGGATGGTGCCACCATTCACTTTTTTTTAAGTTTAAGATCAGAAATCAACATTGACGATATGTGGGGAAAATAAATCTCAAGAAAATTAAAAACAGGTAAGAGTTAACATTATTTTTATTGTTTACATGCTGTGCGTATTTTTATTGCTTGTCATTTTCGAGATGCATAAAAAATAAAAAAATATTATTATAAAATTTAGAACAAAGTTTTATTTTAATATAGAATGACGACCAGAAGAAGAAAATGTGACGATATCGGCTTAGTGAAAGCATGTTTTTCAGTACAGAACGAATTATTGACGATTTGTCATTTTCGTGACGTCACGAAAATGACATTTGTTGCAGATTTACTATTTTGTAAGCCCTGGATTTAAATAATTTTTTATTTTGAGTTAAAAGATTTGTTGGTGTAGGATAAGCTTTATATTTAAATATTTAAAGTACTTTCCGGTATCCAGGTAAATATAAAAAAATTACATACGACATTAATATTAAGATACAATTAAAAAAGCAAACTTTTAATTTTTTTTTTTTTTTCCCCTTTAAGGTGTCATTGAGAATGTTACTCAAAATATTTTACTTGTGTCATTTATGGCAAGATGCAGAAAAAATAAGTTTGCATGGCCTGAGAAAGAGGATGTCCATGAAATTCAAGTGCCACATATTCTGTGCAAAATTAGGAATTCTCCTGAACCTGCTTCAAATAGATATTTTAAACTTCAGGATGAAGATTTTAATAATGTTCAAAATGCTTTTTCTGAATTTAATTCAGTTAATCATTAAACTTGTAACTACAAGGATTTTAATACAATAAAATTGCTTGATACTCTCATTATTGCTCTTTCTTTTCCCTTCACAATCTTTTCTCTATTGTTCTAATATGTTCCATTTTTAATATTATATGGTCCTATTTCATTGACAAACAACGTTATTTCAGTGAAAAATAGTCATTTTGACAAATATTGTCATTTCAGTGACAAACAGTCGTTTCAGTGACAAACATTGTCATTTCAGTGACAAACCAGTCATTTCAGTGACATCATTTTTTGACATCTTTAAATGCTATAATTAAAAATTTAATGCAAGTAAACTAATTATTTCCAGTTTATAGTCAAGAGGTATGCAGTCTATGATATTTCCCATTGATATAATTTATGTTTATAAAAAATTAAATTTAAATTTATTTTTATTTTTATTTTTTTTTTTTAAATTTAAAATTTTTGGGTTTTTTTATTTTATTTTATTTTTTAAAATGGGAAGAACTTTTTGGAAAAGCCTAAGTCTTGTATTTTTTAATGAATCTGAACCACAAAAAAAAATTTTTTTAATGGTAATTTTGATTTTATAAGATAATTAAAATTATAAATTTTTATTGAAAAATTTCAATAAAATTTTAAAAAATTACGATCGATCTCTGTCAAACTCAGAATTTATTTAAGATGTACTTACGGACTTATTTTTAAAAATTCAAATTAAAATACAAAGTTTGAAAAAAAAGTTTAAAAAAATCCAAAATGCACACTTATGTGATATTCAGCCATATATAAAAATCTTGTTATATTACAGAAAATTTCTGGCAGTAAAGTTGACAGAAAATATCCACATGCTATATACATCGTGAAAAATTTTGTGTAACTGAACAATATAAAAAAAGTATTCGTACACAAAATATTTTTTTCAGTAGGGCACAAAGTGAAAATGTTCGCTATAAACAAAATTCTATGGCATTACCAGCTAGGATCGAACCAGAGCCCACCGCAATTAAGGCGACGATATTATCTCTCAGCCACGGAAGTAAAATTTGTTCTGATACTTAGCACTTATCAAAACTACTTTGATACCTGATTTCCGTACGCAAAACAGAAAAAAATATGTAACCACTAGATGATATCTGTATCAGTGAATACAAAGGGGGTGGGGGGTGTTTCTTTTGACATATTGAGATGTAATTTTAAGTGAATTTCCATACTCTTAGAAAATATAAAATTTTTGTGCGAAATATTCTATTTTTTTTTTTTTTTTTTTTTTTTTTTTACAAAATTTTTCTATTTTTAAAGAATTTCTCTATTTTTTAACTTTTTTTTTTTTTTTTTTTTTTTTTTAATCAACGTAGTATCACAGTTATAAAACCATACTTTGAAAAAATATTCAATTATTTTTACCCGTAAAATTGAGAATATTTATTTTAGATATGAAAAAAACGTCAACTGATGTTACTTAAGATGAAGTTACTATACTTAACTTACTTAAGATGAAGTTACTGAAGTTACTTAAGATGAAGTTACTTACTTACTGAAGTTACTATACTTTTTCTAAACTAACTACTGTACTAGACAACTACTTTGTTAAAAATTTCAATAGAAAACTGCTGGTAATCATTTATCTTTAGTCTTATGTAAAATTACGGAGAAAAACAAACGGAGATGTTAAAAAAATGTATTTTATACGTGCATTTTAATGATTGATATTAATTTAATTAATTATTGGCGAGAGTATATTTGTGACTTAAAGTGCTTTTACGAAAGTAGAAACACATAAAAATTTTATCGAGATTTATAAAAATACAGAATAAATATTGAGAAACATGATTACTTACTTTTAACTGAGGATAACTGTAAATTTACACAGACTCTGGGTAAACATTTCAGTAAATTTGCAGCATTTTTTTTACAGTGTACGCCGAGTACACATTCAATTATTTTTATAATTAAAAATTAATTCGCATGAATTATTTAAGGAGTGCAATTCGTCAGAATTTAATAAACTCCTTTTGTGTTAAGAATTTTGTATGCGAAAAATTCAGTTTCTTTATAAGTTCACATTTAATAATTAATTTAAAATGTTTGTTTTAAATCACAAAAATAAATAGAAGAAGAAGGATACTAAAACTTTTTTTTTTTTTTTTTAATCGCAGATGTAGCTATGGATCTGCGGTACACTCAAACTAATATTTGTTCATAATTAACAAATGAAAAACCTTAAAGTATGCTGTCTTACCATGACATTGTACATCATAAAAAGGCAATTTCACTTACCTAAAAGGAAAAGAAAAAATATATATTATAAAACTTTATCTTAATACCAAAATAGTAATAATACTAATAAACAGCAAATTGGTAAAAAAGAAAAGAAAACAAAACGATATCAAGTACTTGCGATAATTAATGTGTTATTATGTATATATATTATATCTGTACTGATAAGTATAAAGGATTTAAGTCCATATTCTTGATTTTTCAGGAGACGAAAAACAAAGTTAAACTAACTAAACACTAATGAGCAGAATCGATTAGGAAAAAGGGATTATGTTGATTTATACGCTTTATACCATTCAGTGATTGTCCACCTTCATTTAACAAAGGGAAAAAAATGAATTAAAAATTTATACAAAAGATTAATGCTAAATTTCTGACTTGAATCTTTTTTTACCAATGAATTTTCTCAAAGACTAAATGACACGGATTTAAATCCTTTATACCAATCGATAGAGAATTTTTTTCTGAGTCTCACTATGTGATTAACTCAAAATCGACATTTTTGGACTTAAATTCTTTATACTTATCAGTACAGATATATACAAAAGAACTACAAAGTGAAAACTGTGTGTAACAAAGATTTAAAACAAACAAAAAATACAACAAATGATGATTAATCCAAAGCAGTTAAGAAAATAAGAGAATTATTTTGAAATACATTCGCTGTGACAACATATTTCTTAAGGGCAAATTATTGCAAGGGATTGTGTTTTGTGAATTCATTGCACTATAGACAACATGATGCAAAATACCATTTAAAAAAAAAAAAAAAATCGATAATTTTGTTTTAAATTATTAGAGATGCATAGATCAACTATTTCTTTTAAAAGAATTAACGACTGATTTTGAAAAATACTCATTGAGAAATTTTTCACTATTCCCTGGAGATGAAGCGATACTTCTAGATATACAAAAGAATGATCTATTTTATACTAGTATTATTTTACCTTAATTTTATTCCAGTTGACTGTTAACTGCTATTATAAATACATATACAGTAATCACCGCTTAATAAATTCACTGGTTAATAAAATCAGCATCGCCGGTTAATAAACTCAAAGAAATCTCTTCAGCAGCAAAAATGTCATTTATGCATGCTAAACAATTTTTTATCAACACTGGGATTTTTTATTTTTTAATTAAAAAAAAAAAAAAAAAAAGAAAATAGAACACAGCAATCCCTCCGTTATCTCTTTTTGTTAAAAATTTTACAAATAGCTACAAATTAAACATACCCCATAACCTGTCTTAGTTAACACTCTCAAGGGACGTGTACTTCAAAGCGATAAGTTACAAATAAGTTACAAATTTGATTTCATTCACAAGTGATTTTTTTTTTTTTAAGACAATTTTTAGTTCTTATTTTGAAATAACTAAAGAGCAAGTGTTTTAAACGGAATGATTTTAAATTTAAAAGAACTTTTGGCAAAGGAAAGCTCATCGAAACCTAAGATGGCATATGCTTAATTTATTTATTTTGAAGAAACAATTAATTAATTAACAGTCAAAAAATAATTAATATTGTTTATTAATTCCATTATTTGTTACCTTTTGAAATTTCTTTCCAGATTCAGGGAAATAACTTTTTATTGAATGCAGGCATGTTCGCCCGATATAAAAATCAGCCGCTTAATAAAATCACTTTGGCTCAGAACGAATGTGATTTCAATAAGCGGCGGGTACTGTATATTTTAATATCACTATGACTTATTAAAAATAATACTCATTACGTACATGTAGATAAAATTTTGTACCATGTCGCCAAGTACCGGGACGACAGCACCCTATTTAAAGTGATATACACCCAGGCTTCCTACGAAAGCGCAAGATCGCGAAAATCTCTTATATTTTCTCACATAAAATTAACATTGATTCGCACACTCTTCTGGGGTCAATTTATTAAAATTTTTGGTTCAAAAACAGATCATTCATAAAAATCAACAATCCTGAAAAGAAAAAACTTTCACTTTTCACAAGAATCAGCAAATTTATACAAACCCCTCAGAAAAGTTCAATGATATAAAAAATTTTTCAAGAAAAAAAAAAAAACTCTGATAAAAAAAAAATTACATATTTCGCCAATCAGCTGCAAAAATACATTATAATTCTAATATCAAACACCAGAAAAACTGGAATTATGTAAATAATCTTGTATTGAAGATACCTTAGAGCCTCGCTTATTCGAGGTAATGTGAACGTTACTTCGGATAATCGAAAATTCTGATAACACGGACTCGTAAATCGGGAAATTATATGGCAAAGTTTAAAATGCATGAAAATTTAGTCAATGATGTAAAAAAATTGGCATATTACACATTTAAATGTAGTCCTGTTAACAATACAATAACATGCATACATGCATCCAATTATGAAATACTGTGATGTATAGTAAAATTTGTGAAAGTTATTTACGCCATTTGTCAAAAGCCACACCTTCTCCGGAGCGTGGCCTTATCGGATTAACCCCGGAACTCGGTTAATCGGGGCACAGATAACCGCGGCTCTATACAGTGAAACCTCTCAAGTTGGACACCCTTCTACGTTGGACATTTTTTCTCGGAACGGAATGTATCCATAGGGTTAACATTATGTCCAACCTCTATAAGATGGACATTCAAATACTGCCTTAAGTTGAACACTTTTACGCAATGAGACAGGAAAAAGATATAAAACTTCCATTTTCTCACTTTTTTTTTAGAAGTTTTACTTATCCCTTGTAGAATTAGCTGTAAATATCTAAAAAACAATGTTTCTTGTCACAATATATTCACCTTTGTCTAAATATTTATTTTCTTCAATTGAAACATTCACAAATTACTGAATTTTGGCGCATAATTCAAGAGTCTTTCTTTTATTGATTTGCATGAATTGTTTTAACTCTTTTCTCCAGAAAATATCCAGCAGAGAGTCTACAGACATGTTTTGACTTTGACTGTTTTAAAATGAGCATTAGACAATACATTTCGGTTGTTAGGGTGCCTCTTCCTTTGTCCCTATTATTTTTCCTACCAAGTTTTACTTTACTGTATAATTGTACTAAACTTAATATGTGAGAAATCTATCTATAGTGAAAAAATCTGGAGTGACTCCACTCGACTTTCCGAACATTGAGTAATTAACAGTTTTGTAGATAAAGTAAAGAAAGAGGAGTTGTTAAACAAACAAAAGAGAGAAAACCATAATAGAGTGTTTCAGTATTTTTCTCCATCTATTACACGATGTTTTATTTAACGCTACTGAACTTTGAGCCCATAGATCATAATGATAAAGAATTTTTCGTTGTGTCCCTGTAAAAATCGATAAATGCTAAATTCACCAAAATGCTTATAGTTAGTGCAACAGTGATTTATAATACTCATATAAATTTTCAGCTCAATTCAATAAGGCGTTTAGATGCTATCGTACTTTTAAAAATTTAGTCCCATAGGCCATAATGATAAAGAATTTTTCTTTGTGTCCCTGTAAAAAAACTGTAAGTGCTAGATTCACCAAAGTCTATACAGTTAGTTCAATTGTGATCTATAACATGTGTACAAATTTTTTGCTCATATTAATAAGGCGTTTAGACGCTATCACACTTTTAAAAATTTGGCCCCATAGGCATAATGATAAAGAATTTTTCTTTGTGTCCCTGTAAAAAAACTATAAGTGCTAGATTCTCCAAAATCTATACAAATTGAGTATTTGTGACCTATAATATGTGTATAAATTTTTTGCTCAATTGAACAAGGCGTTTAGATGCTATCGCACTTTTAAGATTTTGCTCCCATAGGCCATAATGATAAAGAATTTTTCTTTGTGTCCCTGTAAAAAAACTATAAGTGCTAGATTCACCAAAATCTATAGGGTTCGTACTATGGTGACTTACAATATGCGTACCAACTTTCAGGTTAATCGAACGAAGCGTTTAGACGCTAGCGTGTTCACTCACAGACATACACACATACATACACACATACACACACACATACATACATCATCGTAAAAATAGTGAAAACGGACTCAGGGGACCTCAAAACGTACAGAAACATCAAAATCTCGAATTCGGATTTTTGACATGATTACAATACTTTCCTCACTATAGTGTTCGGAAAGTAAAAAGTTGCTGATTCAATTTGGGTGCATATCAATCGACAGGTGTCGCTGCTATGCTGCAGTTTTCCCCTTTCACGGAAAAACTATGTCTCAGTTTGTAGAGAGAAAAAATTCACCAAACTTCATAAGTGACAGGGCTATTATTAAAATGAATGTTATCTTAATTTGGGTGTATATCTGTAGACAAAGTGATGCTACTTTTAATCACTTTCTCCGATTTTCCATATGACAATCACAGCGTCTATTGAATAAAATTGCATCAAAATGCATATGCAAAATCTTTATTGTGAGAAGTTATATTGATTAAATTTTCGTGTATATTAACTAGTGGATGGCGCTGTTATAAAAAAAAAATTATAGAAGAAAGTGTTATTATGGGCACAATATACCAGTTTAAATTTAGATTTTAAATTGGCAAATTAATCCTTTTTTGTATATAAGTTATAAATACTTTATTATGTTATATTTAGATATAATTAAAAGTTAAAAGGCATGTATAGAAACAGTTAAATTAAATAGAAAAATGTAAGCACCCCTATAAGTTGGACACTTCTCTAAGTTGGACACTTTTTCCTGGAACCGTAGGTGTCCAACTTAGAGAGGTTTTACTGTATAAGTTTCATGAATTTGCAGTGCAATAGCTGCCTACTAAAGTGATCGGCAGTAAGGGGGAAAAAATGACGTATTCAAGCAATCAAATGCGATTGAACTCAAATTATACCAATGAGCTGTAAAATGAGATATCATTAACAGTTTATATTAACAGTTTATATAAACAGCTTTTTTATTTTTTAAGTATTTCTCTGTTCTCACATTGTTTTTAGAAATCTCACTTTGTTTCTGAGTTAGGGTGAAAAATTCTCATCCACTTTTTACCTCTGATGAGAACTCTCTATATGCCAAAAGTTGATAAGAAAATTTATGTCAAGGTGCAATTAAATGCAGTCGATCCTCGTTAACGTGAACACTGTTAACGTGAATTACTTTTAACATGAACTGTTTCCATATTCCCCGTCAAAAGGAAGATTAGTTTAGTTATATGAAGATTGGCTACTGATAGCATGAACTACTGATAACATGAACAATTTTTTTATCTCTTTTCAGATTCACGTTAACGGCCCTCTTCACTCACCGTCGCCGGAAGCCCGAGCCAATGTTATTCTATGGGGAAATTTTCTTTACAAATAACTTATTAACTAATACATATTTTTAAATTCTGTTTTCACATTCAGAAAATTCCCAACTGGTAAATTGACGGACCTTTTTTAAAAATGTATTTTTTTTAATTTTTAATATTTTATTTTGAAATTGCAAAATGAAAAAAAATCACATACTGAAAATTCGTATTTTTTAGCTTCAAAATAAAATATAAAAAAATATATAAAAATAATTTTTTAAAAAAGGTCCGTCAATTTAACAGCTGGAAATTTTCAGAATGTGAAAACAGAATTTAAAAATATGTATTAGTTAATAAATTATTTGGAAAGAAAAATTTTTCATAGAGTAACATTAGCTTCGGCTTCCGGCGGCAGTGAGTGAAGCGGGCCCTTAACGAGGTTCGACTGTATAACTTTTTATAAAATTCGGCATACTAGTCATCGAAATAGATTTTTTTTTTTTTTTTGGTCAATTTGTGTCCAGAACCTCTAAAAACGTGTAAATCCATCGAAAACTGGAATTCGAAAATTTTCACGAATCCAATACTTTCTCTCTCTATATATATACATAGAAGAAAGTAATAAGATTTATTGTTTAAAACCTTTTCAAAAGAACAAAACGAGATTTTTTAATAAATTGATAAATAAATGAAAACATTTTGTGAATTTCGTAAATCAATAAAAATAAGCTCTTAAACAAGCTTTCAATTTTGATACTCACATTTCATTAATTTAATTTTATAAATCAAAATAACGCAAAATAAGTCTGCTTTTTTTTTTTTTTTTTTTATGTACAAAAGAAAAGGGAAATGCAGAAAACAGGAGAAAAATAAAAAAGAATGTCGAGTGTGAAGAAAGAAAAATCTTTCTTCGGGAAAAAAAAAAAAAAAAAAAAAAAAGTAAAGTAAAGTAAAGAAATAAAGAAAAAAAAAAATTCTCATTATGCGATCAATAGAAATAATCTTTTTAATAAGCTTGAATGTTTTTTGAGATAAAAAATTAGCATTTCAACTCTTCATTTTTAAAAATTTTCTTCTATATTCAATAAATAGAAGAACGTATTGGTTTCGCGAAAATTTCAACTTCGAGTTTTCGATTTATTTATACGTTTTGACAGGTGTAGAACATGATTTGATCGTTTTTAAAAAATGTGAGCGTCTGTGTGCGAGAGAGAGAGACAAAATTTTGTGGCTATTGCATTTTAGGAACTACTGCACAAAGTATTTTTTTTTTTTTTTTAACATAAATAAAAGCAGGGGCGGATAAATTGACGAAGAAATAAAAATAATTATAAGATAAAAAACTTTTTATATACTATGTTTTTAAATTTTCTGTTGAATAATAGCTATACGCAAGCGAAGTGTGACCTCAGTGACAAGTCGTTGGGGCTAAGTAAAAGATTTCCTATGTTAACCGTCCATTAGATTTTTTGTAAAAAATTATTAAAAATTTAGGAAAATTATTTCCCGATTTTAATCCCTGTATTTGAGTATCATTACAAATTAGTTATCGTGCACATGTGTTAGATTAAGTTATTTTGCTGTCAAACTGACAAAATTTTAATTTTAAATTTCAAAACCCTGTCGTCCTTGGCGTTTTTGTATTTGGCGATCAAAAACGTAATGCGGAAATATACATGCCAGATGTATATTTTCGTAATATGTATTGTACGAAATATTGTTTGATATTATTCATTGCTCTCATATTAATGTAAGTTGTTAAAATAACCATGATTTTTGAAAGGAATTAAATATGTTCGCCAGATAATTTGGCGATTTTTTTTTTTTTTTCCGTCAAGGATGACAGATATCAAATCTATTCCGCTGCAGCATATTAGTACCTTATATCAGATACTTTGTTTAGACATTTAAAAACAAATTTGACTTCAAATTATGATAGAATATTTATCATTTTCCTTTTAATTAGTTTTATATTAGTTGTATATTTATAGTGTAAATATCACCCATTGAAATGAAATGTTTATGTTTTCAATCGAATATGGAAGCTAGCCATTTTTTTTTTCTAGAGCTTTGTTTTTTAAAATTCAAATTTTATCAATTTTACAGCAAAAATAACTCAATCTAACACATGTAGACAGTAACTTATATATAGCTATACCCAAATATGGAGATTAAAATCGGGAGATAATTTCCCTTAATTTTTAATATTTTTTTACAGAAAACCCAATGGATAATTAACACAGGAAAACTTTTACCTGGCCCCACGGACGGCCAGTGACGTCGTTTGTACTTTATCAATGCGTATAAAAATTTTAAAGTGATAACAGCGTCAATATTTGTGAGATGCATAATTTAACTTTTTACGTTTTTTTAACGTTCACGTTTAATTAAATGTATTTATTTTTATGTCGAAAGAAAATGAACTGGTATTTTATTTATTTATTTATTTTATTTTATTTATATATTTTTATTTTTATTTATTTATTTATTTATTTTGGAGGGGGGGGGGACAATTAAATTATAGCTAATACTTTAATGGCTATTTTTAAAGCTATTAGGAGGTTAACATTTTCATATTTTAATTAACAGAAAGAAAACTAATCAAAAATTCTAATATCGGGCTTCGAAGTATTGTGTTGTCATTGGGTTCTGAGCTATTCTGATAGTTTCAAATGTCTAGCTAGTAGGGAAGTTAGTTAAAAATTCATTGCAAGATATGTACCGGACAAACAAACACACACACACACACAAACAAACAAGAATAGAAGTTAATAAAAACATGGTAAAATAAGCAAATAGACGAAATGAAATAATACACACTCTTCAGCTTTGTTTAAATTATATTAAAAATGCATATAACAGCAGAAACCAATTAGAGCGGATTCGCTTATATTCCATAATGTACATGAATATTTCTTGCTTCGGCCAGTAAACTAATCATCAATGTTACTCATGAATATATTCTATAGAAACTAGTAAGCTATGACCACCATAAGACATTTTTATATATTTTCCTTAACAAATTCACGCAATACAAACTATTTTGATGAATGCAGGCGATTTTCATCTCAGTAAAACATAACATTAAATACCAAAGAAAGGCAATGTTGTGCCGACACCTGAGGAATTATTATTACTATTTTCTCTAAAAGTAAAAAGAAAAAAAAAATCTCAAACTTTGTTTTAAATTATCACAGATCTAAAGTCCAACCATTCTCTTTAAAGGTATTGGCGAATTCTTTTGAAATATACGGATATTCAAAATTTACATCACTCAGGGAGTACTCCCCCCTCCCGCAATTTGATTCGTGAGATACAGCGTCCAGAAAATTTGAACACACACACACACAATATCTAAAAATGGTTAAATCGTGTTCAGGACACCTTAACACGTGTAACTCCATCAAAAACGAAGATCGACAATTTTCACGAATTCAATACTTTTTTCTTAAGTAGGTAGACAGAAAGAAAGTAAATATACTGATGTAAATCAGAATACGTATTATTTTCGTTACGGTTTGAGCAATCTAAATACATCAAATTATATTTTAAAGAAATATATGCCACAGACTGTAAATGCTTTGAGATTCTTTTGTTTCCCGTACACAAATCAGTAGTGCTATTCATATCATTTTCAATATAAATATGCTGCACTGAATTATACATCAATTTCAAAGCATTTACATAATACATTTATTTATTTATTTATTTATGAAAATGAGATCGTAAACAAAAAATAAAATAAAATAAAAATAAAATGAAATAAAATAAAATAAAATAAACGAACTTAGTTGTTAAAAACTTTCCACTTTTCTTCGCAAATGTTATTGTTTTAAGCAAAATATGTACAAAGGTTTCTGAATTAATAAAAAAGATTATTAAAATTAATAAATAAGATTAACAGAAATACTAATCAATAGTAAAAAAAAAATTCTCTTTGCAAAACTTATTGTTTTAAACCATAAACATTTGCCAAGGTTTCTCGATTTAATAAATAAGGTTACTAGAATTAATAAATAAAATTACTAGAAATAATAATTAGATTATTATAAGTAATAATTAATAAAAGATTACTAGAATTAATAAGATGACTGTCTAGTTGTATCCAGTAAGAATCTCGGAAACACTCTGTTATATTCATAATGCACACGTAGCAAAAGGAGTTTCTTTTCATCTCTAAAACTGATTTCCAAGCAGAAATTTACCGAAAATGGGATGATGTGAATTTAATGCCAGGAAGTGCTAACAAAATAATTAATTTCTTATAAAAAGATAATAGTAGCTTTAGGGTATATTCAAAGGGAACAAATAATAATAGTAATAATAATAATAATAATAATAAAATCCATCATGAAACATTTTATTGAAAATTTTGTTTTCATCCTTTCTTTCTTCCTTTCCTTATTGTATATATATATATATATATATATATATATATATATATATATATATAATATGTATTATATTTCGAAGAGAAAAGTCAGATATGATAAACAAAAATTTTATTTAGTAGTTGTTGTCATATATATTGTTCAGTAACTCTTTTAAAATTTGAAAATATATTTGAGTTTCTCAGCTTCAAAATTTATTAAAAACTTATTATTATTATTATTAATTTATTAATTTCAAAGCTCTCTCTCTCTCTCTCTTTTTACATTTACAATTGAAATATTTAAACGTAATTTGTGATAAAAATAAAAATTGACTAGTTCCTAAAAATGAATAATTAAAATAAAAATAAATAATCAAAGTAAAAATAAATAAAGAAATAAAAATAATGTTTATTTTTAAAATTTACATATTTTGCTTTCTTTAATAGCTTAATATATATAGTATTACAAATATGAAGATTTATATAATTTCAAGAATAAAAGATAAAATGTGATCAATCCAAAAGCTACATTAGATCAGTGTTGGGCATAATTGATTAAAAAGTAATTGAATTACAATTAAAAAACAATTATAATTATTTTACTGTCAATTAATTAACAAGTAATTAATTACAAATAAATTGAATTACTTATTCAATTTATTTGTAATCAGTTACTTGTTAATCGATTGACAATAAAATAATTGTAATTGTAATTTAATTGTATTTCAATTACTTTTTAATCAATTATGCCCAACACTGCATTAGATCTCTCTCTCTCTCTCTCTCTCTCTCATTCTCTCTCTCTCTCTCTCTCTCTCTCTCTCTCTCTCTCTCTCTCTCTATATATATATATATATATATATATATATATATATATATATATATATATGTATATTTCACTGTTCCCGAAATCTGTCCAATAAAGGTTGTACGATTTATGTTGTAAACTACTCATTATAGATGGAAAACATGAAATTAACTTACTTTTTTTCAGGAAAATTAGAATTATTCATTAATTATTTATGAAATAAATATGAATTCCGGCCCTGTATTCATAATATTAGCTCTAAAATTAGCCATTTAAAAATTTTAAATATTGCCAAAAAAGTTTACGAGTTAATTTCTTTCTTTCTTTTTTTTTTTGCCAACGTAAAAGGAAATATGCCCCCCCCCCCAAAAAAAAAAAAATATATATATATATATATATATATATATATATATATATATATATATATATATATATACACATTTTAATTCCTGTCTTCATTTATCTGTATACAGAAATATTATTCTTAATCATCTATTTCGAATAAACAGACTTTGTTCATCTCATAACAAACACAAGAATATTAACAATTTAATTAAAACTGCTACTGCTATGGGTTATCCTAAGAGATTTATTTATTCGATTATTTATCAATAAGTGTTCATTGTCTCAAAAAAAAAAAAAAATGTATTTGTGTATGTGTATATATGTGTATATGTATATGTATGTGTACATTTCTATATTATAAAAAAAAATAATAATAATAATAATAACAATAATTAACATGTGGCGGATGGGAGAGCAGATGTTTGATTAAGGAGGAAGGTGGAGTTGTTTGGCTGGTTGGTTGGGTGGGTTGCCGAATTTAAATTAAAAAAAAAAAAAAAAAAAAAAAAAAAAAGTTAGAAGCTTGGTCTTATTGCAATTGCAGGATACATCATCTCTTTCTGGTTGATATTGTTTAAGTTTCAACAATATATTATTCATTTGCTTAATTAAAAAAAAAAAAAACTAGATATCATTCAAATTTGATGTGTTCATACTAAACGTACATACTAATAATACTTCACAATAATAATTATACTAATAACTATAATAATTATTAAAATTATTAATTATAATAATAATATTAATAAGAATAATATTATTAAATTTTAAAATTATTCACCAATTTCCTAATCATAATGACTTTATCATCACTTGTTGACCTATTCTTTTGTTAGTTTAAGACTATTATTACTAATAATAATTATTAAAATTTTAAAATTAAAATTATTCACCAATTTCCTATTTCATAATAATAATAATAATAATAATAACAATAATAATTTTTAAAATTAAAATTATTCACCAATTTCCTAATCATAATAACTTAATTATCACTTGTTGGCCTTTTCTTATGTTAGCTTAAGACTATAAATTACACTCATACAAATAGAACATCTATCGTACACTTTTTCTTAAATCACTTAATAGTAACTTATTTTTTCCACGTTAGATGGCGCGCTCATACGTTGAGTCGAACGTATGCCCTACTGTGAATATCGTATTAATCTTATTTATACTTAAATTTACCTCTCGAATATTATTTAATTGTGAATTCAGATTTTAAATTTTAAGAACAATATTTATCACTTCATGCTTACATTTATTTCATTTCAGAAACTTTCGATTAATCGATTCTCTACTTTTAATTATTTCTTTTCAGTTTGTTCGTTTTGGCAACCGCCCGGATTTTTATTTGATTTGGATTTGATTTACATGTGGCCAGCTCCTTTCATGTATTCCAATTTTCATTATGGTTAAGTTATCAGCCAATTTCCTTTTAACTTTCTTTCTTTCTTTTTTTTTAATGCAAGATTGAAACTAGTGTTGTATATTGCTGAAAAGCTATACAATATTCGAAATCTTGCATTAATTGTTGACAGTACCGCTAGTTTCCTGATGAGATCGGTACTGGATTTCAGCATTTTTAACTCCATTTTTCCTTCATGCATTCCTTTTTATTTCAATAGTCATTTAGGTTAATTTCTTTCAATTCTTATCTTGTGTTGCATGAATTTACTGGACTAATGGATTAAGACTACTAACTCACCGTTTAGGTTTAAGTGATATACGTCATTTCTCTTATGCGTAAGTACTTTAACATGTTTTTACTATTCAGTGAAATTTACTTAAATGGTAATTGTGACAATAAATTTATACGTAATACATCTAATTATTAAATTCATTGTTGGTATTTTCATCTTTCTCTCATTTGCTGAGTATTGTAAAGGAATTAAATAATTTAATATATATATATATATATATATATATATATATATATATATATATATATATATATCAAATATTAAATTTGCTCATGCATTTGAAAAAATGACGCCTCCATAAATTTAAAATAAAATAATAATAATAAAAATCTTGTATGTTTCTTCCGAATTTTCTTTCATAACCTTTTTCAATATACCTCAATTATAGATTTTTTTTTTTTTTTTTTTAATAGTATGTTTTTGGCACGGATGAATCACTCTAGGCATAAAAGCTAATTCAGCATTATATTAAAAAGCTTTCCCGGGCAATTTTTAAAGTTTTGATGCTGAAGTACATCGAACATTTTTCGCCAAAGACTCTATTTTTGCAACAGCTACTTTAAGCCAAGTAGCGCATTAAAAATATAAATAAATTATAAAATTTGTAAAAAAAAAAAAAAAGAAAGAAAGAAAGAAAGGAATAGAAACAATAATCGCATAAATTATGTATTTTTGTCTAAAATGGTGACAAAAATACAAAAGTCGCCAGTGACAAAAATACAAAAGTCGCCAAGGGGAGCTATATTAAGGCTATACCATGATTAAGTTTACATATTTATTTATTTATTTTTCTATATACCAACTACTATTAACTAACCATGAAATACATATATCCACTAAAAATAATTGTCTCATGCGATAGCCGTACACTGAGAAAAAATTCTGTAACTGACATATAGAATCTAAATTGTGGCGCTAGAAAAAATAGTTTCTTGTCATCCTTATAAATTCTAGTCTCCTTTGAAAGCGAGTTCTAGAAACTCCTATAAGAATTCTAGAACGTTTGCCTATATTCCCGAGAGCAAAGTTATTTAAAAAATCTCTGCAAATAAATGCGAATACAAGAGGCGGGTTTCAGCAACTATAGTCTTGGTTTATTACCCAATTCTAGAAAATCAAGCGAGAATTTCTAGCAATACAAAAGATTCAAAATATTCAGAATATTGTTTCATCATCTAGAAATTTGTAGCCTAGAAATTCTCGATAATTTCGTCTATTCAGTTTATTGGCGTGCCTTATGGAAAATCTATATTTCTAGTTAAGGGATTTAGAAAATGACCACTTATTCATTCTAGATGAAGGCGGTATATTTTTTTTCTCAGTGTAGCCGATCAAAGCATATTGTAATATTATCTTTGGCGTGAAATTGCTGTCATTTGGTCAGATAAATCAAATAAATGTAGGAAATAACATGAAAGCAAATATTATGTGCACCACGTACAGTGTTGTTTATATGTAACTTGGATTCAAATATAAAGGGGTTACTTCAATTTTTTCGATATTGTCCGTTTCGAAACTGTCATCTAATAATCGCGCAAATGGAAGACCACTGGTAAACTATTGTCGTAAGCAATAGAGACAGGCACCCGAGATTTGAGCAATTTCAGTATTTTATTTTATTTTTATTTATTTATTTATTTTTGTTCATAAAGCGATCCAGAAAAGAGTTTCCTATAAATATGGTGACTAGCGAAACGGCGATAGTTAATAATAAATTAACAAACATTAAATTTAAAAAATAAAAGCTATACTGGAAGAATAAAACAAAAATTTATCACTGATCTATAACACACTTTTTATAATTATCACTCTTTTAAAAATGAAAGAAAGTTATTGAGTATTTGAGCTTCATGGTTTATTATTATATCATTTGGTTTAAAAATTTTCAAGATAAAAGTATTTCTTTTTTCTTTTACAGTTCAAAAGTTTAAAAGAAATTCGTAATAAAAAAATTTGTTGGAAAATTTTTTCTTTTCCTAATAAATTAATAAACATAGCCCTTTTTTAAAAAAAAAAAAAAAAAAAAAAAAACGTTCTTAATTATTTGAGCTTTATAATTTATGTTATATTATTTATTTAATTTAAATTTTTTCAAGATTTTTTTTTTTTTTTTTTTTTTTACAATTCAAAAGCTTGAAGGAAATTCGTGATAAATAATTTTGTTCAAGGATTTTTTTTTTTTCCTATTAACAAATTAATGAACATTAAAATTATTTAAAAATCATTACGTCTCGTAGTTAAACTAAATTTTAATCACATTAAAAACTTAGACAGACAATATACACTAAAAATATATACTATTTAAAACATGAAAAACACAAAACACATTTTTCACCACTAAATGAGACATGGGCAGTTCCCGCGGAATACGCTGTACTATCTTAATGAAAGTCTGTTGTTCTTCTCAGCATTTACATTTGATGTTTTTACTGATGAAGAGCCTGTTAAAGGCTCGAAACGTTTAAATTTATGTTTTGTGTTTTTAATGTTTTAAATTGTATATATTCTTAGTGTATATTGTCTGTCTCAGTTTTTAATGTGATTAAAATTTAATGAACATTAAATTTAAAAGAGAAAAGAATACATTTTAATACTTCTTACAGATATCAATCTCGCACTCTTTTAAAAATTAAAAAGTTCTTGGTATTTTGAGCTTCATAATTTGTTGTTATATTATTTAATTAATTTAAAATTTTTCAGAAGAAAATTTTTTTCCCTTTTTACAGTTCAAAAATTGGAAGTGATAAATTTTGTTAAAGGAAAATTTCCCCCTAATAATAAAGTAATAAACATTAAATTTAAAAGAGAAAGGTATAAATGAAGAATAAAACAAGAAGAATACTGTTTAATACTTCTTTAAAATATCACTTCTCCAGTACTATTTTTTAAAATTAAAAAATGTTCTCCAGTATTTGAGCTTTGTATTTTATTAAAATTTTTAATTAATATTAAAAATTCTAAGAGAAACATCTTCTTTTTTTCATGTACAGTAAAATTTTGAAAGAAATATCGAATACGAAATTTTGTTCAAAGATTTTTTTCTCTAATAATATATCAATAAACATTAAATTTAGAAACGAAAAGTTATAGTTGATGAACAAAACAAGAAAAATACCGCTTAAATTTTCTTATAGTTATTAGTTATTCTGTACTCTTTTAAAAATAAAAAAAAAATTCTTGAGTTTTTGAGTTTCATAATTTATTATTATAGTTTTTATTTAATTATAAATTTTTTTAAAAGAAAAACGCCTTTCTGTTTCCTTTTACAGTTTAAAGATTTGAAAGAAAGAAATAATAAGAAATTTTGTGCATAGTATATATTTTTTTTAGTTATAATAAATTAAAACATTAACTTTAAAAATCTGGAGTGAATCCACTCGACTTTCGGAACGTTAAGTAATCAACGATTGAATAAATTAAAGTAACAGAAGTCGCTAAATGAACAAAAGAGAAAATTATAATAGGGTTTTTATATAAGGCTATTGCACTTCAAATAATTTCAGTCCATAGACGATAAAAAAATTTTCATTATGTCCCTGTGAAACTCTATATGTGCTAGATTCATAAAAATCTATACAATTCGTGCGACAATGATCTATAACATGTATATACACTTTCAGCTCCATCTGATAAGGCATGTAGACGCTATCACACTTTCAAAAATTTGGACCCATAGACCATAATGATAAACAATTTTTGTGTGTGTGTGTGTGTCTGTAAAAAAACTATACGTGCTAGATTCACCAAAATCAAAACGATTCATGTTACGGTGACCTATAACATACATGCTAACTTTCAGCACATTCTAACAAAGATTTTAGACGCTATCGTGTTCACTCATACACGCACACACATACACACACACATACATACATACATACATGCATCATCGTAAAAATTACAAAAATCAACTTAAGGGACCTCAAAACGCATATATACACCAAAATCTCAAAGTTGAATTTCTGTATAAATATCAGTAAAAGTTGTATGGAAATGAATACTCAAAATAATATTAAGATTATCTTAGGTATATACGTCAACAACTTAATTAAAAGCAAATTCGATCGAATTTATTCGAATTAAGCCATTATAAACTTAAAAATCTATATTCCATACTATTATTGATAACGATATTCTAAAATTAATAATGTGAACGAAATATAAATTTATGAAATTCAGGAGCATTAACTGTCATAGATAATGGTATATTTTAAGCGACGTAAAAAAGAATAAATAAAAATTTTAATCCACAATACTCCCACTACTAACATAATTTAATCCAAAATACTCTCACTATTAACATAACATTAACCACTATAACAAGGATGTCTGAGTGAGCAATGCTGACCGGGGTGTCGGCCTGGATAGCTCAATTGGTAGAGCCTTGACCTTGTAAGTCAAAGCTCCGGGGTTCGACTCCCGGTCCAGGCATTATTTTCACTCAGTCGGAAAAATAAAATTTCAATAAATATTAACATATTGTCCTGGCTATTATGCAATAGAATACAAAATAAAAATAGGTGAGCACAATCTAAATTTACGAAATTTCTTAAGATTAAGTATTTGTAAGTCTAATATTTTACGAGACGTAAAAATTAATAAAAACAAAACATTTATTCTAGAATACGCAAATTTAAATTGTTCCAATGATGATATGAAAAAAATTAAAAAATTAAATCTAATTCAAACTTTAGAAAATAACAAATATTAAACACCGTATTTAATGATGTAAAATAATGAATAAAATTCAAAAATGAATAAAATTCCGACCTGCAAGTGACATTTTGAAGAAATTAGCGAAACTCAGAAATCCATGTAAAAGTTTGGTGAAAAAAGTAAAGCGTAGTCGCAGTAATCAATAAGTTACCGTAACAGGCTGTTACGCTTGTAAAGCATAAGCAGTGAAGAGAGAGATTTTTTTTATTTTATATATATATATAATTTTTTCCTTTTCTAGAAAGTTGATTTGCAAGCAAAATTTTACTGAAAATGCGAATTTAATTTCGGCGAAAGGTAATGAAGCTATTCATTTCGAATGAAAAATTAATGGCTCGCTTGAAATGTTAAATATATATATATATATGTATAATTACTGCTTTAATGGTTACAGTTACACATTTGATGACGAGAATAAAAAAAAAATAATAATAATAAAAAAAAACTAAAGTCTTTTTTTTTTTTATTATTATTATTAAAATAAAAATTAATTAAACTAATTAAAAGCATTAAAGTTCGAGAAATGGGAAAAAGAATAAGTGAAATTTTATATATTGAAATCCAGAAAAATCTTCTATATAAAAGAAGAAGTAATATATATATATATATATAACCAGAGGAAGGAAAAAAGAAACGATAAAAATTTTTCAGATAGAAAAAAATATATCGTAAAAAGAACCAAGCTAACCGATAACATAAAAAAGGTTTAGTAATCCAGTTACATAATGCACATAAATATATAAAAATAAATTACAGAATAAATCTTTTTAAAAATATATCCGTAAGAAACTAGAAAAAAGTACTACAAAAAATTCATCAAAATTACTTTATAAAAAATAAATAAATAAATAACCTATTGAGTGATGAGATTTTCAACTTCAGAATTTCAATCCGTATAAAGCCTTTCAAATTAATTGAAAAAGTTTCACTGAATAAATGTCCGGAAGGTATCTCAAATATCGTAAATAATAAACTGTAAAATTTATCCTGCAAGTTTTTTGAAATCTATCTTGAACAAATTAACGAATAGTAATAACTTAGCTTAAAAAAAAAAAAAAAAAAAAAAACATAAGATAAAATGAGAAAAAAAAGAGACGAAGAAAAAAGAATTTAAACGGAAAAATGTCCGTTTTTTTTTTTTAAATATATCATAACAAGTGTTGTATATAAACGTGTTTTAAAAAAATGGTTGGAAATAGTTTTATAAACAGATTTACTTGAAATTATTATATATATATATGTATATATATTTTTTTTTTTCACTTTCTTATATATTTAATAGAAGAAAGTATTTGGATTCGTAAAAACTTTCGACTTCCGGTTTCCGACGGATTTACACGTTTTGAGAGGTCTTAGAACATGATTTGGCCACTTTTAAAAAATACCTGTCTGTGTGTGTGCGTGACAAAAATTTTGTGACGACTTTATTGTATTTATTGTACGCTTACCGGCCAATAGGTGGCGCTGCTATACTGCAAATTTTCTCGATAACGGGAAGGCTATATCTCAACTTCTATAATATATAACTGTACGAAACTTAATATGTGAGATAATCATTTTAAAAGCACATTTTTAAAGATGTTATTTATAGACAATAAAACTGTCTTTCTTTGGATATTTAGTGTTAGTTTTCTCAAAGATGAAAATAATTTGCATTCATCATGTTCGATAATTTTAATAAATAATAGTTTTAAAAAATTATTTGCACTTAGTGAATTTGTATAGGAAAATATAGAAGAAAGTCTTGTAAAAAAAAATCATGGAAGGATTAAAACTTATGAACCCTCATTTACGAACTAACCCAAAACACTATACCAAAGAGGTCGTACGATAATAAAAGCAATCTTTTACAATATAAAAACGAAGTTTATACCAGTGTGTACCGTTATCACATGTCTTGATATAGAACTAGTATAATGTGGCCACCACAAGACTTTCTTCTATATAATTTTACACAAATTCCTGCAGTACAAATTATTTATTAAATTATTATTTATGAAAATTACTTTCCATGATAAATGCAGACGATTTTTATCTGACAGAATTATAACAACAAATGCCAAAAGAAAAAGTCAATTTTGTGCCAACATCAAAATAATCTTTTTACTTTCCGAACACTATAGTGAGGAAAGTATTGTAATCATGTCAAAAATCCGAATTGGAGATTTTGATGTTTCTATACGTTTCGAGGTCCCCTGAGTCCGTTTCCACTATTTTTGAGGTGATGTATGTGTGTATGTGTGTATGTATGTGTGTATGTCTGTGAGTGAACACGCTAGCGTCTAAACGCTTTGTTCGAATAAGCTGAAAGTTGGTACGTATATTGTAAGTCACCATAGTACGAACCCTATAGATTTTGGTGAATCTAGCACTTATAGTTTTTTTACAGGGACACAAAGAAAATTTTTTTATCATTATGGCCTATGGGACGAAAATCTTAAAAGTTCGATAGCATCTAAACGCCTTATTCAATTGAGCAAAAACTTTATACACATATTATAGGTCACAGATACTCAATCTGTATAGATTTTGGAGAATCTAGCACTTATAGTTTTTTTTACAGGGACACAAAGAAAAATTCTTTATCATTATGGCCTATGGGGCCAAATTTTTAAAAGTGTGATAGCGTCTAAATGCCTTATTAATCTGAGCAAAAAATTTGTACACATGTTATAGGTCACATTTGCACCAACTGTATAGATTTTGGTGAATCTAGCACTTAGTTTTTTTACAGGGACACAAAGAAAAATTCTTTATCATTATGGCCTATGAGACCAAATTTTTAAAAGTGCGATAGCATCTAAATGCCTTATTCAATTAAGCTGAAAATTTGTATGAATATTATAAATCATTGTTGCACTAACTATAAGCATTTTGGTGAATCTAGCATTTATAGATTTTTACAGGGACACAACGAAAAATTCTTTATCATTATGATCTAAGGGCTCAAAGTTCAGTAGCGTTAAATAAAACCTCGTGTGATATATGGAGAAAAATACTCAAACACTCTATTATGGTTTTCTCTCTTTTGTTTGTTTAGCAACTCCTCTTTCTTTATTTTATCTACAAAACTGTTAGTTACTCAATGTTCGGAAAGTCGAGTGGAGTCACTCCAGATTTTTTTATTATTATTTTGGTTAAAAATTGTAAAAAATCGATAATTTTGTTTTAAATTATCATAGATCTATGGTTCAACCATTCGTTTTAAAGGTATAGATGAGATTTTTCGAAAGAAACACATATTGGAAATTTACTCCCACCGGGGGGTACTTTTCCCCCTTCAGGGAAAGAAAAGATGCTCCCACATGCACAAACTTTTTTCTTTTCCTAGTTTACTACTACTATTATCAACAATTCGTATCAATTTTACAATCACACGTTAAAATAACTCTCATTATATACATTTATACAAAATTTTATCCTATACTGCCATGTTAAAAATTGAGAAAAAAAAAAGGATCACAGAGTCACCTGTTGAGCGGTTGATCCCCAAATCTAATCAGCACTAGTTTGTGAGATACAGCGTCTACAAAATCTGTGATGCACACACAGAGACAGACACAAATACATACAGGCAGACAAACATTTTCTAAAAAAAGTCAAATCGTGTTCAGGACATCCCAAAACCTGTAAATCCATCGAAAACTGGAGTTCTAAAAGTTTCACGAATTCAATACTTTCTCTCTATATATATAGAAGAAAGTAAATACACACACACGCACGCACACACACACACAAACACATAAACAAACAGAAAGTTTTAATATAAAAAAATAGCCCTGTAATACAAAATTAAATTCTGTCTCTGACACAGTTTTTATATTTTATTTTGTTTGTTTATTTATTTTTTTTGTTCATATTGAAATAGTTCAGATTAATAGCTGATTTTCCTCACACTTACAACATATAATTAATTATAATGTCTTACAATAATATTAATGCTATTAAAAAAATAAATAAAAAAAAGATACTTTTAATGGAATCGCAGACATTATATCCAATATGAAATAAATAAAGCTCAATTAGAAGAAATTCCTTAAAAGCTTTTGAATCTCTCAAATGAACAGCAAATAAGTAATTCTAAGAGCTACAAAAATTGTCATTTTACTTAAATTGTTGGAAACAAGAGAATTAATTTGTACGATGTTACTAATGGGAACATTTTACAGAGTTTTTTTTTTTTTTTTTTTTTTTTTTTTTTTCAATGGTTTGCGCATTTGAGAAAAAAGAAAGAAAAGGAAAAGAAAATCGGCCGTATCTTTATCACTGTACACTACTACTACTACTACTAATAATAATAATAATAATATAACAGAAAATTTTTGGTAGCAGCGTTGTTAGAAAATATCCCTATGCTACGGAATATATATACAGGGTGTTTCAAAAGTCTAGATACACTAAAATATCTAAAAAGGAAAGCATTTTCGCTGAACACATTCAAAAGTTTTATGCATTGAAATAATCTATCATATGAGGTATCATAGATAACCAGGGGACCCGACGGACTCCACGACACACAACTCAGTTTTTTCAAATGGAAACCATACTTTTTATCATAATCTTGTTAAGCGGGAAAAATCTGTTTTACCATCATGTATTGCTTTTTATTTATTTATTTTATTTTTTTGCAGAGGGGGGGGGGGGTAATCCGAGGCTCTGATTCTGCTGTTGTAATATCTCAATAAAAACGAAATTTCGTTGATCAGAATGATTAAAAAGTGTCACACATTCAAATGATCTATCAGATGAGGTATCATAGGCGGGAGTGCAGGGACTGAGAGGCCCGCATGACACAAACTCAATTTTTTCAACTGGAAACTATAATTTTTCTTTACAGAATCGTGTTCAGCGGAAAAAAATCTGTTTTAAATCCTCTATTGCATTTTTTATTTTCTTTTATTTATTTATTTCTTTTATTTATTTATTTCTTTTATTTATTTATTTATTTATTTTTCACAATACGAAGGCCACGGCCCCGCATTTTATGTTCCAATGAAAAATCTGGAAATCCTCAAATGTCTCAAAAGAAAAATTCGCTGAACACATTAATTACAAAAGTTTCTTCAATTCAAATGATCTTTCAGATGAGATATCACAGGTGGGGCCTCTAAGGATCCCACGTGGAACAAACTCTTTTTTTTCAAATGGAAACCATGCTTTTTCTTTAGGATCAACCTTAATTTTTCTGGAAATCATAATTTTTTCTTAATACAATATTATGTAGTAAAACTAAAAGCATGTTTTTCCTATTATTTGAAAAAATGGAGTTTGTGTCACGTGGAGTCTTAAGGCCCCTGCGGGCCAGCATATGTTACTTCATTTTATAGATCATTTGAATGAGGTACACGTATGTAATCGTTGCGTTTAGCGAAAATGCTTTTTCATTAAGATATTTTCGAATTTCCAGATTTTTATTACAACATAAGATTCGGGGTCCGAAGCCCCTATTCTTTTAAAAAAAAAAAAATCAATACATGATTTAAAACAGATTTTTTCAGTTTAACACGTTTCTGTGAAGAAAATCCATGGCTCCCATTGGAAAAAATTGAGTTTGTACCACACGGGCCTCCTGGTATCCCCGGTGTCCCACCTATGTTATCTCATCCGATACATCAAAGAATGCACAACACTTTTGTAAGCATTGTACTCAGCAAAATTTCTTTTTTATTACGATAATATGGGGTTTCCAAATTTTTATAACAACATAAGAATCGTTGTCACGGGATCCCCTATTCTTCAAAATAAAAAAATAAGGAATACATGATTTAATACAGATTTAATACAGATTTTTTTTCCGTTTAACACGATTCTGTGAAGAGAAGTACGGTTTCCATTTGTAAAAATTAATTTTGTATCATGTGGGAGCCCCGGAGTACCACCTATGAAACCTCATCAAATGAACCATTTGAATCCATGGCACTTTTATAGTCATTGTGATCAGCGAAATTGCTTTTTTATTGAGATAGTTTGGGATTTCCAGGTTTTTAATCACAACATAAAAATCAGGTCTCAAGACGCCCTATTCGTCAAAAAATATATATATAATATTGAAATAGTAATAAAGAATTAAAACGCAGTAAAAGCCAAGCAACAGATACAAGATCACTGAAACCACATGGACCATTACGAAAATAAATTTCAAGAAGGAGAAGCTCAGAAAGGTGAAAAAAAAAATTCATCAGGGAGACCTTTTACACCCTTGAGCACCAATGTATGATTTCGTTCACTAGTGGCTATAATAGCAAATCACTAGTGGGCCTCCTATCGTGCATGAAAATTATTGAAACAAAACAGAAAGTGGAATAAGTTATTAAGTACAAATAACAGAGAATCTAACAGAAAACAACCACTATAAGCAATCAATACTCACAGGATGATACATTTGAAGTCACATGGATTAAAAAAGTAAAATAATTCAGGGGTTTAGTTGTTCAAGAAGTATAACAAACAAAATTCAAGGTGTATGGATTCATAGCTGAAAGAATAATGAAACAATACAGAAGCAGGGATATTTATTATATTATGTGTTTAATTGTATGATTACTAATTTTAAGAATAGTTGACAACTCAACAATGAAGTAATTGAACTGGTAATGGAAAAAGAAAAAATGCATATCAATACAAGGTAAATGCAACAGGCCTTCTTCTTCTTTTTTTTTTTTTTTATTTAATTTTACATTCCCACCCAACAATCCAGCCAAACAGCACCATCCCTTCTCCTTAATTAAACATCTGCCCACCCAACCTCTATCTTTTTTATTGTCTTTTATTGTTTTATATATATATTTTTTTTTTGGTTAAAATACACAAATGTGCACTCTCTTTTTATTTTTTATTTTTTTATGAACTGATATGTTATGGATATAAAATGAAAAATACAAAGTTTTTAGGAAAACCCATTTTAGCAGTGGCTGTGATCAATTTATTTATATTTTTGTTTTTATACTTTGCAGAGCATAATTTTTTTATACGAAATAAGTGGTTAATGATGATCTTTCTAAATACCGAAAGATGCAGACAGGAATTAAAATGTGTAAATAAGTTTACTTTAAAACTAAAATCTAGCCGTTTATATATATCTATATATATATATGCTTAAATACAAATTTTTAGCAATATTCATTTAAAAAATGATATTTTAAATATTATGCATTTTAATAGGACATCGAGTATGGGGATTTCTACAACACTGTTTTGCTTTTGTTTTGCGTTATGCACTATTAATATTCCTATTTAGTGAAAGGCAAAGTAGCAGGGGTCAATAAGCGAAGCGGGTTGGGGGAGTAGCGAAGCCTCCCTCGGGTGTTGGTGCACGAAATGAGCAGAGCACCATAGTATTATTTAAAAAAGAAAAAAAAAAAAAAAAAAAAAAAACTTTTTTTAGTGTTTCTTTGTTCATTGTTTTTGTCTACTATGGTTTTGTCTACTCTGGTTTTGTCTACTATTTAGTCTACTATAACAAATTGCGTATGCATATATTTAAATCAAGGATACATATACAGTATGTTTATATCAGTTACATAGCTATAATTATTTCAAACAAATTTCTGCTTATTACTGTATAATTTTTTTGAATGACGTTCTCAACTTGACCTGACTAGTTCAAAACTGAACTCGACCTGTAAGGAAAAATAAAAAATCCTTCAATCCTACCAGTAAGAAAACAAATTTAATCAACCCAACGCGATGCAGTGCTCTACCCAAGAGAACATAATATTTGTAAATTCTTTGAATCTTACCGATAAAAGAACTATAAGTAACATATACGTTATTTACCATAATGATCATACTTTAGCAAAGTAATGCAACATACACTAGTTTTTTCTTATTTTAAACAATTTGATAAAAATAAAATAAACTTCAAATAATTTTAATTCATTGACTATAATGTAATGCAATTATTTACGTAGCCCAGTAAAAGACTTACAAGTTCTAAATTCCTAAAAATCTATACAGTTATTAAATCAATGAACTATAACATGCCTACCCGCTGCTTCTAATCAAATACAGAGTTTAGATGCTAATGCATTTCAAGTAATTTGAGTTTATAGTCTGTAATAAAGAAATCTTTTTTGTGGTCCTGTAAAAAAAGTAATGAAAAATCTGTGCAAATCGTGTGAAGGCAACCAATAATATACCTAAACCAAATCTGAGTTCAACCGAATAAATTATATAGGCATTATCACGTTTATTCACAGTCATAAACGCAAACATACACATATTACAAGTAACATGCATAATCATAAAAATAGAAAATGTGTATTTAGGATATATAGATATATACGATATTTCAGAACCGTAGATTTCTCGTTATACAATCCACTTTCCTTACACGGTACATGTTCGTAAAATAAAAGTTAATTGTTTAACATCAATTTAAGTCAATTAACGAACAAACTAAGCCGGCTGAAGCATTCATCAACTACAATCCTGGCTTTCTCTTTCAAGAAAAACAATGTGATCTGAGACTTTTATCTGTTAATTAATATCTCTTTAATTCTCATGTAAATGATACAGTTAAAAGAATGAATAGACTTGTTATTTCTGGACGTTTAGATTTAAGATAATAAGAATCAATTTCATGCAACTAAGACTAGAGATATAAAAATTTTTGATTCAATAAAATTAATATACTGATGCTGATCGAGCCAATGTTATTCTATGGGGAAATTTTCTTTACAAATAACTTATTAATTAATACATATTTTTAAATTCTGTTTTCACATTCAGAAAATTACCAACTGTTAAATTGACGGACCTTTTTATTTTTAAATTCTGTTTTCACATTCTGAAAATTCCCAGCTGTTAAATTGACGGACCTTTTTTAATTATTATTTTTTAAATTTTTCATATTTTATTTTGAAGCTGCAAAATACGAATTTTCAATATGTGACATTTTTTCATTTTGCAATTTCAAAATAAAATATTGAAAATTAAAAAAAATACATTTTTTAAAAAGGTCTTTCAATTTAACAGTTGGGAATTTTCTGAATGTGAAAACAGAATTCAAAAATATGTATTAGTTAATAAGTTATTTGTAAAGAAAATTTCCCCATAGAATAACATTGGCTCGGGCTTCCGGCGACGGTAAGTGAAGAGGGCCATTAAGTCCCTGCACTACTTTCCGAACGTTTAGCAGTTAAAAGTGCGTAAACAAATTTGAGTCAAAGATAAATGAACAAAAGTGAATATTACTAAAGTCTGTTCAGTATTTCTCTCCATGTTTACATGTTGTGACAATAGATAGTAACGTATCCGAATTCATTTGCGCGTAGATTTAAAAAGACTGTAAATAGTGTGCTCGTACAAATTTTCAGTAATCTTTCCAATAGTAAATTTTTAAAGCATATATTAATTATATTTTCTTTTAAATAATGTAATGCACTTCAGGCAAGTATATCCTGTAGGACATCATATGTGTCAGTTCTCTCATGTTTACCTATAAAAGAACTATAAGTCTGCGTACAGCATTTTTCGCAATAACCTATTTTACCAAGTCAATACAGCTTATATAAATTTTGTTCTATCTATTTTAAATAGTCTATCAATACTAAAACTGAAAATGTACTCCGAGTAATTTTAGTCCATCGGCCGAAATGTATAAGAGTTTATCTTTTTTATCCCCCCCCCCCCCCCGCCCTCAAAAAAAAAAAAAAAAAAAAAAAAAAAAAACTGCAAGTGCTACACCGAAGAACAACTATACCGTTCCTGCGACGCGACGGTAAGCTACAATATGCTTACCAAATTCGGGTAAAAAAAGAATGCCGCGTTCAGATGTTATTGTGTTCGCACACACATATATGCATCATCATAAAAATATAAAAAATCTGGAGTGACCCCACTCAACTTTCCAAACATTAAGTAATTAACGGTTGTTTAAATAATGTAAGAAAAGTCGTTACATAAACAAAACAGAAAATTATAGTAGGGTATTTGAATATTTTTTCCCAAACACTATATTGTTTATTTTAATGCTACTGCAGTTCAAATAATTTAATCTTATAGTTCATAATGATAAGAATTTTTTCCTTCTATTCTTGCAAAAATCTCTAAATGCTAGATTAATCAAAATTTATACAATTAGTGCGACAGTGACCTATAACATATATATATATATATATATATATATATATATATAAATTTTTGTTGCTAATTGACAAAAGTATTATTGATAAATATTTCAATTTACTTCTTATATATTTTATAAAAATAGTTCAAGGTTTATAAGGTAAGTAAAATGCACTCACCTTGGTTGTGAGTATCCTCTTTTATATCAGCTTTCAGTATCTAGATGTTGTATTTTGTAAATGAAAATAAATCCATTGGAGTTACAGGAACTATCAGTTGACTGATGCTGTTTAAAATATATAATTTGATATTGATTAATCAATGGTTTTAATTGAATTAAACCAGCCTTCTTTAGCTTGGTTTATGAATAGGAAAAATATATAATTTGTGGGAATGAAAAAAAGAACCCACATGTTTTCCTTTTTAATCACATTTTTTTATTATAAAACCGAACATCGAAGAAAGGAGAAAAAAAAACGAAAAATACATCATTACATGTACATAGAAACACAGACGGCCAATCAGAAACAAATGCGTCATAGCGTCGCCCCAATGTAGATGTATATATGCATGAAGAAATAAAAGAGTCAAATGAAATGTTTTTAGAATAATATGAAAATGAAAGTTTTTGTAATTATTGAAAGAATGTCATTTTGAGTTTATTTCTCACCAACACCCCTGCGTAAACTCGATGACATTTAATCACAGTTCAACAAGGAAATTCGCAATTTTCGAAAAGAATTGTCTTGGCAGGGGCTTGGTGAGCACATCGGCGATCATATTTTCCGTGCTTACATACTCAATCTTTATTGTGCCCTGCTCAACAAGGTCTCGAATCAGATGGTATCTTAGCTCGATGTGTTTAGTTTTCTGTCGAAACTTATCATTTTCGGCCAATTTGATGCAAGAAAGATTGTCTTCATAGAGTGTAATAGGACAATTTTGTTGCATATCAATTTCTTCAAAAAGGTTTATAAGCCATTTTACTTCTTGCGCGGCACTTGCTGCAGAAATATATTCCGCTTCCGCTGATGACATTGATACAGATTTATGTTTTTTGCTTGTCCAGTAAACAGTATTTGCTCCTATGCAGAACAAATTTCCTGTTGTAGACTTACGATCACTGGGATCGTTTGCCCAGTCGGAATCTGCATATACCCTCAAGACAGGCTCTTTAATATTATGATATGTCAATTTAAGATTAATTGTACTTTTTAAATATCTCATTAATCTTTTTACCGCTTCCCAATCTTTTGCTCTTGGGCGCTCATTTCTTCTACTCAAAATATTTACCGCGGCGCTAATATCCGGACGTGACACGGTTGAAATATATAACAATGCGCCTACAGCCTGTCTATATTGTG
Organism: Salticus scenicus; assembly: GCA_963930645.1. NCBI lineage: Eukaryota > Metazoa > Arthropoda > Arachnida > Araneae > Salticidae > Salticus > Salticus scenicus. The sequence continues at coordinate 7,603,855 of OZ005660.1, read as the reverse complement.
TATTTTCTGGTAAAAGGTTTTCTTCGTCATTTAATTTTATGTAACCTGTGTCCATAGGAGTGTCTGTAGGTTTTGAATTTTCTAAACCGTATTTGACTATAAGTTCTTGTATTTTGTGTGTTTGATCAAGAGTCATTGTATTTTCATTAGGGCGATTAATATTTATCCCAAGATATTGTTTTGCTTCTCCCAAGTCTGTTAACGGGTATTCTTGTTTTAGTTTGTTTACAATTTCATTTATTTGTTGATCATTCCCCGCTATTAACAAATCATCGACATACACAAGTACATAAGTAGTTACATCGTTTTGTTTACGTTTATAAAGACACTTGTCGAATTGACTTTGAATAAAGCCTAAGTTAAGTAATGACTCATTCAATTTTAAATTCCATGCTCTCGCGGCCTGCTTTAGCCCGTATATTGCCTTTTTTAATTTACACACCTTATGTTCTTCCCCGGATACCACGTATCCTTCTGGCTGATGCATATAAACATCTTCACTCAATTTACCGTGTAAAAATGCAGTCTTGATATCAATATGTCTAAGACTTAAATTCTTATAAAGACTCATTGCCAAAAAACTTCTCAAAGTTGTGTGAGACGCCACTGGGGCGAAAGTCTCATCGTAGTCTATTCCATATTTCTGTGAAAAGCCCTTCGCAACCAGCCTAGCTTTGTATTTTTCAACACGGCCCTGACTGTTATATTTTGCTTTGAATGCTCATTTGCACCCTACTATTTTCATCCCTGGTGAAACCTCAACTAAATCCCAGGTGTCATTCTGCTTGAGTGAATTTATTTCATCTAATGTAGCATTGATCCAATTTTCCTTTTCTACAGGGTTTTCCATACTTATTATATCATCCCAGCATTTTGGTTCACTTATTCTTTCATTGTGTAGTGTGAATGCGAATCTATCTGGTGGTACCCCTTTATTAGATCTTTGTGATCTACGTGGAGTATTTTGAGAATTATCTGACACAACACTATCATTAGTTTCATCTATCTCTGAGTCTATTATTTGCAAATTTGGTGATGGATTTTTATTATCACTTTTCTCATCATTGTTTTGTGATGTTTCATATTTAAGTATCGCTTGTTTTTCATTTTCTACAAATTTTACGGTTCGACTAATAATTATGTTTTTCCCATTTGTGCAGATCCTACATCCTTTACTTCTGTTATCGTACCCTACGAATATACCTTCCTGTGCCGTATTATCTAATTTTCCCCTGTGTACCTTTTGTACGTATGCATAGGCACGACAACCAAATGGTTTTAACATCGATAGGTCAGGTTTTCGACCTGTCCATAATTCATAAGGTGTCAATTCACACGAAGATGTTGGGAGTCTATTTTGCAAGTAAACTGCGGTATTTATTGCCTCCCCCCAGAAAGAATTTGGTAAATTGCCATCCTTTAATAAACAACGTGCCATTTCAACTAAAGTACGATTTTTACGTTCAGCAGTTCCATTTTGAGAAGCTGAATAGGGAACAGTGAATTGGTGGTCTATACCTAATTTTGTTAAGTAATCGTTTAATTCTGTCCCGGTATACTCCCCTCCGTTGTCGGAGCGGATTGCATGCAAAGTTCGTCCGAACTTGTTTGATGTCATCGCGATGTATTCCCTCAATTTTGTGAAAACTTCATCCTTTTTTCTCAGTAGGTATATAACTGTAAATCTACTAAAATCGTCAATGAAGGTTAAAAAATAGTATTTTCCACCGACCTTGGGGGTTGTCATTGGTCCACACAAGTCAGTGTGTACCAACTCTAGTGCTTTAGTTGCCCTAAACTGAGCCTTTTTGGGATAAGGATTGTCCGTTAATTTAGTTAATATGCAAGTTTCACATGCATTATCATGTTTGCAGTTGTCTAGTTTTATCCCAACTGCCATGTTGTTGTTTACCAATTGTTTTATATGACTAATGTTTCTATGGCCTAATTTAATGTGCCATTTATCAATGCAATTTGTATTTTCACATATTTTTACCATGTTTATAGTGTGTGTTGTATCATAGTTAACTTTGCATTCGTATAAATTGTTGTTAATGTAACCTTCAATGCATGTTTCTCCTTCATGCATTATTTTGCATGATTTGTTTTCAAATATTGCTACACAACTATTTTCAGTAGCCTCTTTTACAGATATGAGGTTTGTCTCTATCTCTGGTACATATAAAACATTTTTCAGTATTATAGTATTATGTGTGTTATTGGAATTTATGGTGTTTAATTTCACAGACCCATGACCCAGGGATTCTATCTCCTGTCCATTCGCGATTGTTACGCGTGAATTATTATGATTAAATTCATGAAATTTACTCCTATCATTGCATACATGCGTTGAACAACCTGAGTCTACATACCAATTGTTAGATTTCTCACCGATAAATAGAGTGAATATTTTATCGTTAGGTTTTTTATTTTCACTCTCAGTAATAAGAGCCCTATCCGCGTTATGTCTGTCTTGAGAGTACATACCAGATTTGAAAGTTGATCTGGCATTGCTGGCTTTTGTTTGTTTCAGAGTCTTTTCTTTATTTTTATTTTTAAGATGCCAGCATTCTTCAATTGTATGCGATTTTCTTTTTACAATAACGGCAGAACTTTGAATTTTCTGGTTTCGGTTTAAATTTAACCTTTAACACTGAATTATTTTCAGATTTGTTTTCTTTTCTTTTAGAAAATTCATCAATCAATTTTGAGCGTATAAACTCTGGTACAAGATCCTTTTCATCACGCGATTCTAAAGCGGTGATTAATACATCATAACTTGGAGGTAAGGAACAGAGCATTAGGGCTAAAAGGTGCCTGTCATTTATTTCTTCTCCGAGTGATACTAACTTATCTCGCAATTGATAAATGTTCGTTAAGTGGTCTATCATATCGCCACCCTCAGTTAATTTCGTAGAGTAAAGCTTTCTAAGCAAAAATAGTTTACTGCTGAGGGTTGAACGCTCATGTACAGCTTTTAAGGCGTTCCAGCATTCTTTAGCGGTCTCGAGATTTTTGACATGGATTATTTGATTATCCTCTATTAAGAAGTTTATAATGGCGCGTGCTTTCCTATTTTTGTTATTCCATGTGTCCGTAATGGGATTCGGAGCATCGTTAAGAACCACGGAATATAAATCTTCCTTTTGGCGAAACATTTCCAATTTAAACTTCCACACATCATAATTTTGTGCGTTAAGTTTTTCAATTATAGTGTCCTTGAGGATACTCATTTTAATATTTCAATTTTGTTTTCTTTCTAGTTTATAATAACTACAATTTTATATTTAATCATTCATATGTTTATTTTAAACATTCTTTTACTTCTTTCGTTTTTAATGTTTATACAGATTTCTATACTTTCGTTTTCAAGAAACAAAAAGAAAACATATTTATTTATTTTCGCTTACATTTTTTATCATTATTATTATTTTAAATGTAGCAAAATAATATTATTTTAAATGTAGCAAATGTTTCTTCAAATATGCAAAGAAAGAACTTTTGTCAAGAATAAATTTAAAAACTCAATTTAGCGCATCAGTTGACATAATCTGTTGCTAATTGACAAAAGTATTATTGATAAATATTTCAATTTACTTCTTATATATTTTATAAAAATAGTTCAAGGTTTATAAGGTAAGTAAAATGCACTCACCTTGGTTGTGAGTATCCTCTTTTATATCAGCTTTCAGTATCTAGATGTTGTATTTTGTAAATGAAAATAAATCCATTGGAGTTACAGGAACTATCAGTTGACTGATGCTGTTTAAAATATATAATTTGATATTGATTAATCAATGGTTTTAATTGAATTAAACCAGCCTTCTTTAGCTTGGTTTATGAATAGGAAAAATATATAATTTGTGGGAATGAAAAAAAGAACCCACATGTTTTCCTTTTTAATCACATTTTTTTATTATAAAACCGAAAATCGAAGAAAGGAGAAAAAAAAACGAAAAATACATCATTACATGTACATAGAAACACAGACGGCCAATCAGAAACAAATGCGTCATAGCGTCGCCCCAATGTAGATGTATATATGCATGAAGAAATAAAAGAGTCAAATGAAATGTTTTTAGAATAATATGAAAATGAAAGTTTTTGTAATTATTGAAAGAATGTCATTTTGAGTTTATTTCTCACCAACAATTTTTAATTCATTCGAATAAGGCGATTTAGATGCTACCGCACTTTAATTCCAGCCCATAGGTAATAATGATAAAGAATTTTCCCTTGTGTTTCTGTAAAGAAAAAATATATATATGTGCACCAGATTCACCAAAATCTATACAGTTCGTACGACGGTGAGCTATAACATGCACATAAATTTTTAGCTTAATCGAATAAGGCATTTAAACGCTATTGCATTTTATATAATTTGGACTCATAAGCATAATGATAAAGAAATTTTTTGTATGTGTCCCTGTAAAAAAGCTATAAGTGATAGGCAGTAATTATACAGAAATTTTCCTTGTGTTTCTGTAAAAAACAAAATTATATGTGTGTTAGATTCACCAAAATCTATACAGTTCGTGCGACGGTGAGCTATAACATATCACCAAAATCTATACAGCTCTTTCCACGGTGACCTATAACGCATGCGAACCAACTTTCAGCTGATTCTAACAAAGCATTCAAACGCTATCGTGTTCATTCACACACATATATACATCAGCGTAAAAAAATCAAAAAGTAAGTTAGGGGACCTCAAAATATATATATGTGCACTAAAATATCAAAGTTGTATTTTTGTCATAATTACAATACATTCCTTATATATGTGTGTTTGGAAAGTAAAAATGAATTTAAGAAACCTCAATACGTATAGTTATATCAAAATTTCGTAATCAGACATTTTTGTTATTACACTTCTTTCATTACACTACACAGTATTTATATGCCGTAAACTAAAAATTAATTTAATAAAATTAAGCATACGTCTCATTAATATATTAAAACCAAGTAACTTTCAAAATGAGATAAAAAATACTAAAATTTTTAAATGGCACATTTTAATTAAAATCTATACAAATACCCCTCGTTTTATTAAAAGAATTTATAAAGAGGAGTTCTATTCTTCATATAAATCAGTATCTCCTAAAGTTATAAATTCCACTCACCGTACTACTATTCTTTATTATATAAAAGTATATCCGAATATATCCCTAAATTACTTAGAACAGTCAATATTTCTACTAGCTTTAAACCTCAACTCCGTATTAGTAACTTTCTTTCAAATTTTAAACCCGATCCCCCTACACCCTCTAAACGTTTAGGTGTAATCTATAGTATCCCGTGTAAAAATTGTAATTCTGCGTATATCGGTGAAACTGGCAGAACAGGTGAAATTAGAATAAAGGAACATAAACGATCATAGAAAACAAGTGATTTAAGACCGAAACTCGTAATTCATTCTCTTGATAATGATCATATTCCTGATTTTGACAACATTAAAATCTTAGCTTCAAATATAAATATGTACGAGTCCCATATTTTTCTAGAGGGCGCTTTTACTAAGGGTAAGTTCAGCGTTGCTCCCCATTCTCCCCGGGCTCCTCAAAAATGACGTCACGAATTTCACCCGGGAAGTTGTGTGGGGAGAAGATTTGCTGAACGCCTTTGGGGAGTTCACTCAATCAACCGAACAATAACAAACATGGCGGATATCGTCAATATTTTGTGTATATTTTAAAAGATACCAAAAAGAAGAGTCACAAATAATAAATAGCTTAAATAAAAGGAATTATCTTCCAAGAATAAGATATCATATGAAAATTATAAAAGAAATGGATGATTAAACAAATTTCAGGAGATATTTCATACTAAATCGTGAAACAGAAGCTGTTGTTAGAAGCATGGTATGTTTTTTAAATCGTATTTTCAGACGAATTCTTTTCTTTAGTTTAAATTATTTTATACTGAGAAGTATTTGAGCGGTTAAATCACATTTTTCGGTTTATGTTGGTATTATTTATACAGGTTTCTTTTTTGTATTTTGCATTAGATTAAATAGCACTTATTAATTGTGCAGTTGTACTAGCGTGACTTCATAGTGCATATCAGGTTTAACAGATTCATGCTTCGCATGTTAATTTGGTTTTATGTATTACTATCGTTTGAAAAAAATGTAATTTCCTATAAAATGTACATGCTAAAGTACTACTAAATTTTACGGATGATCAAGTTTACATTGAAAAGATTGAATTAAAACCGGATACTTTTCATCACGTATATGTTTTATTGCGTCTTATTCAAAAAATAAAATTGTGTTCAATTTTTTAGAATGTTATCTATTTTATAATGTATTTAAAATTCATTGTTTTAAGTAAGTAAGTACTTTGGTTTATGAAATATAATAAATGGTATCCTGATTAAGAAATATTACATTCTTATGAAGTGATGCTGTGTATGTAATGGAGTGACTATTAATTGTAAATTAACATTTAAAAATTTGTGTATGTGGAGAAAATTTTTCAATCATTGAATAAAACCAAAAATAAAAGAAAAATTTAAAAGTCTCAGAGAATGTAGTGATTTATGCTTTATGCATTTATACTTTGTTTTTAGCATAAGCATAGATTTGATATGTTGTCCTTGGGAATCGAAAACATACATGACATGTGTATATTTTCATGGTATATATTGGAGAAAATATTGTTTCATATTACTGATTGTTCCCTTAATCACGGCCCTACTAGATCACTCCTCAGCGCCAACGCGGTGAAAGCGGCCATAACAATCGACGATTTTTCCGGAATCAAATGCATTGGATGTTAGGGTTGGCACACAGCGCCACCACGGCAGAACTAACTTAGTTTTGTATATGAAACAGCATAAATTTTTTCCGTTTGCAGAGCATTTAAATTGATTTAATTAAATTTAAAATGCAGTCTTCCGATACGCAAAAATATATGAATCATAAAAATAATTGTGACAATAATTTTAAACCAATCCATTGAAAAATGATAAATGATGTTAGTCGTTTTTTCTGTTTTGCATGAAAGAAAATAAATAAGAATTAGAAAGACAAAAATAAATAAATAAATAATATATATATATATTTCTATTTTCCCATTATTATCCTAAAATCAATTCTAGCGAAAGTGGGTGTCATTAAAATATATCGGAAAATTCGGCTGTACTTTTACTACTTTTATAAAAATAATTTTAAATTTTGTCTTTTTAAAAATTATATTATATACATATATTATTATTTTGTTGAACCATGGATAAATATTTAATGTTTCTTGGCATTTTCCATTTTCCTGGAAAAGTAGATGGCGCTTGTTGCCGACCCTGAAAATCGATTCCGCGGCTTGCATTGATCTTTGCAGTTTTGTTACGGCCGCTTACGACGTTGGCGTGTTGGCGCCGAGGACTGATCTAGTAAGGCCGTGCCTTAATATACCTTATCAAAATAATCAGGATTTTTCAGAGGAATCAAGTATGTTTGCTAAATAAATTTGTGATCTCTTTTTTTTCACTAAGGACAACAGATATTATATCTTTTTCTTAGCATGTTTATCACATTATAGAATTTTGCAATTTAAACTTTAAATGTAGTTATATAATGTAAACTTGATCAGGCCTGGGATTCTCGAGTACTCAGTTGCCTTTAATCTTAAAACACCAAATACCAATGAAAACTTGATCATCCATAAAAAAAAAATAATAATAAATACTACTTTAAACTGTAAAAAAAAAGATCCAACTCGCATTTTTTAAAACAACAGAATCTATAAAATCTGAAATGTATTGTGAAGTTTGGCTAATACAACTGCAATTAACAAGTTTACTTTAATGTAAAAAAGGAATAAACGTATATAAATACCAATATGAACCAAAAAATGTGACTTTTCGTTCATTTGCTTAAGCACTTCCAGTATAAAGTACTAATAAAAACTAAAGAAATGTGTTCAACTGTAAATACAATTGAAAAAAAAAAAATTAATATTTTCACAAGAGCTTCTATTTCCTAAGCCTAAAGTGTCTTCGGAAATATGATGAATCTTTCACTTCTTTTATAATGTTGCAAGCATGCAATCTAATAGTGCAATTCACATTTATAAGGGAAAATTAGTCTGTTGGTCCACTTGGTGCTTTTTTTTTTTTTAAATTGTTAACATTGTACCGCAGTTATAATAGCCCATTGGCAGCATAAGATAGCAAGCTTTTCAGTGATCTAAATAATCAACAAAACATGTTGGAAAAAAAGCAGTTTGATCAGAAACAAACATAGAAAACAAGAAAAATCATCTTCAATACAATTTTTAATAATTTTACTAAAAATTATGAAACTATAACATCCAATTAGAAAGAAAATGCTATAAATCTTTATCGACTACTAGCAAAGCACCGGTTCGGGAACGTACCGATTTCCGAATGTGGGAAAAATTTCAAAATCAAACTCGATATGTACAAAATTCGGCCTGATGCTGCCTGCGTGCCAATAGATCGAAGTTTGTTAATGAAACCATTTTTTAATTAATGAAATCAACGAAGGCTTTTCTTGCTTCGCTGGTCACTATATTTAAAGAAAACTCTTTTTCTATATCGTTTTACAAACAAAAATAAAATTTAAAGACATGAAATTGCTTTAAAGCCCGCTTTGGTTTCCCGCTGCCTTTGGCAGCGACCCACTCTTTCTTGGGTGTCTGTCCCTATTGCCTGTGACAATAGCTTACCAGTAGGCTTCCATTTGGGTGCTTATCAGATGACAGTTTCAAAACGCTTGGCTTAAAGTGGCTTTTACGAAAGTGGAGTCCTTGGCGAAAAATGTCCGATCTATTTTAGCATCAAAATTTAAAAAGTAATGCTCTCTAATTCAATAAGTAATGCTCTTTAATTTAATGCTGAATTAGCTTTTATGCCAAGTGCGATTCATCCGTGCCAAAAACATACTATTTAAACAAAAGGGGGAAAAATCTAAAATTCAGGTAATATTTTTTTACTCCATGTGCAAGAGCAAATTTATTTAATTTTTTTTTTTTTTTTTTTTTTTTTGCGTGAAAGCATATTTCATTTTATGTTGAAAAAAAAAATATAATAATAATTTTTTTTTGGCAACAATTAAAAATTGAAATGTCCATTTTAAAAGCTTTTACCAGGTTATTATTTTCACGTTTTAATTAATTAAAAAAAAATCTAACCAAAGTTTCGTTACAAATAAGAGGGGCATTTTTTCTGAATCCATTGGTTTAATTAACTTATCGATCGGACTATTAGATTTTTTAAAATTAACTAAAGTATGAAAATCTGGTAGCAACTTGCATCAACACACAGACAGAGTCAAAAATCTCTTAGCCATTTATTTATAAAGAAAATAGCAAGCTTTGCGCGCTTCGCTGGACACAATATTTAAATGAGTTATCAAAATTCCATATCGTTATTAATTAACCTGAGTTCCCATTGTGTTCGGTAGAGATTTTTCTCGCTCGCAACGTGAGGAGTCCATGTTCCCACTGCTTTCGGCAGCAACTTTCCTGATTCTTACTTCCCCTTCCCTAGTGGCTAAGTTCGAAGTTTTGCGAAATCTCGACAAAGTACATATTGCGTACACCTAATAAACATCCACACACCAAAGTTTGCCATTCTAAGATAATTTAAGGCAAATTCAAACGTAAAAATGTGTTTTTACACGTGTTTATAGCCCCCTTGTCCTCAAGTGGGTAAGGGGGGGGGGGGAATTTTGTAAAATCCCATTACAATAAGTGTCAGATACATATAAACAATTTACGCGCCAAATTTCGTTACCACAGATCCCATAGATTTCCAAAGACAAATTTACCGCTAAAAGGGGGGGGGGTCCTTGAATTTGCTACTCTGTAAACCCCCCCCCCCTAAAAAAAAAAAAAAAATTGAAAATCACAAAAAAAGAAAATGTGTCTTTGGAAATACCTTTGTAAAATCTTTAGTAAAGCTCTACTAAAAAATCCGGAATTTCTGAAATTTCCCCCCAAAAAACGATTTTTCCCCTTTCTTTTTTAAGAATCAAGAATTAAAAAATGATATTTGTTTTATTTATACTCAATTTTAATCTCACCATGTACAATTTTTTCACCGTGAAGCAATTTGGGGCCGCGTTATGCTTACAAACGTTTTTTACCCTCCAGGGGAGAAGTGGGGGTATTTCGATAAATCCAGTTTCTTTAGTTGTCGGATACATATAAAAAATTCAAGCACCAAACTTCATGACCGCAGCTCTCATGAATTTCCCAGGACAAATTTAGCACTAAAAAGGGTGTCTCAAATTTGCGCTTTGTAACACATACCATACCCCCCCCCCCTCCCCAACCAAAAAAAAAAAATGGCAGGTGACAAAAAATTAAAAACGTGTTTTGGAAATATCCTAAAGAAGTCGCATGGCTGTTTTTTACATCTTTGTTCCATTCTTTGGAGAGTTTTACTCAAAAATCCAGAATTTGCAAAATTTTCCGCCAAAAACGGATTTTTCCTATACCTCCTCTTAAAATTCGGAATTTCCTAAATCGCTGATAATGTTTTAATTGTACTAATGTGTAGTCTCCCCTTGTGCAATTTCTTCACTGTGAAGTAATTTGGAGCTGAGATATGTTTACAAAGGTGCTTTTGCCTTCTGTCCCCCTTTGGGGGGGGGGAAATGGGGGGTAATTTTGATAAATTCGTTACTTTATGTGTCCATTATGGTGTATGAACAATCCAAGCACCAAAATTCGTGACCGCAATTTCCATAGATTATTCATAATGAATTTAGCACTAAAAGAGGTGTCTCGAGTTTGCCCCCCGTAACACCCCCACCAAAAAAAAAAAAAAAAAAAAAAAAATGGAAATATCCTAAGGAAGTCGCATAGCCTTTTTTCAATATCTTTGGTAGAGTTCTACTCAAAATCAGGAATTTCCAATATTTCCTGCCAAAAATTGATTTTCCCCCCCCCTTGCATTAAAAATCAAAAAATTATAAATCACAGATAATGTGTCATTTGTACTCATGTCTAGTCTCCCCGTGTGTAATTTCTTTACTGTGAAGCAATTGGGAGCCTAGTTATGCTTATAAATGCATTTTTTTTTTTTTTTTTTTTGCCCCCCACCCTCCTGCGAGGCACTGTTGGAATTCCGTCCAGCCGTTCTTGAGTGATACCTGGACAAACATGTTTTTGTCTTTTGCCCCCCCAGGGGAGAATGTGGGAGGAATTTCTGTAAAGATAGTAGCCCATGTCCTATTCTAGACTATTATCTATCTCTGTACCAAATTTCATCCAGATCCGTTTAGCCGTTGTGGCGTGATTGAGTAACAAACATCCAAACTTTCACATTTATAATATTAGTATACAGGGTGTCTACTAGGTCATGAAAGTCATGAAAATCAACGATGGGTCATGAAAGTCATGAAATTCAGCAATAGGTCATGAAAATTAAGAACAGGTCATGAAATTTGACCACGTATTGAGTCACGTATTGGTTCAGGTAACCCAATTTTACTGGTCGGGTTGAACAATTTTTTTCTCTTGCAGTTCGGATTGAGTTGATTGAATTTTTTTTTCTACGAGTCGGGTCGACTTGAGAATATCTTTCAAAATAATTTCATTAATGGGCAAAAACATAATTCGGCAACGCATCATTTGGTGCATTGTCGCTTTGCTTGTAGCACTCGTGCCCACTTTGTTCGCCTGATGAATGGTCGTGTTTTTTTTTCAACCCAAAGCAATTGTTGCGAGTTTATTGCATTTTATGGTGTGTGTTTATTCATAGTTTTGTACTTATTACTAAACTTGAAGCACATTTTGTAACACTTGAAGTACACAACACACCTAAATGGTTAAAAATTATTGTTTATCCATTTTTCAGATTTTAAAACTTTTAACTTGGTGCATTAGTAATTACATTTTAAAGTATTTACCAGTTTTATAGCAATAAAAATTTACTTTATAACTTAAATTTCAAGATTTTTAGATGAATTATTAATTTTCATTTTAGGTTTTGAGTCGGGTGTGGGTCATTAAAATTCTCTATTATGAGTTCATGTCGATTTTCAGATTACTATTATTTAGTAGCGTAAATATATAAACATGATTATAAACCTAGTATACTCATTTGTATCTTTAAAAAAAATTATCTTCTATGAAAATCTACAGTTGGATATGTCGATAAAAAAGGTCATGAAAATTTTTTTGAGGTCATGAATTTTTTTTCTGTCAAGTCAGTAGACACCCTGGTATAGATTGTTAATATATAATTTCAGATTTTAACGATGCCAACAGGAGGTTGTGTTGTTTTCCTCATATGCGATTTGGCGAGAAAAAGACCACTACATTTGGTATGCTTATCGCCCATTCTTAACTAGACCTGAAAATTGTAAACATTTACAACTATATTCAAACATAACAAAATCCTTCAGATTAGTAGAAACAATAGGACACAAGTAAACTAAAGAACTTAATTATTAAAACCAAATGCATTTAATAACATATCTATCAACATTGAAGGATCAAAATAAGGGTGATTCTATATATGGTATTTTCAGGTTTACATAATATTGGTTGACTTTAGTTTAATAATATTGACAGGCTTTAGACATATGAGAGTTTTTAATAATTTAATCCATGATTTAAATCGTTAAAAATCTTTATGCATAAATAAAGTTTAGCAATTGAATGAAAATGTACTAATTGATATTTTAAAATAAATCTGTCTATTGACTCACAAGATTTTTTTTTTTCAACAAAAGTGAAAGTAACTAGAAAATTAAAAATTTATAGAAGTTTTTGATAAAATACACGTATAACTTTAAAATGCTCCAAAAAAAAAAGGGGGGGGGGAGGGACAAATATATGAGAATAAGGAGCAGTAGATGATAATCCCAAAATAAAAGTTTTGCATAGTTGGCAAGTATGATATAATTACGAAAAAATATTCCTGTAATCAATTTAAATGATATGCAGAGGGGAAATGTGTTTAAAAAAAAAATACTAACTTAAAATAACGTTGAGATTGCTCATCGTTAGCACATAGCTCAAATGAAGATGGTAAAAAACACTGCTTTTTTAAAACAAGTGGAAATAAGTACTATTATTTACTGTAAAAAAGCCCCGTGTGCAAAGGATTAATCCACTTTTCAGATTTTTAACTTATTACAATTACATTTTTAATTCTTTTAAAAATAATTTACCAACTGTGTGACAATAAATACAATTTTATCTTATTTTATCCTTGAAAAAAGTTTTTCATGATTTTTAGATGAATTATTAATGGTCTTATAGTTTTTGGGTTTGGATATAAAGAAAGTAGGTGTAGGTCACAAAAATTCTCTACTGCGGGATCGGGTCAGTTTTCAGGTTGATGAAATTTTTTTTGTAATCTCTTTAATTTGTAATATTTTAATCTCTCCTAAACAAATCTTATTTTTGACTTAGACTTTTCTTCTTTAAGTATTTGTAATTTCTTAAGATTCTGTAAAATTCTAGGCAGTTCACAGCACAAGGTAACGATACTCTTTTATTTTTTCTTGTCTGGAAAGATTTAGTTTTTTCTTTTTTTTTTTTAAGTATGACAGATCTTACTATTTCCTTCAGACAAAACTGTAAACAGTAAAAATCAGCAAATATAAGAAATTGACATGTATTGCCCTGTTAAAAAAAGGGCCATAAAATATGAATTTAAAAGAAAACTTTCTTTAAGTTACAATGATAAAAAAAATAAATAAATACGGTTAACTCTTTGTTAACAGGCATTCAACTAACACGATAATTTCAAGAAACACTTTCTTTTTTCCTCACTAATAAATTGTTTTAAAAAATTTGCTGCTTTTTGTAAATTATAAATAACTGAGCATACACACACACATACACACAAAAAATAAATAAATAATCTCATTATCATAAAAACACGGAAAAGTATATATCATAATACTCATACTTTATTCACTGGATTAAAAAAAAAAAAAAAAAAAAAAAAAATGTGTTTCTCACATCGTAAGAAAAAGTAAATTGCTATACTAGTTAACTAACTGTGGCATTTAAGTATAACAGTAAGGACTTTGTGTAAAACATCATTCAATATAGCAATACTTTGAAATTAATCTAAAGAATGACATGTAATTTAACAATCTATTTTTCTTTATTTAACTTATCAAAAATTTTTAAACATTTACAACTAAATTCAAACATAAAATTCTTCAAATTAGTACAAACAGTGGGACACAAGTAAACTAAAGATCTCAAATGCATTTAATAACTTAACATATCTACCAACATAGGATCAATATAAGGGTGATTCTATATATGGCATTTTCAGGTTTTTACATAATATGGCATCAGTCTAATAACTTTGGCAGGTTTTCGACATATGCCAGTTTTTAATAGTTTAATCCAAATCCATGGCTTAAATTGTTAAAAAAAAAAAAAAAAAAAAAAAAAAAAAAAAATGCATAAATAAAGATTAATAATTAAATAAAAATCTAGTAATTATTATTTAAAAATAATGCTGTTTATTGAGATGCAAGATTTTTTTTTTTTCCCGGCAAAAGCGAAAATCACTGAAAACTTAAAAATTTAGTGAAGTTTCGCATAGTTGGCAAGTATGATAACGAAAAAATATTCATGTAATCAATGTAAATAATATGCGGAGTGGAACTGTGTTTTAAAAAATAAAAAATAAACACGTAAAAACATAGCTCATTTAAATCATGTGATGAAGATGAGAAAAACACTGCTTTCTTAAAAACAGTGAAAATACGTAATTATTTACTGTACGAGTTTTATATTATGAAAATATTTTATTACTTTTCTTAAAATGTAATGTAATATACTTTTATAGTCTGCCGAAATTAATCAAAGTTAATTGCATTAATAAAATTTCCAATAAAAAAAGCACACAATGCAAAATAATTACGATTCTGTTGATAAACAAACACACACGCATGCGCGTTACACGTCACGAGACCAACTCCCCAGAAAATCTTCCAAGTTCCCGTAAAAAAAGTCTGGGTAAAATGGGAACATCCCGTGCTCCCCAAACTGGTGCGCTGAACGCCTTGGGTTACCCACAAATGGTCACGTGATGACATCGCTGAACGGCTTGGGGAGATCCCGGGGAGACCGGGCTTCCCGGGAAGCGACTGCTGAACTCAGCCTAATTTACAGCATTCTGCATTGAACGAGGCTAGTACTGTTCCTTCCGGAATATTTAATCTTGTTATGGTGTTTATAATTTTATTGTAAAAGTTGTGCTTTGTATGTATGAGACACTGAGAAGAGCTAGTGTTTAACCGAAAAGTCTGTCCCGTGATTTTATGTGTTTTAATTAAAATATATATTTAAAAAATTTTAGTATTCTTTATCCCATTTTGAAAGTCACTTGTTTTTAAAAATTAATTGTTAAACACCAATATAAATCAAATAATGTACAAATGAAACACGCTGAAACATTCATTAACAATAATTGTCACTTTCCCCTTCTAGAAGGAGAAAAAAGTGACATGTGACAGTTCTTATAAATTATATGTCAATTAATACCTCTTTAATTTTCATTTAAATGAAATAGCTGAACAGTGGAAGAGAGAAATTATTTCTGTACGTTTCAATTATAAAATAAAAGAACTACTTTCTTTAAAAAAAAAAAAAAAAAAAAGACTTGAGTAAATATAGATATATATCTTTATATCTATATTTATAATCTGTTAAAATTAATTGACTAATGTTGTTTACATTTTTTAAAGAATAAATTAAAGAAAAATATGACTGAAGATTATTCGTAACATCCTTGTTTCTTATTACACTCGTTTTTCTGAATACTTAGTGGTTATTAGGGGTTTATTTGTATCAGTGAATAATTAAACAAATATAACTGGACCTTTGATTAATTCATTCGAAGTTTATACGCTTGTACAATGTGCTGTAATGTATTTAAATTATTTTCTGTGTTACAAAAAACATATAAATAAAAAGCATAATAAATGCTCCCCGCACGTAATTTCCAGTAATGAATAGGGTTTGGCTGAAATTTGAAGATGTAATCGTGAAGTATAGCGGTAAAAGTGATTGACCAAAAAAGGATTCTAGATCTGGATGGAATGCCTTCTGTGAAAGTTCTTTGTAAGGGATTATATATTTAGCAATATTTAGAGAAAACCACACAAGAACTCCGAAAAGCAAGTTGATAAATGCGACCAATGTTCGAATACTGAATGCAATCTGAGTTATGTCTAGCAAGTTCAACAGCAGAACCTCTTTAATTGAATTGCATAAAAGTATTACAACAGGTTAATTAACTTAGTTACTGGTCTAAAGGGATTTATGCAGTACGATATTGCACTGTCACTGATTTAAGTACCAAAAATCAGAGTATTTAAGATGTTCTTCATGGACATCAATAACAGGTATAAACTAAATGATGATTGTAAATGTATACAGCAAACAAAAGATGATGAATAATGATATAAAATGGATTAAAAATGACGATGTATAAAAAAATAACACAGATTAAATACGATTGATCAAAAATAAGAATAGAAAATATGTTATTTCAGCAATCGCTCTAGATAAACAAGACTTCGTCTGCTATTTGTTTTTCCTCTATCATGTGACCTCTGACGTCAGGTGGGAAGAGCCTATTCGTGCAACGTATTCTATAACATGTCAAATAAATTTATACTCAGTCGAACGTACGCTCATTCATACACAAACGTTTATACATCAATCTAAAATCTCAAATATTAATTCAGGACATCTCAAAACCTATAAGTATACCAAAACTCCAAAATCCAATCGGTTCTTTTTATTATTATAGAACATTTCCTTTACACAGTATTTGATCGAAAAGTAAAAATTAACTGTTTAACACCAATTTGTGTCAATTAACGAACAAATTAAGCACGCTGAAACATTCATTAATTCCAATCGTCACTTTATTCTGAAAGGAGGAGAAAAATTAACCGGAAACTTTTAAATAAATTATCCGTTAATTAATATCTTTTTAATTCTAACTGAAATGATATAGAATAAAAAGATAAAGAAAGAAATAAGTTACTCGATTTCTGTATACTATTTGAATTAGAAAGTAATAAAAAGCTTTTACATGCGAGAGATAAAAGAAAAGTCTTTAATCGAATAAAATTAACTGACTGATGCTTGATTAAGTTTTTCAAAATGCAAATTAAAACGTTCCTTCAGTAACATCCTTTTTCCGAACTAAGAAAAATATGGTCTCAGTGTCTTGAAATTTATTTCTCAATTTGTACCGATGTAAACTTTAAACCAAAATTCACTAAAAAAAAAAAAAAAAAAAAAAATGGCGTGACTCTACTTGATTTTCTGACTTTTAAATAATTACTGGTTGTTAAACAAAGTAAAGTAAGAGAAGAAAAATAAAAGAAAACTACAATAGGGTGGTACTTTTCCCCAAATAGTATGTTGTTTAATGGAACGTAATGTATCCAAATTCTTTTGTATGTTTCCGTAAAAATGCTAGATTCACCGAAATCTATAAAGTTCGTGCAACGGTGACCTATAACATGCCTATAAATTTAAAGATCAATCGAATAAGGCATTTAAACGCTATCTCACTTTATATAATTTCAGTCCATAAGCTATAACAATAAAGATTGTGTCCCTGTAAAACGAAAATTATAAGTGCTAGATTCACCAAAATCTATACAGTTTGTGTGACGGTGACCTATAATATGTGTATAAATTTTCGGTTTATTCGAATGAGGTGTTTCGATGCTATGACACTTTAAATAATTTAAGCCCATAGGCCGTTATGGCCTATATGGGCTCAAATTATTAAGAAAAATTCTTTATCATTATGATAATGAATTTTTTTTCGTGTCCCTGTAAAAAGAACTATAAGTGCTACATTTAACAAAATGCATAAAGTTCTTGCTACGGTGACCAATAACAGACAGGGTGATTATACCCTAACAACTCACTTATCCATAATACATCCTGAAAATGTCCATAGGATGTCCATAGACGTCCTTTTCATCCATAGGGTATCCTGAGGATGTCACTTGGAAAAGATGTGCTGTTAGGGATAATTAAAGTTACGATTTCAAAACACTATAATTTTAAAACTACCCATCAGAGCGATTTGATATTTCCCCAGAGCAATCGTAAGGCAAGGAAATTTTGTTTGGGGGAGGAAAAATGTAGTTCCAACATGTTCCTAAAGATGGCGCTGTCAGTGTAATATCAGGGGAAACGCCTAAATGGACTCATTAAACACAGGAATGTTGTTAGCAACATAGAAACCCAATGGAATAGCAGGAAACAATACACTTCAAGGATTTACTACAAATTTTTTAGCAAAAAGACAAGAATAAGTGTTTCCAGCGGAAACAGTCCTAGTGAAAAGAGAAAAAGAGGAGCTTCATAAAACAAATACTTTACGGATAATTAACGGCACATTTTGGAACTTTTTTTTTTTTTTTTGCCAAACAAAATTTCATTGCCTCACGATTGCCCTGGTAAAATATCAAATCGCTCTGATGGGTAGTTTTAAAATTATAGCGTTTTGAAATCATAACTTTAATTATAATCACCCTGTACATACCAACTTTCAGCTTTGTTCCTCTTTCAGCTCGAACAAAGTGTTTAGACGCTATCTGTTTACATACACACGCATACATATCACCGTACAAATCGCAAAAATGAACTTAGGATATCTCAATTTTTCTACGATAACTCAGCTATTCCTCTTTGGGATCAAGCAGCTATCATCTCTTCTCCACCAAGTATTTCAGAATTAATGGTTTCAGAAGCTGTCAATATTATAAAATACAATAACTCAATTAATACTAAAGATGCAGCTTTCTTACCAAAAATATGGAATTTCATTATTGGACCACATATTTAATCTATTTCTCTTTGCAGTGGACTGTATTTCTCAGTAAGTTAAAATAACCACAGCTATCAACCACTCTGGACCTCTGGATAATGTTCCTGTTGGACTTGTTTCTCCAAAAAGATGTCAGTTAATAAAGTTCTCAAGGTGGCTCCAATGTTAACCCCAAGAAGCACCAACCGACTACAGTACTGCAGCTTCATGACTATCTTTTGGTACAGCGTCTAGAATAAACAGTGTGGAAAGCGGCGAATAAAATTGTACTAAAAAAATTAAGCCTGTCACCAGATGGCATTGTAATCGAAGCTAGGGTCACGACAACAAAACCGAGACTCCCTATTGGTTAATTATATGCTTAGATCACGTGATTAAACTGACGAAACTGGGAAAAGCCAATCAGGTCTTCGATTTGAGCAATAGCTTCGATCACAGCGACATCTGGGTAAGCTTAATTTTTGTAGCATCATTTTAACATCACGGTTATAGGCGATTGTTACACTGTTTATTCTAGACGCTGTACTTTTGGTTCTTTCCGTTATGTATCCTATTGCTACTACGCCTCTCCAAATCCTTCCCGACGAAGTTCCATATAAGTTCCTCAGTTTCTCCATGGTACCCCTTTGAAATCTCAACTACATGCAAGTTTTTTACTATGCCTCTCCTGGTCCTTTTCGACGAAGTTCCATGCAAGTTCCTCAGTAACTATGATTCTACATGGTACCCCTAGGAAACCTGAACTATATGAAAGTTTTTTCCATACAGCATGTTGCTCTATGATGACCCTAAAAAGTTTCAACTAATAAAAGATTATTTTGTAACTTAAGGACTGATCGAAATTAACTGTAACTGTACTGTGACTTTTTATTATGTAATGAATGTCTCGTGCTGCATTTGTCAAACTTCTGTTTTGAATATGTCCTGATGATGCCTAGATAAGCTGGGCGAAAAGCTTAGACTAAATATATTTGTAAAATTTTTATAATGTTTTTAATGAAAGTATAGTTTTTAATAAAAATATTTACGTGTTTAAAAGGGGTATTTTTAACTAATTAATATAAAGATTGCTTTAGTTATACTGAAAAAAGAGACTGTGGCCAACACTGCCGTACAGCGATAACATCACCACATTAAAAACAATACACCCATTTCTGCTCCATTTAAAGAGTTGGTTTTAAACAGTGAGATTCTTGGCTGGTGTGCTAAAAGACAATTTCAGTTTCATTTTTAAATATTATTAAGCTGTCAAGTCTTGACGGGTGCCAACTAGTTAATAATAATAATAATTTAAATTGCAAAATTATTCTAATAATTTCCAAACGTCTGTATATCCAACTAAATGATATCAATTTATTTCAGTGGCAGATAAATGACCCTCTTTAGAGACCTTTTGTGACATTCTCCCTTAAATGAGATAAAATTTATTTCAGTAATTTGAAATTTAGTGCAATGAAAATCATTTAAATCACACAGAATTAAGATTGATGGAAAGTAGATTAATGTGATAAAACTAATTGATTCATGTTAATTAAGTGTTTTAAAGAACAAATTAAACACGCTGAAGTACTCATTAACAGCGTTCGTGACATACTTGTTCGAGAGGGAGAATAATTATGTCTGATAGTCCCAAGACTTGTGTCTCAGTTAAAATCATTTAACTTTTAATGAAATATGACAGTTAAGAAGTATACAATCCGTTTTTCTTCATCCGTGATGTAATTAATTTTTCCTTTCTTCCTGCGACATCTTTGAAAAGGTTTTTGTATATATATACAATATGAGTGTGTGTGTGCGCGTGTATGTGATAGATAAGTGTCAACAAACAAAATCTAAAAGGCAGACTTAACTCACCGCCGCCGGAAGCCGAAGCTAATGCTATTCTACGGGAAATTTTTCTTTACAAATAACTTATTAACTAACACATATTTTTGAATTCTGTTTTCACATTCTGAAAATTCCCAGCCGTTAAATTGACGGACCTTTTTTAAAAAATTATTTTTTTAAATTTTTTTATATTTTATTTTGAAGCTGCAAAATACGAATTTTTAATATGTGAAATTTTTTCGTTCTGCAATTTCAAAATAAAATATTAAAAATTAAAAAAATATATTTTTAAAAAAGGTCCGTCAATTTAACAGTTGGGTGTTTTCTGAATGTGAAAACAGAATTTAAAAATATGTATTAGTTAATAAGTTATTTGTAAAGAAAAATTCCCCGTAGAATAACATTGGCTCGGACTTCCGGCGACGGTAAGTGAAGAGGGCCGTTAATACTTTCCATAATTGCTTTTTTATAATCCTCATTTCTGCAATAAATTAAAAAAGTTACAAAAAAAAAAAAAAGAAGAAGAAGAAGAAGAAAAGGTAGAGAAAGGCCGTTCAACATATTATTACCAATAATAATTGTCCACACAGTTGAGAAGTTTCGAATTTACTAATGGATATACATAATAGATAATGTGTGACTACGAAAACAACATCTCAAAGCCAAACTCATTGCAATTTATGGTTGCTATTTTTTATAACCTCATTTCCGCGATAAACCTACAAGGACACATTCAAAAGGTGTCTTCTTCAAAAAATATTGAAAAAGATATATGTGATTCTACTCTTCATAAAACACCAGAAAGTGAAAAAATGATCAAAATTAAGCATATTTGGCGATTTAGCGCTGTTAGGCGTTCAGTTCGCTAGCACCGAGATTGCCGTGTACGAACAGAACCGTGTTTTGCTTTTCCGCCAAGTACTCAAAATCAATCGCCTAGCAGTGTGAAATCACCAAATATGCCTAATTTTGATAATTTTTTGTAGTCGCTGTAATTCCTTTCAGCCGATATTTTTTTCACTTTTTGGTGATGTTTTATGAAGAGTAGAATCACATATACTTTTTTCAATGTTTTTTGAATGTTTCCTTATTAGAAACGGTTAAAACAAAAAAATGCCCTTCAATACACTTTCATTATTATTAATTGTTGTAATGACTTCGGAATTTGAAACTTATTTATATCCATGTATAAATCAAACAAACATTTCGGAATACAATAGATGCACACACAAAAATAAATAAATAAAAGTAAAGTAAAGTAAACGAAAAACAAAAACATTTCGTCGTGATACTTTACTTACAACCCCAATTTCCGCTAGACTTAAATATGTTTATTTAAAAAGAAATCTTATTCAATATACTATAACGAATCATAATTGCTTATATAGATTACGAATTTATATAGATATAAAATATATAGTAGATAAATACTAGATGACGAACAACAAAACGAAATCTAAAAGGCAAACACATTAACACTTCGCTGTTGCCACTTTATAACCCCATTTCCGCGATAAACTTTAAAAGTGTTCATTAAACAAAAAAATATCATTCAATAAACTATAAGTACACCGCCTGGAACCCAAAGGCTCTCCAGTCTTCCGCTGATAAGGTTGTCAAGATCAAAAAATTGAACGACGAAGGAAAAAATCCTAAATAAGCACGTATTATTTCTTTTTTAATTTTGTGTGAAAACTTCGGGAGATAAAGAACGATAAATTGTGAGGGAGTTATGCGCCGTTCTGTGAAGAAAGATTATGATTTTTTCTTTCTTTATGTGTGTTTTATGAATGGAAGGAAAAGAATGTTTGGTCTTAGTCATTACAAGGAAATCTTCGGGGCGGTATGTGATCGTTTATTGCTTACAAAAGAATGTAATCCAGCAGTGTTATTACTTTGTTGCTTTGAAATACAACGCGAATTTCTTTTTATTCATAAAAATTTTATCACCCACTATTTAATAAATAAATAAATATGAATACATAAGGTCCGCCAAAAGTCCCAAGCTACCCCCTGTATCTTAGAAACGTGTCTAAATTTTATAAACTGTAAAAAATGTGTTTAAACAATTTTAGGAGGATCTCGTCTGTTGGGGGGGAGGGGGGGGGGAAACAGGGAGCATAGAGAAATTTAGGGGAAAACTTTGAAATTTCAAATGGGGTGGAGGGGGGGGGGGGTGGAGGACTTTTGTTAATTTGACGTAAAGGTCTTACTATGACGTAAATGCTTGCTAAGCTTTTTTAAGATGTTGTGACTGATTAAAATTTTTGAAAAAGTCCGCCGTTCCCCCTGTTTTCAAAAAACACCTCATAATTTCTGAAAAATGTAAAAAACGAGCCTTAATGAATTTGTAGGAGACGTCGTTTCGTTAAAAGAAAATTAGTGCTGCGGGACAGAGTTTATATATATGTGTGTGTGTGTCTATATCTCCTTATATTATTAAAATCTGTACGCGCGTGTGTGTGTGTGTGTGTGTGTCTGTCTGTGAAAAACGGCTTGACGCAGCAAAAGCTCGGCCGCTAACGGTCGCACGGACTTCGAACAGGCACCGATCGACAGAGAATTTATCGCAGATCTGGGTTATCTAATTTGCTAAACGATGCGACCCTAAGTAGCGGAGATATTAATTAAAACGTTGACCATTGTCTACCGAAAAATGACCCAGAATTCATGATTAAATGCTTAAAAAGCGACATTTTTACGGAAAAAGTGGAAAATAAATTAGAAAATACAGTCGTATCGTTACAAACAAAATACCATTGGAAAGGGCCTTTTTTTTTCTCAATCCGATGGTTTAAACGGCTTATCGATCGGACAATTAGATTTTTTAAAATTAACTAAACTATAAAAAAATGTTGGCAACGAATCACAAGAATGTTATCTTTGCAGACATTAAGTCTACAGCAGTCTTCAACGGAAACAAGTCTGGTATTCAATGGAGTCACGTGCTTCGTAGTGCGATTAAAAATTACAATTTTCTATTTTCTTCAATTTTTCAAATTTTACACATTTTATTTAGTATATATTATTTACACCACAAAACAAACTTGCATTTCAAATTTCATCGATTTTCGTCAATAAACAAAAGATTTACATTTTAATTGCAAATTAAATTTTATCTTTACACGCCGGACATTTTTGCAATATTCTAATACGCGTATTTCAATTTCTAATTACGATTGATTTATTTTTTATACATCATACGAAAGATATTTTAAAGTTCTTTTACATAATTCAAAGTTTTCAACAGATTTACACGTTTTGAGGTCTCCTGAATCAGTGTTCTTTCATGGCGCTGTAATATTTTCAAATTTCAATATTTCAATTTCTAATTATGATTAAATTATTTTTAATACATCATTCGAAAGATATTTTAAAGTTCGTTTAAATTATCGAAAGTTTTCACCAGAATTACACGTTTTGAGGTGTCCTGAATCAGTTTTCTTTTATGGCGTTGTAATATTTTCAATTTTCAATATTACAATTTCTAATTATGATTAAATTATTTTTAATACTTAATTCGAAAGATATTGTAAAGTTCTTTTATATTATCGAAAGTTTTCACCAGATTTACACGTTTTGAGGTGTCCCGAATGAGTTTTCTTTTGTATCTCAGATACTAATTATAATAATTTCATAAGTAATACATCATTAGAAAGCGTTTTTGATTTGGAATCGAACAGTGGAATACAGAAATTTCTACAGCCAGATGGCGCTGTAATTTTTTCAAATTTCAATATTTCAATTTCTAATTATAATTAAATTATTTTTAATGCATCACTCGAAAGATATTTTAAAGTTCTTTTATATTATCGAAAGTTTTCACCAGATTTACACGTTTTGAGGTCTCCTGAATTAGTTTTCTTTGTATCTCAGCTACTAATTAAAATAATTTCATAAGTAATACATCATTAGAAAGCGTTTTTGAATTGGAATGGAACAGTGGAATACAGAAATTTCTACCGACAGATGGCGCTGTAATATTTTCAAATTTCAATATTTCAATTTCTAATTATGATTAAATTGTTTTTAATACATCATTCGAAAGATATTTTAAAGTTCTTTTAAATTATCGAAAGTTTTCACCAGATATTCACGTTTTGAGGTGTCCTGATTACGTTTTCTTTGCATCTCAGCTAATTGAGTTAGACCGTTCAAAATTAGTATACGTAGGTTAATTAGGAGGGGCTGAAAGGGTGGGGAAGAGATAGGCGTGCACCGCGCGCGTATCCCCTAACTTGTGCGCGCAGCGCGCACGGGACTGCGAGGCCGAAGGCAGTGGGGACCAGGTCCGACTTTTTAACCGATGAGAAATGATTTTTTTCATTTTCTTTTCTTAAGAATAAAAATTTGATTTGAGAAGGAGTATATGCGCGCAGCGCGCATGGGTTTGCGCTGCCGAAGGCAGTGGGGACCCGGTGTGAGTTTTTAACCGATCAGAAATGATTTTTTTTTTAGGGGGCACGAAGGGTCAGGGAAGGAATACGCGAGCGCAGCGCGTGTATCCGTGAACTTGTGCGTGCGCAGCGCGCACGTGACTGCGCTGCCGAAGGCAGTGGGGACCCGGTCCGACTTTGTACCCGATGAGAAATGATTTTTTAAATTTTCTTTTCTTAAGAATAAAAATATGACTTCAGGAGGAATATGTGCGCGCAGCGGACGTATACCTTCACACGTGCGCGCGCATGGGACTGCGCTGCCGAAGGCAGTGGGGACCCGGTGCTAGTTTTTACCCGATCAGAAATGATTTTTTTAGGGGGCACGAAAGGTCAGGGAAGGTATACGCACGCGCAGTGCGTATATCCCTTAAGTTGTGCGCGCGCCGCGCGCACGGGACTGCGCTGCCGAAGGCAGTGGGGACCCGGGCCGACTTTTTACCCAATCAGAAATGATTTTTTTAAATTTCTTTTCTTAACACTAAAAGTTACTTTTTGTTTCTGTTGCTGTTAGTTTTCTTTTCTTAAGAATAAAAATATGACTTTAGAAGGAATATGTGCGCGCAGCGCACGTATACCTTCACACGTGCGCGTGCATGGGTCTGCGCTGCCGAAGGCAGTGGGGACCCGGTGCGAGTTTTTACCCGATCAGAAATGATTCTTTTAGGGGGCACGAAAGGTCAGGGAAGGTATACGCGCGCGCAGCGCGTGTATCCCTCAAGTTGTGCGCGCGCAGCGCGTACGGGACTGCGCTGCCGAAGGCAGTGGGGACCCGGGCCGACTTTTTACCCAATCAGAAATGATTTTTTTTTTTTAATTTCTTTTCTTAACACTAAAAATTACTGTTAGTGATTCATTAATTTTAGTGATTCATTTGAAAATACTGACCCGCTAGCGGGCGAAGCCAGCTAGTATTTAAATAAAAACTGATAATCAGTAAAAAAAATTACACACACGCATACACACACACACACAAAAAAAAAAAAAAAAAAAGTCCAGAAATTAGTTATTGTTTTTAGGTCAAATTTTCGAAATTGAGTTTTTGTTAAATTTACACGTTTTGAATTCCCCTGAATACAAAAATCATGTTTTTAGCATCTAGTCTCTGTGTGCCGTCTCTGTGTGTCATCAGTATATCCCAAAATAAATAGTAGCAGAAAATAAATCCAAACCCGGTATTCAAAATTTGTATCATACAGGGATGCTACTCTAATCTTTTCGTTGAGATCAAGCAAATGGTTCGTGTACACGGCCATGCAAGAGAATTCAAATACATTACGTTTATGGGGAAAATTTCTGGTAAGTAACATCTACAGGCTGCCCTAAACAAAATGTAATGAACATTTTTTTTTTCTTTCTTATGCATAAAAGCATGTTTTGTATAGATTGCTGTATGCGGTATTAAAATCATTCATCATTCGTTTACAGGGTTGCCCAAAGTATTGGGAAATAGGGGAGAGTCGGGAGGGATGGGACCCAGGGCCCGATTAAGCTTTGAAGCTAGGGGAAGCTCAGCATCATTTCGGGCCCCCTTTCATTTCGGAAAATCTTGTTTTCCTGTTACATATTGTAAGATAAAAATGTTATAGACAAAAAAAAAAAAAAAAAATAGTGCGTGTTTATTATTATTATTTTTTTTTTCATACATCTGGGTGGTTTCTACACAGAACATTAAAATCATACAACTTTTTAATTAAGAACATTCAGATTTTTGAGGTTAAATAATAGATTTTTCCCAAAATAGTGAGTGTTTTGTCTTGTTTTACGTAACCTTTCTCAGAAAAAATTCAAGACCATGTTTTTAATCCTTATGGAGGCCCCTCTTAAATTTTAGAGGGGAAGCTTGTGCTTCCTGAGCCTTTTGGATAATCAGGCCCTGGATGGGACACCTAAAATCATTCTTAAAATAAACATCGTTTTAAATTTCTGACACTTCCACCAGGTGAAGTAACTACAGCTCCATATTTATTGCTATGTATCATTTTAGTTGGAGAATTCTGTAAGTTTATGTAACAAAAAAAAAAAAAAAAAAGAAAAGAAAAGAAAAAGAAAAAACTATTTTATAACACCAAAAGTAAACAATTGCTTAATTTTTAAGGCAAGTTTTCGACGTCACTCACTGATGTTAGCATATAATTACTTTTCATATTTTATATACCTAATAATATAAGTTTTATGAATTAGTAGCTAAATTAAGTCTAAAAGTAGCATGTGTCTAAAAATAAATTATCCTTTTGAAAAATAATGAAAAGGGAGGGATGGGACAGAGCAGCTCAGGGAGGGATGGGACATGTAAGAAAAAGAAGAAGAACGAAGATTCTGATGCTCCTTAAACATAGAATATCAAAATGCAAATGAATGAATAGATGGAAGAGAAAACACACGAAACAAATTCAAAATCATGGAAAATAATTGGTGTGGCACTCACACGAGTTTTGTTTACTCTTTTAACTTTTAAAAATACTTTATTTACCATATATGTAAGAGGAATTAATTTTCATTCCTGAGCAGTTTTCCTGGACATGGTAAAATATACAAAAGAAAAAGAAATTACATTCACTAATTACAGTTAGGATTTATTGGTAATATTTGTTCTTGAGATATGCTGATAACACACATAGACTAGCCACTAAAAACTTTATTAATATTCAGGGAACAACAAAACATGTAAATATAAAAAAAAACTTAATTTGGAATATTTGAACTAAAAACAATACTTTCTTTACTAAAAGTTAAAAAAAAAAAAAAAAAAAAAATGAAGAATTAATCGAGCATTTGAAAAATTTTATTTAAGTGGTACTTTATATTCTAATGTTGGATAAAATAGATGTTATTAGTAATTAATTACCTTACATACATAGTGACCCACTGTTTTTGTCATTTTTCATAGTATGTCTGTATATTATGTATTTATTTTAACTTTATAAGCATGTCCCATCCCTCCCTCATATAAGGAAGGGATGGGACATTTTTATGACTATGTTAATTGGATTATAAAATTAATATTTTAATAATTACCATCAATTTTATATTTTTAAAAGATGTTAAGGTGTTTCAATTTGTTTCTCTGAAACTTACAGTGTTGTACCAGTAAAAGTAAATTTGTAAAAAATATTCTGGTCAAAACTGTCCCATTCCTCCCAACTCTACCCTATTGGGACTATACTTGTAAATTGCTGGAAGTGTGATTCATTTTTTATTAATTGTTTCTAATGACTAAATTAAAGTACATAGTGTGATGTGCACATGTTTTATAGACGGTATACAGGGCTACTCAAAATAAAGCTGAACGCTACTTTCTATTGAATGTAATTGATGGAAGTGCTTTGCTACATTTTACTATGCCGCCGAACTTTGCTCAGGAAGGACAATTAATTTTAATACCCATATTAGAGTCCTGCGCGAGTTGAATTTTACCCGACCCGAACCCGACAGATAAATTTTAAATCAACCCGAAACCCGACCCGAACCTGACAAAAAAATATTCATCAACCCGAAAACCTACCCGAACCCGCAACAGAGAATTTTTTGCAACCCTAACCCGACCCGAAACCCGACTTATCTAAACCGAACCCGACCCAAAACCCGAAAAATAAATCAACATTACTTATTCATCTAAAAACCATGCAAAACAAAGTAAAATGATATAACATGACATAAAATAAAGTAAATTTTCATTGTCATGCAGTTGGTATGGGTCCAATATTGTAAAAAGAGTACTTTTAAAAGTTCTATTTCCAAATCTGGGTTTTTTTTTTTCTGTATAATACCACGTTTTGAGGCTCCCTGAATACGAAGGTTCGATTTTCAACGGTTAATCTGTATATATATTTGTTATCAGCATGAGTTAAAAACAAATAACTGCAGAAAATTCGAATTCGGTATTTTGAAATTCGTATTAGGTAACTTTTTTCTTGATAAATAAATTGCTTGTTACATATCACTATCTTTTTTTTTTTTTATTGAAATAAGATGTGGCATCATTGCTTAATTTCATGAAATATTTTTTGAAATATTTTTAATTAAGAAATTAATTATATTCTTACATAAATAAATGTACAGTTTAGCTAATTAAAACGTTAATTCACTAATTCTACTTTATTATTATTATTTAAAAATATATTTAAAAAGAATATGAATCATCTACATAATTCTAGTTAAAAGATAATATGAATAAACATTAATAATGTAATTAATATTCTTTTGTGTAGCTAAAACATTAATACACTAATAAAATTATTATTATTATTATTATTATTGTTTTGTACTTTCAAAACATACATATGTAAACGATGCATTGTAGTTACAAGGTCATGACAAAAATTCGAATTTGAGTTATCTATATATTCTAAGGTCGCCTGAGTTGATTTTTTACATTTTTTTTTACTATGATGTGTGTATGTGTGAATGAACACGATCGTATCTAAACTCTTTGTTCGAATGAGCTGAAAAATTATATATGTGTTATATATCATCATCGTACAAACTGTATAGTTTTAGTGACTCTAGCACTTTTAGATTTTACAGGGGCACAACGAATATTCTTTATCATTATGAGCTATGGGCTCAATTTATTTGAAATGCAATAGCGTTAAACGCATCATTCGTTTAATCTGATTAATTTCAGACCTCTCTTACTTTAATTTACTTAAACAACCTTTAATTACTTAATGTTTGAAAAGTTAAGTGGTGTCACTACAGATTTTTATTTATTTATTTACTTGAATTAGCCACTTTTACTTAAAGAATAATTAACAGAATAAACTCCATATAAATGCAAATTCATAACGTTTATTAAATGCACAATATCTATATATCGTAAGATAATTCAAGTAAACTGAGTGCTTTTAATTAAGGGCCCTCTTCACTCACCGCCGCTGGAAGCCGAAACTAATGTTATTCCACGGGAAATTTTTCTTTACAAATAACTTATTAAGTAATAAATATTTTTAAATTCTGTTTTCACATTCTGAAAATTCTCAGCTGTTAAATTGACGGACCTTTTTTAAAAAATTATTTTTTTAATTTTTTATATTTTACTTCGAAGCTGCAAAATACGAATTTTCAATATGGGAATTTTTTTCATCTTGTAATTTCAAAATAAAATATTAAAAATTAAAAAAATACATTTTTAAAAAAGGTCCGTCCATTTAACAGTTGGGAATTTTTTGAATGTGAAAACAGAATTTAAAATTATGTATTAGTTAATAAGTAATTTGTAAAGAAAATTTCCCCATAGAATAGCATTGGCTCGGGCTTCCGGCGACGGTAAGTGAAGAGGGCCGTTAAGTATTCCTTTCCACAATAAATGCAAAAAAATGCTTTTACATGATTTATTTCTTAATTTAAAATTTATTTGCTCTTTAATAAAATTATGTTAAAAAACAGTTTTAAATTTCAATAAGTGGATACTGAAAGCTTAAAAAATTTTAAGCTAATAAAATTGATAATCCAATCGAATACTGTTACCAAAACAGATAAGCCATTGGTAACTGAAAAGGAATTTGGCCTTTGAGTAAAGAATTGTGTTTTTTCAAGAATATATTCTATTCTGAGATTGCGTTACAAAAGCGAAATAATTCAGAGAAAAAAATAATTTATTTAAAGACTAATCAATGTATAAATGAAACCATTAAACAATACAATAATGGGATGCTTTACCGAACCTGACCATATGTTTTTATGTGGAGAAATTTGTTTTCAAAATCACTCATTACCTTTTTTTTAAAAAAAAATAAAAAATTCCGTTTTCACATTTAGAAAATTCACAAACATTAAATTGATGTCTGTTTTCCAAGAATTATTTTTCTTTCTTTTCCTTTCTTCTTCTTCTTTTTTTTTTTTTTTTAACGCGCTTTTATTAGCTTCACCTGTATGTATGTTTGTTTGTAACCGCTCTAGGAGCAAACAAAAAATCTATATTGTAAAAAAAGACTTTCCCAACGTGAACTCCGTGGTTGTGAGGTAAGGCTCCGCGCTACGAACCTAAAGGTCTAGCATTCGAGCCCAATCAGGGGAGATTTTTAAAAATGATTTTTGTTTAATTCTAAATTATTTTAATTAAAGATTTAAATGTATGTAAATATTATGGTGTGTCACTCACACGATTTTCTCTTACCCTGCATTTTAATACTAAGATAGATATTTTGTGCTTTTTAGTTCACATTTCTACAAAAGCGTGTTCTCTAATTTTTTAAAACTATAATATTATTAATAAATATTATTATTATTATTTTACATTTCATTTTTAAGCTCTAAAGCATGCAAAGTTAAATAGCAGCATTTTTTGCTCTTTTTACCTTCAAAATGAAATACTAAGTAAACGAAAATCAATATAAGAAATAGGAATTTTCTAACTATATGAAAACGTAATTAAAAAAAAAAAAAAAAAAAAAAAGAAAAATACATTAAGTAACGAGTGATTTTGAAAACTAATTTCTCCATTAAATAACTTGGGATTAGGTTGCCATCAATGCTAGACAAAGTATTCTCTTAACTCAATACAACAGAATTTCATACTTTAACTTATTAATTTCTAAAGAAGCACAATACAGAAATTCTCTGTGACAAACAGTAATAATTAATGCAAGTATTATGGTTATATTTTTTTTCTTTTCAATAAAAAGAAATTGAATGTTAAATTGAATTCAAATCTCTTAAATTAATGTTGTTAATTAATTCATATCTCTCTAATTAATGTCATTAATTATATGCTAAAGAAATAAAATTTTACTGACCGTGATTTAATCATATTTTAATGGTTTACTTATTACAGAACTTATTTTTTAATAGTTTTTTCCTTATAAATAAATCTTCGAATCAGAACACTACAAATCATATTAATAATTAAATAGATTTTTTCTACATAAATTAAATCTCCTAAACGGCATACAGTTTTACTAGTTAATTCAAATATTTTTTTAACAAAACAATTCATTTTATTCTACAATAATACTTGCACAATTTAGTCGTTTAATGAGAAGCAATTTTAATTTAATAATTATTTTTATATACATTTTTTTTTTTTTTTTTTTTTTTCAAAAAGGATACCACCGATCATTTAATTTTGGTAATAACTTTATATATATATATATAATAAAATTATGCCTGTATTAATTTTTTATTTTTACATATTTATTTATTTATTTATTTTTGCAGAAAAGTAAATCTTTAGACAGAACAAAATTTAAGAACTTACTACATATCACTATTAAAAATAAATAAATAAATAAACACAAATGCACAGTTTCACCACATAATTCAAATATTTCTTAATTAAGCAATTAACTATACTCTACATAAATAAAATAAAAAATTTTGGTCCTTTAATCAAATAGTTTTAATTTAATATTTCTTTTTACAAAATTCTTTAAGAAAGGAAAAAAAGCAACCACTTAATTCTAGTTGAGTTTAATATTAATGAAGTAATTATTTATTTTATAATTAACATCTCAAACGAGGATGTTACTTTAAGGCATATATTAAGGAGAGCTTTTTTTTTTTTTTAATACATATATATAATTTTTATATATAATAATTAATTCTATATACAGTGCAATTTAAAAACATTTATTAAATTAACGATATAAGATAATTCAATTAAATATTTTTAATTAAATATTTAATTATATAACTAATATAAAAAAAATATGTTTTTTTTTTTTTTTTTTTCCCCTTTTCTGTTAAGAGATATAAAACTATAGATTTAAATTTCGATAGGCGGAACAGCTTGAGAGGTTAAAAACCTTTAAGTAGGCGTGAAAAAATGATTTTTGAATTCGATTCTAGGAAAACTTTTCTTTGACAGTTATGTTCACCAATCCCGATGTGTCAGTGTTAACTAAAAAGGAATCTGACCTTTGAATATAGAATGGCGTTTTTCCGAGAAAATATTTTATATTCAATATGTTTTATAGATGCAAATTTTTTTCTAAGAAAAAAATAACCCACTGAAACAATATATAAAAGGGAAGTAGAAAAGTAAATTAACGAACAAAACTTATTAGGTGAATTTCATAGGCGTGTTTCTTTTATTTTATTTTTACTGTAAATAAATAAAACTTTTGAGAACATCCTTTTAATAATTGTGAGGGCAAGAAAAAGTTTTATATACGACGATAATACCTCAGTCACATCTTAGGAAATTATAATATTTCTGGTGCAAAAATTTCAAACCATTTAGAAATTAAACAGAAAAGAAAAGAAAATTAATTAACCATTATTATTTTTATTTATTTTTCTTTTCTTTCTTCAAATATACATCACAAAATTTAAAGTAGTTTATAACAAATTTAGTGATATCTTAAACTACGTTGCATATTATAAAGGCATCTTAGTTGTTCGTTTAGCTTGTTCGTTTTCAATTCTTTTTTCTTTTTTTTTTTTTTTTTTTCTTTTCTTTCTTTCTTTCTTATTTATTTATTTTTCTTGTGTATGTCAAACTTTTCCTCCGGTGTATAAGTATTAAAAAATGAATAATTAAGAATAAATGTGATTAATGTATATATATGTGTGTGTGTGTGTACGCATATATATGTGTGTATATATATATATATATATATATATTATTTTTAAATAAGTAATTTTACAGCTTACTATAATATACTTTAATGTACATTATAGTATAATTAATATTAAACATTATTATAATAAACATTAAACTTACTTAACTATAAGGAATCTTAGAAATAGAATCCAGTATCAACTTACCTAAAAATAAAGAGAAAAAGATGTTATTACATTGTTTCAAATAATAATTCTTAATACATTCACTTAACAAAAAAAAAAAAAAAAAAAAATTTGAAAAATGCAAGCTGTGAAATTCCCGTATGTGCAAATACATAAAAATACAAAATAAAATAAATAAACAATAATAATTAAAAAAAGTAAATATGTGTATTTACTTTTGCACTTACATATGTATGGTATTCACTAAAGTCCGTTCCCGCCATTTTAATTGCTGGACGGCGGCAATTATACTCACAAAAGTGACTAAAGCTGTAGCAGTTCTTCAGTAGAGCTAGGCTTAATTTAAATTTTTTTTATCATCGAGCCAGGCTAGGCCAAACTGGCCTGTCCTTGATAAAAATTTTCCCTGGCCGTGGCGATCCGGAACTCCCCCTCCCCATTTTCCTCGTTAATTAACAAAAAAAGTAAATGATAAAATGTTTTTTTTTTTTTTTTTTTTTTTTTTTCGTCATTTATTTTACATAATTTTATAAGCAAGTATGTAACATGAAATTTTGTTTTTAAAAATAGTTTTAGGTTGATTTCTTTAGAAATCGACCTATTTTTTAACTTCAACTTGATTGTATGACTGTCTGTCTGTTCGCATTCTGATTTCCACAAATATTTTTAGCCTATCTTTAAATTGATATATAATATTTAAGGTTACAATAGCAAGTTTCCTATTTAAAATGGTATGCATGCCGCTACTATTTTGCG
This sequence comes from Salticus scenicus, assembly GCA_963930645.1. Taxonomy (NCBI): domain Eukaryota; kingdom Metazoa; phylum Arthropoda; class Arachnida; order Araneae; family Salticidae; genus Salticus; species Salticus scenicus. Next base: position 7,569,335 of record OZ005660.1, on the reverse strand, counting down.
CGCATGTACAAGCAAAAGAAATTAGACACGTCATTGTCTATAAGGCTTTATGTCCTAAAAACTGCCGATTAAAGGGACTGCAAACGATATTTTTAAAGCATTTTTACGCTGCTTTCCAGAACATTAAATGTAACGAAATTATAATATTTTAGATGCGCAAAAATATTTCTCCCTTTGAAAATTGTTGGATTAGCATTAATATTTTAAACAAACTCAAGTTAAGAGTTAAATTAAAAACACGTGTCATTATTGTAATAAATTAAAAACACTTTAAAAACACGTTAAAAATACATTTATTAAAAATATAAAAACTTCCAAAGCTTTTCGCCTACATAAAAGAAGGCATCATCAGGGAATGGCATCATCAATTCCCTGATGATGCCTTCTTTCATGTAGGCGAAAAGCTTTGGAAGTTTTTATATTTTTAATAAATGTATTTTTAACGTGTTTTTAAAGTGTTTTTAATTTATTACATTAATATTTTGTTTACAGGATCGCATAAAAGCTTTCAGATACATTATGGATATAAGTGGAAATGGATGAAAGTAGATTTTTAGTAAAATTAGTTATTTTTAATACCTTACATTGTTTGATAAATACTAATATTTTTAGTTTGGCTTTTTCTTTGTGTGTCCTTCTATCTGCCCGTAACAATGAATTTTGGTTCATATGTAATTGTCATTTAAGTGATCAGTAGTTTGTTAATCGATATTCGGTTGCTTGGCTTCTTGGCTATATAAAAACTCTGAAAAGTAGACATTAAACTTTTTTTTGCATAGAAATGCATGCAAATTTTCTGTTTTTATTATTATTATTTTAATCGGGCTGGTCTGGGCCTGATTTTATCATTTTTTGTCCGGGCCGGTTTGGGCCTGCGCCACACTACTGGGCTGGGGCCTTCAAATTTCAGCCCGTGCGGTTTTCTAGAACTGACATCTAAAACCGAAGACTGTGGGGTTAAATCCAACACAAAGTATAAATGATTGCTTCTCATATGTGTAAAAAAAAATTGATATCGTTTGAGAACTGCTCGCATACGTAGTATTTGTAGGAGATGATTTTACAGGAAATTGTGGAAATTACACCACCCATGAGTAAAGTTAACGTTTTTCCATGGAAATTGCTACCTAGTAGCAGCAATTTTTATGCTACGTGTATATTTGCACATAGTTAAACACTTTTTGCCTTGTGTAATATTTCATTTACATACGTGGCTCGCTGTTCATTCATTCACGTCTTCTTTCCTGGTGTTTGATCATTCTAATGAGGAATTATTATTAGTATTATTATATTAATTCTTTGGGCACATTTCATGAATCATCCAGATACCAAATTTGATGACAATCCACTGATCTGTTTTAAACTACAATACATTTTTTTTAAAGCGTAAGTTAAACTATGCGCATCTTACGATAAAATTCCAAACAATTAGCTGAATATGTGGATTGAACATTTTTCACTTACAATAAAAATCATTCTACTTCCTAGTCTAACGTTATGTAACGAATATGAATGTAGGGGGGGGGGAGTCTTATTATTTAAATTAATAATCTTCACGTCTATTTTAAAATAGCAATGTAACTTGAAAATCCCTTTAAACTAGGTTAATGACTGAATATTCTCCTTTTAAATTTATTATCTTAAATCGAGAATGAGTCGTAAATTAAATCATTTGGATAAAATGATTTAATTTACGATGCGTTTCCGATAATGATTTAAAAAAGATCCTATCGTAAATTGTTAAACTACATAAAAGTAAGTATGAAGTTAAAAATCTGCGTTTACGTAGGTAAAATGTCTTGTTAAAAATTCATATTTATTCGATAAATCCCGCTTCTTTTAAATAAGCGGTTCGTTTTATTATTAAGTGAGGCACGTTCAGATTTTACTAAAAAGGGAAAAAAATGAATAAACATTCTTCATAGCGTATTAGGAATGTTATATAATGAGATGATAAAAATTACAGAGCTAAAAGAGAACTGTTAGGATATTTTATATTTTCCCTAAAAGGACTGGAAAGTTCATCTACCTTTTTTCGCTACTAATTTCTCTCACTCAGTTAGTTGTCTGACCAAAATTAGTGAACAAAAAATCAGTAAACAAATACTAGAAATTTCAAAAAATAATTGAGCATAGTGAAAAAAATCGGCGAATATGCCATATGAAAATATCAACGTTTAAAACATATGCAAATAGTAATATTAATAATGTAACACAATATTTTATATTTATTCATTTATTCTCTCTATATATTCTATATAGACTACATATTCTATATTTCTGTATATATTCGGTAAGAAAAAGAATTGGGTACGCAAAAATTTACGTTCTCAGGTTTTCGATAGATTTACGCGTTTTGAGATATTTTGTGCATGATTTGACCACTTTTAGAAAAGTCTCTCTCTCTCTCTCTCTCTCTCTCTCTGTGTGTGTGTGTGTGTGTATTTCATGTAAAATTTATTTATGCTACCCCTCCACTACTAAACAATGGATGGAATTCAACGTACGTAAGTTTATATTTAGTAGGTTCTTGACTTAAGTTCGTTCCGATTAGCTTTTGATGTAGATTAGAGCCCCTAAATAAAATAATAAGCCGGCGCATCACCGCCATTTTTTTGCCTCCGAAAAGGACAGCATTCCCGCTTGGCGTCCTTATCGCTTCCCTAATGATTTTAAGAAATCTTGATCTGAAGCTAATCCGGTCAAGATAAGAGCAATAAGCAACAATAATATTCCTAAAAACACATTTTTTCACAGTACATTCTCAGGATGTCATTTTATTCTGAGGATATCCTATGGATGTACAGGGGTAAGATGTGTTGTTAGGGCGGTTTCTGTTTCTTTTACAAAATGTCGCCAAAACTCAAATACACAGTAATAGAAGGTCTGTGAACACTTTATATTCACTTCTTGAATGACTATAGCAGTTTATCGCTAAACAAACTTCCATATCATAGTTTACTTGGCTAAAATTATGAAATATAATAAAACAAGTTACTCTAAAGTAACGTAAGACGATAAAAAAAAATGTTTGTCGTTTGTTTATCAGAGAAATGCGCTGGGTACATGTGGCAACCCTAAGGCAACAAAATGCCTGATGCGCCAGCTCGTATATATAGGAGCCTTAATGTAGATCGCTAAACAGGTGGCGCTGTCGTCCCATTACTTCAAAATTTTAAAGTGGTAACAAATTTCCTATAATTGCACACAATGAGGATCATTTTAAACCATACATTGTATATATATATATAATAGTCAACCAGGATATAATTTTTGTATAAGTAGGAGTATTACACCTTCCCCACCTCCAGACGGTGAATATTTTCAATATGGGTATCATTCAAAAAAAAAAAAAAACCTCGTGAATACTTTTAAAACGAATGACTGAACCACAGATGTGTGATAATTTGAAACAATTTTACCATTTATTTCATTTTATTTTTATTTTTACAAAAAAGAAAAAAAAATACAATTTATTAAAGATGTTTGTGTATAGGGACCAATATTGATATTCTTTCGGCATTTAGTATTATACTTTCCTGAGATGAAAATCGTTCGCACTCGCTGTGGTGGTGTTCGGGTTAAGGCCAATTATCTACACTGGAAGGATGCCATCCATGGGGGTTTTTCTAAGGGTTCCTAGTCCTTATTTTCGCGAGTTTCCGCATTCACTATGGAATATAATTTTTATAAATATTAAGTTTAATAATTATTTTAAAGGTATAAAAAGGTAGTAATTTCAAAGATATAAAAAGGTAGTAAAAATTCTGATCAATAAATAGAAGAAGATAATAAAAATACTCATAATAATAGTAAGTTGAGATTTTTTTTTTTTTTTACAAATTTTAAAATTGTTTATTATTTCTGTTGGTTTGACTGTCTCGCTGCGACCTTATGTCCTTAAATATATTTAGAATACTTAGAAACTGATGTATACTGTTCAGGTTTACAGGTATCAACAGGACAAATGTGTAGCAAGTCAAGTCATGGATATGGTATTAACAGGACAGATGGGTAGTAAACCAAGTAAAGGGTCGATCCAGATTTTAATTTTTGGAGCATATTTTTTTTATTAAAAAAATATGGAGTGACTCCACTCGACTTTCCGAACATTGAGTAATTAACAGTTTTGTAGATAAAGTAAAGAAAGAGTAGTTGTTAAACAAACAAAAGAGAGAAAAGATTAATAGAGTGTTTGAGTATTTTTCTCCATCTATTACACGTTGTTTTATTTAACGCTACTGAACTTTGAGCCCATAGATCATAATGATAAAGAAATTTTCGTTGTGTCCCTGTAAAAACCTATAAATGCTAGATTCACCAAAATGCTTATAGTTAGTGCAACAGTGATTTATAATACTCATATGAATTTTCAGCTGAATTCAATAAGGCGTTTAGATGCTATCGTACTTTTTAAAATTTAGTCCCATAGGCCATAATGATAAAGAATTTTTCTTTGTGTCCCTGTAAAAAAACTGTAAGTGCTAGATTCACCAAAATCTATACAGTTAGTTCAACTGTGATCTATAACATGTGTACAAATTTTTTGCTCAGATTAATAAGGCGTTTTAGACACTATCACATTTTAAAAAATTTGGCCCCATAGGCCTAATGATAAAGAATTTTTCTTTGTGTCCCTGTAAAAAAAAGTATAAGTGCTAGATTCTCCAAAATCTATACAGATTGAGTATTTGTGATCTATAATATGTGTATAAAATTTTTGCTCAATTGAATAAGGCGTTTAGATGCTATCGCACTTTTAAGATTTTGCTCCCATAGGCCATAATGATAAAGAATTTTTCTTTGTGTCCCTGTAAAAAAACTATAAGTGCTAGATTCACCAAAATCTATAGGGTTCGTACTATGGTGACTTACAATATGCGTACCAACTTTCAGGTTAATCGAACAAAGCTTTTAGACGCTAGCGTGTTCACTCACAGACATACACACATACACACATACACACACACATACATATATCATCGTAAAAATAGTGAAAACGGACTCAGGGGACCTCAAAACGTATAGAAACATCAAAATCTCGAATTCGGATTTTTGACATGATTACAATACTTTCCTCACTATAGTGTTCGGAAAGTAAAAAATATTCATATTTGAGGGAATAGTATCATTATAATATAAAACCTTTCATTTTAGCAGTCACACTATAAAATGTTTAATACTAATATTAAGCTAATAGACGTTTCACCATAAGTGTAGCCTATCATTTGAAATATTACTAATAAGATGTAAAATTTTTATAAAAGAATCATTTTTATAAAATAAAATTTTATTAAAAGATCGCTTTTTTATTTGTTTGAATTTTGTTCCGGGAAATTAACTAGGTGGAATTCACTTTCAAACATTTTTTTTCCCTTATAACAGAAAAGAATTTACATTTCTTTTATGACGCATAAACAAATACGATTTATTCGAAGTACATAAAGATCTGTGTCTAATTAATTTATTAAAAATGTTTACTTAAAACATATTCTGGTTCCCTCAAAACCCTCTTTCTAAATTCGTACTGTATACAATATAGAAACGCAATTGCATTTCCTTATTCAGATTTACCTAAGCAGCAAGTCCCAATTTTTAACTAAAAGAAATTCGCCACATAGTGTTACAAATTATAGTAGATTAAAGGAAACTTTTTTCTTTTTTGTGATGAAATACGCCCGTACCGAGGTATCCAAACCACACAGACCAGCACCAGTTCGACCAGCTAATGTCAAGTAGGTGTTGCACAGACCCATTTTAAATGAGACTCTTTAAAGCATATTTTAATATCTTTACATTAAAAAAAACATAATATAGTTACAAAATTGTAAATAATTGTGTTTATTTTTGTATAAATTATTTCAAAGAGGCTTAGTTAGTTGATAAAATGCTAATTTTGTGCATTTCTAGTCGTTTTAGCATTAAAATAGATTAATTTTCCCTTAAAAACGCATTAAAAATCTCCAATAAGGCAGGTAATGGATTTGGCGCCAAATTTGGCGACTTTTTTTTCTCCTCGGCTACTTTTTTGGCGACCTTGGCGAGAAAATCCTTATTAGGAATATACTAAATATGGAAGCTGTAAGTTGATTGGTTGACCACTTTCTAGAGTTTTCTCGAGAAGTCATAGCTCAAATGCACAAAAACATTTTCTCCAGAATACGATATGATGAATACTAACAACGTGCCTACAGGGCCACACAAAATATTCAAGTACATTGTAAGAAATAAGTAAAAATTGTTGCTTATGACATCATGGAGCAATTCAATACATTATATTGAATATTACATGATATAACGGGTGAGTATACAGCTGGGAAATGTTTTATAATCTATTCGTAAATATGATTTTTTTTTTCTTTCTTATTTCCACACGCATTTTCAGATACAATATCAAATATTTAATAATCAGAAAATCTGAAAATTTAATTATAAATTAGCAGTTTGAATGACTCACTCTATCTTACAAATACATGATTTTCGTGTGAAACATTTTTCCTGGAATCAATCCCAGTTGATTAATGGACAAAGAAATCCAATCAATCAAAATAAAAGAGAAAAAATTGCTCATGAAAATATAGAATAAAACACAAAAGTCATTTATTAAGAAGCTTTTTAAGTTCATTACTTTTGGAAATGTTTATGGAGGTTTTGTTCTAAGAGCTGTAAAGTAATAGCTCAGAAGTCGAATAAATAAAATATTAGGATTAAATTTCCACCATTAGCTTTTTTTTCTTTTCTTTTCTATTTATTTATTTATTTATATTTTATTTTATTGCCATTTATTTAGCAGTTTTATTATTTCTAGTATCACCCAGTAATCAACTACGAATTTTTTAAAGTAAGCATTTCAATAATAAATTTAGAAATTCAAAATTTTCGTGTAAATAATGTTCCAAGTAATTACTCTGTACTTATAATAATAATAATAATAATAATAATAATAATAATAAAATCACTATCAGTATCTTCATTTATATGAAGATGCATAATATCATTGTGAACTTCTCTATATGGGGTTACCTCTCAATCTGACCGGTCAAAGTTCTTCTGGATATTTCAATAGCAAAGAACATTGTCTCTATATCCAAACAATATGCCAACAATTTGAATATATTTTTTTTTTCCAATGGCTAGGCAAAAGTTACAGTGGACTATAAAGATACGAATCAAATTATAGATAATATAACATAGAAGACCGAAGTCATTGCCTAAGGAGCGATTTTGCCTCCCAATATCTCGACTCTTCTGTAGAACATCGAAGAGCCCTACAACGGGACAGATGGTCCCGGTCCATTACTTCTCCAGAATCACAAAGTGGGCAAGTAGGGTCGTTTAAGATACCTATGCGCTTCAAATGAGCGGCAAGGCAGTCATGTCCTGTAGATAGGCGGAAAGTCGCAACTGCCTTACGTCTTGGTTTATCAGGAATTAGAGTAGGACTAAAATTCTTCCATTTCTTTAGAGCTGTACGATTCTCAAGATCTCATAAAGCATTAGATGCAGATAAATTCTTTAAAAACAGTTTAATCCTCCAGTAAGAAATGGCTGTATTGGGATGTTATAGTAAGGTGACACCTCTTTTTGCAAGAAAGTCCGCTTGTTCATTGCCCCAAAGGCCACAATGGCCGGGCACCCACTGGAGAACAATTTGTTTCCCCTTTAAAGTGAGAGTTCTTAATGATTCTTGACATTGGGATACTTCCGGTGTTAATGGATGATCAACAGCGCTTATTATTATATGTATAAATAATATTCATTCCTGTTGCAAAAAAAAAAAAGTGTGTGTGTGTGTGTGGTTGGGGAGGGGGGGGGGCAGGGGAAATTATATCCAGAAAATGTGCTAAATCTGAATCACGAGCTGTTGGATTGTATTTAAAAAACTTTCCATACAGATTTAACGACTTTGCTCGATAGGAGTTTTTAATACGAAAGATTACGTCTATAAAATGAAAAACTGTATAAAAATAAAGGTATTTTTGATCGCCTTGGCATTCTAAGAGAGTATTTTCCCATCTCAAACTCACATTAAACATATTTTTCGAAAGACACCACTTTTAATTCCCTGCTCTAATAATTAATACGTTAAAAACGTATAAAAAATTTCATGTTCGCGTCTTAATATATAGATTTATTTTGCTAATGTTTAAAAATTAAAATTATCTTTTCCTATAAATGCCGGTTACATATTAAAAATGAAGTAAAATTGTACAATAGAAATCACCTAGCCTTTCAATTATATTTTTATCATTTTTCTAGGAAAACATTTTTATGATAGTCCTTTAAAATGACTTAAAGATAAAATTTTGTTTCCTAAACTTAGCTATAAAATTATGTAACAAAAATTTCAAAAATGCTAGTTCATTTGAAAGAAAAACTAATATACATCACAGCCCAACAAGTTCATTACTGCCGTAGACTCATAGATTTTTCCTATGCACTTTTATTTAAAAAATAATAATAATAAATAAAATCTTGAAAAAAATTTTCTTAGTTATATTTTTTATAATCCAATTAAAAAAGAAAAAGAAAAAACTTGTGAAAGTATTCAAGATTACAAAAAATAACTAAATAAATGTAACATAATTTTTTAAAGGAAACTAACATTTCTACTTTTTTTCTATATTTGACAGAATAGAATGAAAATTTTTAGCTTCCAGTCTTTTATGGTTTTATACGTTTTAAGAGGTCCTAATCGCATTTAGACAGTTTTTGGTATTTTGTTTCTGTGTGTGGGGAGGACAAAAATTTTGTAGCAGCTCCAGATTTAAAAAAGAAAAAAAACCCTTAATGAACAGAATTTATAAAAAAAAAAAAAAAATATTTTTAATAGCACCTTGACATAAACTGAAGGGCTTGTTGCAGAAAAATAGATAGCTTCAACTCAAATTTTAAGAAAAGCATAAAAATGTTTTTTTTAATTTAACAATTTTAACTGAACAAAAACATATTTTTGGTGAATCCCGTAGTGATTTTTACATTTTAGAGGAGTATTTTTAATTAAAAATAGTCGCACATAACATAGTAGACACAATGTGTATTTTTTGGAACTACCTCTTTCTTGCTTCAAAATGGAGCTATCTTTTTTAGTGCTAGAGGCCTATTTCAGTCGGTACAGTTGTCGAATTTTTATAATACAACTCTTAATAGTGCTAAGGGCCTATTTCAGTCGGTTTATTGAATGGGGATTTATTGAATGAAGTCCCCCCAAGGCCCAACTTTGACATGAGTCCCCCCCAGGCCCAACTTTGACATGAGTCCCCCCCAAGGTACCCCTATTTCAGTCGGTACAGCGTTGTCGAATTTTTATAATACACTCTTAATAGTGCTAAGGGCCTATTTCAGTCGGTTTATTGAATGGGGATTTATTGAATGAAGTCCCCCCCAAGGCACAACTTTGACATGAGTCCCCCCCCCAGGCACAACTTTGACATGAGTCCCCCCCCCCCCCCCAGGCACAACTTTGACATGAGTCCCCCCCAAGGTACCCCTATTTCAGTCGGTACAGCGTTGTCGAATTTTTATAATACACTCTTAATAGTCATAAGGGCCTATTTCAGTCGGTTTATTGAATAAAGTCCCCCCAAGGCACAACTTTGACATGAGTCCCCCCCCAGGCACAACTTTGACATGAGTCCCCCCCCAAGGTACCCCTATTTCAGTCGGTACAGCGTTGTCGAATTTTTATAATACACTCTTAATAGTGCTAAGGGCCTATTTCAGTCGGTTTATTGAATGGGGATTTATTGAATGAAGTCCCCCCAAGGCACAACTTTGACATGAGTCCCCCCCAGGCACAACTTTGACATGAGTCCCCCCTCAAGGTACAACTTTGACATGAGTCCCCCCCAAGGTACAACTTTGACATGAGTCCCCCCCCAAGGCCCAACTTTGACATGAGTCCCCCCCAAGGTACAACTTTGACATGAGTCCCCCCCCCAAGGCACACCTTTTACATGAGTCCCCCCCAAGGCACACCTCCCCCTCATTGGGAAAAAGAGAAAAAACGTTGTTTTGCGGCTATAAGACAGTTTGGACTTCCAACGTTATTTGTTACAATATCTGCAGCTGAAACACATTGGTTTGATTTAATGAAAACTTTATCATGGAATTTAGATCGTCACGAATTAACTAAAGAAGAATTTGTCGATATTAACAAGTTGGCACTAAATTAAAATCTCTCAATGTCAGATTTTCATGTTTTAAATAATGAAATAATGTCGTGTCTGTATATTTTTTTTTTTTTTTTTTTTTTTTTTTTTTGCAGCAAACTTTTCATTACGGTGTTTGACAAATTTTGGTATTTATCTCCTAACAGTTGGAGTATTTTACGCCATCTACGGAAGTTTATCATCTTTGCCTCTATAGTGTAATAACGTACCAAATTTCATACGTGAGGTAGCCATTAAAAAAAAAAAAAAAAAAAGGTATTGACATGATTTAGGTATATACCGGCCGACAGGTGGAGCTGTTATTACTCACTGTCTGCTATTTTTACTATATGGCTACATTTCAACATCTTTTGATTTAATTTTTTCCTAACTACCTAGGGTAAGTGTACAAGTAATTGGCACTTTTAGAGCAATCTCTGATGTTTTTAATGTTCTATTCCTCAGAAAATATTTTTAGAAATCTTAAGTTAGTACCTATGGTATGAAAGACATTCAGAACCACATATATGTTAAAATGTATACATTTGATAACAATTATTTTTTTTATGAATTTTTAATTGACACCCACTCAGTGTTCCAGTAATTAACACTGCCAGTTTTTCATTTTATCAGCAATTAGCACCCTGTGTTCCAGTGTTTGACACTGCTAGTTATTCATTTTACCAGTTATTAGCACCCTATGCTCCAATGTTTGACATAAAATGTTAACATTCTTATATGTAAAATATATTATTTTATTATTTTTCTTATTTATTAATTATTTCGGGATAGATGTCAGTTACTGGAGCATGCCAATCACTGAAGCACTTACCCTATGTAAAATTCCTTATTGTGAAAAGATGCGTTCATTAAATTGTTGTGCATGTTACCGGTAGGTGGCGTTCTTATACAGACTGATATTGAAATAAGTTTTGTGACGGCTACAACATACTACTACTTCTTACCCTCGCACACACTAAAAAATTCATAACAACCCTTACATTCTAATTGAAAACATTTCATTATAGTATAATATTAAAAATCTTATGAATACTTATGAAGTATGAATACTTAAGTATATGTAAAGTATTATATATACAAATATATATATATATATATATATATAAAGTATATATAAGTATGAATATCAACTTATGAAGTATGAATACTTCATTTGTTACAGGTCCTGAAAAATCTTACAAATCCACCAATTTCAAAAGGAATATTTTTGCTAGAATTAATTCTAGCTGAATAATGAAAAAAATAAATTCCATAAAACAAGATAGAAGAGAAATGTTGTCCATGGAAAGAGAGCGTAAAAGAGAAATCTTATTTATTAGGAATCTTTCAAAGTTCATTAACTTTGGTAAATGTTTATAGCATTTTTGTTTGAAGAGCCGTGAAATAACATATTTGAAGTTGAATAAATTCTAATAGTAAATTTCTAGCAATAGTCTTTTGAGTTTCTTTTTTTTTTCCTTTTTATTCATTCATTCATTTATTTAATCAGGCATGAGAGTGCAGAAAATTAAAAAAAGAGGAAACATACTTGTTCATAAAATTAATTTCAAATTAAAAATAACGCGCGTGAGGAAAAGTATACAAATGTGTTCATAAAATTTATTTCAAATGATAAATAATGCTCACAAGGAAAAATTATACAAAATATTTTAAAAGTGACAAATTAAACTAAAAGAATAATGCACATCAACACAAAAAACATGTGTTTAAAAAAAAAAAAAAAAAAAAAAAAAAAAATAGCTAGCAGTCAACATTTAATAATTGACTGGTGGTGGAAAATGGGAAAGGGGGGAAAAAGTAGTTCATGATTGAGAAATATTAAACACAATTCTACTTCTTTATGGGTTCAAGAATATCATAAAGTAAGTTTGAAATTAATATTGACATTTTTGTTGTGGATGGATAAATATTAAAAAATAAAAGGCTTCCCACAGAATGTTTGATCGGCGATGGTTAGAAATGGAAAAAAAAAAAAAAAAAAAAAGGGGGGGGGGGGCGCAGGACAAAAAAAATTACAAGAGTTAGAAATATTGAATAATTCTGTTCTTTTATATGTTACAGAATCTGATACAGCACGTTTAAAATGAATATTGACATTTTTATCTTGGATGGAGAAAGATTGAGAATCTAAAGTCTTTCGTGGAGCGTTTGAACACTGATCGTTATTGAAGTTTCATTTAAACAGGAAAAAAAAAAAAAAACGCGGAATTTACGGGAAAAAAAAAAAAAAAAAAAAAGCTGAAAATCGCGGATCCGCGGAAAATTCTCATGCCTGTTTAATTAAAAAAATATCTGAAGTTTTGAATATTGAAGGCATATCGTCTTGTAGAATCAGAACATAGACTACAAACTTACAGAAGTCAAATTTCAATCGTATGGTCAACACAATATATTTTTTAAAATAACAAAATAACATATCGACTGCTTTTCTTAGAAATAATAATTAAAAAAAAAACGCTTGAAAATTTTAACCTAAGATGACAACTTTAGAAGTCTAAGATAACAACTTTAGAACCTTAGATAACAACTTTAGGAGTCAAAATTTTGACTAAAATATATTGTAAAATTACACTCCAAAAACTAAAATAAATTAAAATAAAAAAAAAAATAAATAAATAAATAAGAAGACGGAAAAGAAAGGAAGAAGAAAAATAAAAAGCTATATTTAATTCATTATGAAAACTGATAAATATATATATATATATATATATATTCTCTGCCAGTATGTATTAAAAAATAAAAAGAAAGATAAAATGAGAAATCAAATATAAGTTCAATTAAAAAAAAAAATGTCAGAAAGAGAATTTAATTTAATACGACAGAAAAGTTTTGCATATTACAGAATTTTTCCTCATCTTTTTTTTTTTTTTTTTTTTTTTTTTGTCTATTCTTCCATATAAAGGCATATGATAACTGTACATTATAAACTCCATAACTTTGAATCCATTTGTGTACAAAAATCTGTAATTAAGAAAATGATGCTAGAAATGATATTCATAACTCATGTAAGAAAAATGGGTAAATCAAACATTTTATTTGATTTTATCGATTTATTCATTTTTTAAATCTAATTTTCAGATAGCCTGATTCTTTTCCCCCTCGAAATGGGAGACTTGTTTTGCTCCGACTGTCACGCATATGTGCCAGCAAGAAACGCACTCATTCCCCGCTTTGGCACTTCGGCGTGCTAAAGTGTTTTCTCGTTTACCCCCGGACATCACACATTTGGGACATAGGGTTCTTTAACGTTTTAAATAATGCAATGTTTGACACAAAATGGTATTGTATGTCTACAGGATTTGAGATATTGAGGATAGATATCGTGCGCACGTTTGAGCTTCCCGTCGCGAAAGGGTTAATTAATTTGCTACTTGTCAAGTCCAACAGCTAACAATCGATTTTTACTTTCTTCTATATAGAGAAAGTATTGGATTTCGTGAAAATTTTCAAACTTCGCTTTTCGATGTATTTACACGTTTTGGGATGTTTTGAACATGATTTGAGTGTTTTTAGAAAATGTCTGCCAGTCTGTCTGTCTGTTTGTGACTTGTGTGTGTGTGTGTATCACAAATTTTGAGGACGCTGTATTTCACGAACCAATAAACGAAATTTAACCAAACTTGGTATTTAGTTGGACCCTAACATAAACAGGTGCTGATTAGATTTGTGGAACAATTGCTCAACAAGTGGCGCTGCGATAGATTTTTTTATAAATTTTTAACATGGCAGTATTGGACAAAATTTCGTATAAATGTACATAATACATAATGAGAGTTATTTTAAACGTGTGATTGTAAAATTAATATGAATTATTGATAACAGTAGCAATTAACTAGGAAAAAATTTGTGTGCATGTGGAAGCACCGTCCCACCCACCCAGGAGGGAGTAATTTTTAATATGGGTATCTTTCGAAAGATCTCGTCAATACCTTTAAAACGAATGGTTGCACTCTAGATCTGTGATAATTAGATCTGTGATAATCTAGATCTGTGATTTTATCCCCCAGCAGATTAGTTAGCAGGCTTATCCCCATAATATATCAGCGGATTTTGTCACATCTTTCTTTCATGCAAACTATGTGTGTTGGGTTGGGTTGTGGGGATTAAGGCCGATTGACTGCACTATGGTCCTAGGCCTGAGTGGGGAGTGCCCTTCGTGGGATCTAAGTGTCCCAGCCCGTATTTACGAAAGTTTCGGAGAAAACCATGGAAAATTCCGAACGGCTAGGCTGACGAGCGCGACCTGGGATCGAGCCCGGCAACTTTGACCAGCTTTGAGCACAGAACCGCTCGGCTGCTGGTGGGCCGTGTAGTATGTGTTTTGTTTGGTACTGCGACGTCAATTAAAGATATAGAAAAAAACTAACGTCTATAATCTCTCAAAACACACACACACACTCCAAAAATTATTATTATTATTAATAGGCAAGAAATTAGTTTTTTCGTTTGATATGAACTCATTCAAAAAAAGCCATTTTTAAACGCTTCAAATGTGTTTCAATCTTGAAGTACATAGGTCACACCAAATAAATCATATCATTATAAAAAAAAAATTAAATAATGCGATTTATAAACATAAGAGATTTTTTTTTCCACATGTATTCCGTAATGTCTATAACATGCGAAAAACCTATAAATCTGCAAGTTAATTCCAATTTAATGATGATAACCTCCATTATATTACATTGCAAAACAAGTCATTTTCTGTGGAATGAACCTCTACTGATTAATGAAGAGAGAAATTAAATAAATCACACTGAAAAGAGAGAAATCGCTCCTAAAAAAGAACATTAAACAGAAAAGTTATTTATTAAGAAGCTTCTGGATCATTACTCAAAAGATAACTGTTTATATGCTAAGTAACTGGAAACATTATCTTTAACAAACTGAGATATTAGATTTCTAAATAATATATGAGTGCATTTCATGCATATCTTTCAACAATTTTTTTTTTTTTTTTTTTTTCTAATACTTTTAGAATTATAGGAATTCGTTTCTTCTAGCAAATATTTCTAATAAAAACACTTCAATTGGAGATTTACTATTCAATTATTATTACTATGTATTAATTTTGTAATATTTATAGATTTATATACGTTACAAAGTTAAAAAAAAAAAAAAAAGAATTAATCGGGGTCCAAAATTAATTTTAGCAAACAAAAACCATCCTAATTTTTTTTCTTTAATATTCAGAATAAAATGGACTTTTTTTTGGATATTTGGTGTTATACTTCTTCTCTAATATGGAAATCGTCTGCATTATCATAAAATATAATTTTTTTAAATAATAATTTTAATAAATTATTTTTTAAAAACAGAATTAGCCCCCCTCACACAGAACTAATTATCATATAAAACTCTTCAGAAGCCTAATATGAATTGTTTAACACAGGTTTACATAACAGTACTCGTTATCTTACCTTTTAATGTGCAACCTGTATTTATAGTATTAAATTTCAGGGTAAGAGAAAGTCGTGTGAGTGACACACCAGATTATTAATTTCATAAAAATAAAAAATTATATCAAAAATTGAATTTTTAAATAAATAAATTTTTCAAAATAAATAAATAAATTTAATTAATTAATTAATTAATTAACAAAAATAAAATAAATAAATAAATTACACATTTTTATTCAAAATAAATATTTTAATGAGAAAGTTGGATTATTTTATTCAGTAAAGCATCGACAAATTAATTAATTTCAATATTTATGTTATTCATTTTTTTGTATTTTACAGTTATTTCTATAAATTTAAGCCCAGTAACCGATTTTCAGTATTTTAACACATTTCCATCATTTGCGCATATTACTGCGTCATCTCATGTGCTGATTGCATCAGGCGCATTCTACTGCTATAAATAAAAATGACCAGCACGTTTATTGTCAGTTATTTATTGGATTTTGTCGTGGAGAGTGCTGCTGTGTAATTATTGTAATGGCTAAAAAAACTTTCACTTACTGTTACAAAAAGGTCAGAAATATTGACCCTGCATAAAACTGGATTTTCTGAACGTTAGAGGATAAATGTGAGCAAGACAGCTGTGCATCAAGCTATTATTAATTTTAAAATTTCGAGAAAATTTGTGAACCTTTAGAGAAGCGGTCGCCCTAGAAAAACGAGTGCACGTGATGATCATGTGATAAGAAGGATGGTCGTACGAGATCCAAGAACCTCCTGCAATACGATTAGACACTCTCTGGCTGAAAAAGGCACCAACGTCAGTTTGAGTACTATTTCAAGACGTTTGGCCAAAGATTTTGGTTTATCATCCCATAAACCTGCAAGGAAACCTCGACTTACTCCAAGTATGAAAAAGAAACGACTGACTTTCGCCAGACAATATCAGAATTGGACAGTACAGCAGTGGAGTAGGGTCTTATTTTTGGATGAGTCAAGTGTTCAGCAATTTTCTGAACGTGCTACAAGTGTTCGCCGCCTAAAGGGAAACAGATATGATGAGAGATATACGATTCAAACTGTGAAACATCCCCCAAGCCAAATGATATGGGGTGTAATGCCTGTGTCCGGTACTGCTAGTCTGTATTTTGTGCCATCTAAAACCACTACGAACGGAAAGCGGTACCTTAATTTGTTACGTGAGAAGTTGAAGCTTTACATGCGTATTCATAATTGTTCAATTTTTATGCATGATTGGGCTCCGTGTCACAGGGCGAAGATTGCCAAGAAATATCAGAGGGCACAAAAAATCAAAGTGCTTGATTGGCCAAGTAATAGACCAGATTTGAATCCAATAGAGAATCTGTGGGGTACTGTAAAAAATAAAGTTGCCGAAAAGCAATCATCCACTGCTATGGCACTTGTTGAAGCAATAAAGCATGTCTGGTGCACACACATTTCTAAAGCTTACTGCAAATGTCTTATTTTTAGCATGCCTTAAGCCTAAGAGGATTGCACAAGTTATTAAAAAGAAAAGAGGTCCTACAAAATACTGACTTTAATTGCAGTAAATAACCATGTACAGTCTATTTTGTTCTTTTATATGTAAAATATATATATTATTTTTGTAGAATTCCATTAAATCTGATTTTGCTATGGGCGGTCTTAAACTTTTGCAAATGACTGTAAATAAATGTAAAGCGACATCAAATATAATCTAATTACTCAAACACACACAATTTTTATTTTAAAAATAGTTTTACCTTTTCATGTTCACTACATATTTTCGTATAAAAATTACTAAAACACATTAAAAAATCACAATTAGATATATATCTAATCACACACAACATGTGTATGTGTGTATAGGAGAACGGAGGGGAACATGTAATAGTCGGGTAAAATGGAATACCGTCTCCCCTGTACGGAATTGCAACCTATACGAAGCACGTCAAATGTCTTCACTATGGGCCTCAAATATGAACTGTAGTTCACCTTGTTCCAGTCAGAAAAGTAGTTTTTGTGTCATATAGCTTCTTTAGTTAATCAAAACTTTTTTAAAGGTAAGTATTACGAATTCTGTATTCTAGTTACGAACCTAGAAAAACCTAGTGTCATTTCCGGTACGGATACTTTCCCCTACACACACACACACACACACACACACACACACACACACACATATATATATATATACATACAGGGCTCGTGAAATAGAGTCGCCGGGTCGCCACTGGCGACCAATATATTTTTAACTGGCGACTATGTTTTTAACTTTTACGGAAAATCATTTTTTTTTTCTTTTAATTGATTTACACCGCTCCCATTCTTGGTGCTAAAACCTTTTTTCTGGTATAATGGTGTATCAATGGCGATGATGTATCAATTTAGAGAAAATAATAAAACTAATTTGATGATGTTAAACAGGTGTTTCCTGGTTTATCATCCAGTCGTAATATATATTTAGGTTTTATGCATAGAATTTTAATTCCTATATTTAAGTAAATTTCAAAATCAGAAAAAAAAAAATGGGTGGGGGATACTTTTTACTGGCGACCAATTTTTTTTCTTTAAATTCCTGGAGCCCTGTGTGCGTGTGTGTATATATATATGCATAATATTTTTAAATTTTCGAGAAATGTTTGGTTTGAAAAATCTATATGTTAACCTGATTAAATTCAAATATTAATTAATAAATGAACAACTTTGTAAGTAAACATTATAAATTGCATAAACTGAGAACAGATATTTCTGGTCAAAATAACAGTCCAGCCCTTCACCAAGTATAAAAAGTGGACACGAGTGCATCAACAAATCAGTAACATGCACTCTTGAATATTAAGAAATTTAAAGTGATTTCTTCATTAGACGGGTTTGAAATATCGTTTGTTATATTTCGGAGTAGAGTAATAATGGTATCTAACGAACGGAGAAGGGATAAATTTAAAAAAGATTAAAACAACGAAACAAATATTGAAAAAATCTTGCGTAACAGAATTTTGAGTGTTTGGTATCCGTGCGTAACCAAACGTACCATTATCTCCTACAAACGTGAAAAACTAGTGGTTACCCACGAACAGTTATAACAAAACCCCACGCAAACTGTTTTCTTCTTTATTTCTTAATTTGTTTTTCTCTTTGTTATCATAACAAGTATAAACGTAAGCAGGAAATACAAACCTACAAATACAACCTGACTTCAATGACCTTTGAAATTTATTCTGTCAATTAAAGATTTTTTGCACGCGAACTGGACAATTCAGCAGGTAATCCGCTTCTTAGACTGACTACGAACAGGATTCGACAAGGATTTATTTAACAAAACCGTATGAAGTGTATTTTTTTTACATAGGCATTTTTGCTAGTGTTCGGACACTTTTGTTACCGACTGTATGTTTTAAAGAATTTTAACACATTCGCTGCCGATCTCATGTGATTGCCATTTGAAACAATACTTCACATCGCGCGTGGTCGGCAGCGAATGTGTTAAAAGTATTTATGGAAAGACAAACGAAACGAACGAACTTTTCAACATTTTATCGGAAAAAATAAATAAATAAATTATAGCCGCTATTTTTCTTCTCTTGACTAGATGTGTTTTCGATTATATTTTTATTTTATTTTATTTATTTATTTTTTCCGATAAAATGTTGAAAAGTTCGTTCGTTTCGTTTGTCTTTCCATAAATACTTTTAACACATTCGCTGCCGACCACGCGCGATGTGAAGTATTGTTTCAAATGGCAATCACATGAGATCGGCAGCGAATGTGTTAAAATTCTTTAAAACATATGTATCCATCATATGTATCCATGTTAAAATTCTTTAAAACATATGTACGCACATCCCGGCAAAAAAAAAAAAAAAAAAAAAAAAAAAAAGTTACACAAGTTTTTTTTTTTAAATGGCAATTTTGATGATATGTCATTGAAAACTATGTATAAAGTACCTCCAAAGTGCACAACTAGAATCTCATTTTTATCCTGCAATTTATCCCCCCTGAGGGCATTTGTGTCAGTTTTATAGTATTATTTAACCCTTTCCCATTTCTGCTGAATTTTCAGTTTTATGTACAAAAAAAAAGTCTATACGTTTAATGAAAATATAACTATGCTTCAAACAGCGTCGAATTCCTATATAACCCCACCAGCTCTCAAGAGGATGCGCTTCTCTCATAGCTGTTAGAAAGAAGGTGCCGGCTTCGAGCCCAGTACATGTTGGTAACCCTAGTCGTTCTGAGATTTCTCCGAAGGGAGGCAGTTTTCTCTCAAAAATCTTGATACAGGCTAGGTTAGTTTCCTATAGAGAGACCCTTACCCAAGGAGGACATTTCAACCAGGCCTAAGCGGCACGTGTAGACAATCGATCTTAACCACCACACTAACTCTAAGATTGCTATCCGGAAATAGTGGTACTAAATATTTTGTAAAGAACGAAAATGTTACCATTTCGGTATTAACAATAAAATTCTCATTAAATATTACCGAACTGTAATTTATATTAATTATTTCAATATAAGGCAAAATAAAATAACCGACAAAGAAAAAAAAATATCATTCAATTCTTGATTTCAGCGAATTCCGATAGAGAATATTAAGACTGACAGAATATTACATCAAAATAAATTTAGGTTCTAGTCAATAAAAATATACTTGACGTCATATTTACAGATTACGTCTAAAGCAAAATGGAAATCGATTGTAGATGCAATGAAATATTCATGGAAAATTATAGCTTATCAGAAAAATCAGATTGATAGTGTGCATACAGTATTTAACCGAAAGTTCTAACGGAAAAAAAGAATAATGGTAAGGCAGTAAAAATTTGATATAGTTGTTACGAAACTATTGCTCCAGGAAAACAGACATTTTCAGAAATGTTAATTTGTATATTCCATTGCACTGTTAGATAAGCGATATTCCAATGTGTTAAATTCGGCCGATAATATATCTATTTTCTCTTACCAATGTATATAAGAAAGAGTATTGATTTTAGATCGAATTTTGAAAGCTAAGTTTTTGATACAAGTTTTGAGGTCCGCTGAATCAAAAAATCAGGTTTCTACGTGTTGATCTGTATAAGTGTTTCTGTGTATCTTATCCCAAATTTTAGTATCCTAAATCTTTATCATATAAAAATATTAGTTAAAACAATATACTGAAATCGCATAAATAGTTTGCGTACAGAGACATTCAAAATTATTTAAATACATTACATTTTTCAAATTTCTTATTAGTACATTTTAACAACTTCAGACTGCATTAACTAAAATAAAATATACATATATTTCTCATAACAAGGAGGGGGGATAGTTGAGCCATATGAGACAGAAATATATATATATATAACAGTTTATAAAATCGATATTTCATCTGGTTTTTAGTTTTTGTATGTTTTGATAGTAGCACATTGTTACTACTATAATATGTAAAGATTTCTCAAACTGACATTGCATTGGTTTATAAACCCTGCATTCCATAAACAAAATAATCTGGTGTGTCACTCACACGACTTTCTCTTACCCAATTGAATACTATAAATACAAGTTGGAGATTAAGAGGTAAGATAACGAGTACTGTTATGTGAACGTATGTCAAACAATTCAAATTAGGCTTCGGAAGAGTTTTATATGATAGTAATTAGTTCTGTGTGAGGGGAGCTACTGCCCCTTCAACCCCCCCGTTTCATTAATGAACCTACATTTATATAGCATTTAAATCTGTTATTAAAATTAAAAGTTCACTTAAAATTATTCAGACAATTTTCACACGTAACATTCCTTGAAACTTATCAATCTTGATCAAACTTTTCCAGCAACAAACTTATATTGACTTGAAAATACAACATTTGGATCTCCTAAAATTATTCGTTTTTAAGTCACTCTAAGATACACAGACAAAAATCAAACGTTAAAAAACTTGACTACAGTAATCAGGAAGCCTCAAAACGTGTACAAGAAACAAGCGATGAATATTTAGCTTAAAAACACACATTTCAATTCCCGAACATCTTTCCTGGAAATGGTAAAATATTATTGTAAAGCACATCCACTAACAACAAAAAAGAATGTTATTGCTTGCAGCCTTGTATATCTTTCGAAGATTATATACAGACCACATGGTGCACCTAAATATAATCCTATAGTGATAAATATAATAATTTCAGTCCCAGCCTGAAATACACTTCCATTAATTTGCAACTATTGTCGCACTTTTATGTAGTTCTTTTGCGTAGCCCTCTAAACGAACAGTGAATGATTTCCCTACCATATTCAACATGAGACATGTTTTTACGCATATAAATATATATATATTCGTTTCATTTGGTTTAGTGTAGTCTATAAATGTTAAGCTCAATTTACCAGCACTTTCTCCCATAGACGTAATGTATTTTAATTCTCTTGGGCGTCCGTGTACACGAACCGTTTGCTTCATCTCAACGAAAAGCTTAGTGTAGCATTCCTATATCATACACATTTAGAATACCAAGTTTGGGCTTTCTGCTACTATTTGTTCTTGAGCTATGCTGATAACACACACAGAGACAGACACACAGACCATTCGCTAAAAAACATGATTTTCGGATTCAGGGGACCTTAAAACGTGTAAATATAACAAAAACTCACGTTCGAAAATTTGACCCTAAAACAATACTTTCTCTAACATATGGGTAAGAGTAAGTAAAAATGTACGGAAAGTTTTCAGTGTTGTTAAAGAAAATTTTAGAGCACCTTGAACATGAATGGTGTTCACATGAAAATGAATGTAAATAATTAAAGGAAACATTGCTATAATATACACAGATGGAAAAAAAATCCCAACACCAAGAAAAAATTATTGTACAGTAATGAAATTTCAGCAATACATTTGTCTAGGTAACATATTTAATTGATTAAAGTTTCAAGATCACAGGTAGAGCCATTTCAAATGTGAAATGTTGGTACATTAGTAACCGGTGTAACCGCCAGAATTTTGAATGCAAGCATGCAAACGTACATGCATTGTGTCGTACAGATGTCGGATATCAGTTTGTGGGATGGAGTTCCATGCCTGTTGCACTTGGGCGGTCAATGCAGGGACGGTTAATGCTGGTTGTGGATGACGCTGGAGTTGTCGTCCAATGATGTCCCATACGTGCTCGATTGGAGAAAGATCTGGTGATCTAGCAGGCCAAGGCAACATGTCGACACACTGTAGAGCATGTTGGGTTACAACAGCGGTATGAGGGCGAGCGTTATCCTGTTGGAAAACACCCCCTTGAATGCTGTTCATGAATGGCAGCACAACAGGTTGTATCACTAGACTGACGTACAAATTTGCAGTCAGGGTGCGTGGGATAACCACGAGAGTGCTCCTGCTGTCATACGAAATTGCTCCCCAAACCATAACTCCAGGAGTAGGCCCTGTGTGTCTAGGCCGCAGACAGGTTGCTAGCAGGCGTTCACGTGGGCCTCCTTCTAACCAACACACGGCTATCACTTCACTGCGAAAAAGGCAGAACCGGCTTTCATCAGAAAACACAACAGATCTCCACTCCGTCCTCCAATGAGCTCTAGCTTGACACCACTCACGTCGCAAACGGCAGTGGTTTGGAGTCAGTGGAATGCACGCTACAGGGCGTCTGGCTCGGAGCTGTCCTTGAAGTAACCGATTTGTAACAGTTCGTTGTGTCACTGTGGTGCCAACTGCAGCTCGAATTTCAGCTGCAGACGCAGTACGATTAGCCACAGCCATACGCCGAACACGGCGGTCTTACCTCTCAGTAGTGCCACGTGGCCGCCCGGAACCCGGTCTTCTTGAGGCAGTACCTTCCCTTGACCACTGCTGCCAACACTCATGCACAGTGGATACATTCCTGCCAAGTCTTTCTGCAATATCGCGGAAAGAAAACCCACCTTCTCGTAGCCCTACTACACGACCTCGTTCAAACTCAGTGAGCTGTTGATAATGGCTTCTTCGTCTTCTTAGAGGCATCCTTGACTAACATTAACCCACTACGTCAAATCTCAACTGTAAATAACGATCACGCACCTTACAGCGCTTATTTAAAGCAAACCTCATTTGCATGTTCTAAGTGTCGCTACAAGCGCCACACTTATGCGCGTAGCTCGAAATTTGAATCGACGTCATCTTTCAGATGTATAAACACGCCTACCAAATTTCGTTTATCTAGCACAGCTCCTTCCTGGTGTTGGGATTTTTTTTTCCATCAGTGTATTTCATCTGCTATGTACTTCTAGCATTATTCTTCACAAAGAGAAGATGACACTTAAACACTCTTTTTCTTTAATTTGTTACTCTCCCCAGCCCCCTCAGCCCCCCCCCCTTTTTTTTTTTGCTTTCGGGACAAAACCTTCATCAAAATATAAGTGTAATGTGTTTTTTTTTTTTTTTTTACACCGCTGAATTTAAATGGAAATCCATCAAATATTTCTTTACATATTCGACAAACCGTCTAAATTTTAGAGTGCTCAAACACTTTTGTCCATACAGTGTAGGTAAGTTACCATTAATACAGAGGCTGTTCGCACATTTTTTAGACAATTTTATTTCGCTGTAAGAAAAAATCGTCTGCATGGAGAATTTTATTTTCACAACAGTTATATTTTTGGAAGTTTTATTTATCTTCTGATATTTAGAATTTTTGTTTACATGCAAAAAGGCGCTTTTAAAAAAGCAGTGGATGGAAGGATACGTTTCCGCTCTTTCTGAAGAGGGTTTTTAGTGAAATCTTTATGAAAAGCATTTATTAGAAGAAAAATGGAAAAATGTCGCAACAATAGATGAATCTTGGGTCTATTTAAGTGGTTGCAATAAAAACTAGTATGTTGTGGCCACCACAAGACTTTCTTCTATATTTACCTATACATATTCATACAGTAACAATATTTAAAAAAAAAAAAGTACGATTTTTTTTTTTTTTTTTGTTAAAAGTGAAAAAAATCGATAACTTTGTTTTAAATTATCACAGATTTATAGTTCAACCATTCGTTTTAAAGGTATTGACGAGACCTTTCGAAAGATACCCATCTTGAAAATTTATCCCCCCCGGGGGGGAAGCGATGCCCCCCCATGCAGAAAATTTTTTTCCTAGTTACATACTACTATTATCAATAATACATATTAATTTTACAATCACAAGTTTAAAACAACTCTAATTATGCACATTTATACGAATTTTTGTCCTATGCTGCCATGTTAAAAATTTAGATAAAATGCTATCACAGCGCCACCTGTTGAGCTATTGATCCCCAAACATAATCAGCACCAGTTTATGTCGGGGAACAACTAAATACCAAGTTTGGTTAAATTTCGTTAAAAAAAAAAAAAAAAAAATTGCGATATTTTTTTTTTTTTTTTTTTTTGTTAAAAGTAAAAAAATTCGATAACTTTGTTTTAAATTATCACAGATTTATGGTTCAACCATTCGTTTTAAAGGTATTGACGAGATCTTTCGAATGATACCCATCTTCAAAATTTAACCCTCCCGGGGGGGGTACTTACCCCCCAGGGGGGGAACCGATGCCCCCCCATGCACAATTTTTTTTTCCTAGTTAACTACTACTATTATCAATAATTCATATTAATTTTACAATCACAAGTTTAAAATAACTCTCATTATGCCCATTTATACGGAATTTTGTCCTATGCTGCCATGTTAAAAATTTGCATAAAATGCGATCACGGCGCCACCTGTTGAGCTATTGATCCCCAAATCTAATGGGCACCAGTTCATGTCAGGGTGCAACTAAATACCAAGTTTGGTTAAATTTCATTCATTGGTTCGTGAGATACAGCGTCCACAAAAAAATGATACAGACAGACACACAGACAGACAGACAGACAGACAGACATTTTTTAAAAACTATCAATTCGTGTTCAGGACATCCCAAAACGTGTAGATCCGTCAAAAAACGGAGGTCGAAAATTTTCGCGAATCCAATACTTTCTCTATATTACATATAGAAGAAAGTAAAAGATCAATTTATTATCACAAAAGAGGAGAAAAAAATTTCTGCTACATGGTTCAAAGAATCAAAAGAAAGTTTTTCTAAAGGATTCATGATTGTCGCTGGTTTTTCATACAAAAGCAAGATAAAAGCAAAAAAAAAAAAAAAAAAAAAAAAAGGTGACAAAAATGTCAAAATCAACTCTAAATACTATCAAGAACATATTGTAATTCCAGTTTTTAAAAATGAAATTCGAGATCTTTATCCACAATGCTATCAATCCGTTGAACTGTATCAAGACAAAACAAGCAGCCACACATCACAATCCGCAATTGCATTTCTAGAAAAAAAAAAATGGAACAAAAAACGGGAATTAAAACCATACCCTTCACTGACATTCCTGCTAAATCTCCTGATGTATCATCGTTGGATTTTTGTGTTTTTCGGCTCTTAAAATCTGCATTATCCAAACGCCGACCTACAACGCTTTGTGGACTCTGGAAAGCCGTTCAAGAGGAGTAGAAAAATATACCTCTTCCGATATTATAAAAAGCATTATTATCATAGAAATTACGATGTAGAATGATAGTTAAGAACAAGGGCTATCAAACTGAACAAATAATACACGAGATATGAGTGAAACTGTTTCAGTACACTCCATCAAATTCGTCTAAAAAATGTGCGAACAGCCTCAGTATAAATACTTCCTTTAAAAGAAACTCGAGCAAAAATAAATAAATAAATAAATAATTTTATTGGGGGTTTCGAGGAGAAAAAAAATAATTCTAACAGATGCAACAAAGTATAGTTTTTACGACAATTTATCAAACAAGTTCAATCAATATCCGTTGCTGTCGTCAACTCAAGTTCCTTTTACCCGTGAAACAGAAAAAAATTCGTCAGGTCATTCCAGAAAATAACTAATATCATGGTTTTTTTCTGGAAAGAAAAAATACAATTTTTCTTCATGGGCCATTAACCATTATAAAAAGGAGTTTACGAAAAACTTGATTTAAAGAAGTGAAACTAAATCATTTTTTGTTCATCAAGGAGCAGCGTTTTTATTTAGTTTATTTTAAAAGTATTTTAGACATAAATGGGGTGTTTTCCTTTAATCTCTTTTCCAGGATAAATGTTAAATAAATATTTGTTAGTCATTCAGCTCTTTAGTTACAATCATTGAAAATATATATTTTTAAATCTACGAACAAATAAATAATTAAATAAATGAAATGAAATAAATAAATAAAGTAAATAAATAGTAATAATAATAATAATAGTTATTACTTAAAACAATGTTTTTAGGATGATTTTAACATACTTTATTTAAAATTTCTACACTTAAAATATTAATTTTGAAATATGTATTGATTTATTAAGATTAAAAATATATATATCAGTAAAAACACTACAGAAGAATTACATTATATGCATAATCGAAAAATAACATCAAATTTAATGTTAAATTATTTTACACTTTCTTTTACCCATATATGGTAGAAAAAGTATTTGTGTTAAATTTTCGAGAATAAATTTTTACTACATTGAAACATTATCGAAAATTAAATATTTAGCAATTGGTCTGTGTGTGTGTGTTTGTCTCTGCGCGTATCTGTATATTTGTTATCAGCAAAACTCAGAAACAGATATTACCTGGAGATACAAATTCTGTATCTTAAACTGGTATCTATATGGATGTTACTAAAATACATAGTTTTATTGACTGGACACCTAGTTCTTGTACACGCCCAGCGACTGCAAAAGAATTCATATGCTACCGTCTGTGGGAGAAATTTCTCTTTGATACATTTTAATATTTTTACACTGAACTAAATGTAATGAAATCAAGTTATATTTTATATGTAGAAAAGTTTGTTTCATACAAAATATAGTACGAAAAGTAATTATTCTTCATTTACAGGGTCACACAAAAGAATTTCGATATATTCGTGCTTAAAAAAAAAAAAAAAAAAAAAAAAAAAAAAAATGCTCGAAATGCATTTTAAATCGGGCCATGCATTTTTCTTATTGCGCAGAAATTAAGTACACTATGATGCATACAGATAATTTATAAACCAATAAAAGACTACCCAAAATTAAGCTAATGCGTTTTATTTCTTTTGGCTGTAACTGATGGGAGTGCTTTTTTATTAACTATAGTATGTCCATGAAATTTGCTTAGGAATGTTAATTATTTTCGCTTACCCAATATAGTGGACAAAATGTGGAAGTCCAATAAGTTTAAGAGAGTGATGTATTCTGAATTTCTATAAATAATTCGAAATAAATATAAAAATCGAATAATACTTTTAAATGTTTTACTAATGTAGATACAATATTCAAAATGGGTGTTAAGAGTGGCGGAAACCTCTTCATATAGAAATATGTGTTAAAATTGTTTCTAAAACTATTTTTATGTGCTTTTAATGAATGTTCAAATACAGAACTTCTTATCATATATTTTAATGTATAATAAATTGTCTTCAAAATCTCGAAATGCAGGGTGAAAGAAATTAGTGAAAGTACTATACCAAATAATAATAATTATTATTTTATTTTTACTTTCCGAACACTATAGTGAGGAAAGTATTGTAATCATGTCCAAAATCCAAATTTGAGATTTTGATGTTTTTATACGTTTCGAGGATCCCTGAGTCCGTTTCCACTATTTTTACGATGATATATGTATGTGTGTGTGTATGTGAGTGAACACGCTAACGTCTAAACGCTTTGTTCGAATAAGCTGAAAGTTGGTACGTATATTGTAAATTACCATAGTACGAACCCTATAGATTTTGGTGAATCTAGCATTAATAGTTTTTTTACAGGGACACCAGGAAAAATTCTTTATCATTATGGCCTATGGGGCCGAATTTTTAAAGGTACGATAGCGTCTAAATGCTTTATTAATCTGAGCAAACAAATTGTACACATGTTATAGGTCACAATTGCACGAACTGTATAGATTTTGGTGAATTTAGCACTTACAGTTTTTTTACAGGGACACAAAGAAAAATTCTTTATCATTATGGCCTATGGGACCAAATTTTTAAAAGTGCGATAGCATCTAAACGCCTAAATAAATTGAGCTGAAAATTTATATGAATATTATAAATCACTGTTGCACTAACTATAAACATTTTGGTGAATCTAGCATTTATAGGTTTTTACAGGGACACAACGAAAAATTCTTTATCATTATGATCTACGGGCTCACAGTTCAGTAGCGTTAAATAAAACATCGTGTAATATATGGAGAAAAATACTCAAACACTCTATTATGGTTTTCTCTCTTTTGTTTGTTTAACAACTCCTCTTTCTTTACTTTATCTGCAAAACTGTTAATTACTCAATGTTCGGAAAGTCGAGTGGAGTCACTCCAAATTTTTTATTTAGTTAGCTTATTCATTTATTTATTTTTTCAAAATATTACATTTCATTTCGATGTATTATTATAATTTTTAAATAAAAGTCAGTACAAATTTATTTATTATTTATTTTATTTATTTATTTATTTATTCATTTTTTTTAACAGCTTGTGGAAAAAAAATTAATTGAACAATTGAATTTTTATTCAAGTTTTAAAAAGACAAAGAAAAAAACCCGGTTGGAATAGATGTACACTACTTGGTTCCCTATCATAAATTTCTACTATAAGCCATATCGCATTAGTTTTAATAAAAGTGGAGTTTCAAATTAATCGATCACTCGACACAGTAGCAGCCCATATGCCAACCCCATAGGCTGCCCTAACTTTACTTCGATAAATTTACCATATCTTAATTTGTTGTTTAATTTCATTAGGGTAAATTTAATATGTTTCAGGTTTTATGGAATTTCATGGAATTTTTAATCAATTCCCATAAAGCAAGTTCATGTGAAATATTGCTCTATTCTGCAATACGAAAATTGCAAATTTCGAATAACTTACGAGGTTTTCTAAATAGAAAGCTCATAATTATGGTGTTCTTGTCAGTGTCGTAAATGACATTTTGAAACTTATCCAACAGTTTTACAATGAAAATATTTCACATTAATATACGTTTATGCGAAAATTTCCCCAATCCTGTCATGTTCAGAAAATCATAAATTTCGGAAAACTTACGAAGTTTTAAAATTAAAATGTTGAAAACAAATAGGTTTCTTGCCAGTGTGATAAATGGCATTTTAAAATTGGTCCGATATTTCTGCGATCACATTGAGACATCATGTACATATACAGTTTCCGCCGCTTATTAAAATCCCATTCGTTGTGAGACAAAGTGATTTTATTAAGCGGCTGATTTTTATATCCAGCGAACGTTCCTGCACTTGAGGAAAAGGTATCACTTCCCTGAATTTGGAAAGAAACTTCAAAAGGTGACGAATAATAATAGAATAAGTAAACAATATTAATTAATTTTTAATAGATAATTAATTGTTTCTTCGACATAAATAAATTGAACGCATTCCATGTTCCCATGCACTTTCGTTTGAGGAAAATTATCATTACTTTACCAAAAGCTCACGCTGTTCTTAGAAATTAAAAATGTTTTCGTTTAAACCTCATGAAGTTTAGTAATTTTAAAATAAGAACTAGAAATTGCCTTTTAATAATTAGCAATATATATATATATATATATATATATATATTTCAAATCAAATTTGTAACTGATTGCTCCGTTTTGAAGGATACGTTCATTGAAATTTTTACGGAGGTAAGTAATGGTCGTGTTTAAATTGTAACTATGCTGCAAGTGTAAAATCTTCGGCAAGGAGCGACAACGGAGGGATTGTTGTGCTTTAACTTCTTTTCTTATTTAAAAAAAAAAAAAAAAAAAAATCACAATGTAAATAGAAACAATTTTTTAGTGTGCATAAATGATATTTTTGGCTGCTGAGGAGATATTTTTGATTTTATTATCCGGCGATGCTGATTTTATTGAACAGCGGTTTTAAAATGAATTTGTATTGATTTGATCCTGGTCCTGGAAATTTGATCAGATTAAGCGGCTGATTTTATTAACCAGTGAATTTATTAAGCGGCGGTTACTGTATTAACAAACTAAGATACGTTGACATCCTAGAGGCGGATACAATACCAATTTTGCGATTTTCGGATTCCTTACAACTCAAAACGTATAAAAACATAAAAAAAAAGAGAAAGAAAAGAAAGAAAGAAAAAAGAGGTCGAAAACCCCTAAGTCCCCTAAACCTATAATACGATATTCAATTAATTAACAGTTACAACAAAGTATAGCTCTTACGACGAACAGTTTAGCAAAGAAGTTCAATCAATATCTGTCTCTGTCGTTGAGTAAAGTTTCTTTAACCGGTGGGACAGAAAATATTTCGTCGGTTCACCGTAGAAAATAACTAATTTTACCTTTTTTTTTAAAAGGAAAATCTCCACTTTTTTTAAAGAATAGTTTACCGGCAACCCATTTTGGCCCTTAATTGCCTGATTATTTTACCATGTTTTTATTAACTTCTATTCTTGTTTGTTTATTTGTATGTTTGTTTGTTTGTTCGTCCGGTACAAATCCTGCAGTAGAATTTTAACTAACTTCCCTACTAGCTAGACATTTGAAACTTTCACAGTAGGTGACAACACAATACTTCGAAGTCCGATTTTCGAATTTTTGATTAGTTTTCTTATAATTAATTAAAATATGAAAATAATAACATCCTAATAGCGTTAAAATAGCCATTAAAATATTAGCTGTAATTTAATTGTTGCTAAAAAAAATTACGAGTTCCTTTTCTTTCGACATAAAAATAAATGCATTTAATTAAACGATGAACGTTTTAAAATTATTAAAAGTTAAATTATGCATCTCACGAAAATTGACGTTATTATCACTTTAAAAATTTTATGCACATTGATAAGAGCTCTATGATTCATCAGAAAATTTAAAACAGGGTACAGGGTATATAAAAGTTTTTTTTTTTTTTCATTTTATAATTATTTTAAATCAAATTAAAAATGTTTTTTTTTTTTTTTTTTTTTTTTTTACCTCTCTTAAATAAATCATGGGAAAAATACTTTAAAGGATCATACTTTATTTTAACTATGATTTACAGCTAAAAAGCGATTTGTTGCTAATTGGCAAACATGAGGCATGAGAGCTTCAATATTATTCTAATAATACTTAGAAGACGAAATTGGGTACGTTGCCGAAAGACAATACTCGGTATTTTAGGGTTAAAATGAGATTACGAAATCGTTTATTTAAAGGGGTGTAACCCAAATCATATATTATTCACCAAAAAGCAGCGTTTTTATTTACTTTAGTAACTAGTATGCTGTATCCATCATAAAACTTCCTTCTATATTTTCTTATACAAATGCACGTAGTACAAGCTATTTATTAAAATTATTATTTAATTAATTTATAAAAATTATTTTCAAAGATTAGTGTAGACGATTTTCAACTCAGAGAAGTATAATACTAAATGTTGAAAGAAAGTCAATTTTGTGCCACGTTGACATCAAAGGAAATGTCTTTTTTTTTTTTTTTGTCTTTTTCTTCTTCTTCTTCTTCTTCTCTCTCTCCTTCTCTCATTTTTTGGTTGGTGACTCCAGATATGCTTCAGAATGTATGGTGTGAAATGTGAAATGTGAAATGAACAACCAATTTGATGTTGTCCGTGTTCCTAAAGAAAGTCACATATAATATTTAGAAAGTATGTAAAAAAAAAAAAAACTTCCTTTTACATTATGTGGAATTTTTATCGATAAATTCTTTTTAATTAAATAGTTATAGCCGCTTGTAATCGCTATATTCATTTTGAAATTAATAATTCATTAATAAAACTACCGTTGATAATGGAATTAGAGATTTCACGTGATTTACACGTTTTATAATATCCTGATTAGGTTTTCTTTTGTATCACAGCTACTAATTAAAATAATTTCATAAGTAACACATTATTTCAAAGCTTTGTTGATTTGTGAATTGAACAGTAGATTACAGAAATTTCTAACGCCAGATATTTTAAAATTTCAATATTTCAAATTCTAATTAAATTATTTTTAATACATCATTCGAAAGATATTTTAAAGTACTTTTATATTAACGAAAGTGGGATTCGAGATTTCACCTGATTTACACGTTTTGAGGTCTCCTGAATCGGTTTTCTTTTGTATCTCAGCTACTAATTAAAATAACTTCATAAGTAATACATCATTTGAAAGCTTTGTTGATTTGGAATCGAACAGTGGATTACAGATAATTCTACCGCCAGATGGCACTGTAATATTTTAAAATTTCAATATTTCAAATTCTAATTATTGTTAAATTATTTTTAATACATCATTCGAAAGATATTTTAAAGTACTTTTATATTATCGAAAGTGGAATTCGAGATTTCGCCCGATTTACATGTTTTGAGGCCTCCTGATTAGGTTTTCTTTTGTATCTCATCTATTAATTAAAATAATTTCATAAGTAATACATCATTTGAAAGCTTTGTTGATCTGGAATGGAACAATAGATTACAGAAATTTCTACCGCCAAATGGCGCTGTAATATTTTTAAATTTCAATATTTCAAATTCTAATTATGATTAATTTATTTCTAATACATCATTCGAAAGATATTTTAAAGTTCTTTAACATTATCGAAAGTGGAATTCGAAATTTCACCTGATTTACAATTTTAAGGTGTCCTGATTAGGTTTTCTTTTGCATCTCAGCTAATTGAGTTAGACTGTTCAAAATTGGTATATGTAGGTTAATGAGGAGGGGCTGGAAGGGTGGGGTGCACGCAGCGCGCACGAGACTGCGCTGCCGAAGACAGTGGGGACCCGGTCAGACTTTTTACCTGATGAGAAATGATTTTTTTTCATTTTCTTTTCTTAAGAATAAAAGTCTGATTTCAGAAGGAATGTGTGCGCGCACCGCACGTCTATCTTAACACGTGCGCGCGCAGCGCGCATGGAACCCGGTGCGAGTTTTTACCCGATGATAAAAGATTTTTTATTTTTTTTATTATTTATTTTATTTTCTTAATAATAAAAGTTTGAGTTGAGAAAGAATATGCGTGCACAGCGCACGTATATCCTCACATGTGCGCGCATGGGTGTGCGCTGCCGAAGGCAGTGGGGTCCCGGTGCAAGTTTTTATCCGATGCTAAATGATATTTTTCTTTAATTCCTTTTCTTAAGAATGAAAGTTTATGAGTAATAACATGGAATTTTGGGAAATCATAAGGATGGTGAAGGAATACGCGCGCGCAGCGCTCGGGTCTACGCTGCCGAAGGCGGTGGGGACCCGGTGCGACATTTTTCCCGATCAGAATTTGTTTTTTCTTTTTTTATCACATGATAAAAATTAATGCAATTTTGAGAATTCATTAATTATTGTGATTCATTTAAAAATAGTGACCAGCGAAGCGGGCGTAGCCTGCTAGTATATAATAAACGTTAATAAAATACTTAAAATTTTTCTAAAAATATTTTGGAAAAAAGAACCTGAGCAAATAGATAGACAGACCGAAGTCGTAACACATTCTTACTTTGTTGTATAGTATTGTAACGTATAGTGTTGTATAGTATTGTCTTTACAATGAAAATATCCCTCAAAATTCACATTTATGTGAAATTTTGCTCTATTCTGCCAGGTTAAGAAATTCGTAAATTTCCAATAACTTAAGAAATTTTTATATTGGAAAACTCATAGTCAATAATATTCATGCCAGTGTCCTAAATAATATTTCAAAAGTGGTCTGACATCTTTACCATGAAAATATCCCTAAAAATTGACGTTTATGTGAAATTTTGCCCTATTCTGCCATGTTAAAAAATTCGTAAATTCCAAATAACTTGCGAAACTTTCAAAGTAGCATGTTTATAGTTAATGATGTTCATTCTGAATTCAAAACTGATACTTTAAAACTGTCCTGACATCTTTACAGTAAAAATTTTCTACTTTATGGACGTTTAAGTGAAATTTTGCCCTATTCTCCCATGTTAAGAAAATCGTAAATTTATAATAACTTACGAAGATTTTAAAATCGAATGTTGCAAATGAATAGGGTTCTTGCCAGTGTCGAAAGTAATATTTTAAAACTGATGTGATGTCTCTGCGACTATTTGTTCTTGAGCTATCGTGTACACAGACTAACACACTCAATAACGGACTAACAAACTAACAGACACCCTACAGACGGGCACCATACAAATTTTGTCATTTTCTGATTCCTCAA
This sequence comes from Salticus scenicus, assembly GCA_963930645.1. Classification (NCBI taxonomy): domain Eukaryota; kingdom Metazoa; phylum Arthropoda; class Arachnida; order Araneae; family Salticidae; genus Salticus; species Salticus scenicus. The sequence goes on along the minus strand of OZ005660.1, from coordinate 7,534,625 downwards.
ACCTGAAAACGTGTAAAAAAGTAAAAAAACCGAGGTCGAAAACTTTCTAAGTTCCCCATACCTATAGTATGATGGGAACTAAAAGTAATATAGGCGCAAACTACGTATGCTTCGAAAACAAAATTTTTTATTAAAAATTTTTCATAAAAAAAAAAAAAAAAAAAAAAATGTATACTGCGCATCACAATCAGTTGAGGTATTTCTTATATCAGACTATGATAAAAAAATTTCATGAATAGTTTTTGGATCCATAAAACTTTTATAACTGAAATAATTTGTGCTATTTAAGCAATATCGCTTACAAACTACCAAATTTGACGTTATATACGAAACAATTTTTTTTACTCTATAAGCCATGAAAACTCGAAAGCTATGTATATTCAAGAATGTAAAAAACTGTGGCACTAAACATCTTCTCTCTCTCTCTGAATAGATTCCAGCCTGAATAGTCAGAAAGAGAGGTTGGCTGGTTGGATGCAGGGTGTAAGGCCGAATGACTACGCTAGGCTCCTAGGCCTATAGCTGGAATGTCCTCCGTGGGGAGGGGGTCTTTCTAAGGTGTCCTAGCCCTTATTTATGCGAGTTTTGAAGAAAACCATGGAAAACTCCAAACGGCTATGTCGATGAGCTCGACCCGGGTACGAACCCGGCACTTCCCAGCTACCAGCTTTGACCGCAGAACCGTTTGGCCTCTGATGGGCGTCAAAAAGAGAGGCAGACAGATGAACGAAATTTTAAACATTTTTTAACTCAACTAAAAAATGTTAATTTTAAAAATAAAATAAAATAAATAAATCTTTCTCTCTCTCTCTCTTTTTTTTTTTTTTTTTTTTTCTTTTAACAGCAAAATTACTGTTAAAAAAATAATTCCCCCTTATACAAATATCTTTTTTTTTTTTTTTTTTTTTTTTTTTTTTTCATTTATACTTGTCTTAAATATTAAATATTTTCAATTTCTTATAAATCTCCTTCGTGAAAAAAGAAGCTTTTAAATTTTCAATCTATAACTCTCCCTCTCATTAAAGTTAAATCAAATCAATAAAAAAGAAAAATCTTTCTGGATAAAATGGGATTTCTTGCAATCTCTCTTCCTATATTTGTCGATTACGCACAGTCTAACTCTTTTGAGGGGAAAAAAGCAGAATCCCTGCCGACACCGGATTATTTCTTATTGATCATTGTACAAAATATTTTCAATATTTCCATTTGAAAGATAATCATGCACAAGAAAACATTTCGGGTAGTTTATTATTTCATATTTTTCATTTAGAATAATAGCTGAAAAGCTTATTCACAACAAGAAACAAAAGTTACGAGTTTCGCATACAATATAAAACACTTTCTAACATTTCTGTTAAAAAGGAATTAATTTTTGCAAGGGTGCTTTCGTAAAAATTATCTAGGCTTTTTAACCCTACAAGGCTCAATTTTTTTTATTGCGCGACAAAGACATATAGGTTGTAATGAGTGATCAGAAGATAGGGAAAACCTTTAAAAATAAAAAAATAAAACCATGTTTTACGGAAAAATCAACTTTTTAGCTCAACGTACCGTATGTGGAACATACATAAAAATATGATTTACTAATATGTATACTATTGTAATATATAAAAAAAAAAAAAAAAAAAAAACTTACCTCTGCAAAATATACACTTCGCTATAACACACAGTATTTTTTTTTCGAGTCAAAACTGTTCAATAACTATTCTTTTTTTATTTTTGAATTCAGACAAACGACTAACGTATCACTTTCATTCAAATTTCACACTGAGTGCACTATAACAAAAAACACGAACGACATCGTTAGGTAAAGATTCGTATTACTACATTGCTAAATGTCAGTAGCTTCTATCAAGATGTCAAGAGATGTCGCTACTAATAGTTTTATAGCTATAGGAACTATTAAAGTCGGTGTTCCACATATGGAACTGGGTGCCTTGTATAGGGTTAATGTTATCTTGCTTCTCTTTTGTAGTTCGATTTGGGCGACGTTTCAGGGTCGTTTTTATACATCATGGCTTATTAGACCGGGACTTAGGCTTAAATTTGATTCCAAGCCACTATGAATATGCATGCCTCAACCATGCCCAATCTCTAGCCATTCTATTTGTGACTTGAAAACTACAGAACGTCCTGCAAACGACGAAGACAATATTATACCTCAGCAAAATTTACGCAAGAATATGGTAAAAATTTAGCTCTTACTAAGAAATAACCGAGATATCTAAATAAAAATCTGGTGTGAAACAACCACACAACTTCCATTACCCACTATTATGTGTGTTATATGAACTTTTTGGAGATAATGTGCTCAGAAGACATAAAATTGACCTAAGAAATAAGACAACTAACAATTGTGACACATGTGTAATGACATAAAAGACAAAATTTACATAGCAAGTAAAAAAAAAAAAAAAAAAAAAAAAAAGCAGTCTTTGGGGACTGCCGATAGAAGTGAAAACTAAGTAACTTGTGAATTGTATCGTCGAGCTATTAGATTATTATTTTCGAAATATTTTTGGTTTCTAAAGAAGTGTTTATGATCTGTATTATATGATTCGGCACACTATTTGTAGCTACCCAAATTAAATGAACTAAGCCTTATAATAGGTAAAAATATTGTAATATGACTAAAATAATTTTCTTTTTTTTTAAATTATTTATTTGAAAATTTATATTGAAACAAAAAGAAGAATATAACAGTCTGTATAAAAACACGTGCTTGCACTTTGTGAACTATGTATATACTGTGGGAAAAGTACATACATACATATAAAGTATAGAACTAGAAAGAGACATATGCTAGTAGCCAGTATACTACTCGTATTAGTATACATTTTATACATATATATATATGTGTGTATATGAGGCATGCCGGGCCGTGCGCTACATATATGGATATATATGTAGAGAGATATACTCTTTGTATATATATAATGTATACTAATAACGCACGGAGGTATATCGATGTACATATATACACAGTATACATATGGCTCATGGAAAGCGTTCGGTGACGATGACGCGAGTTCCATGATTTTTGTTCACCCAAAAAGTGCTCAACGCGCCTAAAGAAGTTTTCACTTTAAAAAAAAGTAGAGCAATTTTTTAAATACAAGTTTTGGAGATCTGAAACTGACCTACCTAATAAAAATGACTGTCAATTTTCCTGTAATAACCCCGTGATACGTGCGAAAGAATATCTTAAATAAGTTAATATAGCAGTTTTCAAGAAATCCGAAATCATTACAACAGATTTTGAGAATATTGACTTTCGCCAAAATTTGGCAAAACACAAATGTTGACCGCAAAACAATTGTATACAAAAGAATATCTAAAAGAGAGTTAATATGGCGAGTTTGAAAAAAATCAGTACATTCATTTTTTAAAGGAAAGCACTTGCGAGACCTCAAATTGACCTACTTATACAGGGCACCTGTCAATTTTCACGAATTAACCAACTACTACATACGAAAGGACATCTAGTAAGGTGTTTATATTGCAGCTTTGAAGAGAATCGTTAGAGCCATTTTTTAGATACGGACATGCAGTCCTACTTCCGGTTTTCTAATTTTCATCAAAAGTTGAAAAAAATTCATCTGTACACCAGACCTAACTCCATTTTGAAGTTTCGTCGTTCTAGCTTTATTAGTTTAGGAAATATGGCAGCCAGAAGATTCCCCATATACATACACACACACTGATCAATTGTCAAAAACCACATTTTTGGACTCTGGAGACCTTAAAACATGTAAATCAGCTGAAAACTCGATATCGAATTTTTTGACCAAATACAATATTTCTGTGGTGCCTGCTTTTTCGCACCTGGTTCTTTTCTTTCGGTAAATTCATTTCGAGACACATCAAGACACTGATCACACTTGGTTTACTTTTAAACGTATATTTACTTACGGCACAAACATAAAATACATAAATTACACAGAAATTAACATCAAGTAAAGAATTTTCTAAAAAACATGTAGAATGGAACGTTAGTCCATCTTGATTCACATACGCACACACACTGTTGCCACATTTTCGTAACAAACTTTTTAGTTCTTGTTTTTTAATACTCTCGAAATCAGAGGTGCGGCGTTCACACCTTCCCTCCAGTTTCACTTGAGGGACAATGGCCTTCACAGTGAAACTACTAACAAAAATTTGTGGATAATTAATATAACTGTCCATGAAAGTCTAATTGTCCTTTTAAATTCTTAATTATTGTTTCATCTTTAAATAAATGTTCATGGAAGTTTAATTGTCCTTTTAAATTCTTAATTATTGTCTCATCTTTGACCTAATATCCGATGTTCCATCAAGAGCAATAACATTTATATTTCACTTAATATTTAAATATTTTCTATGGTATAAAATAAGTAACATTTAAACACATAATAGAAATAAAATATATATATAATATATATGAATAAACATTTATCCTGACATGGATTTTCTTATGCACTTTAAATAATCTTAATGAATTAATATACTTGAATATAAGAAACAAAATAAACACACACACATATATATATATATATGTAATAACAAATACAATATTAAACTAACTTATGACTTTATTCATGAATGCGTGATAAAGCATCTGCAATAGTATTACTGCTTCCTGGCTTATGAGCAATAGTCACTTGATAGCGAGATAGAGCCAATGCCCATCTTTGTAATCTGGCGTTCTTAGGAACTGTTTCTGTCAAATATTTTAAAGGGTTATGGTCCGTGTGTAAGATAATAGTGGTTCCATAAGTCCGCATTTCGAATTTACCTAATGCCCATATTACAGCATAAGCTTCCCATTCAATAGTGCTCCACTTTGATTGAGCAGGGGTCAGTTTTTGGCTTGCGAAAGTTATTGGTTTCAGTTTATTCTGCTCATCTCTCTGCATTAGACAGGCTCCAATTCCGGTCACTGAAGCATCAGTATCGATTTCAAAAGGTTTCGACATATCAGGTGTATACAGAGAGGTTATAGAGCACAAGCAATTCTTTAACGAATTAAATGCGCTTTCGGCTTCTTCTGACCATGGAAGGTCGTTTGGCACAGTTTTTCGAGTTAAGTCCGTTAAAGGTTTTGCTATATTAGCATACCGAGGCACATAGTCTCTGTAATAGTTAAATAATCCTAGGAGTGACTTCAATGTTTTCTTAGTTTTAGGGGCTTTCAAATCTTTAATAACTGATATCTTGTCCGGATCTGGGCCGTGCTCTCCTGAGCCTACAACATGTCCTAAATATTTTACTTTCGACATCGCAAAAGAGCATTCCTTTAAATTTGCCGAAAAATTCAATTTTTTCAGAGTTTCTAAAATGGATTTAATATGATTAAGATTATCTTCCCAGTTTGAAGAAAATATGATAATATCATCAAGAAAACTTTCGGCGTAGTCACTATGAGGTCGCAATACTTGATTCATTATTCTTTGGAATGTTGCTGGTGCTCCGGATAACCCAAATGGCATCACCTTCCACTGATACTGACCCTTTGGAGATACAAAACTGGTTAATTCTCGGCTTTGCTCTGCTAAGGGTATTTCCCAATATCCCTTAAGGATATCTAAAGTTGTCAAGTAACGAGCTCCACCAGCTTTAAATCTAAGATTTTCTGAATTCTGCATAGGAAAAGGTGGAATTTTACTAACTGAGTTCAGCTCTCTGTAGTCCACGCAAAGTCGGACAGTTCCATCTTTCTTGGCTACACATACCAATGGATATGCTATTTCTGCTGAAGAGGGTTCTATCAGGTCTTTTTCCAATAATTCTGCTATCTGTTTTTCTATATTAGATCTTAATGTTTCTGGAACTTTATAAAGATGAGGTTGTTTCCTCTCTACTCCAGACTTTAACTGGATAACATGTGGCGGAACTTTGGCTTTCCTTAATTCCCCATCAAATATTGTTAGATATTCTTTAATCAGATTCAACAGCTGTTTATATTGCTTTGCTGATATCGAATTTGATTTTATATCAGCTTTTAGTTCTTCATCTGTTACTTGCCGTGATTCTACGGGCGCATGTTGTATATCTCCAAACTCTTCATCTGTTTCGTAAATAATTCCTACAGCTCTGACAGGTTGAATATATTTACGCAATTTATTTTGATGAAGATGTCGAACACTTCCATCAGGTAGTTTGACATAAAAAGAATGTGGAGACTTCTTTTCTACTATTTCTCCTGGTCCTTTCCATTTTGAACAAAGACGATTTGTTGAATCAGGGATTAACACTACAACTTCATCCCCAACAGAAAATTCGGTATCTTTTGACCGTAAATTATGATAATGTACATATTTCTGCTGCTGTTCTTGAGCTATGCTATTCGCATACTGTGCCGCGTCTTCTAAACGTTTCCGGAGTTTCAACAGGTAGTCAGCTACAGATTCTCCAATCCCTTGAGGAAGTACGACTTCATCTTCCCAACTTGATTTGAGGATGGCTAGAGGTCCTACAGGTGGTCGCCCATGAACTAGTAGGAATGGGGCAACACCCGTTGTAGCGTTAGGCACTTCTCTGTATGCCCATAACAAGAATGGCAACTGTTTATCCCAGCCTCGACCTTGTGAATTAATTGCATGATGTAGCATGGATTTCATAGTTCCTATCCATCTTTCAACCAAACCATTCGATTGTGGATAACCTGGAGTGGAAAATTTAGGAACACATCCTAATCGTTTTAAAAATTCTTTTGTCAGCTGTGCGGCAAAATTTCTTCCGTTATCCATTGCAATTACTCGAGGAATTCCAGTTCGTACAAATATTTCTATAAATGCATCACAGGCTGCCTTTGCTGTTAAAGACTTCAGAGGTATTGCTTCCGGCCAACGACTATGCTGGTCCATAACGCACAGTACATACTGATGGCCACGTGATGACTTTGGCTCTATTGGTCCTAAAATATCGGCATTAACCACTTGAAATGGGAGTTCTGGTCTTCCAACAGCTTCGATAGATGTTCTATCGTTTACTTTTCCTTTCCTGCGCATTTGACAATCATGACACGAAGCACATAATTGTTTGACTTCTTTTGGCATTCCTTCCCACCAGAAAGACATTGCAATTCTGTCTCTGGTCTTCTTAGCTGCCATATGTCCACCAGTAGGAGTTTCATGAGCTAATTTCAAAATGTCCTTTCTTCTGCTTGCCGGTACGACCAATTGAATATATTTCTGTCCGCCTACTTTACCCATATGATATAATAAACCTCTTTCAATCCAGTAACCATTTTTATGTTGTCTAGCTTCTTCGAAGCACCTTTTCAATGTAGGACAGGCTAACTGCTCATCCCTAAACACTTGTGCTTGTGGAACAGGGATATTTTCATTTCTTTCATCCTTACTATCGGTTTCGGTCAATGTCTGTTTAACTACTGAGTTATTAAAGACTTTGGTTTCTGGATGATGCGACTCGCTGTTGTTCAGCTTTGCCTTTCGAATAGTCTCGTGACTTTCTCCCTCCATACAGAACATACACTTTTCATTATCTTCTGTGAGTGGGGTACTAATTGCCTCATCCCCAAGATAATTGTCGTTTGAATTATTCTCAGGTACACTGAACAAGGATTGTTCACCGACTTCATTTATTGTGATTACTTCAACCTCTTCTTCTGAAGAATAGTTTCCGGGAGACCTTCCCTCCACTTTGAACAAGGACGGTTCATTGTTTTCTTCCACTGGGGTGATATTAACCTCAACCCCTGAATTTCCAGGATTTCTTCCTTTCACATGGAACAAGGATTGTTCATCGACTTCTTTCTTCGGGATATTCACTTTATCCCCTAAAGAAATGTTTTCGGGAGACCTTCCCTCCACACTGAACAAGGATTGTTCATCGACTTCTTTCTTCGGGATATTCATTTTATCCCCTAAAGAAATGTTTTCGGGAGACCTTCCCTCCACACTGAACAAGGATTGTTCATTAGCTTCTTTTACTGAAGTAATTCCTGTATCATCTCCCAAATAAGAACGCTTTTGTTCCTTCAACCATTCATATACCCTGGGAGTGATTAAAGCTTCCTCATGCAGCCCTTCTACTACTGCAGCATGCACTTGAACATATGGAATGATTTCTTCATCTGTATGAAGACTTAGCGGAACTGACACAAGTTGTGCTTCCACTGGATTACCTATAGCAGGTCTCAAAAGAATTTTCCCACTTGACTGTAAGTGTTCCTCAGGTACAACTGATTTTCGTAGTACGGTGATTTCTGCACCACTGTCCACGATGCCTTGAAATTTTTGACCTCCGATTCCTAAATCCACTTTCAGAAGCTCGCCATCTTTCTCGTTGACTGGAAATTCCCACTCGAAACAAGCGCTATTTAGATTAACACTGACCTTATTAAGGCCCTTACTTTCTTGACTCTTTTTGTTTGTTTTCACGTAAGATGTACTTGCTGAATTCAATTTGGGGCAAGATTTTTTCATATGGCCTTCCTTTCCACACCAATAGCAGGAGAATTTCTGACGAATGTCTCTTTGTTCTTGCTGTGGCTTAGTAAAAACCCTTTTCTCATCTCTATTGTTATTTCCGAAATTCGCCCCTTTGGATGGAAGATTCCAATTTTCTTTATGAGAAATTTATCTCGGTTTTTTATTGAAAGTCATTTTGACATTTTCATAATCATCTAATTTACTGGAAATAATATCAGATGACTTAAACAATGACCATTCATCGATGAAATGTTCTTTAATTTCTGGAGGTACTTTCCTTTTAATTTGATCTGTAATAATCAAATCATATAATTCTTCAAATGTGTTAACTTCTAATCCCCGAATCCATTCAGTAAAATAGTTTTTCAACTCGTAAGCAAAATCTCTCCATGTGATATCAGCTTTTTTAGTATGCTTATTGAAAAGTTGTCGAAATCTTTCAGGAGTAAGTTTATATCTCTTTAACAATAACTCTTTTACTTTTCCGTAATCATTCGTGATTTCTTCGTCTTCCCGAGCTATAACTTCCGCGATTTCGTATGGCAGTAGCCCAATGAGATGAGAAACCCAATCATCTCTTTTAATTTCGGCACGTTTTGCCTGCCGCTCAAAAAGAACTAAATACAGGCTAATTTCGCATGTTTTAGGATCAAATTTTTGTAAGATGTTATGTAATTTTACGCGCGTTTTCTCAGAAGTTTCATTTGTAATTCCTTTCTTCTCAAGTCCTATTCTTGCATTTTCCAACCGCATTTTTTCCAATTCTATTTCTTCTCTTCTTATGCGTTCCTCCATCTCTTCTTTTCTCTTACGTTCCTCTATTTCTTCCCTTCTTATGCGTTCCTCCATCTCTTCTTTTCTCTTACGTTCCTCTATTTCTTCCCTTCTTATGCGTTCCTCCATCTCTTCTTTTCTCTTACGTTCCTCTATTTCTTCCCTTCTTATGCGTTCCTCCATCTCTTCTTTCCTCTTCCGTGCTTCAAGTACGTTCGCTAATGTTTCTTTAACAAATTCTTCATCGTAATTCTTTGAAGCCAAAATAGCATCTCTTAACTCATATAACTTTAAATGTTGAGTTCCTTCCACTCCAAGCTCCGTAGCAACTTCTTGCAAATCTTTTTTATTCCCTTTACCCAAAAATGCCATCTTCGGATGGATGGAATCAAATCAAGTTCAAATTTTCCGTGAATAAAATAAATTTTCTTATATTTATAATCACAAACCCCTTAAGAACGCCAGATTTGACATCTTATTTTTTATCTTAAACAACATTTTCTCCCAAATTAAATAAAATAATCATTAAGTCGGAATGCATACATAAAAGGAGAAAAAAAAATAATATGTATCGAAATAACAAATAAAAGAAAAATGTTTACACAATCAACTCTTTCATTAAATAAATCAGAATATACTTTATTACATAACCAGCTTTCAATAAATTAGAAATAATGTTGCCATAGCAACACAATCAACTCTTTCATTAAATAAATCAGAATATACTTTATTACATAACCAGCTTTCAATAAATTAGAAATAATGTTGCCATAGCAACCTTTAATCAAACTTACTTTTAAACAGAAAAAAAAAACAATTTCCGATTCATTCCTCAAAGTAAAAAAATAAACAAAACCGGACGTTCACAAGAATAATTCACTAGTTTTCTTTTTACTGAGATATTTCATTAATATTCCAATAATAATAAAGATAAATAAATATAAATAATTATCAAGGTCTAACAAATACACAATCATTCAATAAAACAGAACAAATAAATCAAAACAGAACTCTCTCTTTTTTTTTTCTTTTTTTTTTTTTTATCTGCTTTAATGAAATCTTATTTATTCTAAATCACGTGATGAATAAAAAGAACACACAGAATTTAATAACAATGACCTTGAATAGCATAAAAATATATTCTTTTCACCATTCTTTTTTACCATTTTCCGGCTTTTTAAATACAAATAAACAAATATATTTCTATTTTTCATTTTTCAAACACTAGAATTATTATTATTTCAACATTACGAAATATTTAATTTTCATTTACCTATTCTTTACCCTGTTGGAATACAAAATCGGAACAAAATATCTAAATGCTTAATCCTAATTATTTAATTTAAAACTTATACAAAATATGACTCTTGATGGAACATAAAAAAAAAAACATACCCCTTTTTTTTTTCTCATCACAATCATGACATAATCCATACGCTATTTCACATATGCTTGTCGACTTCGCCAATTGTGGTGCCTGCTTTTTCGCACCTGGTTCTTTTCTTTCGGTAAATTCATTTCGAGACACATCAAGACACTGATCACACTTGGTTTACTTTTAAACGTATATTTACTTACGGCACAAACATAAAATACATAAATTACACAGAAATTAACATCAAGTAAAGAATTTTCTAAAAAACATGTAGAATGGAACGTTAGTCCATCTTGATTCACATACGCACACACACTGTTGCCACATTTTCGTAACAAACTTTTTAGTTCTTGTTTTTTAATACTCTCGAAATCAGAGGTGCGGCGTTCACAATTTCCATTACTGTGGTAGTAGGTTAATGGAAGTAAAAAAATTATTATGCATAGGATTGATGCTTATGTACATATAGTTGTCAATCGCAGCTATTAACATTGATTTATTTGGTTTAGGAAAGCCGTAGATTCAAGTAAACCACATCCACCCTATTCTGAAATGAGGATCTTCGAAAATTCAAGAAACACTGAGGTAACTGTATAACTTTGCACGACGAATATGTCTTGTTGTTTTTACTGTTTTTAATGTCTAACCTAGTCTGACGGAATCAGACCAACAAACTGTTGACACTCAAGTCGATGACAAGAAGGAGAAATGAATAAATTTCCTCCCAATGAAGACACGCACAAACAGCCCAAGATGTGATCCACAGAAGACTGGTTTTGGTGGCATTTTGGGCAAAGTGAGTAGGTTTTCTTGCCCTTGTAAAAAGAAAGGCATTTCTGGTGGCCGGTGGCAAGGCACAACAGGCTGGTAGAGGATTTCTTGTCACTTTAAAGGGATAAATATAGACATCCTCCCTCCTCTACAAACGTCTTAGAAAAATAAATAAAAATTAAGTTTATATTACTATTTTGTTTTAATAATATTAAAATTGGTCGAAGGGATGTATTGGTTCACACTCAGTTGCTTCATACTTACTTTATGCAAGAAAATATGTACATATAACTTTTCGTCTTGTAATAATTTCCGTATTTATTACGAGCAGATTAGAATTAAACTCGGCACTCAAATAGATATTACCAACTTTTTTACACAGATCGTTAAAAATAAAAATAACTAAAATAGTCATATGATTGCACTATAATCCACTAGAGCATATTAAACCCTTTTTCCCTCAACCAGTTATAGTTGGCGTGTTTTCAACTGAACAATTCAGCTCTTAGTATGTAATGTATGCAAACCTTTATGTGGCTTGTTTTTTTCCCTTCCAATTATTATAATTTTTTTTCACTTGTTAATTTAAAATTTAAAATCTATTTGTTTTTCATGCAAGATTAGTCACCCCTGTAACGATATAGATTTAAGAGTTGCTATAATATGAAATCTTGCATTTTTATGCTCATCGACGAAATAGGCGTGACCTTTAAGATTAATTTCTTCAAGTTGAGCGTTTTTCTTTTTTTCCCCCTCCCTTAAACTGTTTAACTCTTCAATAAGTTTTTATTGTTTCCTATTAGTATAATTTACATGCGCACTCTTGAATATTCTATGTAATTTCTTTCTTTATTTCTTAATCAGAACGTTCTTGTTCAGTTGTTTTATTGATGGTTATCATTATTTCTATTATTTTTCATACGACTTTTTCATGGAATCATGTTTTAGTAAGTGAAATTGTTGCTCTCAACACTGTTACCAGTAACAGTAAAACTGTTACTGGTAAAGTTCCCACATCTTTTTTAAAGCTGTTACGAGCTATTCATTTTGGTTCTTGTGGATTTCAGTGGCATTTCTTTCATCATCTATTTTCTTACACTCTATTACTTTGTTACCACTTACACATATATTGCTTAAGTTATAGCACGTACGAGAGGCGGCTGAAAAGTTCCTGGCTTTGCATTTTTGAGTTGAAATAGAAAAATAAATTTGGTGGTAAATGAAAGCTAGATGTCTTGGTATGTAATTGTACAAATAACAAGTCATTCTGACTTTTACAAGTTTTTTATTTGTGCAGAAGTGTTTGAACAATGATCAGAAGAAGGAACGAGTTGAAACATCAAGAGCCATTTTGGCCCATTTTGAAGCTGCACAGGATTTTCTGCTTAGTTTAGGATAAGACTCCTATAATACGAGCTGACTCACAGCTGATCATTGTTGCCCAGCGGAAATATAGTTTGGCGACGTTTAGTTGCAGACGTATTACTCGGCGCATTTATCGCCTAAAATGGCGAGTTTGCCTGCACAGAAGAATGAATTATTGTTTGTACTTGATAAATTTGGCGGTAATATTTGGCGAAATTTTCTTATAAACCTTGTAAAAAGTAGCCATCACTGTTGCTGTTAAATTAGTTAATTTTAAATATAACATAAACACGTTGAAAAGTATTTAAATACGTTGAAAGGCATTTAAAGGTTTACACGTTGAAAGGCATTTAAATAAACACGTTGAAAAGTAATGTAGGTTGTAAAATACAACATTTAGATAATCAAACGGCAATAAAAACAAATAATTGATACAAAAAATGCAAGAAAAATACCATAATTACACTTCTTATTTGTGATTGAAAACTAAGCGTACAATTTTCTTTTGGACAATTAATAGCCTATTTCTTTCGCTTTTCTTCATCTGTTGGAAATCTAAACGTTCTAAAAGCAGTTCTGGCATGATTTGAGCAATTTTCGGCTGCAAAACCTCCATTTTATGTGATTTGATAACACTTGAAATTCGGACCGCGTGGGCAACAATCGCTGAGTGAGAAACAAAATGCCTGATGAGCCAGCCTGTATTGGAGGAGCTCTGGTTTAGGGCAGATGACGAAACGTGGCTTCACATTTATAATCTTGAAACTAAAGAACAATCAAAAGAATGATGCCACAGAAATTCCTGCGCCCGAAGAATTTTCGCACCCAGAAATCAGACAAAAAAAGGCATGTCGTCTGTTTTTAGGACAAAGATGGGATTCTGCTACATGGACTTCTTACTTCAGGGCTCCAGTATAACTGGAATGTATTATGCTAACCTTCTAGACCAACTAAAAGAAGCAATTAAGAAGAAATGCCGGGGGCAGTTGACCAAGGAAGGAATCCTGTTTTTGCCAGACAATGCAACTACATATATTTGTAGCTAAATTGAACACCCTGGGTTTTCAGTTGGTCCACCATCCTCTTTATTCGCTTGACCTAGCCCCTACTAATTATTTTCTGTTTTCTAATTTGGAAAAACACATGAAGGAGGAACGCTACGAGAACATGATGCTGCTGAAAGTTGGTTTTAGGAGCAACCAAATGCATTTCATTTTAATGGTCTACAAATGTTAGAACAACTCTATAAAAATTGTATCAGTCTCCATGGAGATAATGTTGAATAAATATATATTTTCATAACTGTGACTCTTTTCTTTTTGGGTAAAGCCAGGAATTTTCAGCCCCCTCCCCCTTCCCACCCGTATAAGAAGAAACAAATGTTGCATCTTTAAAAAACAATTTAAGATTAAGTTAAAGATAATGAATTTTAACCTTTTTCAATCTGCTCATTAATTTCATCTATCCCTATTCTTTTATATCTGTCCATATTTTCGAAATTTTCTATAAATTTTCATACATAATATGTATATATTGACACTACAACATAACATAATCAACTTATTAAAATATTCCACGAAAAATATTTACTTTTATGTAGTAAATTATTCTAATCATAACACATATTTTAAGTTAAATAGAACAAATTTAAAAATCATCAAAAATTACTCATTCTACCTTACAACGCAGAATATCATGGGATTTATTTTCCTTTTAAAAGATTTACGGGCAGTGGGAAAAAAAAAAAAAAAAATCCGTAATGTATAATCTCCAGAAATAACTTGGAAAAAAGAAAAAAAATCCCTAATGTATAATCTCAAAAAAAAAAAAAAATTAAACACAGACGTAAGCTTCTAGGAAATATAATAATACAAATAACTTTCATATCTGATTTTGAATTCGTAGAAAAAGAAGAACATAAAGGTTTTCAATAATCTCAAACGGTTATTATCATTTAAAATTTTTCTTGAAAAAAGGATTTCAGTTATACATATATATATATATATATATATATATATATATATATATATATATGCGTATGTGTTAATAAGTGAAAGAGGAGTCGTGTTATATACTACATTCAGAATATTTTGAATGCGGATATAAGTATCAAAGAAAAGAAAGTCTTATATTAAAATTAATAAAGTTGCTATGCGGAAAAAAGATTTTCTTTCATTAACGAATAATAAGACGACAAATAAAATAAAATAAAATAAAATAAAAATCATTAACATATTTTTCCTTCGATTACCCGACTATTGTAGGTAATGAAAGTATTGTATTCGGTCCAAAAATTTGATATCCAGTTTTCATCTGATTTACCTTTTTAAGGTCTCTTGAGTCCAAAAAATTAGTTTTTGGCAATTGGTAAGTGCGCGCGTGTTTTCATATGTGTGGAAAATCTCTTGACTATCATATCTCTGAAGACAGAACTACGTAATTTCAGAAGGGAGACAGGTCTAGTGTACAGATGAATTTTCCAATTTTTAGAGAAATTGGAAAATCGGAAGTGCGACATCGGAAATCGGAACTGGGATCATAAATCCGTATTTCAAGAACGGCTCTAACGATTTTCTTCAAAGTTGCTGTATAAACACTCTATTAGATGTCATTTCATCTAAATTAGTTGGTTAGTTCAGGAAAATTGACAAGTACCCTGTATAAATAGCTCAATTTCAGCTGTAGCAAATGCGTTCCTTTGAAAATGCCTGTACATATTTTTTTCCAACTCAACATATTAACCATCTTTTAAATATATTTTTTGTGGGTAATTGTTTTTTGTGGACAACAACTGAGTATGCCAAGTTTTAGTAAAATTCGGTATCTCAAAAACGGCTCTAAACATCTTTCTTAAAAATTGTTAAATAAACCTATTTTAGATATCCTTTCTCATTTATTACGTGGTCATTGCAGGAAAATTTACGTGTGAATGTTTCACACCAGATTTTTTTACATGTATGAAATAAACAAGGTTTTTATTATTATTATTATTACTATTTTATTATGAAATACATAAAAATGATAATATTCAGACCGTATTACGCAATCCCCGTTAATAAAATATTATTTGTCACAACATACAGTTTAAGGCATATTCACCATAATTCAGAAACAGTTAGCTATAAAGAGTTAAAATGAATTGTTTAGTAATTGCATGACGTCTAGTTGTTACCTTCTATATTTTTCGAAACTTTAAGATGACGCATGTTTTATAGTTTAAAATAAAAATTATTCATGCTTTAGTCAAAAAAAAAAAAAAAAAAAAAAAAAAAAAATGCGTAGAAATATGCGCATAAGGAGACTACATGTTGTTCGTATCATCATGTTTCTATTTCAAACATGGCAATACAGTAAATTTTCCAATATCAGCGGTTTTACTTGGTTATTTTCTTTATTTACCTATTTCTTTCTTTCTTTTCATTATTGTTATTATTATTACAGTGTACACCCCGCAACAAAAAGATAGGATTAAAGGGTTTTTTAGGTTGATTTCTTTAGAAATCGACCTATTGCAATCACTTCGTTTATCTATCTATCTATCTATCTATCTATCTATCTATAATGAAAATTTTGTCAACACGATAACTCCCGAAATAATACTCGAAATCGAACCAAATTTGGACAGTGAACTAATCTTATAAATATCTTGGATGAGTTCGTTAACCAAGTTGCTCCGACTTTTTGTTTTCAAGTGGCAGCCACTTGAAAATTTCAAACCGACATTGTAAAAAGCATATTTAAAGCAAGATTTGCTTGAATCTTGTTGTAAATACAGGTCACATGAGGGTCTCAATAATGTTTATTAATGAAGTTTATCCGCCATTTTCAATAAAGTGGCAGATATTTTAAGTTAAACGGGACCACTTGAAATCAGGCTACCACTTGAAAATTTAAAATCCCTATAACTTCCGAAATAATACTCCAAATCGAACCAAATTTGAACAGTGTCTTAACTTATCTTATAAATATCTTAGATGAGTTTGTTAACCAAGTTGCTCCGCCATTTTGTTTTCAAGTGGAGACCACTTGAAAATTTCAAATTCAAATTGTAAAAAGCTTATTCCGATTTTTTTTTTTTAATTTTGATGTATACATAGATTACACAAGTGTCTCAAATAACTTTATTAATGAACTTTACCCGCCATTTTTAATAAAGTGGTGGATATCTTAAGTTAAGCGGGACCGATTGAAATCAGGCCACCACTTGAAAATTTAAAACCATGATAACTTCCGAAATAATACTCCAAATGGAACCAAATTTGAACAGTCTTAACTTATCTTATAAATATCTTAGACTAGTATATAACCCCGTCAAAAATGACGGAATGTGAACGATAAATCTTGAAAACAATGTTTAGATCATGAAGATTAACACGTGATCATTTAAATGTATTTTCAGTTTTTGTTTATAAATCAAACGTGTTTCGATATTTTATAATTTTCGTTCTGAAATTAAAAAAATTCTACCCGATCAATAAATATGAATGACAATAAAAAAAACTGCAGGTTGACAAAAAATATAGGCCCGAAAACACAACAGCAACAACACATCACAGTGTTCCGTTAAGTGCTCTATTTAAAGTCCTTATAATAAGAATAATCTAGTGTGTCACTCACACGACTTTCTCTTACCCTGAAATTTAATGCTATAAGTACAGGTTGGAGATGAAGAGGTAAGATACAGAGTACTGTTATGTAAACCTATATTAAACAATTCAAATTAGGCTTCGGAAGAGTTTTATATGATAATTAGTTCTGGCCCCCCTCAACCCCCCGTTTCATTAATGCACCTACATTTATATAGAATTTAATACGGTTATTAAAAAATAATCCAGTTAAAAAAAAAAATTATTAAAATTATTATTTAAAAAAGTTATCGTATGATAATACAGACGATTTTCATATTAGAGAAATAGTATAACACTAAATATCCAAAAAAAAGTTGAATTTATTCTCAGTATTAAAGTAAAAAAAAAAAAAAAAAAAAAATGTTAAAAATGAAAGAAATCAATAACTTTATTTTAAATTATCGTAGATCGATGGTTCAACCATTCGTTTTAAAGGTATTGGCGAGCTCTGTTGAAAGATACCCATCATGAAAATTTACTCCACTCGAGGGAGGACATCTACCCCAGGGGGGAAGGCGAGGCTCCTACATACACAAAAAAAATTTTCCCAGTTGACTATCTCTATTACAAAAAATATGTATTCGTTTCATTTGGTTTAGTGCAGTCTATAGATGTTAAATTCTACTTACCTGCAATTTCCCCCATAGACGTAATGTATTTGAATACTTTTGAATGTCCCTGTACACGAACCATTTGCTTCATCTTAATGAAAAGCTTACTGTAGCATCCCTATACGATACACATTTAGAATACCGAGTTTGGAATTTCTGCTACTATTTGTTCTTGAGATATGCAGATAATAGACACACAGACAGACAGACAGACACAGAGACCATTCGCTAAAAACGTGATTTTCGTATTCAGGGGACCTCAGAACATGTAAGTATAACAAAAACTCACGTTCGAAAATTTGACCCTAAAACAATACTTTCTCAACCCTATGGGTAAGAGGAAGTAAATAACGATTCACTTCATTTTACCAAAATACTTTTTTTTAAGACTATCGAAGATCCTGTTTCCAAATACGTAATCGAAGTGTGACGTCACTGACCGTCCGTGGATGCAAGAAAAAGATTCCCTATGTTAATCGCCCATTGTATTTTTTGTAAAAAATTATTAAAAATCGAGGAAAATTATTTCCCGATTTTAATACCCGTATTTGGGTATAGATATGCTATCGTATCCATGTGTTAGATTGAGTTATTTTGCTGTCAAATTGAGAAAATTTTAAGTTTCAAAACTGTGTCATCTTTGGCGGTTTTTGTATTTGGCGATTAAAAAAATACTACGAAAATATACATGCCAGATGTTTATTTTCGTAATATGTATTGTACGAAATATTGTTTCATAGAATTCATCGCTCTCTTAATATAATTTGTTAAAATAACCATGATTTTTGAAAGGAATGAAATATGTTCGCCAAATAATTTGGCGATATATTTTTTCCGCCAAGGATGACAGATATATTAAATCTATTCCGCTGCAACATATGAGTATATCAGACACTTTATTTAGACATTTGAAAACAAATTTGACTTCAAATTATGATAGAATATTTATCATTTTCCTTTTAATTAGTATATTAGTTGGATATTTATTGTGTAAATATCATCCTTTGAAATGAAATGTTTATGTTTTCAATCGAATATGGAAGTTTTCTATTTTATTTTCCTAAAGTTTTGAAATTTAAAATTAAAAATTTTATCAATTTTACAGCAAAAACAACTTAATCTAACGCATGCACACGATAACGAATACATATCTATACCGAAATATGGGAATTAAAATCGGAAAATAATTTTCCTCAATTTTTAATAATTTTTTACAAAAAATCCAATGGGCGATTAACATAGGAAATCTTTTTCTTGCATCCACTGACGTCATCACTTTGCTTGCGTATTTTCTAACTATCGAATAATTACAGACACTCCATGCTAACCCAAATTCACCTCTACTCTATACTCCCAACCAGCTATATCCCCCACAACATCGCCAAAATATCCATGATCCAGCTATAGGGACTTTCTCATTCTCAACCGAACATTTTATCTTGACTCGACATTATCACCTTAGACTACCCTACTTTCAATACTCATTTCAACTGGTGACCTTTACTTGCCCAACCAAACATTCTATCCCAACTATAACTTTACACTAATTTCAAAACTAAAATCAACTGGCTACATTTACGTACTGAACTCGACGCCAATCATACCTTACAATGTAAACATATAATGAAGCTTGATAAAAATATTTAAAGACTTTAATATGTTTTTACAAATATTTTAAGATTTTTAAGGGGCTTTAATATGTTTTAGAAATATTTTAAGCGTTTTTTTTTTTTTTTTTTTTTAATGAAACAGTCAAAGAGTCGTTCATTCGCAATTAAAGAGTTGTCCATTTGGAATTTGCATTTTATGAATGGCAACAGTTTTGGTTTGTTTTTATTTGGCATTGCGTTGTTTATAATCATGAAGTTACATAATTCTATTTATAGGTTCATGTTTATAATAGCCAGTGATCCGTTATATATTTTTAAACATTTAAACATTACAATTGAATAGTTTTTCAAGGTTTTAGAGGGAATAAATAACAATATGTGCGATACAAAACATGTATGAAAATGATATGTATGTTTTCGTAAGTTGATGAATTGAACAAACGGGAAAGAAAAAAAAATGGCTGCCAAAAGTCTCTGTTTTGAAGCGGTGTAAACCGGAATCGTGAATGACAGATGAGGGTCATTATATATATTAACTAGTATATAACCCCGTCAAAAATGACGAAATGTGAGCGATAAATCTTGAAAACAATGTTTAGATCATGATGGGGAACAACTATAGTATTTCCCCACAGCTGAATTTGGCGATTTATTTTTGGCGATTATGGCTAAACCATAAATCTAAAAATTATAAATAATATAGCATAAATCATAAAATCATAAATCCAAAATAAATAGCATGCAGGCTGCCATATTATATCGCAAACAGTTCAGAACGACATCGTTATCTTTCAAATCGGCGCCAAAGAAAAATCGCCAAATTTTGCTGTGGGGAAATATTATAGTTGTACCAATTTTCGTTCTCAAATTAAAAAAAAAAAAAAAAAAAAAAAAATTGCACTCCGGGAGTGCAGACAGAAGTGAAAACGTGAACAATTACGTGTGTATTTCTTGAATCATCAGGAAATATTTTATTGTGCAGGAAATACTTTTAAGTGTAGAGTCGCACCAGATTGTAAAAACGCGAGAAAAATGGCAGCTTTGGGTTTTCTCACGGTTTTGTGAGGTCTAACTGTAATAGATACTGTGCCCGGAGATGAGAGAAGTCGTGTAGAGGACGCACCAGATTGTAAAAACGTGAGAAAAATGGCGGCTTTGGCCTTTCTCACTGTTTTGTGAGGTCTAACTGCAACGTTTCCGGCTGCAATCTTTAAAAGACAGTGTCCGGAGATGAGAGAAGTCGTATAGAGCCGCACCAGATTGTTAAAACGTGAGAAAAATGGCAGCTTTGGGCTTTCTCACGATTTTGGAAGGTCTAACTGTAATAGATACTGTGCCCGGAGATGAGAGAAGTCGTGTAGAGCCGCACCAGATTGTAAAAATGTGAGGGAAATGGCGGCTTTGGCCTTTCTCATTGT
The DNA here is from genome assembly GCA_963930645.1 of Salticus scenicus. NCBI lineage: Eukaryota > Metazoa > Arthropoda > Arachnida > Araneae > Salticidae > Salticus > Salticus scenicus. The sequence goes on along the minus strand of OZ005660.1, from coordinate 7,513,635 downwards.
TTTGTGAGGTCTAACTGCAACGTTTCCGGCTGCAATCTTTAAGAGACAGTGTCCGGAGATGAGAGAAGTCGTGTAGAGCCGCACCAGATTGTAAAAACTTGAGAAAAATGGCGGCTTTGGCCTTTCTCACGGTTTTGTGAGGTCTAACTGCAATAGAAACAGTGTCCGGAGATGAGAGAAGTCGTGTAGAGCCGCACCAGATTGTAAAAACTTGAGAAAATGGCGGCTTTGGCCTTTCTCACGGTTTTGTGAGGTCTAACTGCAATAGAAACAGTGTCCGGAGATGAGAGAAGTCGTGTAGAGCCGCACCAGATTGTAAAAACGTGAGAAAATTGGCAGCTTTGGGCTTTCTCACGGTTTTGTGAGGTCTAACTGCAATAGAGACAGTGTCCGGAGATGAGAGAACTCGTGTAGAGCCGCACCAGATTTTAAAACAATATACAGTATATAATTATTAACACGTCGCATTAGCAAGTTAATTGTATGATACATTATGTGTTTCATACAAGGATGGAAAGCATCAGGTGACGGTGACGTGAGTTCAATGATTTTTGTTTACCTAAAAGTTTTCACTTCAAATGGAAAGCGTCAGGTGACGATGACGGGAATTCAATGATTTTTGTTCACTCAAAAGTGCTCAACGCGAAGAAGTTTTCACTTCAAAAATTCTACCCGATCAATAAATATGAATGACAATAAAAAAACTGCTGGTTGACAAAAAATATAGGCCCCACAACACAACAGCAACAACACATCCCAGTGTTCTATTTAGTGCTCTAAACGCAAGCGAAGTGTGACGTCACTGACCATCCGTGGATGCAAGAAAATTATTTCCTATGTTAATCGCCCATTGGATTTTTTTTTTTTTTAATTATTAAAAATCGAGGATAATTATTTCCCGATTTTAATCCCCATATTTGGGTATATATATATGTATTAGTTATCATGTGCATGTGTTAGATTGAGTTATTTTGCTGTCAAATTGACAAAATTTTAATTTTAAATTTCAAAACTCTGTTGTCCTTGACGTTTTTGTATTTGGCGATCAAAAACGTACTACGAAAATATACATGCCAGATGTATATTTTCGTAATATGTATTGTACGAAATATTGTTTCATATTATTCATTACTCTCTTAATATAAGTTTTTAAAATAACTATGATTTTTGAAAGGAATTAAATTATATTCGCCAGATAATTTGGCGATATATATATATATATATTTTTTTTTTTTTTTTCTGCCAAGGATGACCGATATCAAATCTATTCCGCTGCAACATATTAGTATCTTATATGAGATACTTTATTTAGACATTTGAAAGGAAATTTCACTTCAAATTATGATAGAATATTTATCATTTTCCTTTTAATTAGTATATTAGTTGGATATTTATTGTGTAAATATCATCCTTTGAAATGAAATGTTTATGTTTTCAATGGAATATGGAAGTTTTTTTTTTTTTTTTTTTAATCTAGAGTTTTGAAATTTAAAATTCAAATTTTATCAATTTTAGAACAAAAACAACTTAATCTAACGCATGCACATGATAACTAATACATATCTAAACCTAAATATGGGGATTAAAATCGGGAAATAATTTCCCTCGATTTTTAATAATTTTTTACGAAAAATCCATTGGGCGTTTAACATAGGAAATATTTTTCTTGCATCCACGAACGGCAAGTGACGTCATCACTTCGCTTGCGTATTTAAAGTCCTCATAATAAGAAAAAACGATTCACTTCATTTTACCAAAATACTCTTTTTTAAGACTATCGTAGATCCTGTTTTCAAATTTTCTAACTAACTATCCAATAACTACAGACACTCCATGCTAACCCAAATTCACCTCTACTGGATACCTCCAACCAGCTATCTCACCCTCAACATCGCCAAGATATCCAGGATCCAGCTAGGGACTTTCTCATTCTCAACCGAACATTTTACCTTGACTCGACATTATCACATTAGACTACTCTAATTTCAATACTCATTTCAACTGGTGACTTTTACTTGCCCAACCAAACATTCTATCCCAACTATCATTTTACACTAATTTCAAAACTAAAATCAACTGGCGGCATTTACTTACTAAACTCGGCGCCAATCATACCTTACAATGTAAACAAACAATGAAATTTGATAAAAATATTTAAAGGCTTTAATGCGTTTTTACAAATATTTTAAGATTTTTAAGGCTTTAATATGTTTTAGAAATATTTTAAGCATTTTTTTAATGAAACAGTCAAAGAGTCGTTCATTCGGAATTAAAAAGTTGTCCATTTGGAATTTGTATTTTCTGAATGGCAACAGTTTTGGTTTGTTTTTATTTGGTCTTGCTTTGTTTATAATCATGAAGTTACATAATTCTATTTATAGGTTCATGTTTATAATAGCCAGTGATCCGTTATACTTAATTTAGACATTTAAACATTACAATTGAATAGTTTTTCAAGGTTTTATAGGAAATAATAATATGTGCGACACAAAACATGTATGAAAATGATATGTATGTTTCCTAAGTTGAATTAAACAAACGGAAAAGAAATGGCTGCCAAAAGTTTCTGTTTTGGAGCGGTACTAACCGGATTCGTTCATGACAGATGAGTTTGTTAACCAAGTTGCTCCGCCATTTTGTTTTCAAGTGGAGACAACTTGAAAATTTCAAATTTAAATTGTAAAAAGCGTATTCCGAAATTGTTTGAATTGTGATGTAAATACAGACCACATAAGGATCTCAATGAAGTTTATTAATAAACTATATCCGCCACTTTTAATAAAGTGGCAGATATCTTAAGTTAAGCGCGGTCACTTGAAATCAGGCTCATACTTGAAAATTTAAAATCACGATAACTTTTGAAATAATACTTCAAATCGAACCAAATTTTGACAGTGATATTATCATATAATTATCTTGAATGTTTTCACTAGGCAACTTGTCCCGACATCTTGTGTCTAAGTTCCAGCCACTTGAAATCACACTGCCACTTGAAAATATGCCATCACGATAACTTTTAAAATACTAAACAGATTCAAATAAAAGCTGGTTAGTGAACTTTTGGTTCAAATATCTAGGATCTCTTGATGACTTGATCCGCAATTTTATTTTCAAGTGGCGGCCACTTGAAAATTTGTCATTATGGTAACTTTAGTAAGACAGAATCAATTCGCTTCAAGTTTGGGTAGTGGATTTATCATTCAAATATCTCAGATAAGTTCGCTAGGCATCCATAGAATAATAATACAGAAGAAGGAGCATGCTAATACTTTAATGCTTACAAACTCCTTCTAGTGAGATGCCAGCGAAAGCACCTTTTGCACCTCTCAATATTGAAGTTTGTCAATAAAGGCTTGTTAATAATCGCTGTTTTTTGTGGCAACACAACAGCTTATGTAGAAACCTTATGCTCCTTCTTCCTTTATTATTATTCTATGTAGGCATCCACGGAGTAAAAAGACAGGAGAAGAAGGTAACGCTGAAATTTTGTGATGTTGTTTTCTAATGTTTACAGATGGCGCCAGCGTGCAATCCTTCCTTCTCTCCAGCTTCCGCAATGTTATTCAATGGGGAAATGTCTCGTTTTAATTATTTTTTTAAAAATAATATCAAGCTGAAAAAATTTCGATTGAAAGCAAATTTCATTAAATAGAGTATTCTAACCAACATGTTTTTTTTAAGAGCCATTTTATACTAATTTTACTTTGAAAGAAAGCTTTTAAAAAATGACGATTCTTATGAACCGAAGCTAGCTAAAACAGACAATTGGGAGGAAGGAGAATGGATGAAATTTTGTAAATTAAAAAAATAAACTTACTTTAGGTGCAGAAAACACGAACTCGGACTTTATTTTTCTCCTAGGGCTTTTTTTTGTTTTTCTTATCACTATCATAGCCTGTTTTACAACTAGGAACGAAGCATTTATTTCAAACATCTGAATTATGCAGTTTTATGAACTTACAAACAAATTAAATTGCTTAAAATAAAAAATTTTAAATATACTTCAGCAAAATTCTATTGAAAACAACAGTATATCCGCGCCGAAGTAGGGAGGAATGACAAGTGGCGCCCTCAATATTTACCAAAAATTTAGATCACAGTTTCGTAGCTTTCTCCCATTGGACCTTCAACTCCTATTAATATTACTCCGTGTAGGCATCTCACTCCACTTTTTTTTACAAGTGGTGCCACCTGAAAATTTCTTATGATTATAATTTTTGAAATTCTGATTTAATTTAAACTAGAACTGGACAATGAACTTATCGTACAAATGTACTGGATGATTTCGATGGGCAAGTTGTTTTGCTATTTTGTTTTACAAGTCGCAGCCACTTAGACTGCCACTTGAAAATTTGCCATAATAATAACTTTTGAAACACGGCACTGATTTAAACCACAGTTGGACAGTAACCTATGCTTCAAATATCTTCGATGTGTTTGCTGGAACTTTAGAAATACTTAATCAATTCAAATCAAAGTTGAAAAATGGATTTATCATTCAAACAACAAAAATTTAGAAAATTCACGTAACTCATGAACCAATCACGTTATTGCGTCCATCTTTGGTATATCGATAATAAGTATTTTCTCGCCAAAAGTCGCCAAAAAAGTCGCCATAGGGGAAAAGTCGCCAAATTTGGCGCCAAATCCATTACATGCGTTACTGGATATTTTTAATCCGTTTTTAAGGTAAAATTAGACTATTTTAATGCTAAAACAAACTAGAAATGCAGGAAACTAACATTTTATCAACTTACTAGGCCTCTTTGAAAGAATTTCTACAAAAAAAAAAAAAATATTTTCAAATTTGCAACGATATCTTAGATGAGCAACTTTCTCTGCAATTTTTATCGAAGTGGCAGCCACTTAATTTTTCAACACAATGACTTTTGAGATTTTGAATTAATTCGAACTATGTGTGTACAGTAGACTTATCTCACAAACGCATTTCATATATTTGTCAACTTAACCAACCATTTATTTTCCTAGCGCCGGCCACTTGAAAATTTTAAATTCACATAAAAGTGTATTTATGAACCGATTTGCTTAAAACTCCATATGTGCATAGCCTACATCAATATTTCTACCAAGTGCATTAATAATTTCTAGCCGCCATTTTGAAACAAAATGACGGCTACTTTATAAGGAAAAAGAAATCAACCTACCCTTCCGAAAAAGCCGGAAGGTCTTGTTTCTTTGATTTTTCATAAAATAACGTTATCTAAATTGTGCTTATCATTTATTATTATTATAAAATAACACTATTCCCGGACTCATTTTTGCTTTAAGACTAATTTAGAAAAATTTTAAGACTAAAATGTTTCTAATTTAAGACTACACAGCGCGACCAAAAGATGGAACAAAGGGTTTCTTTTTTAATTTTTGAATATGATTATTTTGAATATGAATATTTTGAATATGATTCAAATATTTAATATGTGTTTGATATGATAATATTTTGTTATGATAATAAGTGATCAGCACAATTTAGATAATGTTATTTTATGAAAAATTAAAAAAAAAAAAACCTTTGTTCCTATCTTTTTGTCGCGGAGTGTAGTCTTAAATTAGAAAAATTTTAGTCTTAAAATTTTTCTAAATTAGTCTTAAAACAAAAATTAGTTCGGGAATAGTGTTATTTTATAATAATAATGAATGATAAGCACAATTTGGATAACGTTATTTTACGAAAAATCAAAGGAAAAACCCTTTGTTCCTATCTTTTTGTCGCGGGGTGTATATTTATATATTTAAAAAATTTAAATGATAGTTAAATTGCTAGTCTGAAATGATCTTGTCATGAATTGGTTAATTTAGCGAAATCTGTTACTGCAGGATATAATGTCTGTCGATGTCAATTTCAAATATCGTTGAGTGGATAAAACGATCCAGAATTAAACTTACTGCTGAACAGATCCGAAGAGCAGCATTAGACGGTTTATATGTAGTATGTCAAATATTAATATTTATCTAAATCATATATAAATATTAATACTTATATAAATCATATTAATATTTTTCTGTTTATTCTCTTGTGAAAAATTCATCATGTTTTAGGACTTAATCGGCTTTCTTATTATTTTATTCCAATTTTAATCTGATTCAATGTTTTTTCTTTCCTTATACAATTGTTTCGTTCCATTTCACCCCTTCTTCCAACGTTCATTAAAAATTTTATATTTTATCACGACTTTTATTAAGATTTTTATGAATTTTGTGTGTTTTCACGTAAGGTGCCTTGCATTTTGATCATCATGATGTAAAAAATATCATTATATATATTCAGTTTGGGCTTCCGCTTGCGTCACTCGAAAAACTGCCGTTTTTCATGATATGAAAAGATAAATACAACTAAGATTTTAAATTAGTATTATTCCATTGTATTAAACGAATAATTGATGATAGTTTAAAGAAAATCCTGTTTAAAATAGAAACTTTAAAATAATTCAGAAATTTCCCCTGTAAAATTTATTTCACATTAACAGACTTGATAACGCGAGAGTCGATAAAATGGAAAAATTTTAAAATAATAAATGATGACTATAGCGCCAACTCCCTCTCTCTCTCTCTCGCTTTTTTTTTTTTTTTTTTTTTTTTTTCGGTTGAAGTTATGCAAATTAATTAATCCTGAATATCTGGAACTCAGTTAAGCTGTCAATCATAAGATTAATAAAGTGTGGGAAGAGTTCAACCTCCTGGTAATTAGTGTCGAAATTAGGTCTTTAAAAAGCAAGAGCACCGAAAAAATAGTTTTTTTTTTTTTTTTTTCTGTTTCTTTGCGAACAATTCTAGTCGCTCAAAATTACGTCAAAGTATTCGCTGGTCTCCGATCTCCGGTCATAAGACCTAATAATTCAGCCATCGTAACTTTCCACGTGCTAAACGGATCTATGGCCACTTTGCATAATATAGATTTTATAAGCACTTAATAAAATACTTTGTACTACAGTTGGACTATATTGCGTCAGAAAATGTAGGATACACACTAGAGGTCTGCACGGGCCCGGGCCGAGCTCGGACTTAAACTGTTTTGCAGCCTCGGGTTGGGCCGGACTCCATCTCAATTGTTTTTGTATACTCGGGTTGGGCCGGGATTGGGTTAAAATTTTTCCGAGCCGCGTCGGCCTGTTTTTTTTTTTTTTTTTTTTTTTTTTTTTTTCCTACTTTCCTCGTTAATTAACGAAGAAGGTGAATGATAAAATGCTTCTTCAGTCATTTATTTTATATAATTTTATAGGCTAGTATGTCTCATAAAATTTTGTTTTTTAAAATAGTTTTTTTTTTTTTTTTTTTACTTCAACTTAATTGCCTGTCAATCTGTCTGTTCGCGCTCCGATTTTCCGCAAATATTTTTAGCATGTCTCGAAATTGATATATTTTATTTAAAGTAACAATAGCAGGTTTCCTAATTAAAATAGTGTGCATGTCACTAGTTTGCGCACATGTACAAACAAAAGAAATTAGATACGTTACAGTCTATGAGGCTTTATTTCCTGTGGTCTGTAACGTATCTAATTTCTTTATGAAGGATATAAAAATCATTCTGCGCTAACTTTATCTACTTTCCAAGGCCCTGGATGTAATGATATTAGTATCATTTTTAAGATGCGCAAAAGCAAGTTTTCTAATGGTTAGATTAACATTAAAATTTTGTTTACAGACTTACATAAAAGGATTCCGATGCATTATGGTATATAAGCGAAATGGAATGAAAGTGCATTTTTAAGACAGGGTTCGTACGGGCCTTATTTTTTCCCTGAGTCTTATACCAGTAATTTTTTAGAACGATTTTCGTAATAAAATAAGTCTTTTTGATTAAGAGGAATTTTATTGTTTCAGAATACTGGTATGAGACTCAGGGAAAAAATAAGGCCCGTACGAACCCTGTAAGAGTATTAATCATTTTTAATACTTTCCTATATTACTTGATGAATACTAATATTTTCGATTTGACTTTCTGTCTACGTGCCTTCACCTCACCCGAGATAATGAATTTTTGCTTACATGTAATTGTCCTGTAAAAGATAAGTAGTTTTGTTACAGGAAATTCTGGCTATATAAAATCTCTGTAAAACAGATGCTAAAAAACTTTTTCATGGAAAAATACGCAATTTTGTTGTTATTATTTCTCTTTCTTTTTTTCTTTCTTTCTTCTTCTTCTTCTTTTTTTTTTTTTTTTTTTTTTTTTCCCGAGCCGGGCCATACACTGGTAAAAACAGTAAACAGGCCAGGTCGGGTAAGCAAAGCTGTCGTAAGGGCGCCCGAGTCTCAAAATTTTGTCCTGTGTGGACCTTTAATGTATACTATCCTTACATATGTATAATACTAAAAACCAAGAAGCAAAACAATTATTGTACATTATTGAAAATTATAAATAACAATTTAATTGTAAATTTAAATTAATACAAACAGTTATTAACATAATTGAAAAATATTCACAAAAGAATTACCCAGAAAGTAACTCAGAACTATCATATAGTAATTATATAACTAAAGGAATATTTCCGGGTAGCATAAAGAAAATTTTATTTGGAAGTGCAATACTTTTTAGAAATAATTTGTAAGAATTACAGTAGTAATAATAAAAAGAATTAAATGTATACAATCAAAGTTTATAAAATATATATAACAAGAAAATGAAAATAACGGTTACATCTAATTCTTATTTCATAGAGAAGCAATAATAAAAGAAATTTTCACTAATCTCGAACGATTTTTATTATTTAAAACGTATCTTAAAGAAAGAATTTCAATCTCATGAAAGAATGTGGTGATCAAAGAAAAAAGAAATGTGTTATATTAAATTCTAAGAAATTGCAATGCGGAAGTAAAATTTTCCGTTCACTGACAGATAATATAATATACAAAAATCATAACTTTTTTCTTTTTTCTTTGTTTTGCAATTCTTTTAATAGATAATATTCAGATATTAAGCCATTCGAAGAATTATAATTCAGATTTCAGTTCCTAATAAGAATGAAAGAAAACTTTGTAATTTCTAAAAGCGGATATTGTATCTCGCATTTCTCAAAAACTATTAGTCGTAAAACGTTGAAATTTTGTATTTTGTATTGTTACATCACTTATGTTCTCATCTGTTTAGTTGATATGTAAGTGTACTGTGGAATTTTGATTATTACTGAGAAATAACCGAGGTAATAACAGGAGACTTGGCGTTGGAATATTAAAACCCGAATAAACTACTACGTCAGAAACGCCAAAGAAAAATATTGGAAATGCATACAGCTGTTTCGGTAGCCTAAAGCGTACCGTCTTCAGTGCAAAAAGGATTCTGAATCAGGAGAAGTGCTCGTATATATAGGAGAGGGGCCGGATTTAGTTCAACCAATAGGATTACGGGAAAGGTGGGGAGAGTGGCCAATAGGAATTTAGGAAAGTTAGCTGTGTAAACAGCAGAAAAATTAAGAAAAAGTACTTTTCTTAATTTTTTTACTGTTTACACAGCTAACTAAGGGAAAATTTTCACGAATCCAATACTTTCTCCATATATACACATAGAAGAAAGTAAAAATAACCAATATATCTGGATAATATTTATTCTGCATATTAATTTTCTCTTATGTATGTAATGCTGTAAATAACATCTATTAATGTTAATTTGTTTAGCTTCAGAAAACCACAAATTGAAACAACACGCATAATCTTATTAACTCTTTTATAAGTGGGAGCGTCGTTAAGTTTTTATTATTACTACTAAGAAATTACCACGATATCTGAATAAAAGATAATTTTGCATTTTAATGTATTCTTATGCACACAATGTAATAAATTACAACTATTATGGTTGATTTGCTTGTTTTCAAGAGAAGTTGCAGATTGAAATAACCCGCAAAACCTTTTTAACCTGCATGAGAGGGTATATTTAAGTATTACTTAAAATAATCAAGATATATGGATAAAACATTATTCTGCATATTATATAATGAATCCTTGTAATATAATCTTATAAATTATAGTTATTAATGTTGATTCGTTTGGTTTCAGGAAGCCGTAGATTGAAATAAAAACTTTTCTTTCGTTCTTGTTTAGAAATATTTTAAACTTAATAGCGTAGCGTACATGAATTCCCGCTTTACAAAATCTATTTTTTGTGACATATATGCAATGACTGTAACTCTTACGAAAAACGCCAACATTAAATAACACATCATCTGTCAATAATCACCAAATAAAAAATGTTCATAATATGTTGACTTACCACAGCGTTGTAAAGGATAAAAAGTCAAAAGTTCACTTACCTAAATAAAAGAAAAAGACAATATTATAATACAAAAAATTTAGCAAAACAATAAGGTGCTAGGTGCATACATATTTAATAAAAAAGCACCACAAAACTGGCGTTGTAAAAAATATTACTTACAAACTTTGAATAAACACCATAAAATGCAACAAACGCGCAACAATTGTTTCGGGTCGAAAAAACACACGACCCTTCATCAGGCGAATAAAGTAAGCACGAGTGCTGTAGTCAAAGCTTTTTGGGCGTTGCCGCTTTGACTGCAGCACTCGTGCTTACTTTATTCGCCTGGAAGGGTCGTGTGTTTTTTCGACCCGAAACAATTGTTGCAAGTTTATTGCATTTTATGGTGTTTATACAAAGTTTGCAAGCATACATATTGTTTTGTATTTATACGCAAAATAAGGTATACAGATTTCAAAATCATTTAGTTTCAGATAATGAACATGAAAATGATATGCTTCTTAAAATTCCTAGTTTATTTTATTATTATTATTATTATTATTATTATTTTATTTTATGTTTTTCATAAACAAAATAAAGATTTTCAGTCATTAATCTATACATTATAAAATCATTTACAATTTTTCTTGAAAACATTTTTCTCAAATTTATTATTTGATCAGATTAAAGTCTTTATATTAAAGAAATACGTATGTAATAATGCATTTAAATATATTTTTATTGTTCTTATGTTACTAAAATGTTTCCATTCAAATTTAAAATTTTCACTTTTAAATTTCCACTCCGTCTCTAAACGTATTTCATACAATTTCCCATTTAGTGATTTTTTTTTTTTTTTTTTTTAAGATAGACTAATAAAAATTTATACTTTGAACGACTTTTTGCATGAGAAATCGAATAAAATTCAAGTGATTTGTATTCGCAAAATAGAAATTAAAACAAATTAAAACCAAAATATTAAATAAATGGATAATTAGTAAGGCAAACGAATGGCTATCAGAAATATCGGAGTGTATTTAATAACAATTAATTAACCAGTAACATGTTAGACAAATTAGAAATTTGACAAACACTATAATGGAAAAAGAAACATGCAAGACTACTTTTGATATTTTTTCTGGAAGTTTTGAAATTCAAATATGCCCTAATATATACATATATATAATTTAATTCCCCATCATACTATAGGCATGGGGAACTTAGGTAACCCTAAAAATTTTCGACCTCGGTTTTTTGACTTTTTTACACGTTTTCAGGTGTGAGGAATCCGAAAATGACAAAATTTCTATGGTGTCTGTTAGTGTGTCAGTGTGTGAGTCCGTTAGTGTGTCAGTGTGTTAGTCCGTTAGTTTGTTAGTCTGTTAACACGATATCTCACGAACAAATGATCGCAGAGAGGTCAGATCAGTTTTAAAATATTACTTTCGACACTGGCAAGAACCCTATTCTTTTGCAACATTCGAATTAAAAAACTTCGTAAGTTATGAGAAATTTACGATTTTCTTAACATGGGAGAATAGGACAAAAATTCACTTAAACGTGCATTAAATGGAAACTTTTTACTGTAAAAATGTCAGACCAGTTTTAAAATATCAGGTTTGATGCCGGAATGAACATCAGTAACTATAAATATGCTACTTTGAAAATATCGCAAGTTAATAGAAATTTACGAATTTCTTAACATGGCAGTATAGGGCAAAATTTCACATAAACGTCAATTTTGAGAGATATTTTCATCGTAAAGATGTCAGACTACTTTTGAAATATTATTTAGAACACTGGCATGAATATTAAGGACTATGAATTTTCCAATACAAAAATTTCGTAAGTTATTGGAAATTTACGAATTTCTTAACATGGTAGACTAGAGCAAAATTTCACATAAACGTCAAGTTTCGTAAGTTATTTGGAATTTACGATTTACTTAGCAAGTCAGAATAAGGCAAAATTGAGCATAAACTTCCATTTTGAGGATCCTAAATACATTAGACAACTTCAAAATTACGTTTATGATATTTGTTTGAACATGATTGAATACAAATATTCTGATAGGAAAATTTCGTAAATCATTCGTAATTTACGATTTTATCAACATAGCGAAATTGTAAATTTTTCATATAAATATGAATTTTGAGGATTATTGCATTTTAAATAGTAGCATGAAAACTAAACAACAGAACTGACCCTGATAAAATAAATTAATAAATTAGAATAAGATAATTATATCCAAGTGAACGGTGGATAGCCTAATTAGGCGGGGATTTCATTCTGTCACTGTATCAAGCTTTGGTCAAATTCATTTCTTTTAACATGATTATAATATGTCTCGAACTAGAAATTTCTGAGAACATAAATATGATGGGGAACTGAGCAGAGTCCATCTATGCCGACTAGTTTTTTTTTTTTTTTTTTTTTTTACCCCAAACATTCTTTTACATAGACATTTTGGATATATGGAGGTTCTATCGTATAATAATTTTTAAATGGGCGAATACTTAAAAAAAAAAAAAAAAAAAAAAAAATTAAACATTGTTTTCCCCTGCTTTCAAATTAAAATATCACATTGATTCTAAAAGTCTGTAACATTTTATCACATGTATTGTACTTAGTCCATAATTTTTTATACAAGATCATGCGCTGCTATTTAAGTTCGAACATGCTTTAACCACTGCACGGTACTTCATAAAATATTTCCGCAATTAATTTCACAGTCTTGCTTTAAATTGCAAAAGCATCTCAACTATAAATTCCGAGAGGCATGCATTTATTGCGTTTTATGTGAGTATCGTGCCTCCTTCCCGCAACTCATTTTTCAAAAGCTCAACGAGCCGAATAATTGATTCCCATGTGGGAATGTGTTATAAATAGGAATTTTAGTAGAGAAATTTTGCATATGAATTCGTTCCTCGGTTGTACCGTTAACATATGACTTTTTTCGCCCTTTCATAACATTACTTGCTTTAATATTATTATAGACGTCGTATATATCTGTACTGATAAGTATAAAGGATTTAAGTGCATATTCTTGATTTTTCAGGAGGCGAAAAATAAAGTTAAACTAACTAAAAACTAATCAGAAGAATCGATTAGGAAAAAGGGATTATGTTGGTTTATACGGTTTATACCATTAAGTGATTGTCAGTCTTCATTTAATAAAGGGAAAAAATTGAATTAAATATTTTATACCAAAGATTAATGCTAAATTTCTGACTTGAATCTTTTTTTACCAATGGATGTTCTCAAAGACTAAATGACATGGATTTAAATCCATTATACCAATCGATAGAGAATATTTTTCTGAGTCTGACTATGTACTTAACTCAAAATCGACATTTTTGTACTTAAATCTTTTATACTTATCAGTACAGATATATTCGAGTTCACGACTTTTTATATAAATAAAATTTTTTTACAAATGATAACTTTTTTTTTTCCCCTCATTCTCTGAAACAGACATATACACAATGTAGACAATTTTTAACGAATCATATTTGAAAAATTATGTATTTCTTGTTTGCAGAAGAAATAAAACATTTAAGGAATGACTTTATTAGTAAAGTTTTTCATTCAAATAAAATTCACATTAAAAACACACATATACAAGAGAATCAATTACTCGGCTCTCTGAACTGTAGAAAAAATGAATTATTTAAATGAGACAAGCAAAACATAATAAATGCAATCCCTCTCGGATTTCTAATTCAGGCGCTTTTGCAATTTTAAGCAAGGCAGTAAATCTAACTACGGAAATATCTTAATATAACAAAATTTATGTACGCTGTGACCAGTGGTAGGCATAATTGATTAAAAAGTAATTGAATTACAATTGAAATAAAATAAAATTACAATTATAATTATTTTACTGTCAATCAATTAACAAGTAATTGATTACAAATAAATTGGATTACTTATTCAATTTATTTGTAATAATTCAATTTATTTGTAATCAATTACTTGTTAATTGATTGACAGTAAAATAATTATAACTGTAATTTAATTTTATTTCAATTACTTTTTAATCAATTATGCCCAACACTGGCTGTGACGTTGTACGTGGGATTTCTTGAAGTACATTTTTAGTCGAGTCATGCGTTTTTAAACTCTTATTTATAGAATTAATATATATACATATATATACTTAATTTGACTTCGATTCGTTTATCTTTCTGTTTGCCCGTTTGTCAGTCTATCAGTATTTTACAATATATGCAAACCAATCATTTTTCTTTCCAGCTCTTATATATATATACACCCCGCGACAAAAAAATACGTACAAAGGGTTTTTTCTTTGATTTTTCATAAAATAACATTATCTAAATTGTGCATATCATTTATTATTATCATAAAATAACACTATTTCCGGATTTTTTGTTTTAAGACTAATTTAGAAAAATTTTAAGACTAAACTTTTTCCAAGTTTAGACTACACACCGAGACAAAAAGATAGTAACAAAGGTTTTTTTTTTGTTTTTTTTTTTTAAATATGATTATTTTGAATATGAACATTTTGAATATGATTATTTTGAATATGAATATTTTGAATATGATTCAAACATTTAATATGTTTTTGATAGGATAATATTTTGTTATGATAATAAATGATCAGCACAATTTAGATAATGTTATTTTATGGGAAAAAAAAAAAAAAAAACCTTTGTTCCTATCTTTTTGTCGCGGAGTGTAGTCTTAAATTAGAAAAATTTTAGACTTAAAACTTTTCTAAATTAGTCTTAAAACAAAAATGAGTCAGGGAATAGTGTTATTTTATGATAATAATAAATGATAAGCACAATTTAGATAATGTTATTTTATGAAAAATCAAAGAAAAAACCCTTTGTACCTATCTATTTGTCGCGGGGTGTATATATAGTTCTTTTTTTTTTTTTTTTTTTTTTGATATTTCATATTCTTAAGAAATAAGTGCACTTCTTTTTGACAATCTCTTGTACATTTACTCCTATAATTAAAAAATCCAAAAAATGTAAATGATTATAATACAGGGATGAGATTGACCAAAAGGTTAAAAATCTGAAACTTTACCTGAAAGACAGGTATTTTAACAAATACCAGAATTTAGATGCAAAAAGCATTATGTTACAGAAATAAATAATTTAATTATTATATCTTTAACCTATTAAAACAATCTGGTGTGAAACAACCACACGACTTCCATTACTCACTATTACACGTATTAGGATGCATTTTTTTGGAGATATTATATGCCTTTTTAGGAATTTTACAGAAAAAGAAACTTCATACACTTGTCAAGATATATAAAACAGAGTTTACACAGCGAGTTAAAAAATAAGAAGAAAAAAATTAGATAGAGTTCTTTTTTAAACACCAATTTCCGAGATCTAAAACTGAACAATCTAATCAAAATGACCGTTAATTTTTCTGTAATAACCACATAATACATGAAAAAGGATATCTAAAATGGATTTACGTAACAATTTTCAAGAAAATCGTAAGAGCCATTTTTGAGATATCGACTTTAACCAAAACTTGGCATAGTTAATTATTGACCGGAAAACAATGATCACATACAAAAGAATATTTAAATGGGAGTTAATACGGCGAGTTTGAAAAAAATCCGTACAGCCGTTTTAAAAGGAATGCACTTGCGAGACCTGAAATTGAGCTATTTATACAGGAAGCCTATCAATTTTCCTGAACTAACCAACTATATTATTCGAAAGAACATCTAATAGAGTGTTTATATAGCAACTTTGAAGAAAATCGTTAGCGCCGTTTTCGAGATAAGGACTTACGGTCCCACTTCCAGCTTCCGATGAGCCACTGCCGGTTTTCAAATTTTCAATAAAATTTGGAAAAGTCATCTGTACACCAGACCTGTATCAATTCTGAAGTTTCGTAGTTCTGTCTTTATCAGTTTCGGAGATATGATAACCAGAAGATTCCACACATACATACACACACACACATGCATGCATTCATACATACATACTGACCAAATGCCAAAAAACTACTTTTTTGGACTCAGGAGGCCTTAAAACATGTAAATCAGATGAAAATTCGATATCGAATTTTTGGACCGAATACAATACTTCCATTACCTATGGTAGTAGGGTAATGGAAGTAAAAAATCATGATAGATGATGAAATATAAATGTGTTATCAAAAAATACCAATTTTAATTCACAAAACACAATTTTGTTAACTCTCTCTATATATATACATATATATTAGATAAAACCGGAAAAATCTCCACCCTGATAATGAAAAATTGATACATTTTTGAGTTGAAGTATTCACAAATTTTATAGAAAATGTAACTTTAGCATTATTTCCTTCATTCTCAAATAAAATAGTACATTAACGCTACAAATCTTTAAAATTTTATCAAATTTGTTCGACTTAGTTCATAATTTCTGATAGAAGAACATGCACTTCTATCTAAGGTCGAACATAAAGTAACAACTGCACGATACTTCATAAAATATTTCCGCAATTAATTTCAAAATCTTGCTTTAAATTGCAAAAGCGTCTCCTATAAATTCCGAAAGGCAAGCATTTATTACGTTTTATGTGAATATTGCGCTTCAATCCCGAAATTCATTTTTTTTTTTTTTAACTCAACGACCCGAATAATTGATTCCTTTGTGGGAATATGCTCTAAGTATGAATTTTAGCAGATACATTTAATATATGAATTCTTTTCTCATTGGTACAGTTTATACATAAAGAGTTATTTTTCCCCCGTTGTCGTATATATTTTGGAGAGTATGATTTTCCCTAGAAACAGAATTTTTTTTTCCAAATGATACGCTATGTTTCTTTTATATATATATATATATATATATATATTGAAACGATAAAAAATAGTTTAATTTAATTAAAGAAAAACCCATTTTAAAAGTGTGTAGATTGCTATTAATTCGTAACTGCCCCCTTTAAGCTTTGTTTCACAGCATTACGCAAAAATTTGAAAATGACAAAATTAAAACTCCATTTTTGCAATCTAAGCGCGATCTCCTACTATGTGCAGTAAGGTCTTGAAGTAAAATGTAACCTGGACATTACTTTAAGAGCTCGGAAAAGTTCTAAACCAATCAGGAGCCGCGATCCTGAGAACAAAAAGCGAAAACATAAACATCCAGGAAACTTTTGCCACCGTAGACCTATACTATAACCATATATTTATGTATTTCAAGTCTACGTTTGCCACAGATTTCAATAGCTAAAAACATCTCTGCGAAGCCCTTCATTCCGAAATTACGCATGAGTGAGATCGTAGAAATTTACTCCGCAGAGGTCTACGGTGAGAGCCAACTTTCGTCGCTGAAGATCCCTCCATTGCCTTCCGCCAGTCCCTAACAGGACTTAAGAGGTGTTATTGTGTGTCCATGATTGCCATTTATCCAGACACCACATATATTTCTTTTTTCTTTCACTAACATATATATACGCAATAATTACAAAACTTTGAATAAACATCATAAAACACCCTAAATGTATATTCAAAGTTTTGTAATTATTACCAGTTCTGTAGTGCTTTCTTAGTTTAAAAGTTTTTTCAATAAATCAACTTCGAAAAATTAATATTTTTTGTTTGTCGAAGAAATCAAACATTTAAAGAAAGAATCTAGATGTAAAGCTTTGGTGCTAAAATTCATATTTGAAACAAACTTCCTACAAGATAATAATTATTAAGCTCGTTGATCTGTTGAAAAATTAATTTCTGCACAATGATACACGATTTCCTTAAACAGCAATAAATACAATCTTCACGGAAGTTAAAATTGAGATATTTTTTTCTAATTTTAAGCAAGGTATAGAAACTAACTGCGAAAACATTCAAAATCCCAATATAAAAAAATCTGATACATTATGTGGTTTAAGAGGAATTTCTCGAAGTACATTTTCAGTTGAGTTATGGGTTTTTAACCCTTTCCTACAGAATTTTAAAAAATGTTAAATTATTTTTTTTTTAATATTAAAATTATTTTATATGTCATCGATTAGTTTATCTTTCTCTCTGTATATTTGCAGTCTAACAGTGTTTTACATTCTAGACGGGCCTCATCACTTTTCTTTCCTTTTTTTTTTTTTTTTTTTGTTCCCCATGGTATTTTCAAGAAATAAGTGAATTTTTTCCTCACAACTTCTAGTAACTTTATCCCCTACATTTAAAAATGTTAAAAATATAAAATACTAAAATAAAAATGTATACACGGGGTGAGCCAAAAGTCCCGGACACGTTTTAAACTTTAATACAATATTAAATGACAGGCGTATAAAAGTGCGGTTTACACTACGTTGCTTTTCTTATGATAAAACGTTTTGCCTAAAACAGAAAAAAAAAAAATCTTCAAAATTAAAAAAAAATTGATAATATTTAACATTTTTATTTACATTGCTCTGCAAAAATCAATTTTTTTTTTTCGAGATCTGATACCATTCTTGCTGATTCTTATGTAAAATGACCTCCTGAATTCAAATATGACTCCCATTTTGCCCAGTCACCCACCGTTTTCTGGATAAACCACCCCTCCCACAATTTCTTTCCCTGTTCGATAATTTTAAGACCATGATTTTGATTTGAAGAATGAAAAAGAATTAATTTAACACCTAAAAACAAAAAAATATAAAGTTTAAAAAATAACATTAACAACAGATAAAAAAAATATAAGATATGTAATGCATAATTTCAGTGGCAAATTCCTCCCAAACTTTTTCCCTTGTCCATGTTTGTCCACCTTTTGTCCATGTTTGTCCACCTTTTGTCCATGTTTCAGAATTTTCCAACTCTGTAGCCCCTCAGAAGATATTTAGCGGTTAAAATAACCCTCCCCCCCCCACCTAAAAATCAAATTTATAGCCATGAAATCACCGGTAAATGATAAAAAAGGGGGCCATTCCTAAAAAAGGGTGGAGGATACGGCAAAATGGGCGTCATATTCGGATTCAGGAAGTCATTTTCCATAAGAATATGCTGAAATGTTGTCAGAGGCAATTTTCATGCCGAGCAGTGTTATTACTAGCCAGGTCTTCTTTAGATAGCGAGGCGGCTAAATTGAAATAATAATAATGAAGAAAAAAAATGCAATAATTGCAATAAATTAGTGAAACAAGATAGATTATAGAAAATTAAAATCCATACCGGTACTTTTTTTCTTCAGACGATTAACGTTCTATTTAACATAAATGTCGACTCATGCATTCTTCGCTTATTTTAACTTTTGTTCTGTTTGTAATTCAGAAATAAATAAGGTATTTGTAAATTATTTCAGCTTTAATTTAAGTTTCTTTTCCGATAGACGACAGCATCCCCCTTTTATATATAAGGTGGGGGGTAGAAATTAGGAAAATAAAGTTACTGGTCCGCAGGACCCGTAATTTTCAGATTTCGCTGGTCCGTACACACTTTGAATGGTCCGTTCTTCCATTCTATTATATTTTTAAAAAAATTTTAACTTTTTATTTTACTAACACTTACTTTGTTTACAAAATTACAAGTCAAATATAATAATTTTATGTAAATTAATTAAAATGAAGTATTTTATAAAT
This sequence comes from Salticus scenicus, assembly GCA_963930645.1. Classification (NCBI taxonomy): domain Eukaryota; kingdom Metazoa; phylum Arthropoda; class Arachnida; order Araneae; family Salticidae; genus Salticus; species Salticus scenicus. The sequence continues at coordinate 7,493,882 of OZ005660.1, read as the reverse complement.
CAAAATTTTATATAAATAAACGGGCTTAATGTCACGTATTCACTATTAAAAAGTAAAAGTAATCTGGTGTGTTACTCACACGACTTTCTCTTACCCTGAAATTTAATACTATAAATACAGGTTGGAGATTAAGAGGTAACATAACGAGTACTGTTATGTAAACATATGTTAAAACGATTCAAATTAGGCTTCAGAAGAGATGTATATAATAATTAGTTCTGTGTGAGGGGGGCTACCGCCCTTCTCAACCCCCCGTTTCATTACTGCACCTATATTTATATAGAATTTAAACCTGTAATTAAAATTAAAAGTTCACTTAAAATTATTCAGACAACTTTCACACGCAAAATTCCTTGAAACTTATCAGTCTTGATCAAACTTTTGCAGCAACAAACTTATAATTAATTTGAAAATACAACTTTTGGATCGTCTGAAATTATTCTTTTTTAAGTTACTCTAAGAGACACAGACAAAGACCATACTTTAAAAAACTTAATTTTGGTAATCAGGAAGCCTCAAAACGTGTAAATACACAAAAAACAAGCGATGAATATTTAGCTTAAAAACATACATTATTTTTTATATGCCTATGAGGAATTCATTTCCATTCCCGAACAACCATCCTGGACATGGTAAAATATTATAGTAAAGCACTTCCACTAACAATAAAAAAGAATGTTATCGCTTAAATATTTTCAGGCCTGTATATCTTTTGATGATTGTGTACAAACCACATAGTGCACCTGAATATAATCCCATAGTAATAATATACGGCACAACCTGAACCACACGTCCATCAATTTTCAGCTATTGTCGCACTATAATGCAGTTCTTTTGTGTAGCCCTGTAAATAAACAATGAATGATTTCCCTTCCATATTCTACATGAGGCATGTTTTTACGCATATAAAAAATATATATTCATTTAATTTGGTTTAGTGCAGTCTATAGATGTTAAACTCCACTTACCTGTAATTTCCCCCATAGACGTAATGTATTTGAATCATCTTGAGTGTCCCTGTACACGAACCATTTGCTTCATCTCAACAAAAAGCTTAGTGTAGCATCCCTATGTGATACACATTTAGAATACCAAGTTTGGACTTTCTGCGCTATTTGTCTTTGAGATAGGCTCATAACAGACACACACACACACACACAGAGAGAGAGAGAGAGAGAGAGAGAGACAGACAGACCAACCGCTAAAAACATTATTTTCGGATTCAAGGCACCTCAAAACGTGTAAACGTAACAAAAACTCGCTTTCGAAAATTTGACCCGAAAACAATACTATCTCTACCTTATGGGTAGAAAGTAAAAAAAAAAAAAGGTATGAAAGTGAAATTAAATGAAAAACTACAGAGAATAGATGCTGTTGACAATTTTCAAAAAGTACGCTAACGTGTATTTTGCTGGACCGTTGAATATTTTTGTGGTACCGGACCAACAGTCCACTTTTAATTTCAAGCCCTATGATAAATATATAAATATACATGTATATGTCCTCCAGGATAAACTGCAAAATTATATTCAAATCATTCAGCCAAATTATAGGCAATCCTGATCAAATAATTACAATGAATATAATTAATTTAAATAAAAAATAACTTTATAATATTAATAATATAAACAGTAATGAATTCATAACAAATCGGGAAAAAAACCTTAAATTCAAAATTTGAAATAATTCTCAATGAGGTGTACTTTCCTCCATAGTCCAAACTACTCGATGCTCAATTTTGCAGCTTTGCAGTACGCAGCTTGAGCTCCAGGGAACGCATAGACACATAGACTCACTTACACATCTCTTTATTTATATAGACAAACTTAACTAATGAAAACAATTTACTCTAAAAGACATATTTTCAAAAAGTATAATTGTACACGGTTACAACAATTGTGTGTTTTAAAGAATATTAGATTTTTAATATTTTATTTTCAATTATAAAATAAGACTAATCCAAAGTTCTACGCATTACAAATTTAAAAAGCATTAGTATTCTTTCTAAATTATTTATAGAGATTATTTAAAATTTATTTTTTTATTAATTTTCTTTGACACATAAAATATATTTTCAAGATATTTTTTAATTTAAAATAACGATATCAAAAAACAACAATAAATAACGACCCCCCCCCCCTCCCAAATAAAAAAAAAACTAATCCTAAGGGGGAAATGCCGACACAGTATTTTTTAAGCTTTTTTTTATTTTTTGAAGGTCCAGAATTAATGGAACTTAAATCCTTCGTAATTACAAAACATTAGTTAAGCTTTTAAGGGCTTCTGTTCTTTTTCTTTTTCCTTTTTTTTTTTATTCATTTTTACATCTTGTCATTATTTTAATGAGAATTATCAATTAATTAGGAATTAAGTGCTACATTTTAACAACATATACGTTTTTTTTTTCTTTAAAAATAACCAAAATGCTTTTTCCTTAAAAAAAAAAAACATAATGCATTTTAGTGCAAAGAAAAATTCAGTTACATGTTACTCTGCTAATCAAGCTAAATGATAAAGAAAGCAAAAGTAAATATAAATAAATAAAAAAACAATATAATAATAATACAAAGATTCCGTTTCAAATGTATTAAAATAATTAATTACTTTAAGTAATTCAAAATCTCACAACGAATATTTAAATTATCGGCAAATACTGATACCATATTGAATACATACATGAATTTGAATAAAATTGAATAAGAAAATTATATAAAAATTAAATTAAAAAAAAAAAAAAAAAAAAAAGAAGATGAAGAAGAAAGAAAGAAAAAAAGAAATAATTAGAAAAAAAAATATGTCACGATTGTATTAAATATAATTATTTTCACTTACACACATAATTTTATTTAAATTTTTACAAATATTTTAATTCCAATTTAAATTTTTACAAAATTTACACGTTTTAAGGTCTCCTGAATCCAAAAACCAGATTTTTAGAAATTGATCTCTGTTAGAGATGAGACGGGCTCACCTCGAGCCCGAGCCCGATCGGGCTCAAATCTTACACAAGTCTTCGGGCTCCGGGCGGGCTCGGATTCAAGCTAAAAGTTCCGTTTATTTTATTCTTCACTAACTGGAAAATGTTAAAAAAAAAAAAAAGAAGAAGAAACAAATTATCCCTTTTGAGAGCACTTTTAATAATGTCATAATAATCATGATAGATTATAAATCACAAAATAATCTTGCAAACCTTAGTAGCTTTGACTTTCCTTTTTCTAAATAGAACTTTTTTTTCAACGGGATGCATATTATGTCATAGTGTTATACAGTAATCCTTCCTCCTTCGTTATATTCGGCCTCATTAGATCACTCATTTGGATAAATTTTTTGTCCCCCGATAGGCGTGTTATAAACAATGGGCTGCACTATAAATATATATTATATAAATATATACATGTGTACAGAGACACAGACATTATAAATTGTTATAACAACATTTACAGTTATTTAAATTGAGGATTGATAATAAGAAAATTAATTTGAAAATGAAAACGGTACTTAATTTTACTATTGTGTATGCGTTGCATAGCGTACCACTTTCAATATCGGGGTCGGGCTCTGATCACACAAAATTTTTCGTGCTCGGGCGAACTCAGTTCAAAAATGTTTCGGGCCCAGGCAGGCTGGGATTGCCAAAATAGAGCCCGAACTCACCTCTAGTCTCTGTGTATGGTCTGCGTGTGTATGCATTTGTCTATGCTTTTATTATTATTATTGAAATCGGACAAATGGTTCGAATACCGGGACATCACATATAAAAGTATTAAAATACACGACGTCTGTAGTCGAAATTAAACATTTTAATATTTTTAGACCTGTGTCAAAGGGTTACGTGGGTTTCGAAAACTAAAATAGAACTTTATATATATATATATATATATATATATATATATATATATATATATAAATTTTTATTGAAAATTTTAAGCATATATAAGAGCAACATTTAAACAATATTTTATAATTTTTTTTTTTTTTTAATTAAGTCGGTGGAACCTGGTTTCTGGAGACCTTTAAGGAAAGCGGTGGAAACCACCCGGAAACGAGGACCCACCGGCTGCATTTTCCCAATTTTTTCAATGAAATTTTCATGAAATCTTGTTTAAATGTTTCTCTTGTATGTGGTAAAAATTTGAATAGAAAATCTCATTCACTATATTATAAAAATAGACCTTTAAAAAAAATAATAATAATAAGCTCTTGAAATTTCTTAAACTCCTTAAACAAAATATAATCAAACGTATATGCACAAAAGCATATTTCATATAAAATGCGTATAAAAATCATTCATTCCTCCCCCCCCCCCTTTCAAAAAAAAAAAAAAAAAAAAAAAAAAAGATTTTTAGCACTATGGTTGAAAATATCTCGCAATACTTTCAAGTTGTGTAACTAATTTCTTTTGCTACACGATTTGTTGCACATATAATTTATAAACAATTTACATTGCTACTCAAAATTAGCCGAATGAGTTTCAAAGTATGGTGTGGATAGTAATTTTCTGAATTATTAAGATAAATTCGGTCTTGAGATCGAAGTTTTAATGTTTGGATCAATTTTTGTGAAATTTCGCTAAAAAAAACTGTCATGTAAAACTTATAAAAAGGCACCACAGAACTGACGTTTAAAATTAATAAGTACAAAACTTTGAACAAATATCATAAAATGCTAGAACTCGCCACAATTGTTTTGTGTCGAAAAAATACACGACCCTTCGTCAGGCGAATAAAGAAATCACGAGTGCTGCAATGAAAGCAGCAACGGATGCTTTGCATATACAGTGAACTCTCGTTAAGACGGCAACGAAAAACACAATCTCCTATAGGAATTGCATGTAATAAACATCGTTTTATACGTACAATTTATTCGTTAAGACGGACATTTTTTCCCTAAAAGCTTACTTTCTTCAAAAAACAGTCAGTTCCCAAAACCTTTTCAAAGTTTTTTTTTTTTAATATGAAAAGTTGCAATAATAAAAGGGTTAATCTCTTTCACTCTGCGCTATTACACCATAAGAGATAAACAGTATTACATAGCGAAGAATTTCGTTATCGGAAATGTACCAGAAGAAAACATAAAAGAGTGGAAAGAGAATTTGTCATGCCTTATCAAAGACTACGAACTATCAAACTTAAAAACATATTTAACATCGATGAAACAGGACTTTATTTTATAAAGCTCAGCCTTTTCAAACTTTACACTTTAGAGGAGAAAAGTGCACAAGCAACAAACATTCAAAATTACGTGTTACTGTACTTGTAGGGGCTAACATGGAACTTCAGTTTATGAACTCCTGTTATAATGGACTCTCGTTAATATGGATAAAAGTTGTCGGCCCTTCACAGTCCGTTTTAACGAGAGTTCACTGTATATATATATATATGTTTATTCAAAGTTTTGTACTTATTATCATGTAAAACCTTCAATTTCAGCAGTCACTTCATTTTATGCTTAATATCAAAATATGTATAGGGGGAGCAAAGCAAAGTTATTAGGTCTTTATCTCTGCAACCATTAATCGCAAACATATACTTCCAGTTACAAAAACGTTTAATATATATATATTCCCAATTATCATCTCTCTTAAAAGTTACCCAAGAATATCTTCAATATTATCCAAGATAAATTTCGATGTCAGTATTTTAGTTGAAAAGGGAAGAACTTTCCGGTAGACCTAATATAAGCAAATTAAAGGGTCCATTTATGAAGCCCAGAAAAGGCGAAAAAAATCTAAACTTTGTAGCTAAATATCTCGGCCAATTTCTGTTGTACGAAAGTTACATTTTTTATGTTATGAGCATCAAAAATTAATAAATAAAGAGTAGGTACTCCAGTGATTGGCATGATCCAGTAATTGATATCTATCCTGAAATAATTAATAAATAAGAAAAATCATAAAATCATATATTTTACATTTTAGAATTTTAACATTTTATGTCAAACACTGGAGCATAGGGTGCTAATAACTGGTCAAATGAATAACTAGCAGTGTCAAACACTGGAACATAGGATGCCAATTACTGATAAAATGAAACACTGGCAGTGTCAATTATTGGAACATTGAGTGGGTGTCAAATAAAAATTCATAAAGAAAATAATTGTTATCAAATGTATATATTTTAGCATATATGTGGTTCTGAATGTCTTTCATACCATATGTACTAACTTAAGATTTCTAAAAATATTTTTTGATGACTAAAACATTAAAAACATCAGAGATTGCTCTAAAAGTATCAATCACTGGTGCACTTACCTGTGTAGAAACTGAGGGACTGTATAAGAAGTTAGTTTTTGTAATTTTCACAAAACTATTTAATTTCAAAATAGTATAAAATAAATGCTTACCTTTGTTTTGTAATTGGAAGCATATTTTTGCAATCAACGTTTGCAAAGGTTAAAGCCTCTTAAAGATTTTATTTTGTATCCTGTATAACAGAAAGATTATAGCGTTTTTGTGATCCACGTATATAAAGTCACTTGATATGTTACTGAAAACGGGGTTTTATGTGGAAAATTTTTATAAAAGGATTATTTTTATAAAATTATATTTTCAAGAATCTAAATTTTATGAAAAGATATTCTTTTTATTTCAATTTTAAGAAAGGGCAGATTTTATAAATTTTAATTTTGTACAGGGACTGGTTCTATATGAATCTAATTGGGATCGATCTGGATCAACAAGGACACCACAAAGGGATCCGGACATAATATCGCGGGACAAAATATAGTCGGACAAAATATCGCGTCAAAAAAATAATATGATCTATTTGAAAATGTGTATTTCTGTCACGTGTGATCTCTGGTGAAGGCTGCAGAGCCTTATAAATTAAAATTAATTAATTAAAATAAATAAATAAATACATACATTATAGAATGGAATTTTATTGTTTTATCTATATTTAATTTTAAGTTATTTTATCATTTGTTTTTCACCGTTCAAAATACATTTTAAAAATATTGTACATCACTGCTGACATCAAAGCTGATCACTGTTCACAAACCTTAATTAAAAATTTTAAAATAGACAAGCACGATTGAATTCTTTATGACTCATCTTTAAAAAAAAGTTAATAAATATAGTCTTTAAACTCTTTTAAGCAAAATTTATAAAAAAAATTGTGGTGAGTTTGTATGTATACCAGCTCTCTGACTAAGGCATGTGTTGTCATGAAATTTTATACAACATTATTAATAATTACCCACTCCTTTTTGCTTTCCATTCATTTATGTAGGCGATATTTTGTCCACGAGAGATTTTGCCCCGCGAGATTTTTTCCCCAACCCCATACAAATGTTTCCTTGTATTCTTATTGTCAAAAAAAAAAAAAAAAAAAACTGATGAAAGATATTATTTTTCAGTTGTTATTATATCGTTACTATAGAAATAAGTATTATTATTATTATAGAAAAATACCATATGATGATAGATATCGTATTAAAATTTTGCTTCTTAAAGAGAAATATGTACGGCAGTAATAAAACACAATATCAAAAGATTAAAACATCTTTAAAATCACATTTAAAAATGAATACAAAACAGAGAATGTTGCTTTTTAATGTTTCAGTCCACGTGACTAAGCATTAAACGAAATACAACAACGGAAGGGTGTTTAATTTTTATGGCTTCTTCACAGCTTAGGTTTCTTGTGTCACATTGTATCCGTAGATCATTATTGAGAGTAAATAACATCTATATAGAATTGGTTAAATTAATAAGCTAGATTTAAGGAAAATGGTTATTTGCGTAATAACACTATGCGCTAAATATATTACACAATATACTGTGAGTGAAAAATAAGGTACAATAAATAATTTATGAAATTGTGTAATTTTTTAAACTGAGGCAAGATGAACATTTGCTTACTAGTAAAAAAATGAGATATTTATAAGAAACAATATTACTTATATTCTGTGTTATAATGTGTATATTAAAATGTTTTTCTGTCGATTTAGACTATTGATAATTGTTATTTTTTCATATATCGCCAACTGAACTCATTTCAACCGAAAATTAATTAAGCTAAATGATTATACGTAATTTTACAATTTTAGATTAGAAAATTAAATATATTGTATGTATAAATAAATTAAATAATAATAATATAAATTAAATATGTATATAATTAAATATATATATATATATATATATATATATATACATTATGTTCTCAAATAAGTTTACATTGATTATATATATATAAGTGTAACAAAAACCTTTACAGCATAAAACTTTTTCAGACATTTCACAGGGAAAAAAAAAAAAAAAAAAAAAAAAAGAAATTAAATTAAAAAATGAAAGATTTAAGTGCAACAAAATCCAAGAATGAAAGCATATGTTAAAACAGATTTAAATTGTAAAGAAAATAAATTAATCTAATACATGGATGCATGTGCATCTTCACCCATCTATGTAATGCACCCTTATGACCATTTTTCATTAAGTTTTCTTTTCTAAAATTGTTGAAATTTTTCATTTTTTCCAAAGCTTATTTTTGAGACAAAATGAACATTTATTAGCTTAAAAATTATTACTTACGTTAAAGTTGTATAAAATTCTGTTAATGATATGATAACGAAAATGCCATCCAAATTTTATGTTCATATGTTTATTTGTTTAAAAATTATGTACAAAAGAAGAAAACGAGAAAACAGGTTGTTGCTTAAATTTTAAAAACCAGTGTACTATATATATGTAAAAAATCTGATGTGGGCACCACATGACTTCCTTATACACTTTTAGAAATATACATAATGTTAAAAAACATTGACATTGGACCCGAAACAGTTGGCTAAAAATATTTAAAAAAAAAAATGAATTATCACCGTGTTCTGAGCTTTTCTGAAAGTTAGCTAAAAACCGATTGCAAGATTTGTACTGGTAACGCTGACGAAGGCCGCAGGGACCCGAAAAAATTGTCTAAAAGTATTAAAAAAAAGGAATTTCACCATGTTCTGAACTATTCTGAAAGTTTCAAATGTCTACCTAGTCGGGAAGTTAGTTAAATAAATTTTTTGTTGGACCATATAAACGCTCAGCAGGGACCTGAAACAGTTGGCTAAAAGTATTAAAAAGATGCATATTCACCGTGTTCTGAACTATTCTGAATGTTTCAAATGTCTAGCTAGTCGGGAAGTTAGTTAAACAAATTTTCTGTTGAACCATGTAAACGCTGCCGAAGACAGCAGTGACCCGAAACAATTGGCCAAAAATATTTAAAAAATGCATTGTCACCGTATTTTGAGCTTTTCCGGAAGTTTTAAATGTCTAGCTAGTCGGGAAGTTAGTTACAAATCGATTCCAAGATTTGAACTGGTAACGCTGCCGAAGGCAGCAGAGACCCTATACAGTTGGCTAAAAGTATTTAAAAAATGCATTTTCACCGTGTTCTGTTCTAATCTGAAAGTTTCAAATGTCTAGCTAGTCGGGAAGTTAGTTAAATAAATTTTCTGTTGAATCGCATAAACGCTGCTGAAGGCAGCAGGTATCGAAAACAGTTGGCTAAAAATATTTAAAAAATGCATTGTCAACGTGTTCTGAGCTTTTCTGAAAGTTTCAAATGTCTAGCTAATCGGAAAGTCAGTTAAATTGCAAGATTTGTCTAAACCGTTTTTGAGTTATTACCGTTTTTTGATACAATATGGCCAAAACCTATGTATTTTTGTCATTATGAACCTAATTTTCCTAAATATCTCCAAAACGGAAAACCATAGAAAGTCCAAAAAGGGAGGTGCACAACTAGATGTTATAACAAACCTATGTACCAATTCGCAACTTTCTACGTCCAACCGTTTTTGAGTTATGCGACATACACACACAGACACACACACAGACACACATACAGACGTCACGAAAAATCGTGTAAAATCCCTTATATCTCTAAAACGAGAGCTCGTGTTAAGATGACACTTGCAGGTGTGCAACTAGACATCATGAAAGTGACACGCATAAATTAGCAACATTCAGCGATTATTCGTTTTCGAGCAATGTGAAATACAAAATCCATTTCGCAAATCGGGATTACTATACTTCCTTATACTTTGTATAAGGAAGTAAAAAGTCACGTGGCAGTGACACAAAGCACTACAGTGACTACAGTACGTCAAACTGGTCAATACTGAAATGTTCTCGTCAAGCTCTAAACTCTGCGTTCTCTTACGCAGACTACGAGGGGTGGCTATTAAATAATGAGACTATTGCTGCTACAGATGAACTACATATACGCCAAATCCGAACGACCGACAGCTGTGCAGCGTAAAGCCTTCTCTTTCCCGCCTCCCGTGTTTGTAGAGAAATCAGTCTGGCCGTAACCTTCATTTATGTAAGAGGTGTTTGTTTCGTTTTGCCGAAAACGTGATAAGTGTAAAAGTAGAACAACGAATTGTCGTGAAATTTCACGTGAAACTTGGTAAACCGCTAGTGAAACTTATCTTTTATTAAAACAAGTTTATGGCGATGAATGTTTATCACGTGTGCGAGTTTATGAGTGGTTCAACCGTTTCCAAGATGGCTGAGAAGACTTTGGAGATGATGACCGGAATTCAAAGCGACGATGATCCTTTTTTTCGACATTCATGGTATTGTGTACCTTCACTGGGTTCCTGAATGTCAAACTATTAATCAACATTATCAACCTATTAATCAACCTTATTCGCCTGACCTGGCTCCATGTGACTTTTATCCGTTCCCCAAAGTTAAATCTGCATTAAAAGGAACAAGATTTGAGTCAGTTAAAACCGTGAAAGAAAAAGCGGCATGCATCATGCAGGAGCTCACAGGACAAGACTTCCTGCACTGTTTCGAACAATGGAAAATTCGCATGGCGCGTTGTAGAGATAGAGGAGAGGTGTATATTGAAGGTGATAACAACTAAATATGCATAAATTTAAAATAAAATGTTTTACAGCAATAGTCTCGTTATTTAATAGCCACACCTCGTATATCTTATTTTTTGAAAGCTCTTTTTCTAATTTATATTTCCCTTTAAAAGTTAGACTGTTTTGTATCTAAAACTTATTTTATGGCAAGCAATAGTGATTAGATATTCTGCAAAAAAGCAGTAAAGAAAGTTATGTAAAATGAGGATTATATTTCGCAGGTAAGAAATTTTTATATTTTATTATTTCGTACTTTTTAAGTAATTGTTTTCGTAAAATGCTAATAACTGATTTAAATTTAGTTCTTTAAATTAAAAAACTAACAATCCCATGTATTACCTGAAACAAAAAAATGCAATATTGTTTTTATACTAATTTATGGGAATTATACTTATCGCTTGATGACTGTTTTAAATGAAAAATAAATAAATAAATAAATAATTGAGTTGAAAAGTTGAAAATGTAATGTTTTAAACATGATTTTCTTGCTTCATCTTTTAATAATATCAATAATAAAATTCAAAACAAAAAATCGCCAATAAAACGATAATTGTCGATCTTTTGCCTTCACTCAGCTGATTAATCTTTGCTACAGTTTCTTATAGTCCCGTAATAATGCAAGCATTGTCCATGGTCGATGAGAAAAGCTGACAGTTATAACAATTTCTTCCGCCATTAAACCTAGTTTTGCCGAATTTAGGGGCTTTTTCATTCAATATCTACCACTAAATTTTTATTTTAATAGCTGCTTATCACTTCGATGGTTAATCACCTATTATGTATATCAAGTATTACTCCTCAACATTGTTGGTGATAATTGAATAAAAAAGTCCCTAAATTTCGCAACACTGTCTAAATATGATCATCCCGTGCAGTGTTGGGCATAATTGATTAAAAAGTAATTGAATTACAATTGAATTACAATTAAATTTTAATTATTTTACTGTCAATCGATTAATAAGTAATTGATTAGAAATAAATTGAATAAATAATTCAAGTTACTATATAAGTAATTCAATTTATTTGCAATCCATTACTTGTTAATTGATTGACAGTAAAATAATTGTAATTTAATTGTAATTCAATTACTTTTTAATCAATTATGCCCAACACTGATCCCGTGGCGAGTGGTGAGTGTGAATCTTAAATTTTATTGGTCGCCCCACTCAATCTGTGAATTTATTCTTTACTAGCAGGCTACGCCCGCTTCGCTGGTCACTATTTTTAAATGAATCACAATAATTAATGAATTCTCAAAATTGCATTAATTTGTATCATGTGATAAAAAAAGAGAAAAAAAAATTCTGATCGGGAAAAATGTCGCACCGGGTCCCCACTGCCTTCGGCAGCGTAGACCCGTGCGCTGCGCGCACGTATTCCTTCACTATCCTTATGACTTCTCAAAATTCAATGTTATTACTCATAAACTTTCATTCTCAAGAAAAGGAATTAAAAAATATATCATTTAGCATCGGGTAAAAACTCACACCGGGACGCCACTGCCTTCGGCAACGCAGACCCATGCGCGCTGCGCGCGCACGCTTGAGGGTATACGTGCGCTGTACACGCATATTCCTTCTCAACTCAAACTTTTATTATTAAGAAAATAAAATTAAAAAAAAATCTTTTATCATCGGGTAAAAACTCGCACCGGGTCCCAAACCCATGGGCGCTGCGCGCCTATTCCTTCCCCACCGTTCCAGCCCCTCCTAATTAACTTGCATATACCAATTTTGAACGGTCTTACTCAATTAGCTGAGATGCAAAAGAAAACCTGATCAGGACACTTTAAATTGTAAATCAGGGGAAATCTTGAATTCCACTTTCGATAATGTAAAAGAACTTTAAAATATCTTTCGAATGATGTATTAGAAATAATTTAATCATAATTAGAATATTAAATATTGAAATTTAAAAATATTACAGCGCCATCTGGCGGTAGAAATTTCTGTAATCTATTGTTCCATTCCAGTTACTTATTCTTACTCAATTAGCTAAGATGCAAAAGAAAACCTGATCAGGACACTTTAAATTGTAAATCAGGTGAAATATCGAATTCCACTTTCGATAATGTAAAAAAACTTTAAAATATCCTTCGAATGATGTATTAGAAATAATTTAATCATAATTAGAATATTAGATGAATATTACAGCGCCATCTGGCGGTAGAAATTTCTGTAATCTATTGTTCCAAAGAAAACCTAATCAGGACACCTCAAAACGTGTAAATCGGGTGAAATCTTGAATTCCATTTTTCGATAATGTAAAAGTACTTTAAAATTTGTATCAACGAAAATAAGCTTTCAAATGATGTATTACTTATGAACTTTTTTTAATTAATAACTGAGATACAAAAAAAAAAAAAACTAATTCAGGACACCTCAAAACGTGTAATTCTGGTGAAAACTTTCGATAATTTAAAACAACTTTAAAATATCTTTCGAATGATGTATTACAAATAATTTAATCATAATTAGAAATTGAAATATTGAAATTTTAAAATATTACAGCGCCATCTGGCGGTACAAATTTCTGTATTCCACTGTTCGATTCCAAATCAAAAAAGCTTTCTAATGATGTATTACTTATGAAATTATTTTAATTAGTAGCTGAGATACAAAAGAAAACTGATTCAGGACACCTCAAAACGTGTAAATCTGGTGAAAATTTCGATAATTTAAAAGAACTTTAAAATATCTTTCGAATGATGTATTAAAAATAATTTAATCATAATTAGAAATTGAAATATTGAAATTTTAAAATATTACAGCGCCATCTGGCGGTACAAATTTCTGTATTCCACTGTTCGATTCCAAATCAAAAAAGCTTTCTAATGATGTACTAATTACGAAATTATTTTAATTAGTAGGTGAGATACAAAAGAAAACTAATTCAGGAGACCTCAAAACGTGTAAATCTGGTGAAAACTGTCGATAATATAAAAGAACTTTAAAATATCTTTCGAATGATGCATTAAAAATAATTTAATCATAATTAGAAATTGAAATATTGAAATTTGAAAATATTACAGCGCCATCTGGCGGTAGAAATTTCTGTAATCCACTGTTCGATACCAAATCAAAAAAGCTTTCTAATGATGTATTACTTATAAAATTATTTTAATTCGTAGCTGAGATACAAAAGAAAACGTAATCAGGAGACCTCAAAACGTGTAAATCGGGTGAAATCTCGAATTCCATTTTCGATAATGTAAAAGTACTTTAATTGTGTATCAAGTCAACAAAGCTTTCAAATGATGTATTACTTATGAAATTTTTTTAATTAATAACTGAGATATAAAAGAAAACTGATTCAGGACACCTCAAAAGGTGTCCTGAATCAGTGTCCTAAACCTCAAAAGGTGTAAATCTGGTGAAAACTTTCGATAATTTAAAAGAACTTTAAATATCTTTCGAATGATGTATTAAAAATAATTTAATCATAATTAGAAATTGAAATTTTGAAATTTTAAAATATTACAGCGCCATCTGGCGGTACAAATTTCTGTATTCCACTGTTCGATTCCAAATCTAAAAAAGCTTTCTAATGATGCATTACTCATGAAATTATTTTAATTAGTAGCTGAAATACAAAAGAAAACTAATTCAAGAAACCTCAAAGCGTGTAAATCTGGTGAAAACTTTCGATAATTTAAAAGAACTTTAAAATATCTTTCGAATAATGTATCAAAAATAATTTAATTGGAATTTGAAATATCGAAATTTTAAAATATCTGGCGGTAGAAATTTCTGTAATCTACTGTTCAATTCCAAATCAACAAAGCTTTCAAATAATGTGTTACTTATGAAATTATTTTAATTAGTAGCTGTGATACAAAAGAAAACCTAATCAGGATATTATAAAACGTGTAAATCACGTGAAATCTCTAATTCCATTATCAACGGTAGTTTTATTAATGGAAGTAAAAAGAAAAATAAATATTTTTTATTTCGCCAAAACCTATACCACGGTAGTCGGGTAATGGAAATAAAAAGAAAAAGAAAAAGTATTTTTTAGTTCCTTCAAATGTATTTTGTTGCTATGGAAACTCCTATCGCCTATTGAAAGATAGATTACGTGTTAGAATAAAATTTAATTAGCAATTAAAATGTAACTGCTTTGTTTATTAATGAAATTTGATGAAATTTTAACTGCAGGTTGGTTTTGTGCTGAATAGGTTGTATATTAAGTGTTGTGTACGAAAAAGAAAATTTGAATCACTTTGAAATTTGCAATTTTTAACCCCAGTTAAAGATCATGTGACATTAATGACTTGCACTTGTTTTTTTTCCGTTAGAGACAGCTGTTAAAATCGTCTGCTGAATGCAGATAGAATGCCTCTTTTTAAGCAATAAGGATTTTTGGTCATTTTCGCGATCGATATGGGTCAGCATTTTAATTAATATCTCCGAAACTAATTAAGATTTTTAAATTGTGTTTCGAGGAAAACATCGGAAAGGCTCCAGAGTATCCGTATGTCAATTCTTGTACTTCTGCGTTCAATAGGGGCTGAACGTATAAAAGAACAGACAGACAGACAGACAGACAGACAGACAGATAGACAGACAGACAGACAGACAGACAGACAGACAGACAAACCTTTCCATTTATTATTATAGAAGAAGAAGATTTAAATGTCAATTTACTTGTTTGCATGTCACTAGGAAGTAAATTCTCACATGAAATTTTAAAATTAAAATAAAGCGTGATTGCACGTAATAATTTTCTAAATAAATTATCTTCTATGATGACATTACATTTTCAACTAAGTTAATATTTAAAGCTTTTTTTCAAAATTACAAAAAATTCTTTTTCTCTGAAATGTTCGAACTAAAATTTTACAAATGACAATCGTGAATTTAAAAGCTTTAAAATGTTACAGGACAAAATGACTCAATATGGGGAATAACGTTCTAACACAGGGTCATTATGCTGAATAATACTTTTCATACTAGGGTAGCATTTTAGATCCACTGCAGTACCATTATGTCGCAATGTTATGTAAAGCCATAACAGCTATTTTAGAACATTTTATGTTGTAAATTTTAACGTTTTTAGCATACTTGTCATAAAAAAAAGCAAATGTAATGGGTAAATGAACTCGTAAATGTTTATAGCATGACATAATAGTAGGATTTGATATCAGGTAAAAATATAAAGATAACATATATTATTAGATATGATACTAAAACGGTATATGATATACAGAAAGAAGGAGGGGGGGGGGGGGGGGGTAATGTTTTTGTTAAAAAATGATTTTAAAAGCACAATAGACAGAAAAATATTTTCATGAAATTGTTATAAAAATTGGCTTAATAGCTCATTAAAATACAGCTTAACTCATTTCGAGAGAGAGCTCCGATTTAATAAACTTTTGGTTTACCAAGATACACACACACACACACATATATATATATGTATATAAGATCTACCGGAAAGTTCTGTCCTTTTGAATAAAAATACTGACAGCGGAGATTTATCCTGGATAATATTTAAGATATTCTTAAGTAACTTTTACGATGATAATTATAAAAGTATCATATAAATATTGTTAAACAAAAATTTCTGATGTCATTTTATTAATTTAAACGGACAGAACTTTCCGGTAGACCTGACCTAATATATCATTTGAATTTAAAAAGTCTAAAAGAACGTTACCTACCGTGCCATAAAAATCTGAACCTTTACCGAAGTGGCATTTTAAAAGAGGTTCTTGAGAAAATCACAATTCAGGCGATAAATTATATATATTATAGGACATCAAATAATCAAATCTAAATCTATGGAGCTTTATAATAATCATTTCTATAAATTTCTTAGAAATTAATTTTTTTTTTTTTTTTTTTTTTAGTAATAAGTTTCTTTGCCATGAATTATTTTATATACTGGATAAAATTGTTCAATTATGATCATTTGAAAGTGGAAAAGAATTCTTACTATTAATAACTTAATTTCTACTAACTTTGTGCGGCAGAAAATATTAATTTTAGTTTTTATAATTTATTAATAATTTTAACTAGGGTCAATTTTCTTGTTTTGCTATCTTAAGTCAACATTTCTAATTTAAAAGCCATTGCATTTAATTTTATAATTCAAATAATAGTAGTGCACAAAATTCGTTTTTCCAAGTTTGAACTTCATCTCACAATATATACATTCAGAAACATGAATTTTATTCCACACTTGTTTTCTCTAGATACACATATTATTATTATAGAGATGATTACAGCCCTCGGTGCAAGATGAGGGAAAAATAAAATGATATGATCCCGTTCACTGTAACTCTTAAGACAGGCACAAAATTATACATGGGTTTTTAATGGAGGTAAACTAATATTAAGTCATGTGGGCTTTTAGGTAAGTTTCACTGTATTTTTTAAACCTTTAGAAATGATAGAATCCCCTATTTTGAACAGCATGTTCCACCTCTTTGTGTTTCTCTAAATCATTACTGTATTTGAAAAAGGACATTTAAGTATTCGAGTCCGAATAATTTAAATTTAATTCTTAGAAATCGATGCGGCAAATGCTCATGGCGTTTATATGCAGAGATGGTAAAATACAAGAAAGCAAAATCCATCTTTAATATATATATATATATATATATATATATATCATGCAAAGGCACAACTCAACTTCCTGTAAAAAGCCATTTTCTTCTATTCAGTTGTTTGCTCGTGTTATGAATTTAGTATTTATGGCTCATGTATTGAATTTAGTTTTTATAGTTCGAGTTTCACTATCAATCAGGCTAAATAAAGCCTAAATCGCATCTCTTTCAATTCAAGGTAATTTTTTCTTGAAGGTTCAGTTTATAATTTCATTATTAATTCATGGTTATTGATGTGTTTTTAGTTCTCTGAAAGGTATTTTGTTTTTATTTCTTTGAAAAATATTTTGTCATTATTTCATCTAATTCATTTCAGGTTAATTTTTCTTGTAGGTTCGTGCTATCAATTGATATTTTGCTAAAATACATATCAATTACAGAAAAGCTACAATTCTTCGCTCAATGCTATGAGGATAGAACTTGAAAACGTCTTATAGCATTATGAGCTTCTAAGCACAAATTCATTTTTGTTCTGTTTTTGGTCCGTTGTTCTTTTCCTCATCTCAAAATTAATAGGTTCATTTCATAACATTGTTGTCTCTTTTTTCCCCTTAAAATAATATCCTAGTGTCAACTTTCTTTTCTTCAGAATATTATTACACGGTCCTATTTAATTTTTATCAGGTATTGTAGTCTTAAAAATTAAAGTAAGTACTATTAATAATCTTAAAAATTAAATCAATTTAAGATATCTAGTTATTTTGTTTGGCTTGTGTTTGTGTATGTTTCTTTGGTGAATTATTTGACTGACTATTCTTCGTTCTCATTCTTTTCTTTTACTATGAAAGAGTTATATATATATATATATATATATATATATATATATATATATATATATATATATATATATATATATATATATATATACGATTCCAAAATTAACTGTGAATCTAACTGTATACAGCCACATGTAGGTCTCGTGTTCTAGTTTTACGTGCATGGGTGCAAGTTTCTTATACAAGTTTTTCAGGTGTAATGTATGTTATACTTTAGTTTTATTAATTATTACTAGTATTTCATTTAACTATTTTTATTAGTATTTCCATTAATAATATTGTATATTGCTGCATGAATCAAAATGTTTGATTTTAATAAGGTCTTCATAACTTTTCAGTTATAATTTTCTCTTTTTTGGTGGTGTTATTGGGGGTAGCTTGTTGTAAATATTTAGCAATTTGCGTACAACAAGACAGAAATAACACCTACTTTACATGCAACATTCATTCTGCTCCCTTGAAAACGTAATGAATTTGCATGTTCCCATTTATGGATGTTTGATAGTCGCAATCTCTTTTTGAATTTTTCTGTTTTATCTTTTTCAATGTTTCTTGTTTTCATCTATTCAATGTTTGAAAAGGTTTTCAATATATATAGTTTTAGGGGAATGCCTAAGGTGTGTTGGAAAGTTAGTTTGGGGGCTACAAACCAACTCCCGTCTGCAAAGGGTTAAAAGTGTTTTCCATCAAATTCAATGCATCAAATTTTTAGTTATGATTAACCCAGTTATAAGCATTTAGATTTACAAGTAAAATATAACTTTCTCTTCCTCCTCGTTAAGAAAAACAACTTTAATTATATAAAATTTTAAAAACAATATTATTACACACTGTCTATCAATAGCAGAGATGCCAACTTCTAATGACAAAAAAGCAGGAGATTTTTTAACAGAAATCACGAGACTTTTTCCAACAAGAAAGTTCGTAAGAAAAATGAGTAAAATAATGCAAATTTAATTTTAAGTAAAGCTTTATAAGCTTAGGATGTATTTACAAAGCATCAGTATTAAATATAAATGAATAATATATGTTTCTTGCAGTAAAACAAACTATCAAAAAAAAAAAAAACCCTCAGACATACAGTTGTTTAAAATTTAAGTCAAAATAGACAGATTTGATCATTTTGCTCCTAATATAAAACAATAAGAATCTTAATTACCTTTGTAAAAGAAAAGGTAATAAAGAAATGAAAATATCAGCTATATTCTAATAAAATTTGAATTCTTTAAGTTTTCAATAGTTATGGTATTTGAAAAAAAAAAAAAAAAAAAAAAAAACTTTTGATAATAGGAAATTTTTTATTATGCAAAAATGAAAGTTAAAAATTTATTCTTAGCAAAAATTAGTTTCAAAGCATTTGTATAGTATTTCACATTCAAACTGAACTAGATAAATTGCAGGGCAAGATAAATTTCAATTTTCTTTCAAATTTTTTTACCCAATCCCACAAATTTTAAGCATAAGTTATGCTAAGAGGGATAGATAAAAATTACATCAGAAAAGCAGGAGAAATGAGTGGAAAAGCAGGAGCATAGAAAAACAAGCAAAAAGCAGGAGACTCCTGCCAAAAGCAGACTTGGCATGTCTGCAATAGGTATTTCGACAATTTCGAATTTAGACGTTTTGTTAAACATCTAGAAAAGTTCTTGAGGAATTATCTTCAAATTTTAGTACTGTAAAGGACATCCTATACCAAATATATATTTCAGCAAAAGTTGTGTTCTGAAGAGAAAAAAGGGGGCCAGTAAAAAATGAAAAAAAAGTCAAAATGTTTTGGATCATCCTGTAAAAAGTAATGCTGCTTTAACCCTTTAACGTTCAGTACTTAATTTATTTTAAAAATTACTAAACTAATTTTAAAAATGGCTTTTAGACATATAGCTGACCATAAATATTTAAAAAATAAAAAATTAGCATTGTTCCTTTTCGAGAAATTTTTGGTTTGAAACATCTATAAGTTAACTTTATTAAATTCAAATAATATTTAATTTAATAAATAAAACACTTTGTAAGTCAACGTTATCGACTACAAAAACTCGTAAAAGTTGTTTCATGGGAAAATAATAGTCCAGCTCTTCATTAAATGAAAAAAAAACTAGACATGAATGCATCATCAAACCAGCAATTCACACTAACGCGCACTAAGAAACGTCAAGTGACTCATGCATTTAGCTTCCTTTGAAGCCTTATTTGTTAAATTTTTGAATAGTTTTGCTATCTACCAAGCAGAAAAAGAACAAAAGTTTAAAACATAATTAAAACAAGGGAGAAATATTTAAAAAAAACTGCTGCATAAAAATTGTTAAATTATGTCAAATGTTTTGTTTCGCTGTGAAACCAATGAACGTTAAAGGGTTAAATGCGTTTTGACTGTAGCATGTGATTAAGAGGACTTTTCCCATTATCTGTATAATTTTTTATGAAGCTATCGCATATATTCATAGAAATATAACTTTATTTAAAAAAAAAAATGCAAAAGAAATTTCCACTTTTTTAATTATAACACGTAGTAGGGTATTAGATCCAGGGCAAAGACATTTTTAGAAAATTTGGTATACTGCATTAGACGCAGCAAACACCAATCAGCATGCAAAAATGTTAAATATCTTACGAAATATGAACATACAAAAAGAGTTTAGACAGCATTATTCATTATGTATTACCTGTTATTATTTCTTAATATCACATGGAAATCGTCACCGTCATCTTTTTAACTTTGTAACGAATTTGTACTTCTAAACTTCTAAGAACGGCGCTTTCTTTCAGAAAAAATAGACAAATAAAAACAGGGTTTATTTTACTCCTTTTACCTCAAATTAAAATAAAAAATTTATAATGCAATTATATTTTAACCAAAATTAAATCTTGTTTAAGATATAATTACTATTCCATTAACGCAAAGAACTATATTCTTTGATTAACGTGTAATTTAGCTTTCTCTTTTTTATTTATTTTTTTAAATAAAATATTATAATGTTAAAAAAAAAAAAAAATCTGCAATAACTCCACTCGACTTTCCGAACATTAAAAATATTTCAATTTATGTAAACATCCAGTAATTAACGAATGTTTAAAGAATGAGAAATCTGAAATCAAAAATCAATCAGCTCAACTGAATAAGGCATTTGACGCTAGTGCACTTCAAATAATTTGAGCTCATAGGACATAATGATAAAGAATATTTCGTTGTGTCCTTATAAGTGTTAGATTTGTCAAAATCTATACAGTACGTGCGACGGTGACCTATAATATGTATATAAATTTTCAGCTCAATCAGAGAAGGCATTTAGACACTGTCGCATTTTAAGTAATTTCAGTCCATAGGCCATAATGATAAAGGATTTTAAGTAGTGTCCCTGGAAAATATATGTGTGTGTGTGTGTGTGTGTGTGTGTGTGTGTGTGTGTGTGTGTGTGTGTGTGTGTGTGTGCTAGATTTACCAAAATTTATAAAGTTCGTGTGACGGTGATTTACAAAATGTATATAAATTTTTAGTTCATTCCAATAAAGCGTTTAGACGTCACTGCACTTTAAATAACTCTAGTCCATGTGCCATAATGATAATGAATTTTTCTTTTTGTCCCTGTTCAAAAAAAAAAAAAAAAAAAACTATCAGCGGTAGATTCACCAAAATTAATAGGGTTGTGCTACGGTTAACATACGTACCAACTTTCACCCCATTCGAACAAAGCGTTTAGACGCTATCGTGTTCACTCACATACATACATATATCACCGTAAAAATACTGAAAATAAGATCAGGAGACTTTGAAACGTATAAAACACCAAAATGTCAAAGTCGTATTTTTGTCATGATTACAATACTTTCCTTACATATGTATGTTCGGAAAGTAAAAAAAAGTTATCATCGTTACCTTGAATTCCTCTCTATAAATAATATTATAGTTTAAAAAAATTAAAGAACACGCTTTTATAGAAATGTGAACTAAAAATGCACAAAATATCTCTCTTAGTATTAAAAGGCAGGGTAAGAGAAAATCGTGTGAGTGACACACCATAATATTTACATACATTTAAATCTTTAATTAAAATAACTTAGAATTAAACAAAAACCATTTTTAAAAAATCTCCCCTGACTGTGATCGAACGCTGGCCCTTTAGGTTGGTAGCGCGGCGCCTTACCTCAACGCCACATCGTTCACGTAGGAAAAGTATTTTTTCACAATATAAATTTTTTGTTTGCTCCCAGAGCAGTTACAAACATACATACATACAGGTGAAGCTAATAAAAGCGTGTTAAAAGAAAAAAAGAAAAAAGAAAAAAGAAAGCAGGAAAAGAAGAATGTCTTATGAGAATTTTTTTTTCTTTTAAATAATCCTAATTGATAATTATAATAGCTTCTTTTTTTCATTTTATAATTAAGTTTAAAAAGAAAAAAAAAAATATATATATAAGAGCTTTTTTTTCGTTGTTGTTGTTTTCCTAAAAAAAAAATCTGGTGTGAAACAACCACACGACTTCCATTACCCACTATTGCACGTGTTATATGCATTTTTGAGAGATAATGTGATCAGAAAATATAAAAGTGACTTAAAGAGAAAATCGTTAGAGCCGTTTTTGAGATACCAACTTTTACAAAAAATCAATCATTGACCGAAAAACCATAATTACATACAAAAGCATATTTAAAAGTGAGTTAAAATGGCGAGTTTGAAAAAAATCCGTACAACCGTTTTTAAAGGAACGCCCTTGGGAGGCCTGAAATTGAGCTATTTATACAGGACGCCTATCAATTTTCCTGAACTAACCAACTATATCATTCGAAAGGACATCTAATAGAGTGTTTATATAGCAAGTTTGAAGAAAATCGTTAGAGCCGTTTTTGAGATACGGACTTACGGTCCCACTTCCGGTTTCCGATGTCCCACTTCCGGTTTTTCAATTTTCACCAAATTTTGGAAATTTCATCTGTACACCAGACGTATTTCAATTCTAAAGTTTCGTAGCTCTATCTTTATTAGTTTCTGAGATATGATAACCAGAAGATTCTCCACATACATACACACACACACACATACATACATACACATTGACCAATTGCCAAAAACCACTTTTTTGGACTCAGGGGACCTTAAAACGTGTAAATCAGGTGAAAACCCGAAATCGAATTTTCAGACCGAATACAATACTTCCATTACCTACGGTAGTAGGGTAATGGAAGTAAAAAAGAGCTGGAAATGCAATATTCATTTTATGAAAATATGTCGCATGTTTCGAAATCATCTAATTAACACTTGACTGAAATCTTCAAAAGAATCTCAAAAACAAATGTTGCTCAACTTATTTTTCATCTTGAAGGAGCAAATTACATAATAATATGACAAAAAATGTAAGTCACATAGGAGATTTCTACTAATTAGCAATTCATTAAAAATCGTGTTTTAAAAATATTGTTTGTAGCCGCTTTCTCAAGAATTTAATTAACTTGTACAGTAGAACTTGGATAATTCCAAGTTGAAGGGACCAGAGAAAAATTCGAAATATCCAAAAATTCGAATTACGTATACTATTTTTACTTCCATTACCCTACTTTTTTACTTCCATAACCCTACTACCGTAGGTAATGGAAGTATTGTATTCGGTCTGAAAATTCGATATCGGGTTTTCACCTGATTTACACATTTTAAGGTCCCCTGAGTCCAAAAAAGTGGTTTTTGGCAATTGGTCAGTGTGTATGTATGTGTGTGTGTGCGTGTGTGTGTGTATGTATGTGGAGAATCTTCTGGCTATTATAGCTCAGAAACTAATTAAGATAGAGCTACGAAACTTTAGAATTGAAATATGTCTGGTGTACAGATGAAATTTCCAAATTTGGGTGAAAATTGAAAAACCGGAAGTGGGACCGTAAGTCCGTATCTCAAAAACGGCTCTAACGATTTTCTTCAAATTTGCTATGTAAACACTCTATTAGATGTCCTTTCGAATGATATAGTTGGTTAGTTCAGGAAAATGGATAGGCGTCCTGTATAAATAGCTCAATTTCAGGCCTCGCAAAGGCGTTCCTTTAAAAACGGTTGTACGGATTTTTTTCAAACTCGCCATTTTAACTCACTTTTAAATATGCTTTTGTATATAATTATTGTTTTCCTGTCAATAATTGAGTTTAACCGGAAATGGGACATCGGAAACCGGAAGTGGGACCGTAAGTCCGTATCTCAAAAACGGCTCTAACGATTTTCTTCAAATTTGCTATATAAACACTCTATTAGATGTCCTTTCGAATGATATAGTTGGTTAGTTCAGGAAAATGGATAGGCATCATGTACAAATAGCTCAATTTCAGGTCTTGCAAGCGCATTCTTTAAAAATGGCTGTGTGGATTTTTTTCAAACTCACCCTATAAACTCACTTTTAAATATCCTTTTGTATGTAATTATTGTTTTCCGGTCAATAATTGATTTTTTTTAAGTTGGTATCTCAAAAACGGCTCTAACGATTTTCTCTTTAGGTCACTTTTATGTTTTCTGATCACATTATCTCTCAAAAATGCATATATAATACGTGTAATAGTGGGTAGTGGAAGTCGTGTGGTTATTTCACACCAGATTTTTTCTTAAAAAGAAGAGATAAGTTTAAAGAATAAAACTCTACGATCAAAGATTTAACACATAAACTTTATATCTAAGAATACTGCTACATCTCCCCCCCCCTCCCCCATTAAATCAATATTTTTTTAAGAGCTTAATTATTCAAGACTTTTTAAAAATTAGTCATATTTTTAATTGCTTCTTTAAGTACAATCTTTGTGTCATAGCATATAACTCCAAGCTATCAATTGATACAAAAATGCAATCTTCTACATTAGACACAAACTTCAATTTAAAAAAAAAAAAAAAAAACCTCGAAGTTCATGTATATGGACCACATCTTCTTCTGATGCACTAGGTAGGAAATACTCTTGTATTTCCTTATCCTTCTTTTGAAAGACTGTTAAAAAAAATAATGCACTTTAGCTGAGAAAAATCTCGGGAACAAATTTTACTGTAATATTTTAAAGGTGTATGGTGTATAATATATAATATAATAGAGTGTATATGTATATATAATAATAATAATATATAGTAATATTTTATCGTGTATGAAAAATTCGATTTATCCAAAATAGAATTCGAATTATCCATGATTTTTTAACATTACCTTAATACAAAATTCAAGAGACCGAGTAAAAAATTCGAATTATCCAGAATTTCGAATTAAACAAATTCAAGAGACCGAGTAAAAAATTCGAATTATCCAGAATTTCGAATTAAACAAGTTCGAATTATTCAAGTTTCACTGTATCTTGAAACGTAACAGGATATTGTGAAAACCGTTAGTCTAAGAATTTTAAGATCTAAATTAATTCAATACAAAAAAACTCTTTACTTTTAAAAAGAGAAAGAATATTCTAACATATGTATATGACGTTATCAAAGGAAATTAGGTTACGCATAATCTGGTTTCATCTTAGATGACTCCCTATAAATACTATAAATGACTCCCTATAAATACTATAGTGCAGCACCGAGTAGTACTTTGGCCGAGTAGCCGAATACCGAGTACTCGGCCTTTTACTACTCGGCCGAGTACCGAGTAGCCGAATACTTGTAAGAAAGAATAATTGATGCATATATGAAGAAATGTGCACATCTTGGAAAAAAAAAAAAAGGCTTTTGAACATAAAATTTAGTTAAATGGTAAACAGCATGCTTTCATGCAGAACTTTTGTAGTGTATATACATGATTAGGTCCATTGCTATATTTTGATACTTTCAGCATAGTGGATTACTAAAAACATAACTGATAACTTTATTCTTAATATCTTTTTCAGATGCGAAATTATCATCCTCAGATAATTCTTAGAGAATATAAAAGTTGCTAGGCACTAAGGCTTAATTTAAGATGCATGAAATCCACATATGAAAGGGAAACATTAAAATATTTTATAATTTCAAACATGATAGGCTTCATTAATCTTCAGATCGTAGAAATGTAAAATGACAGGTGGTTTTGGGCCATAATTGGCAAAGCAACAGATTTGATTATGAAAATACGTTTTAATAGCGTTTTAGTATATTTACTTTATATATATATATATAATGTAAAATGTCATAAAAGCCTTTACTCGGTCAAATGCCCCCTCCTCTTTTCACTTTTTTTTTTTTTTTTTTGTTCTTAAAATACTAAATAAACGCACCTTTTGCTCAACAGTAGACTGTATCCGAATAGGTGATAGTTTTTTACGTTATTTTATAGGATAAAATTCAAAATCAATCTTTTCTTACCGATTTGAAAGTGTCTTACTTTTATTTGCACAAATGTATAACGAAAATTTTGTGTCAATATTACATAGAGGTTCTTTTTTTTTTTTTTTTTTTTTTTTTTGGTCTGATTTATAGATACAATTTTATGTACTAAGTTTTTATAAAATAATGCGCATTCATATTACATTCATACAAGATAGTTATAATTAAAACCTCATATCATGAATCATCTCTATACTAAGTTTGGTAACAGCCCGTTTTAACTCCAGAAAGCTGCTACAGCAAAAATTTTAATTATAATGACTCTGTATTTATATTTTCATATTTTTTTAGTTTAGTTATAAAATAAATATCTCTCATTAATACATTTCTTTCAATAATGCATAAAAATAGTGAAATTCCCACAAGTACTCGGTATTGGCCGAGTACATAGCCTAAATTTGTCCGAGTACCGAGTACTCGGCAAATAGGCCGAGTAAGCCGAGTGCCGAGTATATACCGAGTACTCAGTACAGCTCTAATAAATACTCTATATATACCATAGCCTTTATCAAGTGCAAAACTTTGAATAAACACCCTAAAATGCAAGAACTCGTAGGACTATATTAGTTTTCCTCAATAAGATATGTATTCAGGCATCATTTTTTAAGGTTTTTAATATAATTTTTTCATATTTAAAATCTTTAAAATGCATTTTCTCAGTTTGCATATTTCATGAACTCGTAATCTTCAAAATGCTGAAACTTCTACATATATTTAAAAAAGGATTTCATGTTATTTTTGGATGTTTAATAGAACCTACTTAAAACAATTAGGGATGAGTTTTCAAATTTATTAATTACTTTTTGAGAAGAAAAAATTAAAATGTCCATGTCTATGTTAAAATAATTACAAAAAAAAAAAAAAAAAAAAAAAAAGCATGGTTTTTGCTATATTTTAATTTTTAATTTTTTTTTTTTTTCTTCTTTTAAAGATATTGCAAAACTAATCAAATCATCTTAAGTATGTTCTATTAAATATCCGAAAGATATATTAAGTTTTTTCTTAAATATCTGTGAAGTTTTAGCATTTTGAAGATCATGAATTTATGAAAAATTAAAACTGAGAAAACACTATTCATAGATTTCAAATATATATATATATATAAGTAAAAATACTCAATTTTGTTTATTATTGTTACATTTATTATTATTATTATTACTAATATCACAAAATACTTTTCGTAAGTAAAGATTATTTTTCAATTAATTTATGCCTCAATACGCAATTCAAACTTAATATTTTTATACTTTAAATAAAACAAAATATTTCATTATGCAGCTTAATCAGTTTTTTGCGAAGTCGTTACTTTAACGTTGACAATATATATATATACATAGAGAATCGAATTCTATAATATTTTCTTGACTTTTGAAGGAACTATTTTAGAATTATTTTGGGTCAAAGAATTATGGATTACACTACTGTTTCACAGATGTATAATTTTACAATAAACGCGATATTACTTTGCTTTTAAAAAAAATTATCTCTCTCTCTCTCTCTCTTTTTTTTTTTTCTTTCTTTGTTTATATGTTTTTTATTGTTAGTTTTAAATACTCCAGCTAATAAATTAAATCTAATCAATTTAAAATTTCCTTTGTCAGATAAATTTTTCCTGAGATTTCAATTTTCTATTACTGAATAAGATTAAAATAAATAAATAAATAAATAAATAAAAATAAAATAAATGCCACACGCACCACATAAACTTTAAATTTTACATCTACTTTTTTAAGATAGCACGCGATCATGGTTTATATAAAAATTAAATCATTAAATTCATTTTTTTACTTATTTTTATTTCATTTTGCACGCGCACTTTTAATTTCCTAATTCAAAATTATATATATATATATATATATATATATATATATATAAAACATTCGATCGTGTTTGTTTCGATACTAATTATTATTAATTTTCTTTTCTTTTCTTTTTTACAAAAAAGAAAAAAAAAAGATTTTGATGAAATTCTGGCAAAAGCAGAATTTGTTTAGGACGGAGGACTATTAGTTTTTATTATTATTATTATTATTATTATTATTATTATTATTATTATAACATCGCTTTCAAATTATTCAATTATATTTTCGATAAATTTTAGATTTCGATAAAAGTCCAACTATCGAAAAATGACACCGCAAAAATCCCAGATTGAGACTAATAGTCCTCAATCCTAAAAAAAAAAAAAAAAAAAAAAAATCGCAAATTATAAGAATTGTTGCTTGAGTATACATTTTATTGATAAAACCAAATATAGTTCAATTTATAAATATTAAATGAATATACAAACTTTTATATGAAACCTACTTCAGCGCCGTCAAAGGTGCCAAATCCCCTTAAAGGAAATTGAAAAACAAAGAAAGTACTTGAATGTAACTAATTAGGTACTTAATTTAAATATTTAAATATTTCATTATTTTAAACATACAATAGCTCTGCTTTAACGTTTTATCTTGAAAAGCAAACTGAATATTCATGTTAAAGAAGTTATAAACGCAAAGCAATTTTAACAGATCTAATTAACGCTTCATTAAGATGTCGTAATATGTTAAAATTATTGTTTTAATAGAAACATGGTTAACAAATAATCCCAAGTATTCAATTTACATACGTATTTAAACTCCCTAATAAGATTAGGCTACAGTATTATCCTGAGAACTTTGACTTCTAATTAAATTTAAATAGAAGTCGCATTTTATCTCACTCAAACACAAGAGACTCATCTTACATATTTAAAACAATTAACTGGATATTTTTAGGGTTTTCAAAAGATATTGAACGAATTTTTGGAGGCATTTAATTTGTTGTTAGCGTTTGTTTCTTATTTTTAAACATTTTGCAAGAAAGTCAAAAAGTTTTTATAATTTTGGTTGGTCTGTCTGTCCGCGCTCTAATTCCCGTAAGTTATTTTACAATACTTTGAAACTATGAAACTTATATATGTAATTAAGGTTTGCTATAGAATGTTTCTTAATGAAAAACACATTGCGCAAATAATTTGTGTAGAGTAGTCATAAACGATACAAACACATTGTAGTTTAAGAAACTGAAAATCACATTGCGCAAATAGTTTGTGTGGAGGTATTCACAAAAAAAAAAAAAAAAATCAGACACATTATAGTTTAAGAAACGTATTTATGTTAAGTTCAATTAAACATTTTTATAATACAGTGCAATTTCCTAAATGTCCACCTCTATTTAATGATCACCTTGCTTTAGGACCAGCTTTTGCCGATCGGAAAATTTCCCCCATACGATTTAATACTAATATACTTCCTATATTCCCTATATTCCCTATGTTCAATGGACCTTTTGCACCGTGCGCCATTGCGGGTACATAAAAGTTTCTACACCAATCGCTGAGCTCGAAACTGTTGTTTACTTCTTTATCAGCCAGTACCAGCCGCCTAAATCGGTAAATACCCACAGCCATTGCCACTTGTGCATAAGGTCCATTGTGTACTTCTCTTATGGGTAATATTTTGCAACAGCAGATATTGATCAATTTATTGAAATTTTTATTTTTCCGACTGAGTGAAAATAATGCCTGGACCGGGAGTCGAATCCCCGATCTTTGACTTACAAGGTCAAGGCTCTACCAATTGAGCTATCCAGGCCGACAACCGGTGGACATTACTCACTCAGACAATCTTTAGGCAGAAGCATCTGGTCTATCATGTAGATAGCTCGACAGAAATAAGCCGCAGGTAAAGGAAAACACCATTAAACAATGGGAGAAAGAAATACAATATATTAAAAATCACACAATCAACTGATTGGGAAGACGTTCATATTTATTGAAATTTTTATTTTTCCGACTGAGTGAAAAATAATGCCTGGACCGGGAGTCGAACCCCAGATCTTTGACTTACAAGGTCAAGGCTCTACCAATTGAACTATCCAGGCAAATTTTCTTCCCAATCAGTTGATTGTGTGATTTTAATATATTGTATTTCTTTCTCCCATTGTTTAATGGTGTTTTCCTTTACCTGCGGCTTATTTCTGTCGAGCTATCTACATGATAGACCAGATATATCTGCCTAAAGGTTGTCTAAGTGAGTAATGTCCACCGGTTGTCGGCCTGGATAGCTCAATTGGTAGAGCCTTGACCTTGTAAGTCAAAGATCTGGGGTTCGACTCCCGGTCCAGGCACTATTTTCACTCAGTCGGAAAAATAAAAATTTCAATAAATATGATTTTCTTCCCAATCAGTTGATTGTGTGATTTTAATATATTGTATTGATCCATTTGTTAATTTAAAAAAAAAAAAAAAAAAAAAAGTTTGCTTACATTCTTTGTAAACAGAATTTAATTTAGTATGACAGGACTTATTTTAACCAATTCTTCCATGTAAGGCATGCAGTAACTGTATTTCATTCCCTAGCATCTCTTACTATATATTCATTTCTTAAAATTAATTTGGTATAGGTTTAGCGTAGGAGCCCCTTGGCGGTTTTTATATTTTTGTTTTCATTTTGGCGATGAATTAAAATGGGTATCGCAATTGCGTAAGTAAACATTTTGGTGAAAAACGACTGACCTACTTCTATGGAAAATTTTAAATTTCGAATATTAGTTGGTTATATCCAGAAAGTATAACCAACAAATATTCAGACGCGATCATCAATACACATCCAGAAAAAATAGTCAACAAATATTCAGAAGCCATATCAACACATATTTAGAAGATATAGGCAACAAATATTAAGAAATCATCTTCCATATAAAAGCAGTAGATATCGTCAACAATTATTCAGAAACCAACATCAATACTTATTCAGAAGATATCGCCAACAAATCTTAAAAAGTCATCATCAATATATATCCAAAAGATATCACCAACAAACATAAAAGAAGCTATCTAATTCATGAATGGTAATAGTCTCGAATACCAAAATCTGCAATTGGTTTTTACATACAATCTAGGATTTTTGGTGGATTTAGACGTTTTGGTATAGTCTGAACACAATTTGAACATTTAGAAAATGTTTGTCAGTCTGCCTCAATACGTGTCACAAAAACATTCTACTAACTCTATATCTACACTGTAAAAAAAATCTGTAGTTTGTACAAGACTACTCTGTATTTTTTACAGAAAAGAGCTGTTTTAGAGAAAAAACAATTTTTTTCTGTTTTTTTTTAACCCTTTATCTGTTTTTTCCCACTTTTCTGTTTTTTACCATGCTGAATAAAAAAATTCTGTAATTTTTACAGAAAAATCTGTATTTTTAATAGAAAAGAGCTGTTTTTAACAAAAAACTGATTTTTTCAGTTTTTTATCCCTTTTTCTGTTTTTTTCCCCTTTTCTGTTTTCCCCCTTTTCTATTTTTCAGCAAAAAAAAAAAAAAAAAGTATTGTGTGAAGCAACCACACGACTTCCATTACCCACTATTATACGTATTATATGCACTTTTTGGAGATAATGTGATCAGAAGACACAGAATTAACCTAATGGAACTTTTACAGCAAGAGAAAGTTAATACACGCGTATATTTAAAAGAGGATAATATTGCAAGTTTGAAAAAAATCCATACAGCCGTTTTGAAAGGAACGCACTTACAGTACCTGAAATTCAGCTATATGTACAGGACGCCTATCAATTTTCCTGAACTAACCAACTATATAATTCGAAAGGACATCTAATAGAATGTTTATATAGCAATTTTGAAGAAAATCGTTAGAGCCGTTTTTGAAATACGGACATACGGTCCCACTTCCGGTCTCCGATGTCCCACTTCCGGTTTTTCAATTTCCCCCAAAATTTAGAAAATCCATCTTTACACCAGACCTGTCTCAATTCTGAAGTTTCGTTGTTCTATCTTTATTAGTATCGGAGATATAATAGTCAGAATATCCCCCCCCAACACACACACACATGCACACTGACCAATTGCCAAAGACCACTTTTTTGGACTCAGGAGACCTTAAAACATGTAAATCAGGTGAAATCTCGATATCGAATTTTCGGACCGAATACAATACTTCCAATTACCTACGGTAGTCGGGTAATGGAAGTAAAAATAATGCTAAACAAACATAAATGCACTGTTCTTATCTCAGTTAGTTCTAATGAAATGTAATCGAAATCGGAATTCAAATATTACTTTCAGTAAACTTCTTTAAAAGTCCACCTCTTTGAGGTTCACACGGGCCGAAATTTTGACGCCCGGCCCGGCATGAAATCGAAAAATCCGGCCCGACCCGTTTATTTTTTACCAGTGTGCGGTCCAGCCCGACCCGGCCCTGCCCGGACAAAAAATGATAATAACAGGCTCGACGCGATTCCAAAATATGTAAAACGGCAACAACAACAACAACTTAAGGATAAACATAGTTAAGGTAAAAAAATTATTTTCTGTACTTGGATTAGAAATTTAATACCAGGAATAAATATAAAATTAAAAAAATATATATATATGTAGAGTTTGTTATTAATTCTAGTTAATCTCTTTCTTTTTACTTCTATTACCGTTGGTAATGGAAATATTGTATTCGGTCCAAAAATTCGATATCGAGATTTCACCTGATCTACATGCTTTAAGGTCTCCTGAGTCCAAAAAAGTGGTTTTTGGCATTTGGTCAGTGTGTGTGTGTGTGTGTATGTGTGTGGGGAATCTTCTGACTATTATATCTCCGAAACTAATAAAGATAGAACCACGAAACTTCAGAATTAGGACAGGTCTAGTGTACAGATGAATTTTCTAAATTTTGGTGAAAATTGGAAAACCGGAAGTGGGTCATCCGAAACCGGAAGTCCATACCTCAAAAACGGCTCTAACGATTTTCTTCAAACTTATTGTATGAACATTCCATTAGATGCCCTTTCGAATGATATAGTTGGTTAGTTCGGGAAAATTGATAGGCGTCCTGTACAAATATCTGAATTTCAGGTACTGTAAGTACGTTCCGTTCAAAACGGCTGTATGGATTTTTTTTTCAGATTTGCAATATTAATCCTCTTTTAACTATCCTTTTGTATGCAATTGTTGTTTTCTAGTCAACAATTAAATATGCCAAGTTTTGGTAAAAGTCGGTGTCTCAAAAACGGCTCTAACGATTTTATTATAAAATTGTTACATAAACTAATTTTAGATATTCTTTTTCATGCTTTACGCGGTTATCACAGGAAAATTAATAGTCATCCTGATCAGATATATCAGTTTTAAATCTCGGAAATTGGTGTTAAAAAAAAAAAAAATTTTTTTTTTTTTTTTTTACTTGTTATGTAAACTCTGTTTTATATGTCTTTCCGTGTGTATTCATTTTCTGTTACTGGAAAATTTTTAGTTGTCTATTTCATTCGGTCAATTCTATGTCTTCTGATCACATTATCTCCAAAAAGTGCATATAATACGTGTAATAGTGGGTAATGAAAGTCGTGTGGTTGTTTCACACCAGATTTTTTTTTTTTAATCTCTGATTATTGGTATATGGTTTATGACTCACACACTAATTTAAACTTATTGGCCACTAGTACCATTATCATCACTCAATGTTGTTCTAATAAAGAAAGAGAGTAATTGCATGAATATATAGATTACAGTCAGAATGTTGATATTCTATACTATTAATTTTTATTAATTAAAAGAAAGATGTATATTAATAACTTTAAGGAAGATTAAATTAGGGTTATTGTGGAACCCAATAGATCACGCCTTAATCATCGGAATGCCTTTAATTATATTTTTGGACTGATTTATTTTAATTTCAATATCCACCATAGCATAATTCCTATAAGATACACCCTATAATCCCTATACACTGCTATTCTTCATTCAAGAACTACAATTTTAGAAATGGCTACATCTCAGTATCTAATGAACATCTTCAGTTTTTTCACTATGTGTTAGTCAAATCTAGATGCGGGTCGTAATTTTTCTATCCCCTTTCATTAATTTTAATTTTAATTAAAATAAATTTATAATTATATTAATATAAATTAATTACATTGTAGAAATTGTAAGCTTGATTGCCATACATTTTAATAAAATTAAAAAATTAATAACCTTAATATTTAATACTATATTACGATTTGATTCGGACCAAAATAGTAAATTTTAAAAATGTAAATGTAGAAAAAAACACATGTACAACTATAATTAATAGATTGTTTACTTCCCTTGGTGCCAGACTACTGCTAAATCACCGAAAACTTCCGATGATTCATTCAAATAACTCTTTTTTTTGTTGTTGTTGTTCTTTCTTTCTATGCGTTAAAAAAATCTTTTCTGTTCAGTCTGAAGTAAATTATGATTCAGCTTTGTTGCTCGCTACTCTTTGTTCAATTAGTTTTCAAATCAGTCCTAAGTTGAAAATAATATTTTATTTAGACACCTAAGTGGTCATAAGTTTATGTAATTTGTGATTTCCGGACTCTATAGGAAAGTATTGTAATTATGTCAAAAATTCCAGTTTGAAATTTTGGTGTTTCTATACGTTTTGAGGTCCCATGAATTCATATATTTACTATTTTTACGTGATGTGTGTATGTATGTGAGTGAACACGATAACGTCTAAACGCTTTGTTCGAATGAGCTTAAAGTTAGTACGTATATTGTAGGTCACCATGCACGAACCCTATTGATTTTGGTGAACACTTCTAGTTTTTTTTACAGGGACACAAAGAAAAACTCTTTAACATTATGGTCTATGGGCCCAAATTTTTTAAAGTGCGATAGCGTCTAAATGCCTTATTCGACTGAGCTGAAAAATTATACACATGTTATGAGTCACTGTCACATGAACTGTATGAATTGTGGGAAAACTAGCGTTTATGGATTTTTTACAGGACACAAAGAAAAATTCTTTATCATTATGATCTATATGGGCCAATATTTTTAAACTGCGAGAGCGTATGCTTTATTCTATTCAGTTAAAAATTTATACAATCATGCTATAGGTCACCGTTGCACGAAGTGTATAAATTTACTACGTATAGAATCTAGCAAGTATAGAAATTTTACAGGGACACAACAAAATATTCTTTATAATTATGACCTATGAGCTCAAATTATTCGAAGTGCCATAGCGTCTAAATGCCTAATAAGATTGAGCTGAAAATTTATATACTTGTTAAAAGTTACTGTTGCTCGAACTGTATAGCTCTTGGTGAATCTGGTACTTATATTTTTTTTACAGGAACACAACAAAATATTTTTTTACAATTATGGCCTGTGGGCTAAAATCATCAGAATCTAAATGCCTATCCGATTGAGCTGAAAATTTATGTACTGTTGGTCATCGTAGCATGAACCATAAAGATTCTGTTGAATCTAGCACTAGAAGTTTTTTTTTTTTTTTTAAACAGGGACACGAATTAAAATACTTTATCATTGTGGCTTATGGGCTCAAATTATTTAAAATGTGATAGCGTCTAAATGCCTTATCCGATTGGTCTGAAAATTTTTATGCATGTTATAAGTAACCATCACACGAACTTTATAGATTTTTGTGAGGGGTTTATAGGTTTTAGGTACTTATAGGTTTTTACAGGGACACAACGAAAATTTATCATTATGTTCTATGGGCTCAAATTATTTGAAGGAAATAGTGTTAAATTAAACAGCATACTACATGAAGAAAAGTACCCATACGCCCTATTATAATTTTCTCTTTTGCTTATTTAACGATTTCTCGCCCGTTAAACAATCGTTAATTACTTAATGTTCGGAAAGCTCATTGGAGTCACTCCAGATTTATTATTACTATTATTGTACATAACTAATATATTACATTTTTCTCGTTAACTATCTTTAATTGAATAATTCAGGCTCTTTTCTGCACTCTTCACATAAACATTTCCATTGTATAGGAAGGTTTTTCTCTGCGTATACACAAGTGTTTCAAAATAGCAACGATTGAATTTTATTTTTCAGTCAATTTAATATATATATATATATATATATATATATATATATATAACGATCACTTCGTTCAGGAAATTTTATCCTCAGATTGAGTTCATTTTTGTTCTTCGAAACGTACCAGTATAAACGCTGCTAAGCAATGCAGATGATGAAAAAAAAAAAAAAAAAAAACTGAAGTAAATAAATAAGTAGTTTCAATACAAATTAAGACTAGTATATTGTGGCCACCACAAGACTTTCTTCTATATTTTTCTATACATATACCAAACAGTAACAATATTTAAAAAAAAAAAAAAAAAAAAAAATGGATTTTTTTCTAAGTGTTTTTTTACTTCCTTATACAAAGTATAAGGAAGTATAGTAATCCCGATTTCCAAAATGGATTTTGTATTTCACATTGCTCGAAAACGAATGATCGCTGAATGTTGCCAATTTATAAGTGTGACTGTCATGATGTCTAGTTGTACACTTGCAAGTGTCGTTTAAACACGAGCTCTCGTTTTAGAGATATAAGGGACTTTACACGATTTTTCGTGACGTCTGTATGTATGTGTGTCTGTGTGTGTGTCTGTGTGTGTGTGTGTGTATGTGTGTGTGTCGCATAACTCAAAAACGGTTGGACGTAGAAAGTTGCAAATTGGTACATAGGTTTGTTGTAACATCTAGTTGTGCACCTCCCTTTTTGGACTTTGTATGATTTTCCGTTTTGGAGATATTTAGAAAAATTAGGTTCATAATGACCAAAAATACATAGGTTTTGGACATAATGTATCAAAAAACGGTAATAACTCAAAAACGGTTTGGACAAATCTTGCAATTTAACTGACTTTCCGACTAGCTAGACATTTGAAACTTTCAGAAAAGCTCAGAACACGTTGACAATGCATTTTTTTAAATATTTTTAGCCAACTGTTTCGGATACCTGCTGCCTTCTGCAGCGTTTATGTGATTCAACAGAAAATTTATTTAACTAACTTCCCGACTAGCTAGACATTTTAAACTTTCAGACTAGATCAGAACACGGTGAAAATGCATTTTATTAATACTTTTAGCCAACTGTTTAAGGTCCCTGTTGCCTTCGGCAGCGTTACCAGTACAAATCTTGCAATCGATTTTTAACTAACTTCCCGACTAGCTAGACATTTAAAACTTCCGGAAAAGCTCAGAACAGGGTGACAATGCATTTTAAAAATATTTTTAGGCAATTGTTTCGGGTCACTGCTGCCTTCGGCAGCGTTTATATGGTTCAACAGAAAATTCATTTAACTAACTTCCCGACTAGTTAGACATTTGAAACTTTCAGAATAGTTCGGAACACCGTGAAAATGCATATTTTTAATACTTTTAGCCAATTTTTTCCGGTCATTGCTGCCTTCGTCAGCGTTACGAGTACAAATCTTGCCATCGGTTTTTAACTAACTTTCAGAAAAGCTCAGAACACGGTGATAATTCATTTTTTTTTATATTTTTAGCCAACTGTTTCGGGTCCAATGTCAATGTTTTTTAACATTATGTATATTTCTAAAAGTGTATAAGGAAGTCATGTGGTGCCCACATCAGATTTTTGTTAAAAGTAATACGTATTCAATCGGTAACAATATTTAAAAAAATAAATAAATAGATAAATTACAATTTTTTTTCCAAGTTTTTTTTTTTTTTTTTTTGTTAAAAGTAAAAAAAATCGATAACTTTGTTTTAAATTATCACAGATTTATAGTTCAACCATTCATTTTAAAGGTATTGACGAGATCTTTCGAAAGATACCCATCTTCAAAATTTACCCCTCCCCCCGGGGGGTACTTCCCCCCCCAGGAGGGAGGGAGGGAGCGATACACCGATATGCACAGAAATTTTTTTCTAGTTAACTATTACTATTATCAACAACTCATATTAATTTTACAATCACAAGTTAAAAATAACTCTCATTATGTACATTTATACGAAATTTTGTCCTATACTGCCATGTTAAAAATTTAGAAAACATGAGATCACAGCGCCACCTGTTGAGCGATTGATCCCCAAATGTAATCAGCACCAATTTATGTCAGGGACCAACTAAATACCAAGTTTGGTTAAATTTCGTTTAAAAAAAAAAAAAAAAAAAAAAAAAATACGATTTTTTTTTCTAAGTTTTTCTTCGTTAAAAGTAAAAAAAAAAATCGATAACTTTGTTTTAAATTATCACAGATTTATGGTTCAACCATTCGTTTTAAAGGTATTGACGAGACCTTTCGAAAGATACCCATCTTGAAACTTTGCACCCCGGGGGGGGGGGGGTACTCCCCGTCTGCATTTATAATGGAAAATAATTTGATAATTTAATAAATAATTTGCATTGAATAAATTTTGTGTAAAATTATATAGAAGAAAGTCATGTGGTGGCCACATCATACTAGTTTATTGACCTTTTAATTATAAAACCTTTTAAATAAAAAACAGAATTAAAAATCTTCAAGGAAATTCAAAGAAAATCGGTTTGAGGGCATATGCATTAGGTTTGCAAAATTGATTCATTTTTTCCAAGTCCAGAAAAAGAAAATGGTTCAAATATTTAAAAATCTGTATCTTCCGTTTCAGTGCATACAGAATGCCATGCTAAACATCCTTTTAGAGGTTGTGAAGCATTCCTTCAAAAAATATATTTCTTTTATCCCCCCCCCCCTCCCCGACCTCTCAGACGGTATTATTCCCTGTCACCACTTGGAGGGGGAAAGGACGCCAGTAACTCAAAATTTACAGTCGACAGAAAAACTATTGTAGCACACACTTACTTTTCTCATACATATATATATATATTTTTTTTTTTTTAGTTTGGCTGCTAATTTTTATTACCAACTAACAGCATGTAAACTGCATAAGGCTAAGACTATGACTCGACAAATATTCAACTCGATTATATTACTCGAAAAAAATCGATAACTTGGTTTTAAATTAACACAGACCATTTTAAAGGTATTGGGGAGTTCTTTTGAAAGATATCCATAATGAATATCTACACCAACTGGGATCTATTTCCCACCAGGGGGGTGTTCTAACGTGCACACACTTTTTCCCTAGTTTATTTCTACGATAATCAATAATTCCTGTTAATTTCACAATCATTTCATAAAAATAATTCTCATATTATACATATTTATACGAAATTTTGTCCTATGCTACACCCTAGCACACAGTCAGACAGACAGACATTCTCTAAAAATAGGGTGATCAAATTTTCAGATGCAGAACAACTATAGAAGCTTTTAATGTTTTTTAGAGTTAATATGAGCAGAAAAATACTTTTCTTCACCACATGAATTATGAATAAAACGAAAGAAATCAAATAAAGTAAAAGTAACAAAATTCTGAATATTTAAGAAATTTTTTGAAAATTGGGAGACATTTAGGGATAAGCGACAGAAAATGTGGTGCTCAATCGCTGTTTTGGTTTTTGGGGACAGATGGTCAAAACTGGGGACAGTCCCCAGAAAATGGAGACGTTTGGTCACCCTATCTAAAAATGGTCAAGGGGTACATACAAATGAAACACTTCCAGTTGCAAAGCCGTTTGCAAGCGTTCCAAATGTATGACTGTAGTCGGCAGCAAAAGTATCCGAGCACTAGCAACAATTCCTATATGAAAAAAGCACACTTAACACTGTTTTGTTAAATAAATCCTTCTCGAATCGTGTTCTTAGACTGACTAAGAACAGGATTCGACAAGGATTTATTTAGCAAAACTGCATTAAGTGTACTTTCTTTACATAGGAATTTTCGCTAGTGCTCGGATACTTTTGCTGCCGACTGTATTTGCAAAAAACTTGCAAAATTTACGTCATCGAAATTGCAATCGTTCCGTTTGTATCTAAACCCAAATCGTGTTAAGGAACTCACAAAACATGCAAATCCATTGAAAACCAATCCCTTCCGTGGAGGATCAAAATTGTGATGGCATGTCTCCGGACCACCTCTAGGGGTGTGTCCCAGACCGTCGCCAATTGCCCATCTGCGCAGCACTAGCGCGACGTAAAACCCAACCAACAAGCCATTGAAAACCAAATTTCGAAAACTTTCACGAATCCATCATTTTCTTTTTAGGTATACAGAAGAAAGTATAAATACAGTTATATCGTGCTCGAGATTATCAAAGCATGTGAATCCATCACAAACCAAGAGTTGAAAATTTTTACCAATCTTCTTTTGAATGCAGAAGAAAGTAAAAAAAAAAAAAAAAAAGAAACTTAAAAAGTCTTTTGAAACATTATAAAATTAGTTTGTTACTGGGATGGAACACGGGCGCAGAATTCATACCGGAATCTGTTTAAGAAATTTTACTACCTATAATATCGTTGATTTAAGAAGTAGAAAACTTTCTTACTTTGATAGTGGTATGAATACTGCGCCCGTGTTCCATCCCTGTTGTCATGGTGATCACAAAACTGTCTTTTAAGTGCAAATTATAAAAGTATTACTTATATATATTATTTTCCTTTGAAATTGGAGACATTTCCTGGAAAATGGGGACATTTTTTCTCCGTGTATGATAAGCTGACCAAATGTCCCCATTTTCTGGGGACAAATGGGGACTTTTTTTTTTTTTTTTTTTAAGGCATTTTTCTAAGTTTTAAAAAATTGAGTAAATTATTAATCAATAATAGTTTATTTTTAGTCCTTATTTATTAGGAATGAAAGAAATTATAAAGGTACTTTGATCTGGTCAGCCTACCTATACTGACCAAACGTCCCTATTTTCTGGGGACAAAATGGGGACGCCTTTGTTTTTTAAGGCATTTTTCTAAGTTTTAAAAAATTATAGAAACTAAATTATTAATCAATAACACTTTATTTTTAGTCCTTGTTTATTAGGAATGAAAAAATACATCCATAATTGGATAATTGTAGCATTTTTTAATGCTTCTCTCTTATAAAGGTACTTTGATTTGGTCAGCCTACAGTCAGCTGCAAATATATTCGAGCACTAGCCAATAATTCCTATATTAAAAAAGTACACTTAAGACTGTTTTGTTAAATAAATCCTTGTCGAATCATGTTCTTAGACTGACTAAGAACATGACTCGATAAGGATTTATTTAACAAAGCAGTATTAAGTGTACTTTTTTTAGACAGGGATTATTGCTAGTGCTCGAATAATTTTGCAGCCGACTGTACCTACCGCATGAATGATAGGCTGACCAAATCAAAGTACCTTTATAAGAGAGAAGCATTAAAAATTGCTACAATTATTAGGCTGACCAAATCAAAGTACCTTTATAAGAGAGAAGCATTAAAAATTGCTACAATTATCCAATTATGGATGTATTCTTTCATTCCTAATAAACAAGGACTAAAAATAAAGTGTTATTGATTAATAATCTAGTTTCTATAATTTTTTAAAACTTAGAAAAATGCCTTAAAAAACAAAGGCGTCCCCATTTTGTCCCCATTTGTCCCCAGAAAATGGGGACGTTTGGTCAGTATACAATTATCCAATTATGGATATATTCTTTCATTCCTAATAAACAAGGACTAAAAATAAAGTGTTATTGATTAATAATTTAGTTTCTATAATTTTTTAAAACTTAGAAAAATGCCTTAAAAAACAAAGGCGTCCCCATTTTGTCCCCAGAAAATGGGGACGTTTGGTCAGTATACAATTATCCAATTATGGATGTATTTTTTCATTCCTAATAAACAAGGACTAAAAATAAAGTGTTATTGATTAATAATTTAGTTTCTATAATTTTTTAAAATTTAGAAAAATGCCTTAAAAAACAAAGGCGTCCCCATTTTGTCCCCATTTGTCCCCAGAAAATGGGGACGTTTGGTCAGTATAAGAATGACTAAAAAATATCTACTACGTCATAGAGCTTAAGCGAAATGACCTTGAATTTAAAAAATACTTTCCCTCATACAAATATTAATTGGTTTATCTAATAATTTACTTACGACGTGTAAAACCCATTCAATCTGAACCTGAAAGAATTTTCATGGTAAATCTATTTCTTTTTTTTTAGTGGCAACGTAGCACTGTTTTTGAAAGAAAACAAGAAACATGGATTCCAAGCATTCTGATTCTGGCCGAAACTCGTGTGTGTTATATTATTTACCATTTTAATTATGAAGGTAAGTTCATAAATATAATATTTATTGTTCAATAAACTGGGTATTCTGAAAAAAAAAATTGTTAATGATCGCAAAACATTTATCGATCATAGAAACAAGGTTTGTTGCTATATTTGGCGTCAGGGAGAATCGCCGTATACCTATGTAAACTCCTCCCAAAAAATGTTCATACATATATTTTTTTGTAACATAGTTACTAATTGATTTTTAATTAAAAGTTTTGATGAAATTACTAATGAAATATTCTAAAATGTAAGTAAGATTGCAGTGTAATTTAATTTTTCTAGTGTAAACAAAACAATATAAAATGAGTACATTTTAAAAACCAAAACCAAACTCAACATTTTCTGTTTAATTAATCAATATTGCTCTCTTAAAAATCAGCAAATACATTATAATGCAAAAGAGTTGATTTTTAAATTGAATATTTTATGCAAAATGCATGATGTTGTATTACATTTGTTTTTTATGATTAAATTTTTTAGCTTTATAAAATTTTAACAATTTGTAAAAAGGTTTGAATATTTGTAACCTCTCTCTATATATATACATCTCTCTCTCTCTCTCTATATATATATATAGCAATATCATGTTGTACATAAAGGCATGTATTTTATTCAAAAAGAGTTAATTGAAAAATAAATACCCAGGTATTTTACATCACTACTTAGAGTTTGTATTTCCTCCATTCTCAATTCAAAACTTTTTTTTAGCTTATAACATCTTAACACATCCTCCATTTTTCCTATCCTCAGGGTGGGAATAATGTAACATAATTTCAAATGCATAAACCTTACATTTAAATTCCAAATATTTTGATTGTATTAGAAAAGAAATAAAACAAGCAAGCACATATACATTCAGGGGTCGATCCAGGTTTTAAATATTAAGTCCCCTTTTTGTGAAAAAAATATATATATATTTGTATAAAATCATTTTAACAGTCATTCAAAACAACGTTTAATATCAAATTAACATAGTTTCATTGAACCAATTAATTAAAAATAATACTGAAAACATTTTATAAAAAGATCGCTTTTGTAAAACAAAATCTTGTG
Source organism: Salticus scenicus (assembly GCA_963930645.1). Taxonomy (NCBI): domain Eukaryota; kingdom Metazoa; phylum Arthropoda; class Arachnida; order Araneae; family Salticidae; genus Salticus; species Salticus scenicus. Next base: position 7,450,292 of record OZ005660.1, on the reverse strand, counting down.
AAGAGCTCATTTCATAAATTTGAATTTTGTGAAGGGTCCTCTTTTATGGATTTGAATTTTGTGAAGGGTCTCCTTTTATGGATTTGAATTTTGTGAAGAGTCCCCTTTTATGGTGTGGAATTTTGTGAAGGGGCAGCAAAGGGGATCCAATTTTTGCCTGGATGGACCTCTGACATTGAAGACAAATAATTTTCACAAATAGTTTTAAATGTTAAGCAATAATATTTATGTGATTGTAATTAAACTCATGTATAAATCATGTTGCTTTAAATTAGGGATGCACAACCTTTTTGGCTAGAGGGCCACTCTCGTTGTTAAGTAGGATACAAAGGGCCACAGACGAGATAATATAAAAGAATTAAACTGTACAGATATATTTGCCGTGTAATATATACATACACACACATATACACATGCATGTATAAAAAGGTGCACTATCATTACCAAATGCCTGTGTGCAAAACTTTAGTTTGTATTTTATGTTGCTTGAAATATATATATATATATATATATATATATATATATAAATTTTAATTAGCGAGTTAAGTGAATCTTGAAGCATCATAATCATAAACTTATTGAATAGTAAGCAAAAGAATGAAACAAATGTATCATATAAAATACAAAATGATAAATAAAACAAACAAATAAAAAGTATGGTTTGCAGAGAGAGAGAAAAATGTTACATTGGGAGTCACAAAAACAATAAGCACAAATGTAAAGCCTGATAGTGTACCAAAATAACCACTTACCAGTAGATTATTCCATGATTTTTCCAACAAAAAATTAAGGAATATAACTGTGGGTTACATTATTGAGAAATAGAATGAAAAACTTAGCTCTCAAACAGAAATGTGTATAAAACCCAACATTTTCATCCTTTCCCCCCTTCAAAATTTTTTTTTTATATAAATGCCAGTTTTGCGAATGCAACAAATAAATACTTTTTCTTTCTCTCTTTTTTATTTTTTTTTTTCTTCTGCTAATGATTTTTGTGACCTAAAATGTCAGTCCTTTGGCAGGCCACAAACTGATGGCTACTGGGCCGCATGTGGCCCCCGGGCCGCAGGTTGTGCACCTCTACTTTAAATTAAAGTGAAGGAAGTGAATATCATTCACTCTCCACATTTAAAAGGTTAGATATATTTCCTAAAAAAAAAAAAAGCATAAAAATTTTTTTTAGAAAAAATGCAATTTTTTCAGGTAACCCGTGATGTCACCTGGTGAAATCTAAACTGCACTTGACCTGCAGCAGGTAGCCGTCGAATGTGCAATCTGATGCAGGACTATGCGGGGCCAGTGAAACTTTTTAGGTAATATTTTTATTTTTTACTTTTCTTTAAAATTGTTAATATTGCATATCCTTTGCAATTTTTGATTTAATTTCACTTTAATACTTTTTTTTTAAATTTTGATGTTCATGTCATGTCATTTCATTTAGCTCATTTATTGAAACTAGGGTTTTCCGGAAAATTTTCAGTCTCTAAATTATGAATGTTTTGTAAAGTAAAACTAACACATTAAAAGCTACGAGTAAACAAAACTATTCAAAGAAACATATGAATAATTATTCAGTTTAAAAAGAAATTAATAAACAAAACATAGTATTTAGAATTTAATAATTTTTAAATATGTATTTAAAACTAGAAAATTATAATATTTTTTAATGACTGTTTTGCATGTATGATGGCTGAATAATCTACTTAGTAAATATGGTGCCTATGTACGTTTTCTAGCTCTCGGAGACTCTCATTGACTCTTGGAGTATCATTGCCAACAGCTGAATACCATTTTATTATATAAGAAAAATTGTTATGAGAATTAATGATTTTTTTTTTTTTTTTTTTTTTTTAATTTATTTATTTACTAGTATTCTGTTTTCATTTTTAAAAAATCTGGAATTTTCTCCCCCCCCCCTCCCAAAAAGAAAGAAAAAGAAAAATATGGCTATGTGTTTCAATAATTTTGCTTTTTTAAATTCTGTTTAGTTTCAGAATACTCACAATTGTTAAATTGGTTCTTTTTTTTTTTTTTTTTTTTTTTTTTTTTTTAAATTATAAAGTGCAAAAAAGAACTTTGATCATTTTTTTCCACTTCATAACTTCAGTATGAAATATTGAAAATTAAATAAATTTTGGGAAAAACAAAGGCAAATTTAATTTTTCTAGATATATATATATATATATTAATAATGAAAACAGAATTAAAAAAAAAAAAAAATCATTAATTCTCATAAAAATTTTCCCTATTTAATAAAATGGGGTTCAGCTGTTGGCAGCGATATGTGAGTGTCTCTGACAGCTACAGAACATTCACAGACACCTTTTTTATATAGATTATTCAACCATTATACATGCAATACAGTCATTAAAAATTAAAACTTTCTAACTTTATACATGTTTAATGAACCATTAAATCATAATTTCTGTGTTTTGTATATTAATTTCTTTTTGAATTGAATAATTATTCATACTTTTCTCTGAATAGTTTTGTTTACTTGCAGCTTTTAATGTATTTAGTTTTATTTTACAAAACCTTCATAATTTAGGAGATTGAAAAATTTTCGGAAAATTTTCCATTTAAAATTTTTCTGGAAAACCCACATCCCTACCTATCCCCCACTGTTTTTTAGGGACACCCCCTATTTTTATCACTATTCGGTAATTTTATGGCTATAAATTTGATTTTTAGGGGAGGGGGGGGAGGATTATTTTAACTGTTAAATATCTTCTGAGGGGCTACAGAGTTGGAAAATTCCAAAACATCAACATTTGCGGCAAGGAGAAATTTTAGGGGTAGGGGGGATTTGCCACTGAAATTATGTATTATATTTTTTTTAATCTATTATTAATGTTATTTATTAAACATTACATATTTTTTGTTTTTAAGTGTTAAATTAATTCTTTTTTCATTCCCCAAATTAAATTCATGGCCATGAAATTACCGAACAGTGATAAAAATTGGGGGAGGGGGTGGTGTCCAGAGAAAACAGTGGGTGACTGAGCAAAATGGTAGTCATATTCGGATTCAGGTCATTTTACATTAGAATCAGCAAGAATGGTATCAGGGATATATTTTTTTTTTTTTTTTTTTTTTTTCCCAGTGCAATGTAATGGATATAATTCTCCATTCAAAAAAATTAATATGGAAGTTTGAGTGGAATTTTTATTTATTTATTTTTTGTTGTTATTTTTTTCTATTATTATTGTTATTATTTGGACAATTAATTGTATTTCCTGTTGCTTGAATAAAAAGACTTTTTTCCCCCACTTTAGAAATTAGTTCTAAAAAGTGATTTAAAAATGAAATTGTGTTTTTACATAAGATTTTTCTTAAAAAATTTTTAACGATGCCAATTTTGGGATTAAAGCACTTAAATTTTTTTTTTCTTTTAGTTTATTGAATAATTAACGAAGATTATGACAATGTCTTAATTTTTCAAGTCACTCGCAGAACCATAGATAATAAGATGACCTACATCAGAATTGCTGCCTAACTTTGAAAAGCGTAGTTAGTTATATGATCATTTATCATGAATATTTTGAAAAAAAGTAATGCAGTGGTTAGTGTTTCAGCAGTACAGTAGTGCATTATTATTATAGTTATGGTGCCAAATGCTTTATAATTATGTTCACACAAACTTAATGAAGCAATATTCAAAAGTTTGATTACCCAGATAGCACATAACATTGTTATAGCGTTGAAAATAAGTCTGAACAGTGAAAAACTAATTATAACAACGTTATGTGCTACTGGGGTAGCAAATAAAGATCTCTTCTATTATAATAAATAACCTTCTCCTTCTTGAGCATGTTGCTCAAATCATATATGGTAGCTTTCTAAATTATATCTTTAATACAGGGTTGGGTTTTTGACATGACAAAGGTTTAAACTGTCAAAAACCCGTCATAAACCTCTACCGTCAAAAACTTATATTGTCAAAATTCAACATCTATAAATGAGCTAGAATCTGGTTAGAAATAGGATTTAGTAATATTTGCCATGTGCAAGTGAATATCTAAATATTATGCTGTTTATAAATTAACAAATCTGAAAACAATTTGTAGATAATTTATAAAAAATTAGGTAAATATACTGGTTTATAATCTAAGAAATATATACAAAGTATGCATACAGTTATATTTTGTATGTTTATGTTTATTAATATTTATGAAATTCTAAAATTCCAAAGTTACTTATGAATTTTCACATAAGCCATAAAAACACAGGAATACTGGATTTTTTTTTTTTTTTTTTTTTTTTTTTTTTTTCTTTAAGTAAAACATAATATATATGGGCGGTAAATAAATATGAATTTGAAAATAATTATATTTATAATCTACATTTATTATAGTACTTATCATTTAATTAATGAATTTTTATCTGTTTATTATTATTATTGATTGCATAAATATTTGTACCTGGTTATAGCTTGGAATATTGGTGTTTTGGGAGTAGGGCTGATTGACTACTCTAGTGTCTTAGGCCTAAGGGGTATTGCCCTCCGTGTGGGTCTGTCTACAGGGTCCTAGTCCGTATTTATACAAGTTTCGGAGAAAAACATGAAAAACTCTGAATGGCTAGGCCAATGAGCGCGCCCTGGGATTGAACCCGACACCTCACGTCTACCAGCTTTGAGTGTAGTGTACCACTTGGCCGCTGGTGGGCCCTACAGCTTAGACTAATAATTTTTTTAAAAAATTTGTACAAGTAATTAAATTTATTACAATTTATACATGTTCGGAAAGCATTCATATTTCTCGTGTCTCACAGTAATTATAAGAATTTCAGACACAATTCAAGCTTGTTTAACATTCAGAATTATTTTTTTTTTCTTAAAAACTTGCAATATCAGCAGTCATTAAAAAAAAAAAAAAAGTTATATTTTTCTATAAAATATTTAAATACAAAATATTCGGCTATGCATTTTTATTTTACTGGTTAAATACATAATACTAAATGCACAATACTAAAAAAATTGAACTATACAATGTTGTATTGCAAATAAAATGATTTGTCAATCAAAATGATCTATCAATAATATATAAATCATAAATTTTTAGAAGCCTAAAGTTTTGTTTTTATATTAATCAAAATGTTATAATAAAGTTTCTCCAAAAACATTAATATGTTTACCTTTTAAAATATACTTATAAATAATATCTTATTGAAAACAACTATATTTTTAAAGTATCACATAACTAAGTTTAACATGTGCTATATTAAGCATAGTTATAAATAAATTTCGTAATGACATATAAAAGTATCACATCATATTTTGAATGAACATAGAAATAGTTCATAATAAAATTTTAAAAGCCTAAAGTTTTGTTTTTTATATTAATCAAAATGTTGTAACAATGTGTTTTTCAAAGAACATCAGTCTATTTACTTTTCAAAAAATCTTTAGAACTACATTTTATTAAGCTAAGTTTTTATACGACAATTAAATTATAAATATAGGTTTTTGACATGACGGTTTTAACCATGGTTTAAACCGTCAAAAACCTACCAACCCTGCTTTAATATAAACTTTTGTTTGTCACACTATATATCTAACATTACTGTAACTAATAAAAGAAAAGTTCAAATATGTCATGTAAGAAATTTACTGAAAAATTACTTTTTTTTTGGCTTTGAAAATTTTCCGGAAAAACATGGTGGAAATTTTTCCTCCCCACATCACTAATTGAAGCATAAATTTTTGATTTGTATTCAGAGGTTAATTCAGAACAAATTTAGTGCCGCATTGAAGCACTTTCACAAAGGCAATTTTTAGCAATGAGGTACCTTCACAAATTCAACTTTCAGCAACGAGGTACCTTCACAAAGTTAATTCTCAGCAATATAACTGCACACTAAAATATTTTATAAGCTTCACTGCATCAAACACAGAAAAATACCCTCAATTTGAATATTTACTGCAGACAATGATAAATACAGTGGCGCACCCACGGAGGGGGCTTAGGGGGCTGAAGCCCCCTCCAGAACGAGCTGACATAGTAAAAAATTTCAGATGTGCATGAAAAAAAAAATACTACTCAAACACAGATATTGTAAGCAGAAATAGTTTATAAATTATACATTAAAAATTAGGAATTTTTGAAATCCTTACTGTCAAAAACAAAAACAATGAACTAGTTCTTTGATTTTTAGTTGAAAGAAGTTGCAATTTTTAGGGATGGGCTTCTAAGGTCCTAAACTAGAGAATATACTGTTATCACGAAATCAAGTAAGTATCTAAAAAGTCAGACAGAAGAAGCAATCAGACGTGGAAATAAGCTGGGATGTATTTTTCAGGAAAAGGGGATACCAAGCTCATGCAGTTATTGTATCTTAATTTATGAGTATTTATAGCATCTTTGTGGAAGTGTGTTTTGTCCCTGGGCAAAATTAACACATTCACATCGGCAAATGAAAATTCTCGTTTGATATGAAATAAAAATTAGCTTTGCTCTTATAGTCGTTCCTCTAAAACTAAATTTTAAATTAAAAATGGACTTTGCATATTCGTGTTAAACCCTTTAAATGCATCTAGTACAAATACATGCTAGTGAAATTTCGCATCAATTGCTGAAGATAAAATTTAATTGATCTGATCACAAATGAGTAAAATATTTTTCTAAAAATATACCGATTTAGAGAAATGCCACAAAGCGTAGTTTACTGTTCAAAATAGGAAAATACCCTGATAATAATATTTTGAGATATTTTACAGATGCTTGGGAGGATGGGGTTAATTATTATTATTATTTTTTTTTTTTTTGTAACAGTATGTAGAAAATACAGTAGGGTCCAAGCACAATTTTCATTTTTGCTTCTGATGTCACTGAGATCTAAGCTCCGTTCTTGGATAATAAAATTTTTGCCTGTTATAAAAATTCAAATTTCATAAATATATACAGTTGGTTCTCTGTTTAACGACGCTCTACTTAACGACGATTTCTATTTAAAGACGATATTTCACAGTCCCTACCCCCTTTGCCGCAAAAATTTTCTATTTAAAGACGACGATGTTTCTATTTAACGACGATTTTTTCTTTATTTTCCCCTTGAAACTCTTATCTGTAATAGAGAAATTTCCTGTAGGAGAAAAAAAAATCTTTCAACAAACACAGAAAGTGTATTTCATACATGCAATGTTGCAATCATAAAAGTGTTGCAGGGTGTTACAAGAAAAAGGGGTGGGGGTTACTGTTTCTTGGAAAATCGAATAATGGAGCTGTGCGGGAGTGCAATCACTCTATTGTCCCTAACCCCTTCTCATGTGACTTTCTGTAGCAGTTGCCTCCCATTCATTCCGATAAGGCGGTCTTTGCTTGTACGTGTGTTTATGTTTAAAGACTTAGCGAGTGTGTTGTGTTGAAGTACGAAGTGAGCCGAACATTATGGCATCAAAGCGAAAGCATCTCAGTCTACACGAAAAGGTGAAAATTATTGAAGAATGGGAAAAAAGCATTGGAATGACGAAAGTGGAATTTGAAAAAAAAATTGTATTGCCTGATTCTACTCTCAAAGGCATTTTAGCAAGCAGAGAAAAAATCTGGAGTGATTCCACTCGACTTTCCGAACATTGAGTAACTAACAGTTTTGTAGATAAAATAAAGAAAGAGGAGTTGCTAAACAAGCAAAAGAGAGAAAACCATAACAGAGTGTTTGAGTATTTTTCTCCATATATCACACGAGGTTTTACTTAACGCTACTGAACTTTGAGCCCTTAGATCATAATGATAAAGAATTTTTCGTTGTGTCCCTGTAAAAATCTATAAATTCTGACAAACTTAAACAAATTTTCACATTTTACCCACAATTTTGTGAAAGTCCCACTTTTTTTTTTTTTTTTTAAATTATTGTTACTGAGTGAATTTGTATAGGAAAATATAGAAGAAAGTCTCGTGGTGGCCACAATTCACCAAAATGCTTATAGTTAGTGCAACAGTGATTTATAATATTCATACAAATTTTCAGCTCAATTGAATAAGGCGTTTAGATGCTATTGCACTTTTAAAAATTTGGTCTCATAGGCCATAATGATAAAGAATTTTTCTTTGTGTCCCTGTAAAAAAACTGTAAGTGCTAGATTCACCAAAATCTATACAGTTGGTTCAAATGTGACCTATAACATGTGTACAAATTCTTTGCTCAGATTAATAAGGCGTTTAGACGCTATCACACTTTTAAAAATTTGGCAAAGAATTTTTCTTTGTGTCCCTGTAAAAAAACTATAAGTGCTAGATTCTCCAAAATCTATACAGATTGAGTATCTGTGACCTATAATATGTGTATAAAGTTTTTGCTCAATTGAATAAGGCGTTTAGATGCTATCGCACTTTTAAGATTTTGGTCCCTTGGCCATAATGATAAAGAATTTTTCTTTGTGTCCCTGTAAAAAAACTGTAAGTGCTAGATTCACCAAAATCTATAGGGTTCGTACTATGGTGACTTACAATATACGTACCAACTTTCAGCTTATTCGAACAAAGCGTTTAGACGCTAGCGTGTTCACTCACAGACATACACACATACATACACACATACATACACACATACATACACACACACATACATACACACACACATACATATATCATCGTAAAAATAGTGAAAACGGACTCGTTGGACCTCGAAACGTATAGAAACATCAAAATCTCGAATTCGGATTTTTGACATGATTACAATACTTTCCTCACTATAGTGTTCGGAAAGTAAAAATTGTTGAATCAGCACAAAAATTCTGTTTCGCAGCATGAAAATTAGAAAATTTACAATCTTGGAAGCAATCCACATGATAACTTTAGTTTGTAAAGAAGTTTCTTCACCCACAATAAAAAAACTGCTTTCACAATGCCGGCATTCACAAAGAACTTGATGTAGAGCTGCAATGTATGGATGTAGAAATCAATGAAGATGACATTACCCATGATCATGAAGAATGGAGAAGTGTTGTTCAAGGTGAGGGTATTTCAATTGAAGATTTCTTCCATTGTGATGAATCAGTTTTAACAACAGACTATAGAAATGTACAACAAATTTATGAGGATTTAGTAAACGAAACTATAGTGTCAGACGAAGAAAGTGAAGTTGAAGAAACGGAAATTGAGATACCGCCACCATCTTACAAAGAGGCAACTTCGGCTATAGATGTTCTCCGACGTTATATTGTCTCATCGAATGTGGAAGACGACACATTTAATATTCTAGACAATCTTGAAAAAAGAATAATGAAAACCAGGCCAGAGTTGAAGCAATCAACACTTTTTGATTTTTTAAAAAGTTAATTTATTGTATTTTTTGTACCCATTTTTAATGTAATTTCAAATGTAATTTTTGAAAATAAAGTACAGTAATTGTTAAAAAAAAACATAACATTTTTAAACACGCCAATATATAGAGAAATATATTAACAGTCCTAAGCCTGTAAAGTGTGAAGGAAAATGTTATGCACATAATTTTTTCACATATTCTGTTTAAGGACGTTCTCTACTTAACGACGATTTTTTACGGTCCCTTGAAAGTCGTTAAACGGAGAACCAACTGTATTATATTATTGGAATACAATATCCTGTAATGATATTACTCAGAAAGGTAACGCTTGAAATATTTACCAACTGAACAAACTATTCTAAGTAATATATGTTTTAGGATATTAAGAGGTTCTGCCCCCTGCTTGCTGTGTTGGCTTACCCCCACGAAGACTGCACGTCCGATTTGTTTCTGTTAATGGAACCTTGAAAGAGCATCGCCCCACACTCCAGATAATTAAATAAAAATAGCCATGTAAAAATTTACACTGAAATTCTGTTCTAATTCATACTTATAACAACTGCAGCTTTTATTTGGCTATAATTATTAAGATTTCTTAATTACTTAAGTGTTACTGCATATACAAATAAAGCATCACAAAAGGGTATTAAAATTGATCAAATTTTATTTTCAATGGAAATATTTGGGTGGGGGCATTTCATTTCGAGTAAATTTTATGTTCACCAGCTTGTCATATTCTTTTGATCGTAGATGGACCTAGAAGATTTTGATCGTAGACAGTTTTTGATCATAGTTGAATCTACAACTTTATGTTCGAAAGTTCAATTTCAACTCCAACTGACCGAATTACTTGCACATTATATACGGAGATAAATTTCACAATTGTGCTATTCAACTTAAATTCAGTTTCATTCATTCATTCATTATTTCAAAAGAAACATTTAAAACAGATTCTTTACTATGCATATGTCTGCGTACCAGTGGCGGCTCATGGACCGAAAATAGGTGAAGAGCCATTTCACCTAATATTTTACATTGTATTCATTTATAGAGTATAAATTTACATTTAAATAAAATGAGTATTTCTAATTAAAATTATGCATTAAAACTACTTAAATGTTATTTCTCAGCTCTTCATCTATTTTCGGTTCATGAGCCGCCGTTGCTGCATATATGGACATAAACTTATTACTATACTGTAGGACCCAATTACTCTTCAGCCCCCTCCAGACAGAAATTCTGGGTGCGCCACTGGATAAATATCTAAGTAAACACCTACTTATCTTACATATAAGAAACAACTTAACTCGCCCATATATATATTTATTTTTACAACTGTTTCATTTTATTATTTAAATGTACTTAAAAAAAAAAACTGCTTTATATATTTTAGTTAATTGTTCTGAAGTATCATTAATTTTCACAAACTTACTTGCCCAGTGGTAGAAAGTTTTGTAGCTGTCTGCAACAGGCTTTTAAAATTTTATAATCTGTCTGCAAAATTTGCGTGTAATCAGGGGTGAAAATGGCTTACACTCAAAAAGCCTGAAAGCTGATTGGAAAAGGGGGGAGGGGGGAGCTTAACATCAGTGGTGATCTCGTGCAACAATACACAAATATAATTTTACTGCAGAACTGTTACGTTGCTATATTAAAGCAACAATGTAACTTAGTTTTCTCCCCTTTTGCAAAGAATCTCAAAATAGCAATTTCAAAAAAAACATTTAAGACAAACTTCTAATTTAAATTTCAATTAATTTCCAAAATTAAAAAGGCTAAGTAAAATATCTGTAAAATAGAGCTGCACAATTTAGCGTGGCTGCTATTGCATTTATATTTAATTTTACATATCCACAAAATATAAAAGTGATAATTGCTAGTGTAGGAGACATTGAACACAAAAATTGAAGTCTATTTAAAACTAACGTTTATTAAAAAATAAATAAAAAAAAAAAAACAAGATATTAAATTTGACAGGAACAATTCTAAACTTTTGCCACATGGAGCAGAAACAGCTGGATAAATTATTCTGGAAACACTAAACTATTCTAAAAATATATTTCTCATGATTAATACAGATGATTGAAACTAGAAAAATATATCCTTAAGATTACTTTTAACAAAGTTCAATTATTGCAAGCAAGGCACAATCAAAACCAAAAAAACAAATTCAAAATTTCTAGTGAGTCAGAAAAAAAAACATTAATTAATCAATTTCAAAAAGATAAATTAACTCGCGATGGTATACCGGTCTACAGGAGCAGAGAAAGGGAAGAATAAACATATAAAAAAACCTCATCACAGCATTAAAAGAAACTTTCTATAACTCTAATCCACATCTTTTAAAAAAGTGCTATTCCAATAATATCGACTAACAGCAGCAGCATAGGTCAAAAAGAAAAGTGAACCCAGCTACTCCTCCAGACCGCTTAATAAAAATAAAAACTCATTTAAATTACTACAAACAGCGCGGTTGACAGAAAAAGCACACACCCCTCAAGAGAACCAATGAAAATAACGATGTCTCGTCTGAGGGTTGAGTGGTTGAATAAAATATTACACGGATGACAGAGGCCACCTTATGGGAGAAATGCGAAGTACGCGCTCTGTGACAAGACTCTCTATAACAATATGATCTCTCTAGTCAATCGCGTGTAAACAAAAACAGTAACGAACTGCTGAATGAAGTAAGTGTTGAAAACATTTAAAAAAACTATTTCAATTAGGAATTAAGGGTATAAGCTAATACTTAGGAGTTATTTTAATGAAAATTTAGCTTTAATTTAAATTAATAAAAACAAACTTAATAAATGATAAACATATTAAAGATTACATAACAATGGCATGTCCGAACGAGCTAAAAACTATAAGAAAACTATTTTTTCGCAACAAGAACAATATAGTATAAACAATTCTGTGTATTCATTCATCTCATTCAATTAAATATTTTATAGCAATGTTTGACACAACACAATATAAATAATTATAAATAATAAAAGTATTAGTTTTAGTTTTGATACAGAACATTCTTTTTAAGTGAATTGTTATTCGAAAGTTGCAGACAAATTTTTTTATCAGGGCAGACAAAAACTGTCCACAAGTTGTTTTTCTGTGTCCGCGACTATGTCGCCGTGTTTCTGCCGCTAGGCTTACTTGATGTTTTCACAAATTATTTTATAAATTTACAAATGGGGTATCATTTTTTAAAAGCTGGATTAATCCCTGGTATTGTAACTTGTATTTTTTAATCAATTTAAAACAAAAAAATATATATATATATATATATATATATATATCCTGTTGGGCTCAGATTCTGTATCATCCACTGTCGCCAAGGGCCGTTTTTCACTGCCAAGCGATGAGGCGATTTCTCACCAAATGTGGTGTGCATTTTTGTGGCAACCCTTATGATTCTTCCAATCAGGTTTACCGTTCTGTGAGTGTAGATTCATTAGCTATTTGGATTTCAGCCGGGTAGGACGTACCTGCTTCCGGCACTTTGGTTGGAATTAGGATTGCACGTGGTCAGGTTGTTTCTTTCTTTGTTATTTTATGTTGTTTATTATTTTTTGCATGATTATTATTATTTACTAGCAAACCCATGCAAAATATTCACATTTTATTTTATTTCTTATTTACCTTTAAAATTTGAAACTCATAAATGTTATACCAGTTTCACCACCTAATTAAAATTTTAATTTACCAGAAACCAAATTATTAATAAAACCAAATTAATATTGTACAATAGTAAAACCAAAATCATTCAAAGAAAGGTTTCTAAATAAAATTCATGGTTCACGACCCAGTTTTCATACTTCCACAGGCAGTACAATTTTAATATAGGACTTTCACGATGCCTTTTAAATTTTTGTTGTCATGTTGGTGATGACTTTTTATTAATTTTAGTAGTATATATATATATATATTTAAATAAATAAATAAAATAAAATAATTCCTATTTTGATTATATTTTTTATAATTTTTTAGTCAATTTGACACAAAAGTTCATATTCTGTGTATATCTTTAAAATATTGCTAGGTTTAAAAGGACGTTTGCAAAGATTTTGAAGAAACAACTTTAAAAAAAAATTTTATCGTAAAATAATCTCATCAGACAAATATCGTCATTTTTTCCTATTAGTCCATTGAGTTAAGTCCGCGTTCTTAAATATTGTTCATGTATAAATATTATTTTTTTATCATTTTATATTGTATCGTTTCGGCAGAAAATAATTGAAACTGGTCCACGTTAGGGTTAGAGAAATATTATATAGACTATGGTGTTATCTAAATGTGTTGATAAATACCAAGAAAGATCATTTGCTTACTATGCCGGGATTCAGGTTTTCTTCTAATAGGCCTACTTTCAGTAAAAATGGTGTCGGTAATCGCATGTTTTTTTGTAAATTAGTTAAAAATAATGACTTGTTCTTGTAATTTTTGAAAGAAAGTGGACTCTTAAAAGTTCCTTATTGTAACCAATGTAATAATTCCAATGCGTATATTCATTTAAAAAATGCATGAAACAAGATATCTGATCCTTAATCTTAATTTTTTTTTTCTTTTAATATTTTTTTGGGTGTGTGTTTTCTTTTATGGAAATAAAATTATTTTTTATAATTAATCTAATGTTTTAAATGTATTTTTTTTTTTTTTTTTTTAATTTGTTTTTTTGTTAAATGTTGTTGATTAAATTTAAAATGAATTTTCATAGTTCCGCGATAATTTTTCTTTCATTATTTTAAAAATTATTATATTTTAATATTTAAGAAAAGGTGAATGGAGGGGGGGGGGGGGTCTCCCCCCTGACAAACTAAAGTATATTGCATAATTTTATGTGTTTGAATGTAATTTTTTTTTTTTTTTTTGCTAAATGTTCAATGTAATTTATTTGTTAAATTTAAAATCAATTTTCAAGGATCCACAATAATTTTTTTTTTTCATTATTTTAAAAATTTTTATATTTTAATGTTTAGGACAAGGGGAGGTCTCTCCCCCCCCCCCCCTGAAAAACTAAAATTTGCATAATTTTCTTATGTGTTTGAGTGTAATTTTTTTGTTAAATGTTGCTTAAATTCAAAATCAATTTTCCTAGATCCGCGATAATTTTTCTTTCATTATTTTAAAAATTATTATATTATAATGTTTACACCTGAAAAGTTAAGATATTTTGGGTGTAGATATTTCAGTTAATTGATAAATCAGTTAAGCTTTTTTTTTTTATGGTGTTTTCAAAAATTGACGCCAGGAGTTTTTTTTTTAACCACTTCATGAATTTGAAGTAAAAATGATTTAAAAATGCAACTGTAATACAAAATACGTAATTTTACCGATTTTTTTTTTTTTTTTCGGAATTTTGTGATATCTATGTAAATATTAGTTTTAACTAATTTCATAGGAAAAAAAAAAATCAGTAAATTTGCATATTTTGTATTACAGTTGCATATTTAAACCATTACTTTTCTTTGAAATTTATGTTGTGGTTAAAAAAAAAAACTTCGGTAATCACAGGTGATTTAAAATGGCATTTTGGTGTGATTTCAGTGCCATTTTGAAAAAAATCGCCAACCAGTGGATGATACAGCATCTGTTCAGTTCCATGTCTCTGTTATTTGCATATGCACTCCTCTACCTTTTTTTGGGGGGGCGGGGGGGGGGGAGAAAAGAAGGGAAGCACTTCAGTTATACATGCATGTAGAAATTAAGAAAATTATGTCACTGAGAAACAGAATCTTCCCTTCTTTCCTCCCCCCCTAAAAAAAAAAAAAAAGTAAAGGAGTACATATGCAAATAACAGAGACATGGAACCAATCAGAGGGACGCAACAACACGATCGGTAGAGCTTATGTAACATAACAGTTGTCTGTCAAAGCTGTTAGATCGATTCTTGTTTCTGCAGTGACATTGTTAAGATTAAAATGAATTTGAACATGATGTTATGATAGGTGCACGAGAAAGGAGTGATGTGGGGAAGGAAAAATCCTGAAAATGTTTTATAATGTACGTTTAACTGTTTAGATAGTCAATTTATTGAAAGTGACTTTATCAATGTTCAACCAATCATGTTAGCAAAAAATTTTCAGCTCATTTCCAGGGGTGCAGAAAGTGACCAGACCTCTGAAAATTCCCTCAATATCCTTGCAATAATTTTTTTTTGTTATACAAAGCCATATCTTTTGTAATAAGTCTTTTTAAGGTAATAAGTATATACTATAACATAAAGATACATGTGTTATTACCATGTTTTTATTAACTTCAATTCTTGTTTGTTTAGTACAAATCTTGCAATTGATTTTTAATTAACTTCCCGATCCCGACTAGCTATAACTTTGAAACTTTCAGAGTAGTTCAGAACACGGTGAAAATGCATTTTTAAAATATTTTTAACCAACTGCTTCGGCAGCGTTACCAGTATAAAGATTGCAATTGATTTTTAACTAATTTCCCGACTAGCTAGACATTGTAACTTTCAGGACAGCTCAGAACACGTTGACAATACATTTTTTTAATACTTTTAGTCAACTGTTTCAGGGGCCTACTGCCTTCGGCAGCGTTTATGTGATTCAACAGAAAATTTATTTAACTAACTTCCCGACTAGCTCAGACATTTAAAACTTTCAGAATAGTTAAGAACACAGCAAAAATGCATTTTTTAAATACTTTTAGCTTTAGCCAACTGTTTCGTGTTCCTGCTGCCCTTGTCTGCGTTACCAGTACAAAGCTTGCAATCGATTTTTCACTAACTTCCTGAGTAGCTAGACATTTGAAACTTTCATGATAGCTCAGAACACAGTGGCAATACATCTTTTTAATACTTTTAGTCAACTGTTTTAGGTCCCTACGGCCTTTGGCAGTGTTTGTATGATTCAACAAAAAATTTATTTAACTTCCCGGCAACAAGACATTTGAAACTTTCATAATAGTTCAGAACACAGGGACAAAGCATTTTTTAAATACTTTTAGCCAACTGTTTCAGGTTCCTGCTGCCTTCGGCAGCATTACCAGTACAAAGATTGTAATAGATTTTTTACTAACTTCCCGGCTAGCTAGACATTTAAAACTTTCAGGATAGCTCAGAACACGGTGACAATACATGCGAGCAAATTAAAATAATATGTATGAAAAACATTAAATATTGATGTGTGCTTTCTTTCTCCATTCTTACCATAATTTATAAATTCTGTTTCTCCTTTAATTACTCCAAATATTCTTTTGGTCATATTTACAGTAAAATTAGTAAAAAATCTTCGAATTTTAATTTTATTATATGGATTATGCTTAAATTTTGCATACTGAAATTTCATGAAATTTATTCCCCCTTCCCCTCCAACCAAAAAATAATTGATTACAGCAGTGGATTTTAAACTGGTTAAGAGCAATGCGGATTATTAAAACAGGGATGTTTAAAACCTTATGTCGTGAAAAGATTTAAGATGCACATGAACAGAAATGTGTGTATAAACCAACAATTTCCCCCATCCCGCCCACCCCCCGCAAACAACAACAAGAAAAAGTTTTTCTAAATGCCAGTTTTGCAAATGCAATAAGTAAAATATTTTTCCTTTCTTTCTTTTTCATTTTTTCTCTCCTACTGATGACTAATGCATACTAAAATATCTGTCCTTCCGCGGGCCGCAAATTGATGGCTAGTGGGCCGCATGTGGCCCCCGGGCCGCAGGTTGTGCACCTCTATTCTATAGAGAGAAGTGACAAATTGACATATGTGGCACACAATATAAATTATTAAAATAAAAACAGAAACAGTTGAATTTAAACATAAGTAATATCGATGACAAATAACTGCATGGGTTGTCTGTATACAGAAGGTAGCTTGAATGATCTGTTATCGAAAAATGAAACTGACTATTAACTTTGATTCTAAATTTTGTGTAACAAGTTAATTACAAAATAAAATTAATATCATTTTTAAGCTATTTGTTATTATAGTTTTTAATTAAAATAGAACATACACCCTTTCCATAAATGACCCGGCACTTTCGATTTCAGACTTTTTAAAAATATCTCAAAAAGTACTAAACAGATCGTTTTAAAACTTTAGGAGTGTAAAGAGCATGTTTCTTAAGCCAAAAGTGAAAGGGGGGAACAAGTAAAAATTTAAAGAAAAATGAAAGTGTTTGGCATTACCCTGTAAAAGTATGGTTTGATATTCAATCTGGCTGCAGCATGTGGCTATGGGGCTCTTCTTTATTATCTATGTAAATTTTTATGTGTCTACCGCATGTAATCAAGGAGAGGTAAAGGTTTCTTTGAAAAAAAAATGCAGAATCAATTTTTTGCTATAACATGCAAGGTAACCCAGAGCAAAGCTATTTTTAGGAAACTTGACATACAATATTTGACACAGCAAACTGCAATCAAAAAAAAAAAAAAAAAAAATTAAATATCTGATGAAATATGAGAATTTTTACTAAATTTTTAACAATGCATGTGTGAGATTTAGCGAAATTTAATAACCAAATGTATTGAACTACTCATGTAAAAACCCCAGACAAGTGTTGTGTAAACTCAAGAAGTTCTATGCTATAGAATGAACTGCTATCCAGTTTCTTCTACCCCCCCCCCCCCCCCCCAAAAAAAAAAAAAAAAAAAAAAACTCAACTATAAGGGGTTTTACTCACTTTTTTATTTTGATTCAATGAATGGTAATACAGTTTTCAATGATTGTAAATAAATGATGAAAAAAAAACTTTATAAATTTTTTGGGGGGAACAGCTGACATCTCCTTATATTATTAAAATCCGTACGCATCTGTCTGTCTGTCTGTGAGAAATGCCTTGTAAGCGCTAAAGCTCCGGCGCTAATGGTCGCATCGCCTCGAAACCGGTGTCGACAGACCCAGAATTTCTTCATCTGAACATCGAGATAATTCACTAAGCGATGCGACCCTAGTTAGCGAAGATATTAATTAAAACGTTGATCTATGTCGATTGAAAAATGACTGAGAATTCAAAGCTATTTGCTTAAAAAGAGACATTGTTACGGAAAAAGTGGAAAATAAATTAGAAATATCAGTCGTATCGTTACAAATATGGTATCAAATGAAAGGGCCGACTTTTCTCAATCCGATGGTTTAAATGGCTTATTGATCAAACAATTAGATTTTTTAAAATTAACTAAACTAAAAAAATGATGGCAACAAATCAAAACAATTTTAATATTGCAGACGATTGTCTACAGTCTTGAACGGAAAGAGAAACATCTGGTATTTAATGAGGTCACGTGTTTTGGTACTGCGATTAAAAATTGCAATTTTGAAAAGGCTTCAGTTTTTCAATGTCGCATACAAAACTTCGTATACAGCCCTAACATCACAAGACAGCCTTGCAGTTCAAATTTCATCGAATTTCGAAAAAATTTACATTTTATTTGGAGATTAAATTTTAATTAAATACATTTAAATAAAAAACTTAGTTATTTACTTCGTGCGTCGTTTTAGATCTTTCGAAACCGGGCACCCAGTCCTCTTCAGAAACGAACTTCTGTGCTTGAAACTTGAAACTGAGTTTTCCTCTGTTGATTTTTCAGCAGATGGCTCCATGCTCCGTTTGGGGCTACTGCGCCGCTGTCATTGCATACGTCATAATTCGTAGATATTTCGATCAATTCGCGGTACATCGCATAATTATAATTTTCATAATCGGCAATTTTAGTGGTTTTGTCAAAGTCTATTTTAATATTTTGTTTATTGTGTGTTTTGCCAGGTCGGTATTATATTTTCCGGTTTTTATGAACCCGAATAAAAAATAAACCCGGCTCATATATTGGTGTTACTAAGCGAAAGATTAAAACTAGGATTAACGAACATAAAAATGACATAAAAACCCGGAAAATATAATACCGCCCTGGCCAAAACACATAATAAACAAAATATTAAAATAGACTTTGACAAAACCACTAAAATTGCCGATTATGAAAATTATAATTATGCGATGTACCGCGAATTGATCGAAATATCTACGAATTATGACGTATGCAATGACAGCGGCGCAGTAGCCCCAAACGGAGCATGGAGCCATCTGCTGAAAAATCAACAGAGGAACACTCAATTTCAAGTTTCAAGCACAGAAGTTCGTTTCTGAAGAGGACCGGGTGCCCGGTTTCGAAAGATCTAAAACGACGCATGAACTAAATAACTAGGTTTTTTATTTAAATGTATTTAATTATAATTATACTTCGTTTTTTCTATTTATTATAAGATTAAATTATTTTTAATACATCATTCGAAAGATATTTTAAAGTTCTTTTATATTATTGAAAGAGGAATTCGAGATTTCACCCGATTTACACATTTTGAGGTGTCTTGAATCGGTTTTCTTTTGTATCTCAGCTACTAATTAAAATAATTTCATAACTAATGCATTATTAGAAAGCTTTGTTGATTTGGAATTGAACAGTAGATTAAAGAAATTTCTACCGCCAGATGGCGCTGTAATATTTTAAAATTTCAATATTTCAATTTCTAATTATGATTAAATTATTTTTAATACATCATTCGAAAGATATTTTAAAGTTCTTTTATATTATCGAAAATTTTCACCAGATTTACACGTTTTGAGGTGTCCTGATTAGGTTTTTATTGCATATCAGCTCATATAGTTAGACCGTTCAAAATTGGTATATGTAGGTTAATTAGGAGGGGCTGAAAGGGTGGGGATGAAATAGGTGTGCACTGCGCGCGTATCCCCTAACTTGTGCGCGCGCAGCACGCATGGGACTGCGCTGCCAATGGCAGTGGGGACCCACTCCGACTTTTTAACCAATGAGAAAAGATTTTTTAAATTTTCTTTTCTTAGTAATAAAAATTCGATTTGAGAAGGAATATACATTCACAAGTGCGCGCGCATGGGTCTGCGCTGCCGAAGGCAGTGGGGACCCGGTGTGAGTTTTTACCCGATCAGAAATGATTTTTTTTTTTTAGGGGACACGAAGAGTCAGGGAAGGAATACCCACAGCGTGTGTAGCTCCCACAGCGTGTGTAACCGCTAACTTTAGCTCGCTCAGCGTGCATGGGACTGCGCTGCCGAAGGCAGTGGGGACCCGGTGTGAGTTTTTACCTGAACATTTTTTTTTTTTTTTTAAGGGGGCACAAAGTGTCAGGGAGAGAATACGTGCGTGCAGCGTGTGTACCCCTTAACTTGTGCGCACGCGGGACTGCGCTGCCGAAGGCAGTGGGGACCCAGGGCAACTTTTTACCCGATCAGAAATGATATCTTTTTTTAAATTTCTTTTCTTAAGACTAAAAGTTACTGTTAGTGATTCATTAATTATAGTGATTCATTTGAAAGTACTGACCCGCTAGTGGGCGAGTCCTGCTAGTTCAGTTCATTAAATGGCACAGAATTTTTTAAGTTCTGTTTGGGGTTTTGTAATACTTGTTTGGAGTTTTTATGTAAGTAGCTCAATACATTTTTCTATTAAATTATGCAAATAAAATTTTGCTAAATCTTACACATGTGCAGTTAAAAATTATTTAGTAAATACTTTGATATTTTATTAGATTTTTAATATTTCTTCAATTTGATTGCAGCAGTATGCTGTGTCTAATATTGTATGTTGGGTTTCCTGAAAATAGCTTTGCGCTAGGTTTAATACCTTGCATGTTATAGCTAAAAAAGTAAAACAAAAAATTTTTGCAATTTTTTAAAACATTTATATCTCCCTGATTGCATGTGGTAGAGACATAAAAAATTATACAGCTTATAAAGAAGAGCCCCGTAATCACATGCTACAGCCAGATTGCATTTCAAGCCTTACTTTTTACAGGGTGATGCCAAACACTTTCATTTTTCTACAATTTTTTATTGGTGCCTCATTAACTTTTGGCACAAAACTTAAACTGAAATGTCTGAGGTATAACATATTCTTTAGAGGTATAACACGTTCTTAATATTTTAGAAAATCTTTATGAAAAGAATACTCTCTTTAAATGTCAAATTTTAGTGATGGTTTTGTTACAAATGCAAATCTATAGGCGTTAAAAAAATGTAAATTTGTATTTTAATATGAATAATTGTTATTTGCTACTGATTGCTTTCTGTCATGGAATAAGTATTTAAGAATATTCTCGATTCTCTGAATTTGGAGCTTCAGAGAATATTCTCACCTCACATCTCTCTCTCTATATATATATATTAAATTCCTATTTGCTTTCTGTGGCGTAGAAATCTTCCTATTTTTAAAGCTGCAAAGTTGGCAGCTATGTAATGTAGGTCATCAAAAGTTTTTGTATCTATACTTTTAAAGAGGAAATACTTTAATTCTATTGAAATAAAATTATTTTAAAAAGTGTTTTATAATAAAATTGCTACTCTCATGATATAAAAAATAGCTATTAACAAAGTGGTTACTGATGAAATTGATATACTGGCCACTGGCCTTCTAAAGAATTTTTCCAGTTTTGCCCTTTATCATTAAATATACTACCAAACTGAGTTTGAGTGATTTAAGTTCATATGAGAGTAGCATTGCAGTAAGTGTAATCATTTTAGTTTTTTTCTAAAGCATCCAAGACATCAATATCGGACATCAAATTTGAGAATGTTATTTCAATGTAATGGTGCATACAGATTTATTGTTTAAAATAGATTTATTTATTCACATAGGAAAAAATTAATATGTTATTCTTATTTAACTTGCTAAAGTAAAAAAATATTTCTTTACAGGTGTTTTCTAGGAATAAACCCAAATCGAGGGTCGAAAGTAAATCCAGAACTAAAAAAGAAAGACTTTATAAACTCTAAAATTTTGAATTTGAAGAAATCTGTATCAGAATGGATAATTGATTGCGTTGATAATTTGTATTTTATGTGACTTGATGTACTATGTTGATGTAAACTTATATGCAAATTGATTTTTTTTTTTTCCCAATGTGAATTTATGTATTCAGATGTTAATATTCATAGGTTAATCAATATATTTTATTTGAATAAAAATGTTGTATTTACGAATTTGAATAAATATCTTAATTTTAATTGCTTGTTTTTTTTTTTTTTTTTTTTTTCTTTTGCCTTTAAATTCTTAATATATTGCTGATAAAATGTAGTAATATATATATATATATATATATATATATATATATATATATATATATATTTATATTTATATTTTGGCATGTTGGATTGCAGACAAATTTTGTTTTGCTTCAGATAAATACAGGAAGTTCTGCTTCTGGGGTTTAAGTGTAAATATGTTTTGGCATACAGTGCATCTGAAAATTATCGAGACAGGTGATTTTTTAGTAGTAAGAATTAAAAAAGCTTGAAGCAATAATCATGAAAAAAAAAAAAAAAAAAAAAAAAAAAATAAGTATATGGAATCTGTATATAAGTGTATTATAACAAAGAAATATAGTATAAGTTTTACAGAATTAAAAAAAAAAAATGCTGTCTCAAAATTATGAAAACTTTTCGAGTATTTGGTATTTAAATTCAAATTTTGGATCAGTATCTTTTAATTATCTTAAAACAGACATGTTCAGGGCGAGAAGTTGGAGAATGTGTGGCTGTAAGAAAAAAGTTTTTGTCTGTTTGTTTTTTAAATAATAGATAAAGTTTTTGTCAGAAATTAAAATAATAAGAGAGCAGAGTGATGGTGCTAATTCAGCCATGCATTCTTCAAACTCTAATTCTAAGCTTGCCTAATAAGATTTGCAAGATAATTCAAAGGAATAGATCCAAAATTTGAATTTAAATACCAAATAGCATAAAATGTCTCTATTTTTGAGAAAGAATTTGTGTTTTTAATATTTTTAGAAAAATTCTACGAAACTGTACTAAATTTCTTTGCTATAATACACTAATATTTTAATTCCATATGCTTATTATTTATTTTCTTTGGGATCTCCTTTCTCTTCATTTTTTTTTACTTATTTGATAAAAATCACCTGTCTGTGGGATTTCGAGATGCACTTTAGTTTGAGTTTGACTTCATTTTGCTTAGTTGTTATAAAACATAGTTGTGAAACTTTTTAGGCATAAACTACAGCTAATTAATTTTTTAAAAGTTTTAGCTTATGGGCTTTGTACATTTTTAGCAGTATGCCACTAAAAAAGGGGGAAAAAAATGATAAGAGTGCATGTATAATTAACCCAATTAAAAAAAGCGTACTCCCATTTTTTCCCTGTCACATAAAGAATATATATTAAAAAAAAAAAAAATCATGTGGAAGAAATTTTAAATGTAGTGCCTATTTGCTAAGGAACACAATAGTAATTGCATGACTACTAGGTAAAATTTTCACATTTTTTTTTTTTTTCACATTTTTCTTATTTTAAATATTTTTCCATTTTAAATCCTGCACATGTTAATGCACTGGACTTCTTTAACATAAATGATAAAAATATAATATTGCATAATTTACTACTATGCACCAAATTTTTGTAACATAAACGATAAAAATATAATGTTGTATAATTTAGTACTAACATACTATGTTAATGTACTATATAATATAGTATGTTCATTACTAATATATATCCAAATACAGAGTCCAAATATAAAGTCTTTTTATAATTAATAACTGTTATTTAAATATTCTAAAATTCTGTTTATATGTCCTTTACAACAAAAATCTGGATTTTAATAATTATTTAGTGTTGTTTTATTAAATGTTTCATAGTCAATAGATTCTCATAAAATAGTTTTAATTATTGTCCCTCTACATTACTTAACAGTGTTGCAGTGTTAAATTTTACAGAATTATTTTTTAAAATTGATTTTTATTTATATTTTACATTCCTTGAGTTCCACAGTTTTTATTATATAAACAAACAACTCTTCTTTTGCTTTTATACATATAATTTTTTTACTCTGATGTTCTCTGTTTACTGTGTTCTATTTTTACTCTGATATAATAAGATAATTATAATTTTTTTCCATTGGGGATTTTTCCGGATTTTTTTTTTTCTACAGAGTAGTTTGAGAACCTCCAATATTTCTCAAAATTCTTTGTTCATGTTCTAATAATGTATATAATATTTGTTATACACCGAAGAGTCATTACATTATGACCACCTTCCATCTGTAATAATGGGCTCGCCCAGGAACAGAACTACTGCGCGTGTACAGCTGATGTTGGAGTATATAAAGCGGCTATGCATTGTCTTTCCAAATATAGTGCGATTAGCAACATAATGAGAAAAGCAGTTGATTTATAAGACTTCGATAAAGGTCAAATCATTATGGCTCAGCGACTGGGAACATCAAAATCGTAAACGGTACGTTTAGTGGGCTGTTCATGTTCAGTTGTTGTGAACACATATCAAAAGTGGTGTATGGATGGTGAAATGACAAGTCACCGGCCAGCAGTGTGTTGCCCATGATGCATTGATTCCAGAGGAGAGCAGATATTGTTATGTATTGTTCGCTATAACCGAAGAGCTACAACAGCCGAAATCACCACCAGTTACAACAGTGGCGACCCAGACAGTGTTTCACAACACATTGTGCAGCGTACATTGCTGTGTATGGGCCTACTTATGTCCCTGCACTGACGGAACGTCATCGCCAGTTGCGTCTGCAATGGGCCAAGAAACATCGGAATTGGACATTAGAAGAATGGATGAAAGTCGCATAGTCTGACGAATCTCGTTTTCTGGTCCATCACATTGTGTGCGAATACGCCAATTTCCAAAGGAAACCCTCACTTCCGGATGCACAGATGGACGGAGATAAACCGGTGGCAGGGGCATTATGGTGTGAGCAATGTTTTCATGGAGCACATTAGGACCCATAATCAGCATAGAACAATCCCTGGTGTCTGTGCACTACATGAACATGATTGCAGACCAGATTCACCTATTCATGACAACAGTATTTCCGGCAGGGGATGGTGTTTACCAACAGGATAATGCACAATGTCATAAGGGTCAAATCGTCATGGAGTGGTTCGAGGTACATTCTAGTGACTTTCAACTCATGTCTTGGCCTCCAAATTCACCTGACATTAATCCAATAGAGCATTTGTGGTCCCACCTGGAAAACCTAATTCGTGCTGTCACGCTACCCCCTGGCAATGTGCAGGAATTGCAGGACCAGTTGATGCACGCTTGATACCAGATACATCAGACTATCTATCAGCACCTTGTAGAGTCAATCCTACACTTGGGTGCTGGCAGTTTTGAAGGCTAAATGTGATCCTACATGTTATTAACAGGGTGGTCATAATGATGCTATATTTATATGTTTATGGGTGTATATTTATATGTTTATTGTAAAGCAGCTATCACACAGAAGATCCTACCCTCTGAACTTTACGCTAATACCTCTCCGAATAATCGAGCATCAGGTAATAGGGTTATTTTGAAGACTAAAATGAATTCAAAAATGCATTAACAATTGGCTACTAATTGCTCACTATTTCATGTTTTAAACACACTCTGATTTTTTCACACTCCGATTGGTTGAATACGAGCTAACATCTAGCGTAGGAGATTTAGTCAGTCATAAGTTCGTCATTGACAAAGGTAGGAAAGGGAAACTTATCACACAATGCGTTTTCGACTGTTTGTCTCTCGAAAAACCTGTTTCAGGTGGTTTCGGGAGAGAAAGTATCTGATACTGCTGATCGCATGAGAGTACGTGTGATAGCAGCTTAAGTTAGATAAAAAGTGGATTTTAAAATAAGGATTTTGATAAAAAACACTTGAGTTTTTTCAAGTGGGTTTTATTGAAAAATACCACTTACGCCAGCTTGTTGACCTAAAAAGATTGCATAACCTTTGCTCACATACACAAAAAAAAAAAAAAAAACTGTCAGCCAGGATGCCAGTAAAAAATTGTATTCTTCACAGATAAAAACTATTTTTAAAACTGTTTTTCTGTTTTTAAACAATTGTTGTTATACGTTATGTTTACAGATAACAACAGTTAAACTAATGAATATATTCTGTAAATGTACGGAAAAAAATCTATATTTATTTATGTAAAAAATACATGATTTCTCTGTAAAATTACAGAATATGACTCATTTTTACAAACAGTTTTTTCTGTGATGCAAACAGATTTCTTTTTTTTTTTTAAATAGTGAAATTCTGTTATGTTTGTAGGAAAGAGCTGTTATTTTAGCAGAAATACTCTGTAAGTTTACGAAAAATCTCTCTTTTTTTTTTCTGTAAAAAATACGTTTTCTCTGCAAAAAATTTAAAATAATTCTGTTGTAGTAACATTTTTTTCTGCAAATATAACAGAATGTCACTGTTTAAAAAAAAAAAAGAGATCTGTTTACATCACAGGAAAAAAATGTTTTAAAAATGAGTTTTCTGTTTTTTTAAACAGTCAAATTTCGTTGAACTCACAGACGAATTACATTGTTTTAATAGAAGAATTACGTTACTTTAACAGAAGTATTTACGGAAATATTTACAGATTTTCCCAAATTTTTTTTAAAACGCTTTTTTTCTGTGAAGAAAACGGGTTATGATTGGCGTCCTGGCTGACAATTTTTTTCCGTTTTTTCGACAGTTTTTTTTTTTACAGTGTAGAACTATGCACAAATTTCAAAAAAAGTTATATTTAGTTGCATTTTCACATAAATTGGTGCATATTACTCCAAAGTTGGCGCTGTCATCGCATTTTATCATAATTTTTTAATGTGGCAGCATAAAACAAAATTTTGTATAAATTTTCGCAGTCAGGATTATTTTAATCAATAACTGAACTGTATTTATTATATTCCTAATATAATAATAGTTAACCCGGATAAAACTTTTGTACATGCAGGTGCATAGTTTCACCCTTTGAGGGGGGTTCCCCGAGGAAATAGAAAATTTTTAATATCCTTATTTCCCAAAAGAATTCGACAATAGGTCATAAACAAATGGTCCGACCATATATCTGTGATATTTTAAAATATTTTTTTTTTTTTTTTTTTTTTAAGTGATAATTATAAGATTAAAAAAAAAAAAAAAAAAAAAAAAAAAAAAACGCTTCTTATAAACCATGTTTTTAAATTTTCTGTTGAATCATAGCTATAGAACTATATTAGCACTATATCAACTAGTATAAAATTTTTAAAGTGATAATAACGTCAATTTTTGTGAGATGCATAATTCCATTTTTTACAACTTTTTTACGATAGTGACAATAAAATACCCGAGAATAAAAAATAATATACAAGCAATATTTAAGCACGCGGACTCAGTTCAGTAACTAATAAAAAAAACATTGGTTTTAAAAATAAAATATTAATCCTTTTAGAACAACATGTATTAGCATCATGAACAATATTAGCGTTTTATCAATGTGTAGAAATTTTTTAAAGTTATAATGATATCAGTTTTTGTGAAATGCCTAATTTAATTTTTTTATATTTTTTTAATGTTCACGTTTCACTTGTATTTATTTTTGTGTCGAAAGAAAATGAACTCCTATTTATTTATTTATTTATTTATTTATTTATTTATTTTTATTTTATTTATTTGTTTATTTTTATTTTATTTTATTTATTTATTTATTTTTATTTATTTATTTAATTTAATTTTAATTTTAATTTAATTTATTTTATTTTATTTATATATATATATATATATATATATATATATATCATTATATAAAGCGCAAAAAATTGTTTGTTTGTGGAGGGTAATCTCTGAAACTACTGAACCGATTTAAAAACTTCTTTCACTGACCGAAAGCTACAGTATGCCATATTGTTATAGGCTATATTTAATTTTGATAAAATAAATTTTAATTTAAAATCTGAGCATTTTAATTAAAATCCCCATAGAAGCCGTAATAGAAATGGAAATAATGAAATATTAAAAAAATTAGCTGCTGCCAACATAAAAGAAACATTTACATATTCATTTCGTTTTAAAAATATCTTGACGTGAAAAGAAAAGAAATATATTTGCACGTGCATTAAATTGAAATTCATATAAAGCTTTTTTAATTGTTAAACTTACACGTTAAATCTGACGTCATTATAGAATTAAAAGTGTTTATTTTTCTAATAATTTAATTTGATATGATATGATATAATATCTAAGCATCAATGTTTAACCCTTAAATGCCGTGTGTTGCCTTTCGGCAACATACCCAATTCTGTCTTCTAATGTATTATTAGAATAATATTGAAGCTCTAGTGCCTCATGTCTGCCAATTAGCAACAAATTGCTTTTTAGCTGTAAACCATAGTTAAAATAAAGTATGATTTTTTAAAGTAATTTTTTTCGTGATTTATTTAAAAGAGGAAATAATTAAAACGTTTTTAAATTAATAATAAAATGTTCCGGCATTTAAGGGTTAAACCACGGAGTCTTTATTACTCCGTGGTTTAAACTGATGTGTGTAAACGAAATTGGAATTTAAAAATAAATAAATAAATAAAATAAAATAAAATAAGAAATTCTATTTTATAATATTATTTATTTTAATTTATAATTGTTGCCAAAAAGATTTACGAATTAATTTATTTTTAGACATATAATAAAATATATTTTCACGCGAACAATAATATAAAAAGTGAACTGGATTTTTTGTAAAAAAATAATAAAGATCGAGGAAAATTATTTCCCCATTTTAATCCCGATATTTGGATATAGATATGTATTAGTTAAGTTATCATGTGCATCCGTTATATTAAATTGTTTATGTTGTAAAATTGATAAAATTGGAATTTTAAATTTCGAAACTCTAGAAAAAAAAAATGGCAAATTTCCATATTCGATTGAAAACATAAACATTTCATTTCAAAGGATGATATTTACACAATAAACATCCAACTAATAAACTAATTAAAAGGGAAAGGATAACTATTCTATCATAATTTGAAGTCAAATTTGTTTTCAAATGTCTAAATAAAGTATCTGATATAATATACTAATATGTTGCAGCGGAATAGATTTGATATCCGTCATCCTTGGCAGATAAAAAAAATATCGCCAAATTATCTGGCGAATATAATTTAATTCCTTTCAAAAATCATGGTTATTTTAAAAACTTACATTAAGAGTGTAACGAATAATATGAAACAATATTTCGTACAATACATATTACGAAAATATACCTCTGGCATGTATATTTTCGTATTACGTTTTTGATCGCCAAATACAAAAAACGCCAAGGGTGACAGTTTTGAAATTTAAAATTAAAATTTTGTCAATTTGACAGCAAAATAACTGAATCTAACGCATGCATACAATAACTAATACATATCTATACCCAAATATGAGGATTAAAATCGGGAAATAATTCTTCTAGAATTTTAATTAAAAAAAAAAAAAAAAAAAAAATCCAATGAGCGATTAACATGGAAAATCTTTTTCTTGCATCCACGGGCGGTCAGTGATGTCATACTTCGCTTGCGTATTGAGATGTTTAAATTTATTTGGCGACTATTTTTAGCAACTAACAGATATGGCAAGTAGCTCAATATACATAGCGCATACAGCCATTACTGAAATGTAAATAGCATTTAATTATTTGAGTTACATTATGTTGACTGGAAACCTATTTAATATACCTATGCTCTATAGCTATACTAATATAAAAAAAAGAAAGGTTTATATGCATATGTAGAGAACGATCGCTAGAACTAAAAAGCCGATTGCTTTTTTTTTTTTCTTTCAATAATCAAAAGTTACACTGTCTCTCTCTAAGTGCTAGAAGCTATAATAAATTTTCGTAAAATAAATTTTTAATTAAAATTTTCAATATTTTAATTGAAAACAAAGCATAGATTTGATATCTATCGTCATTGGCGATTTTTGTATTTGGCGATCGAAAACGTAATACGAAAATCTGTATATTATCGTAGTAAATACGAGATGTATGTGTTTACTTCAATTACACTACTACCGTCGGTAGTGGAAGTATTGTATAGGTTTTGGCAATTGGTCAGTGTGTGTGTATATGTGCACGTGTGTGTGTAATCTTCTGGCTGTCATATCTCCAAAACTAATAAAAATAGAACTACTAAACTTCACAAGTGATTCAGGTCTGGTGTACAGATAAATTTTCCAAATTTTCGTGAAAATTGAAAAACCGGAATTGGGTCATCGAAAACCAGAAATGGGACCCTAAGCCCATATTCAAAAACACCTCTAATGATTTTCTTCAAAGTTGCTATATAAATAATATATTAGATGCCCTTTCGATTGAAAAGTTGCTTAGTTCAGGAAAATTGATAGGCGTCCTCTATAAACAGCTCAATTTCAGACTTCGCAAGTGCGTTCCTTTAAAAACGCCTGTACGGATTTTTTTCAAACTCGCCATGTTAACTTCCTATTAAATATCCTTTTGTATGTAATTATTGTTTTTAGGTCAATAATTGAGTATGTTAAGTTTTGGTAAAAGTTGGTATCTCAAAAACGGCTCTAACGTATTCTTGAAATTTTTTTCTTTAATCCAATTTAGATAACCTTTCTCAAGTATTACGTGCTTATTACAGGAATATTAACGGTCATCCTGATTAGGTAGTTCAGTTTTAGATCTCGGAAATTCGTGTTTAAAAAAATAACTATCTATTTTTTTCCCCTTATTTTTTATAACTCGCTATGCAAACTCTGTTGTATGTGTCTTTATACGTGTATCAAGTTTCTCTTACTCGAAAATCTCAAAAAATGCAAGTAATATCTCCAAAAAATTGTATATATTACGTGTAATAGTGGGTAATGGAAGTCGTGTGGTTGTTTCACACCAGATTCTGTAATAGTATATATTGTACGAATATTGTTTCATATTATTGATTTCTCCTTTAATATACATTATTAAAATAATAATCAATTATGTAAAAAATTAAATATATTTGCGAAATGAAAAAATAAATAATAATTAAAGCTATTATGACGTCAATTTTATCAAAAACATTTTCATGTCATAGGTTTATTTTTCAATATTTTTTATTCATGAGTAAAGAAATGTTTCTTTTTATGAAATAAATAAATAAATAAATAAATAGCATTAAGTAAAAATTGCCAACATTTAACAACTAATTAAAAAAAATAATTGTAAAATTATATTTTGACTTTCCAGTTAATAATATTGCCTGACTATAACATATAAACTGATATATTTCTTGATTTTTTACATATCAATCCATCTTTAACTAAAATTTGTTCATCAGTGCGAAGCCGGACGGGTCAGCTAGTATATATATATATATATATATATTGTAACAATTAAATTATAGCTAATATTTAAATAGCTAATTTTAAAGCTATTAGGAGATTATTATTTTCATATTTTAATTAATTAAAAGAAAACTAATCAAAAATTCAAAAATCGCGCTTCGAGATATTGCATTGTCATCGTGTTCTGAGCTATTCTAAAAGTTTTAAATGTCGAGCTAGATGGAAAGTTAGTTAGAAATCGATTGTAAGATTTGTACTGGATAAACAAACAAGAAAGCGAGTTAATAAAAACATGGTAAAACATAAAATAAAAATCCAGAAAAAATGCATTTTCTAAGGTGTTGCCTACAGGGGTCTACAAAATTGAATTTCTTTCTACATTCAATATTATACTTTTCTAAGATGAATATCGTCTGTACTTACCATGGAAAATAATACTGAAAACTAATAATTTTAATAAATGATTTGCATTGGGTGAATTTGCATAAGAAAATATAGAAGAAATTTTTGTGATGGCCAAAACACACTAGTTTTTACATTGAAAATGTAAACTAAAGATTGATGTTGCAGAAATTAGAGTCTCAAAAGCAATTTCAACCTTTTAATTACCAGTTCATTAAGATCTTGACGATGTTAAAAACAATGTTTTAAAAGCATGCTAAAAATATATTCCCAAATATTCAATTTACATGTATTTAAAGATCCTTAATATAATTAGGAAGCAGTATTACCCAGAGAACTTCCGAGTTCTAATTAAATTTAAGTAAAAGCTGCATTTTATCTCACTGAAACACAAGGAATTTTTCTTTTGTATTAGAAACAATTTTCTGAATATTTGTTAAGTTTTTAAAGGACAATTGGCGGTATTTAATTTACTGTTACTGTTTCTTGTTTTTAACATTTCCCCTACGAGTAAAAAAAAAAAACATTGGTCATACCGCGGTCTCATTTCTGTAAGTACTTTTTGAGTGATAAGTACAAAACTTTGAATAAACACCATAAAATGCAATAAACTCAAAATAATTGTTTCGGGTCGAAAGAGAACACGACCCTTCGTCAGGCGAAATTAATGATATTTCTTCCACTCCGTTCTTGTCTGATGCTTGTATATTACTCCGATTTTTGTTTAATTTCGGTACTTTTAAGATTTTTAGATTTTTGTTATATTTTTAATCTTATTTATTTATTGATTTTCTTCTTTTATTTGATAATTCTGATTACACCAGTATTTATATTTACATTCACCTTTATATACTTTTGCTCTTCACTTAAAACGGTTTTGTGCGTCGCCGCTTTGATTGAAGCACATGTGCCTACTTTATCCGCCTGAGGAAGGGGCGTATGTTCTTTCGACCCGAAACAATTGTTGCGAGTTTATTGCATTTTATGGAGATAATTCAAAGTTTGGTACTTATTACTTTATAATGCCAGTTCTGTGGTACTTTCTTATTACTTTTCGAGTGCCTTAAAACTTATTATCCTTCAGGTTCACTATACAAGGTGTTCCAAAATTTGGCCGGCAAATGGAGAAGGTTCATAGAAAGCATCAAGAGGATGAAAACTTACAATAGACTATGGAGTTGCAAACTACGTTCAGAGCATGAAAATCACGAACAACGCATGCTGGTTTCAACGCCACGCTGAAACATCAAAAGTACAATACTAACTACAAAAAGATTTCTTTGATTAATCATTAGAAGAGGTGTTTGAAAAAGGGCTCGTTGACGTTATTTCACAGTCTACAACGACATAAAAACGATTACCGGACGTGCTCGAATGTGTCAGGTATGTCTGGTATGGTATATGGTATAGATGTATTACGCTATTTCTTTTGATGTCTAACGCAGCTATAAGCTGCTATGTTATCAACGCAGCAGTGCACGCTATGAGATCCTACGGTGTGTTTATGGACGTCGCATAAACGAGTAAGTTAAGGTGACCCCACAGGAAAAAATCACACGGTTGAGATCTGGCGAATGTGGAGGCCATAAAACGGGTCCCGCGGGTCCCTACTAGCGGCGTTTACGAGAAGGCAATATCTCAGTTTCTATAATATGTAAATGCATCAAACCAAGTATGCGAGATGGATATAATGAAAAAATATGCTGGTTCAATTTGGGTGTGTATCGAGTGACAGAAGACGCTCTATTTATTAGGCGTTCTTTCTTTCTGCGATTTTTCAGATGGCTACATCTCAACATCTACTGGTAATTTCACCAAACTACACATGTAAAATTTTTATTGCGAAAAGTTATGTTGATTAAATATTTGCGCATATTAACTGCTAGATAGCACTGTTATTTAAAATGATGTAGAAGAAAGTTTTGTGAACGCTACAATACATTATTTTTAATTTATTTTTATATTTATTCACCTGAAATTTAAAATATGATGTACTTATTTGATAGAAAAGGAAATACAGAGTGGATTTTTTTTTTTTTTTTTTTACTAATTAATATACAACTGAAATATTTACGCCTGTATTATTTTGAAAAATAAAGGTTCTCAGTTATTTTTTCATCTTTTGAAACAAAACCTTCTTCTAATTACCACTTCATTAAGATCTTATAATATGTTAAAAAATATTGTTTAAGAAACAAATTAAAAATATATTTCTATGTAACGTAACATTTTAACTTACATGTGTTTAAGATCCTTAATATGATTAAGAAGCGGTATGGCTTTACGAACATCAAGTTCTAATTAAATTTAACAAGAAGCAGCATTTTATCTCAAATATCTCACAATATTCGAATCGTTTCCCGAATGTCTGGAGATTTTTTTTTTTTTTTTTTTTTTTTTTTTTTGAATGATGGAATATTATTTGCCGCCGGTATTTTATTTGTTGTTATTGCTTCTTATTTTTAATATTTTCTAACAAAGTTAAAAATGTTTATGCCTTTGGTTCGTCTATTTGTCTGTCCGTCTGCACTCTCATTTCCTTATTTTATTTATTTATTTATTTATTTACTTTCTCTTACCCATAAGGTAGAGAAAGTATTGTTTTTGGGTCAAATTTTCGAACGCGAGATTTTGCTATATTTACACGTTTTGAGGTCCCCTGAATACGAAAATCATGTTTTTAGCAAATGGTCTGTGTGTATGTTATCAACACATCTCAAGAACAAATAATAGCAGACTTTCCAAACTTAGTATTCTAAATGTGCATTATATATATATGCTACAGTAAGCTTTTCGTTAAGATCAAGCAAATGGTTCGTGAACAGGGACAGTCAAGAGAATTCTAATACATTACGTCTATGGGGGAAATTGCAGGTAAGTAGAGTTTAACGTCTATAGACTGCACTAAACCAAATGAAACGAATATATATTTTCTGTAATAGAGATAGTCAACTGGGAAAAAAATTTTGTGTATGTAGGAGCCTCGCCTTCCCCCTGGGGGGGGGGAGTAATTTTCATGATGGGTATCTTTCAAAAGAGCTTCGCCAATACCTTTAGAACGAATGGTTGAACCATCGATCTGCGATAATTTAAAACAAAGTTATCGATTTTTTTTTTTTTTTTTTTTTTTTTAACTTTTGACGAAAAAAGAAAAACTTAGGAAAAAAAAATCGTTTTTTTTTTTTTTTTTTTTTTTTTATTGAGATTAAAATGGACTTTTTTTTTATATTTAGTGTTATACTACTTCTCTAATATGGAAATCGTCTACATTATCATAAAAGATAATTTTTTTAAATAATAATTTTAATAAATTATTTTTTAAAAACAGAATTATTTTTTAATAACCGAATTAAATTTTATATAAATCTAGGTGTATTAAGGAAACGGGGGGTTGAGGGGAGCGGCAGCCCCCTCACACAGAATTAATTATCATATAAAACTCTTCCGAAGCCTAATTTGAATTGTTTAACATAGGTTTACATAACATCGTTATCTTACCTCTTAATCTCCAAGCTGTATTTATAGTATTAAATTTCAGGGTAAGAGAAAGTCGTGTGAGTGACACCAGATTATTTCTTTTATATTTTTTTTCAGAATGACTTGAAATTTATCTATGTTATTGATGTTCATTACAGAATGTTTTCTATTAAAAATGTTAATATCGCACAATTAGTTTATATACAGGGACTTACAAAATAATTCGAATACGTTATGTTTCATGAAAGGTATTTCTTTTAAACACAATTCGAGAACTTTATACTCTACTATAAATTATAAAATCAACGTTCACAGTTAGAAAAAAAAAAAAAAAATGTTGATTTTAGAAAATGATATGATTTGTATTAATGATTAGTTTAACGATCTATATAAAAATAGTCAGATTGATTATGGGATTAGTAAAAATACTCACAGTGCATTTTGAGTGATGGTCTGCTCTTCTAAAAACAAAAGTGTCATCATCAATGTACAATACATTAAAGTTGGAACTATGTGACGGGTAAGTACAATTCAAAAGTATTTTATAATACATGCAAATTGCCTGATTTTTACTTTTTCTTTTACTATATATGTAAATTTCTTCTTATATATAGAAGAAAGTTTTAGCAGACTTGCCAGTTTGCTGGATTTTTGAATATCAATAATTTTTTAAGAAATATCCACTTTATATTATTAGCGAAAATTCTGTGATTAAATAAGCCGGAGAAAACTGTAGAAGAATGGTGGTATGAATTTGCCAGAATGGTTGGCAACTCTGTATTACAATTGTGAAAAGTTTCGAACTCCAGTTTCCGACGGTTTTACACGTGTTGAGATGTCCTGAACACAATTTGACTATTTTTAGAAAATGTCTGTTTGTGTGTATGAAAAACTTTGTGGACGCTGTATTTCACCGAACCAATAAACAATATTTAACTAAACTTGATATTTAGTTGGACCTTGACCTAAACTGGTACTGATTACATTTGGGAATCAATCGCTTAATCGCTTAACAGATGGCGCTGTCATCCAGTTTTCTTTTTTTATGATTTTTAATATGGCAGTATAGGCCAAAATTTCGGAAAATGTATATAATGAGAGTTATTCTTAAAAGATGATGGTAAAATTAATGTGAATATTTGCTAATTGTAGTTGTAAACTATGAAAAAAAAATTGTGTGCATTGAACGATGCTCTCCAGGAATGTGTAAATTTACAATTTGGGTATCTTTTAAAAAACGCATCAATACTTTTAAAACGAGTGATTGAAACGTAAATCTGTGATAATTTAAAACAAAGTTATCGATTTTTTTTTTTTTTTTTTTTTTTTTTTTTTTACGGGGGAGGAGGGGGATCTGATGCTGGTACAAAATTGACTTTTTTTTTTTTTTTTTTTTTTTTTTCGGCATTTAGTGTGATTTTTTTTTTTTTTTTTCCCCTGAGATAAAAATCTTCTGGATTCATTGTGGAAAATAATTTTAATACATAATATGTACTGCGTGAATTTGTATAAAATAATGTAAAAGAAAGTCTTGTGGTGGTGAACTCAATTTTCTCTGCACTCCACATAATATATTTTAGCTTGCACGAATTATATCTCTAAATCATTTAATAATAAACATTTCAAATGTTTTATTCACGTTTCTTATATAAAAAAATAAATAAAATAAACCCTAATGAATTTATAAGAACTTATATTGAAATTTAGAAAGTCATGAATAATGTAATGGGAATGCATATTAGAAAACCACCATGTTTCTCACTTTAAGCGCTTAATTTTAAATAATTTAAATTTAATTTCTTAGTTTCTGATTCAATTTAGAGAAAATTACCTCGAAAACATCTATTTAAAATTAAATACCTTTATCCTTGCGAGTTTCGAATTTTCATGCGCAAAATTATAAAAATATGCATTTAGAGAAAATGCAGTTTAAATTTTGATATTTCATTCAAAGATGTCATTTTAAAGTTTTTCAATTATGATTATAAAATTCCTACTTTTTGACACAATTTTATGTTGTTTTTGATGCATAATGTTTTTTGAGAATTAAAGACTGATTCTTAAATAAAATAAAAAACGAAAATAGATATATATTTTTTTTTTCAAGGATATAAATAAATAAAGACGGTCTATCGTCTTTAAATAATAATAATATTATGTTAAATTATATTTTTAAGGAAATCAGTGAAAAAAAAAAAAAACGTTTTAATGCAGAAATTTAATCTATATATGCATGTAAATAAATTAATTATTTAGTAAAAAATTTTACAATTTCTTTGCATAAAAGTTTTAGTATACCAATCTGAAGACAAAAATCGTAGTTGTACATTATCTTTTCATTTTTTCATTTAAATTCAAAATACTTCAGTTAGAGAGGTCTCAAATTCTTAATTAAGAACTTTTATCTCAAATGCTAATCTAGAAAAATATTTTTAATTATCAACAGACAAAATTAATTTTTAAACACTAGAATTTAAAACTATCATATGTAAGTTTTAAAAAATGCACCGAAAAATCATACAAATAAAAGTAATGCAAAAGTCGCCAGGTTTTGTCAAGGAATTGTATGGTTTTGTCAAGGATTTGTATTTTAGAGGAGACCGTTTTTTTCCCCTATAATTTTGTTCAAAGGGCCAGTCAGCCGTGGCCCTGCCAACGGTAAATTATGGCGTGCTAATACTGATAAAGGCGTTCGTCACCAAATCTGTTAACCCGCTGTTCTAATAAAATAAATACTGTACAAATGCATACGCTAAGTTGGGCCGTTACGATGCGGCCCTGAGCTCTATAGATAAGGCAGTGGCAGTCGGTTCAAGGCTGTCTTTTTTGTGGGTGAGTCATTAAGGGATTTATGACACCTGAAAAGAACTGACAAATAAACGATAATGAGAAGCAGATTAAGAAAAATTAGACATAGGATGTTATTTTGAACATATATTTTTGAACAGTTACAATAAATAAGAAAAATAATGATATAATATATACAGGATGGCTGAAAAGTTCGGCCAATACTTTTAAATATTTCACCAGTGTAAAATTACTCCATAAACAAATGAATCTACACATCTGAATGAATAATAACTTTTATTCATTCAATAACAATAAATTAGAACAAAAACTTTTACAATAAATGCTCAAAATTACCTCCAGGAGCCTCAATACATTTGCGTAGTCTCTTTGGAAAATTGCCGACGATGGTCGCACAGTGTTCCACCGTAATTTCATCCTAGGCTCGCGTCAGAGCTGTTTTGAACGCTTCTACATTAGCGTATCGTGTAGCCGAAACTTTTTGCTCTAGGATGGAACACACCGAATAATCCATTAGATTGATATCGGGCGGGTTTGTCGGCCAAATGTCCTTTCTCCAAAAGCCCGGAAACAGCTCTTCGCAGACGGTAATTGTGATTTTGGCAGAATGCGCCGGAGCCCAGTCTTGCTGAAATGTAAATCCATCCGGACCGAAGTGCTGAGTTGTCCACGGTTCGAGTATGTCGCGAAGGATCAGTTACTGGTACCTGGCGGCATTGATTTTGACATTTCTTTGGATAAAGACAAGCGGCGGCTTTCCAGAGTGGCACAGATTTCTCCCCACACCATCACAGAGGCCGAGAAATGGCTGCGGCCGATGATTTCTCCTGTCGCAATCTTCTGCTGACCTTTTTTGAGTATCTGACGTCGATTTTGGTGATTATGGAAAGACTCGACGGTGAAAATCTTCTCATCCGAGAAGAGAACCTTGTTCAAAAGTGGACACGGGCGATCTTGTAACTACAAAGTCCCAACTTTCTCTTGACGATGTTTTGAACGCGTTATCTGCTGATTCCGAGCTCTGTAGCCATCTTTCGACAAAGCCCTGGATTTCGACAAATCCTGCATCGCATCTTGTTGATGTTCTCCGGAATGATGGCAGTGGTTGGACCACCCCTCCATGGACGGTCTGCAGTCCCACCTGTCTCTCTCTGAAGCGTTTCCTGATCTTGTAGATGGACCTCTGCTTAAAACCAGTCGTTCGAACAATGTCAACAGTCATCATTCTCGTCTTGTGCAGTTCGAAAAAAGTGATACGTTCATTTCACGACTCATACCGTAGACAGATCGGAAATAAAACAAAAAATCTGGAGTGACTCCACTCGACTTTCCGAACATTGAGTAACTAACAGTTTTGTAGATAAAATAAAGAAAGAGGAGTTGCTAAACAAACAAAAGAGAGAAAACCATAATAGAGTGTTTGAGTATTTTTCTCCATATATCACACGAGGTTTTATTTAACGCTACTGAACTTTGAGCCCATAGATAATAATGATAAAGAATTTTTCGTTGTGTCCCTGTAAAACTCTATAAATGCTAGATTCACCAAAATGCTTATATTTAGTGCAACAGTGATTTATAATATTCATACAAATTTTCAGCTTAATTGAATAAGGCGTTTAGATGCTATCGCACTTTTGAAAATTGGGTCTCATAGGCCATAATGATAAAGAATTTTTCTTTGTGTCCCTGTAAAAAAATTGTAAGTGCTAGATTCACCAAAATCTATACAGTTGGTGCAAATGCGACCTATAACATGTGTACAAATTTTTTGCTCAGATTAATGTGGCGTTTAGACGCTATCACACTTTTAAAAATTTGGCCCCCATAGGCCATAATGATAAAGAATTTTTCTTTGTGTCCCTGTAAAAAAACTATAAGTGCTAGATTCTCCAAAATCTATACAGATTGAGTATCTGTGACCTATAATATGTGTATAAAGTTTTTGCTCAATTGAATAAGGCGTTTAGATGCTATCGCACTTTTAAGATTTTGGTCCCATAGGCCATAATGATAAAGAATTTTTCTTTGTGTCCCTGTAAAAAAACTATAAGTGCTAGATTCACCAAAATCTATAGGGTTCGTACTATGGTGACTTACAATATACGTACCAACTTTCAGCTTATTCGAACAAAGCGTTTAGACGCTAGCGTGTTCACTCACAGACATACACACATACATACACACACACATACATACATCATCTCAAAAATAGTGGAAACGGACTCATGGGACCTCGAAACGTATAGAAACATCAAAATCTCCAATTCGGATTTTTGACATGATTACAATACTTTCCTCACTATAGTGTTCGGAAAGTAATAAATTAAACATTTATCTGTATATTAATTTGAAACATGTTTTTGCCTGTCTCCACTATATTGAGAGAACTGCTTGGTGTAAAAATGTGGTTGAGGTGTCTAAAGAAAGGTCTTGGTCTGTAAATGTGCTATGAGAAGAGAAAAATAAAAAAAAGTCGAACGGTTTCGTCCCCGGGGGGGAAACCGTTTCCCACCCGTTTGGGTTAAAACACGTTTACGAGCTTAACTAAGCTTCAAATTACTTCACGGTGAAGAAATTGTACATATGGGGACTAGAGTCGAACACTAAAAAATCAATATCTGCGAATTTGGAATTTTCGATTTTAAAGGGGGGAAAAAGGGGGAAAGTAGATTTGGAGGGGAGGGGAAAGGGGGGAAATTAGTTTGAGAGGGAAATCCGTTCTAGACCCACACATGTAGCACCTCATTTTAAAGGTCTTGAAGCTTCATGTCGATTGGGGATGTTTGTATAGAGTATAGTGCGACCCCTGGTGGTGAAAAATGGAACTAAGTGATTTTGCTGTAGACCATATCATGTTGCACCTTATTTTAAAGGTCTTGGTATTTCCTGACGGTTGGTGATCTTCGTACAGAACACACTGTGCCCCCTGGTGGTGGAAAGTGCAACTAAAGGATTTTGCAGTTGACACCACCATGTGACACTTTATTTGAAAGGTCTTGGAAATTCAAGGCGATTGTTGATAGAGGTCTTGAAATTTCATGTTGATTGGGGATGTTTGTATACAATATAGTGCGCCCCCTGGTGGTTAAAAATCGAACTAGGTGATTTTGCAGTAGACCCTATCATGTTATAACTTATTTTAAAGGTCTTGATATTTCCTGACCGTTGGTGTTTATGTATAGAATATGCTGCGCCCCCTGGTGGTGGAAAGTGTAACTAAAGGATTTTGCAGTTGACACCACCATGTGACACCTTATTTGAAACAGTGGCGGATTTAAGGGGGGGGGGGGCTAGGGGGCTGAAGCCCCCCCCCCCAAAAAAAAAAAAAACACTGACATTCACAATTGAATATTGCAATTGTAAATTTTTTATTGGTCTAGAATAACACTTTGAAAAATCTTAGCCCCCCCCAAAAGTCAAGTTCTGGATCCGCCACTGATTTGAAAGGTCTTGGAAATTCAAGGCGATTGGTGATGTTCGTGTACAACATACTGCGCTCCCTGGTGGAGGAAAGTGGATTTTGCAGCGCGTGCGTAGCATGCCTGCTATACGGTGCCGCTGCCACAGGCACGATAACACGAGTCAGAGGTTTGTTCGGTTCAAGGTTAATTTTTGAGAATTTTTCCATGTTATTAGAGGCCTGCATATACGTGCCGCAGGCACTGGGTCACGAACCCGAGTTCCGTTCTGTTTGAGGTAATTTTTTTTTTTGTTACAGATGATTATTTATTTTGTGATGTTTTCATTTAAAAATAGTAATTCAAAGAAAATCGAGTTAAAGATATAAAACCATACAAATTTAAGGTTCATTTAAGGTTATTATCAAGGGCCCGGGCATTGCCGGGCGGGTTCGTTCGGTTCCAGGTTAATTTTTGGGAATTTTTTTTATGTTGTTAGTGGCCCGCGTATGCACTGCCGCAGGCACCTGGGTCACAAGTCAGAGTTTCGTTCGGTTCGAGGTAATTATTTTTTGTTACAACTGATTATTTTTTTTCGCAATGCTTTTATTTAAAAATAGAATTTCAAACAAATTCGAGTTAAAGATATAAAATCTAACAAATTTAAGGTTCATTTAAGGTTATTATCACGGGCCCAGGCATTGCCGGGCTGGTTCGTTCGGTTCCAGGTTAATTTTGGGGAATTTTTTTATGTTGTTAGCGCCGTGTATGCGCTGCTGCAAGCACCGAGGTCACAAGGCAGAGTTTCGTTCGGATTGAGGTAATTGTTTTGTTACAGATGATTATTTTTTTTTGTGATGCTTTCATTTAAAAACAGAAATTCAAACAAAATCGAGTTAAAGGTATAAAATAATACAAATTTAAGGTTCATTTAAGGTATCATGGGCCCGGGCAACGCCGGACGGGTCAGCTAACATATAGTCTTAGTATTAAAGGAAATAGAAAATAAAAGATAGCATCTGTTTATTTGAAGTCAGTTTGACGTCACATTGAGAGTACTTTGTAGAAAGTGATGTCATACATAGTATTTCGATTTATAAGCATTTTTCCGACTTTCTTTTTTTAAGTGAAATTTCGTAAATTATATTAGATGTTTTAACATGAAATACATTTAAATAATGATGCGACGGTTTTTGAAACATTACGGTCAATAAAGTGATCGTCGAATTCGACGGGTTCCAGCTAGTATATATTTAATCGAAAAAAAAAAAAAAAAAAAGAAGAAGAAGAAGGGCCATGCCTCACTGGTCCTTAATGGCGAGCCGCCACTGTGTAAGGCATAACATGAGTTCCTTGATAATGTGTCAATGCAATTGAGTCTCTTTATAAGATAACATATAAAACATTCGGATATCGTATACAAAATTATTGCAATATTTATATCATTATTTAATTATGTTTAAGTAATTTGAGAGTGGCACCAAATAATTACGCAGGATTCTTTATCGAATAAATGTAAGACGAAGAAGAAAGGCACCTTGAATTACTTTTTATCAACTGTTAAAGAGTTAAAACTGTTAAAGCGTTTATACACGAAATAATTGTTATGTATTTCTGTTTTGTGTAATTTGTTTGAAAGCGTCTTATCCTTCATCTTTCAACATCCGTGTTTTACTGCTATTATTAGTGATGGAATTTTTAACAAAGAATGCAATTAAATCTCAAGGCAAAATATTTTCAGGTGTAATCTCCTATAATAAAATTTAAGCGCATTTAACACGGTAGCCCAGTCGGTAGAGCGCCGGCCTCGTAATTGGAAGATTGCGGATTCGGTACTCGAGCCGGCCAAAAACCGTCGTGTACACTAATGGTAGCTGGTGCACGTAAAATCTGTCGTGGCCGCAATGTCCTCCATGTTCCCATCAAAAATTATACCTCTGGGGGTCACCGAAGCGGGAGAGCCATCCCTTCCGTGGAGGATCAAAATTGTGATGGCATGTATCCTGACCACCTCTAGTGGTGTGTCGCAGACCGTCGCCAATTTCCCATCTGCGCAGCACTAGTGCGACGTAAAACCCAACCACCCAACCATCCAAGCGCATTTGATAGCAAATACAAAGAGAGTAATACTATAATAAAATATATTTGGAAAAGACACGGGGAATATTTAAACTTTCATTTGAATACACGTGTACTCAATAAAATATACAGAGAAAGAAGAAAGAAAGATGATTTATTGGAAACTTATATAGTAAAACAAAAATAAAGTATACATATTTCGGATAGAATGAAATCTAGTTCCATAAACTTTCTACTTTTCGGAAAACTTTAATATCGAAAAATATGATATAAAATTTATTTGTTCAATTCTATCGCAAACTGATATTCCTTCGATGGATAAAATCAGCTGGCATGAAATGTTATCTGGAACTCAGAAATAACATATCCGTCGATAATTTTAATCGATACAGGTTGTTGCTTGGTTGTGCTTCTATATTTCGGTTGCGTATAAACTACTAAAGTAACGAAATCCGCTCGTCGTATAAAAACCTCAAATACAATTATACTTCATCATATATATTCATCGAATACATTCATTTCAAACTAGTGTGTTGTGGCTACCACACGATTTTATTCTGTATTTTCCTATACAACTTCACTCAGTAAAAATAATTTATTAAAATTATTATTTAAAAAATTATCTTCCATGATAATGCAGACGATTTCCATATTAGAGAAGTAGTATAACACTAAATAAATATATATATATATATATATATATATATATATATAAGTCAATTTTATTCTCAATATATTTTTATTTTTTATTTTTTTTGTTAAAATTGAAAAAAAAAAAAAAAAAATCGATAACTTTATTTTAAACTATCGAGATCAATGGTTGAACCATTCCTTCTAAATGATTGGCGAGATCTTTTGAAAGATACCCATCATGAAAATTTGGGAGGGGGGGGAGGCGATGCTCCTACATACACAATTTTTTTTTTCCCAGTTGACTATATCTCTATTATAAATAATTCTTTAATATTTCATAATGATTATTAAAAAATAATCTATAATAAGCTTGGTATTATAAGCTGCCATATACTAAAAAGCGGTCAAAAAACTTCACTTTTCATACGTGTAGACAGTCAGTAAAAATAAAATTTGCTCTTCTAGCAAAAGCAACAAATTAAGAAATAATATGTCTTTGAAATAATACAAAATGAATATTTATTGGAGTCGGAAATTCTTTTTTATGAAATTTCAAAATGTGCGAGCCATGGCAATTGTTTATTGAAGTCGAACTCACTTTTTCTTCGGACGATCTTTCTAATGGATAAAATTGCAAAACAATCTCACTAAAATGCTACACAAATGTTGACTAATGTTGAATGTTGAACGATGATAAATATAAACTTTGTAAGCAAACACCGTAAATTACGAAATAATGCAAC
Source organism: Salticus scenicus (assembly GCA_963930645.1). Taxonomy (NCBI): domain Eukaryota; kingdom Metazoa; phylum Arthropoda; class Arachnida; order Araneae; family Salticidae; genus Salticus; species Salticus scenicus. The sequence continues at coordinate 7,405,394 of OZ005660.1, read as the reverse complement.
AATTGTTTCGAGTCAAAATAAACGGCATGAACCTTCATCAGACATAAAATGTAGGCACGAATACAACAAAAAGCAATTTTAGTTTCACCTGAAAATATTTGACTTTTTCTCTATAGTCACATTAAATTGAACAGAGACTAAATCACTAACTATTCACTCTATTCACAGAGACTATTGACTAACAGAGACTTACGCCAGAAAATGGATTCCGATCCACTGCGATCATAATCCTTGACTGAACTAGCGTTCGAATCCTGAACTTGAAACTAAAAGCCACCGCGATAACGACTCGGTCATGATATGGATTTTGTGTGAAGAGGAATTATGATTAATTATTTTTACCCGAAGCATATTTCGCATGATTTTGCAATTTATGGTATTTGTTTAGAAGGCTTTTATTCAGCAGCATAAATAATAGTCTATATTCTATAGTTTTCAAAATAGTCTATAGCTTTATTTAACCCTTTAACGTTCACTACTTAATTTATTTTAAAAATTACTAAACTAATTTTAAAAATGGCTTTTAGACACATAGATGATGATAAATTTTTGAAAAATAAAAAATTAGCATTGTTCCTTTTCGAGAAATTTTCGGTTTGAAACATCTGTAAGTAAACCTTATTAAATTCAAATAATATTTAATTTAATAAATAAATCACTTTATAAGTAGACATTATCGACAACAAAAAATCCTAAAAGTTGCATAGATCCCAACATTTCAATTTATTCCGGAGTATTTTAACCCTTTGCGGCGCAAGGTAATTCGGATTATTTAAATTACACTGCCACCGGAATTTACGAACATAATTAAAATGGAAGAAATTTTATATTTTCACGTTAAAAAAAAGGGCCTTTTCTGCTATGTTTTAAATGTAAATTTTTGCTAAAAAGTTTCCGGGATGAGTTTTTGCACTTGAGAATTAAAATTAGGTGTTCCATCAGCGGGAACACTGCGACTGAAAGGGTTAATAAAGTCCTTTTTAACAATCGAAGAAAAAACAAGTAACTATTCTACCGTAAAAGATCATCTACTTAACTCTATTTCAATTTAATATTCGTTTCAATGTGAAAAAGTCAATGAACATGAAATTGTATCAGGCGAACGGTGAACATCCTCTTTACCCACAATTTCAATCGATACAAGCTTGTTGCGTTGTTATGATTCAAGATACGTATTGAGCGATCAAAAAACTTCAATTTACGGTCATGTAGAGGCAGTCACAGTTAACTTAAAAAATTTTTCTCCTTGCAAAAGCAGCAAATATAAATATAGTTTAGAAAATAATATATCTTTGAGATAAAACATGACAAATATTTATTCAAATCAAAAATTCTGTTTTCTGAAATTTCATAATATTCGAGCCATGGCAGTTGTTAACAGAACTCGCTTTTTCTTCACATAATAATGGATTCCTTTAAATTTCCTACATCGATTATAATTGTAAAATAATTTCCTTGATGCGATGTATCAAAAAATCAGAGTTTCTGTTTTAAGGGTTTCCCCCGGGTTTAAAAAAAGGGCAAGGTGCTGCTAGTAAAATAATATTATCGTTTTAAAAAATTAAAGAACACGCTTTTATAGAAATGTGAAGTAAAAAACACAAAATAGCTATCTTAGTATAAAAATGCAGGGTAAGAGAAAATCGTGTGAGTGACACACCATAATATTTACATACATTTAAATCTTTAATTAAAATAATTTAGAATTAAACAAAACCATTTCTAAAAAATCTTCCCTGACTGGGATAGAACGCTAGACCTTTAGGTTCATAGACCGGAGCTATACCTCAACGCCACGGTGTTCACGTAGGAAGGGTCTTTTTTTTACAATTTAGATTTTTTGTTTGCTCCCAGAGCAGTTACAAACATGCAAACATACATACATACATACAGGTGAAGCTAATAAAAGCGTGTTAAAAATGGGCACTTTTTAGATTCTTGAGAGTAGTTTTGGATACTTAAAGGCATATTTATCATTTAAAATATAAACACTTATTCAGTTTTGTGTATGGATATAAGGAAAAAGTCTTAATTTTTAACTTTATATTTTGCTTGCTACTCTGTGAATAAATGTTGATTATTATGTACAATACTTTTATTTATATTTATAGCATATCTTTAATTTGAAGGTTATTTTCAACAAAAGGCAGTAAGAGTGCTTTCTCAGCCGAAGGACAAGAAGGACGCAATATTTTCAACCGTAGGGCAAGCAGGGCGCACCACCCTCCTAAAACTGCCAGGGGGAAACTGCTGTTTTAATCATAATGTTATATTGAAAGAAAAGTCTTCATATAAGAATGTTTTAAAGTGGCAGTAACATACATTTACATATCAGTACTGAATAATGACAAATAAAAACTTTGTAAACAAGCACAAAAAATTGGAAAGAAAAAATGTCTTGGGTTGAAGTGGAAAACACAATCTTTCATCGGGAGAAAAATTGTAGATGCAAGCACAGCATAAAAACTTCACTACACTTTCATTTTTAAAATCCCCCCCCTCCCTCCATTAGTTTTATTGAAAATTGAATTGATAGCCAATTCAATTCCAAGCACGCAAATTTTTAAGAAAGTAAAAGGTTGGGTTCTTGTGGATGATTATTAGTAGAAATGACGTTAATCGAAAGAAAACGAATAGATTCCATCTGGACTCACTATATGTTACTATTTTTAGAAGAATGCACAATGGAGGAAATAAAGTTGGAAATAGAAGGTGTAGAAAAATGATAAAAACGACGATATATAGATATGTATATAATTGAAAGAAAACACAATAGGCAAAAGAAATGAAAAATTCCAATTAGTCTGACGATTTTACCATTCTTAAAAACGGAATATCTAACAGATATTAATAGCTAATAATTAATCTATACTAATATTATAAATGCGAAAGTTTGGATGGATGTTTGTTACTCAATCACGCCACAACGGATAAACGGATCTGGATGAAATTTTGTACAGAGATAGGTAATAGTCTGGAATAGGACACAGGCTACTATTTATACCGGAAATTTGATTCGATTTTTTAAAATTAATTAAAATAGGGAAATAATAAACTAGTAATTGACTTAATATAAGCCATTTAAATTTTTAATTGTTGCCAAAAAAGTTTACGAGGTATTTTTATTTATTTATTTATTTTCAACATAAAATGAAATATGCTTTCACGCGAAAAATAAAAAAAAATATGAGAAAATTACGTCTTTATAATTTTAAAACAAAATACAATTATACAAATCTAGCATGTTTCTTCTGAATTTTATTTCATAGCAATTTTTTTTTTTTTTTTTTTTTTTTTTTTCACAGATACGGATGAATTACGCTTGGCATAAAAGCTAATTCAGCATTATATTAAAGGTATTTACTTATTGATAATTCTGGACATTTTTTTAAAATTTTGATGCTGAAGTAGATCGGACATTTTTTGCCAAGAACAGCCACTTAAAGCTAAGTAGAACAAATAGGAACAATAATCGCATAAATTATATTTTGGTCTAAAACGGCGACAAAAATTCAAAAGTAGCCAAGAGGAGCTATATTAAGGCTGCACCATGATCAAGGTTACATATCAATTCTGTACTGATAAGTAAAAAGGATTTAAGTCCAAAAATGTCGATTTTGAGTTAAGTACATAGTCAAACTCAGAAAAAAAATTCTCTATCGATTGGTATAAAGGATTTAATTCTATGTCATTTAGTCTTTGAGAAAATCCATTGGTAAAAAAAGGACCAATTCAGAAATTTACCATTCATGTATGGTATAAAATATTTAATTCAATTTTTCCCGTTATTAAATGAAGGTTGACAACCACTGAATGGTATAAAGGGTATAAATCAACGAAATACCTTTTTCCTAATCGATTCTTCTGATTTGTTTTTAGCTAATTAAACTTTATTTTTCGTCTCCTGAAAAATCAAGAATATGGACTTAAATCCTTTATACTTATCAGTACAGAATTAATGTATTTATTTTTCTATATACCAACTACTATTAACTAACCATGAAGTATATATAACCACAAAATAATAATAATAATAATAATAATAATTGTCTCATGCGATAGACGTAGCTGATCATAGCATATTGTAATATTTAATATTTGGCTTGAAATTGCTGTTATTTTATGGTTGATCGATTAAATCAAATAAATATAAGAAATAACGTGAAAGCAAATATTATGTACATCACTTATAGAGTTGTTCATATGTAACTGGGATTTGAATATAGAAGGGCTTCTTCAAATTTTTCGATACTGTCCGTATCGAAACTGTTATATATGATAAGCACCCAAACGGCAGCCCACGGATAAGCCATTGTCGCAGGCAATAGGAACAGGCACCGGAGACTGCGAGGACGAACAAGTTGCTGCCGATGGCAGCGAGAACCCAAATCCAGCTTTTGAGCGATTTCAGTATTTTTTTGTTACTTTTTTCATAAAGCTATATAGAAAAGAGTTTCCTTTAAATATAGTGACCAGCGAAGCGGGCAAAGCCTGCAAGTCAACCATAAATAAGGGGAAAGAAGACAATCAGATTTAAATTTTATTTTTAAACAGTTCAAATTTATATCATTCTTAGAATAACACAGGTAAAATTTTCAACAGTGGGGAAGAGAGTGATGATAATACCCTCTTGGAGAGATAGTTGATAGAAATTCCAAACTGGATTAAGCTTTAAAGAAAGGGGTAAAATAGTATTTAAATGTTTGTTAAATAAAATGGAATTTAGATCAATGTTAAGAAAAACAGCTTGTAGCAAAAAGTATGCTCATATAATAACAGGAGACTTGGCGTTGGAATATTAAAACCCGAATAAACTACTACGTCAGAAACGCCAAAGAAAAATATTTGAGATGCATACAGCTGTTTCGGTAGCCTTAAGCGTACCGTCTTCAGTGCAAAAAGGATTCTGAATCTGGAGAAGTGCTCGTATATATAGGAAAGGGGCCGAATTTAGTTTAACCAATAGGATTACGGGAAAGGTGGAGTTGGTGGCCAATAGGAATTTAGGAAAGTTAGCTGTGTAAACAGTAGAAAAATTAAGAAAATGTGACTGAATATAAAATTTCCAACAGTCAGACAAATAGGGAACAGCGAAATCACAATTTACAAGGTTTTTAAATTTTTTTATAAATATGAAAAGCTTCAAAGAAATCGAGTTCATGAATGGATTTAGGTCTGTAAATTGTTTTAGCTGAATGAAATTTAAAATTATGATTTTCCTCCCAGCAATGTTTAGAAATAGCCGATTTATTGGTTTCTTGTTTGCGGACGTAATTCATATGTTCTTTTAGACGAAATTTAAGACTGCGTTTAGTTTGACCAATATATCATAAACCATCACTGACAGGAAATACTATAAATACCCCAAGAATTAATTCTTTGACGTTTCTGACAGTTTATTCGGGTTTTAAAACTATGCTCCTTGCATACTTAAACAGATTTAACAACATAAATTCAACACAGATACAAATGAGCAATACTTCCAACAACGCCTTTCATAGTTATATCTGATATAAATTTACATTTAAAATGAAATTCTTGTAATGATCACAAACTAATATTGTTGTGGAAAGCGATGTATAATGATTACTTACGATGCTTTTAAGTAGCTATAAAAAATACAAAGCATTCGGTTATTAAACAGAATTTGTTTAGCTACGTTTTAATATCGTATTCCTTTCAATGTATGAAGTGAACATAACTACATGAAATCTAATCTGCGGACGGAGAACATCCTATTTATCGATATCTTAAATCGATAAAGCTTGTTGCCCTGTTGCGCTGCCACACACGTATCGAAAGGTCATAATATTAAGATTTAAATTTCTACACGCAGAAAAATGGAAAAGCGAATCTTGTCAAGAGACTTGCCATCTTTGTAATATTAGACGCTTGCCAAGTACATTGACAAATTTGCACAAGATTATGCAAATTTTTAAACAATTAAAACACAACATGACAATCCTAGTTCAGACACAAAAGTCGTCAGACACAAAAGTCGTTTTATTTTACTATGTATCTTAAATAATGTTTCATCTGACGATCAATTTTGGCTCTAAAACTTGTCAGACGACCAGTTTTCCTGGTACAGTTTTCATTTTCCTCAAATTTGACTGGTTAGTCAAATGAGAGGATAAAAATAAAATGTTCTAATCTTGTCAATCGTTTAAGAAGAATTTTTCAAGTGTAGGTTCTGACTTACTTACCTTGTCTGGTATCTGAGGTTATTGACTAACTCTCCTGGTCAGATAATTACCATTGTCGACTAGCCTTCTTGTCTGATAATATTAACCTTCCTAGCCTGGAGTATTATTTTGGAGAAAAATCAACTAAACACGTGTCATATTAAGAACGGATGGTGCTGTGGTAGCGTGTTTGACTTCTGATACGAAGGTCTTGAAATCGGGTTCCCGCAAGGGCGTTTTGTATTTTAATTTTTTCAAGTGTAGATTCTCACTAACTTGCCTTTTCTGGTAACTGTGGTTGTTGACTAACCTTCCTGGTCAGATAATTACGATTGTCGACTAGCTGTCTTTGTCTGATAATATTGACTTTCCTAGTCTGGGGTATTGTTTTGGAGACTATAAAGAACATTTTTTAACTGAAGTTTCCTAGCCAGCTGTTTGGGTTAGTCAATTCTATATTGTCAACTGAGCACTTTGCCTGGTCACTGTGACTATTTTTTTTTTTCTGTATGTAGTCAGTTATAGATTATAAATTTCTTAACCTGGCGAAAAAATCAACAAAGATAAGTATCAGTTGTGAAGTAATATAACTTAAAGAGCCGCTTCACTTACCGTCGCCGGTAGCCCAAGCCAATGTTATTCTATGGGAAATTTTGTTTACTTATAACTCATTAATTCATACATATTTTTGAACTCTAATTTCACAAATTCACAATTGTTAAATTGACGGACATTTTTTTTTTTTTTTTTAAACGGATTTTTTAAATTTTTAAATGTATTATTTTGGAGCTGTAAAATACGAATTTTCAATATGTGAAAATTTTCATTTTACAGTTTCAAAATAAAATATTAACCTCATAAAGTAACAAAAGAAGAAAGAATGCAAAATTTAAACAGATGATATATAGCCATCATAATCCACAAGAGCCTAAATAAATTATTAAATAACTATAATAAAAATAAATATTAATATTTAAAAAAAGATATGAAAACAAAAATATTATTCACTTATACATTTGTCTATTTATTTAGTGAAAAATACCATGGAGAAAATATTTTCACTTTCTTTTTGCCATGATTTTTTTCCTCAAAGAAATGGTGAAAGAGTAAAAAAGGGGGGGGGACACAAATCTGATTTAATTAAGAATCTTTCAAGCCAAAAAATATTTATGATTTCCATACACCATTCCAAAAAGATTACTTACCTTAATTTTTATGCAAACACGTTTACCTCTTCTTAAATATTTTTTCTTTTTTAATCTCCAGAATGAGGTAGTATTTCATAAAAAATTTTCACCTCAGATTTATTTAATTTTCAAATGGGGAAAAAATACTGCTTTTAATGAAAACATTTTCATATTCCATTAATTAATAATTAAAAATAATTATGTTGTTTGAATGAAAACTTTTAATTAAGAAGACGTAGCAATTTATGTATATAATTTCAAATGCCTATCTAAGTAAAGATTTTTTTAAATCTCATTTTGTTTCATCTCTTTTTTTTATCTCTTGAAAAGTATTGCGTATCATTTTACGCTAAATTTATTTGAAAGAAAATAACATGAATGGAAAATCATGCGCTTCACATAGATTACTAATATTTTCTAACTGCACGTACATTTTGCTTCGTGTAACTTTCAATGTATTTTACTTGTGTGATTACACAATAAAGAGTCAGAAGGACAAAAAGACGGACAGGTAGACTAACTGAATTTATTATCATTCTTAAACATTTTTGGAAAGTGCTAAAAAAGCTTAAGAAAAACAGCAATGCAATTTCAGCAATTTCTAATTGTAACCCTTAATGTATCTGAATATTTTAGTGTAGACATACAAAAATTATCTCTAAACATACCACATTCTATCGAAAACACTTTTTTTTTTAGCATATGAATAATAAATGTCAATTCCATTGTGATTTGTGCAGTACAAAGTTTTTATAACAATTCTTCTCATAAAACGCAATACATTGGCATTCTTTTGAGTGCTTCTATTCACAAACCAGACAGACAGACAGATAAGCAGACATAAAAACTATTCAGTTTTGTTGGAAAGCGTTAAAAAATCGTGACCCAAACAAGAAGCTAATTTCATTCTTTTTTAATTTTACATTAATATTATTACAATATGTTTATTAAGGAAAGCTTAGATTACACAAGGCCTGCGAAATCGTACTTTTGAAATTTTTTTTGCACTGTGTTGGGTGTTTCTAATGCGTTTTGATAAGCTGAAATCTGAAATGATGATCTTTTCTTTCTATCACATACGAAATTTTCACAAAGTAAAGACGAAGACCAAAAGAATTCACACAGGGACTATAACAAATTCACATATTATTGCGTCATCGCATGTGCTGATTGCATCAGGCGCATTCTACTGCTATAAATAAAAGTGACCAGCACGTTTATTGCTAGTTGTTTATTGGATTTTGTCGTGGAGAGCGCTGTTGTGTAATTATTGTAATGGGTAAAAAAACTTTCACTTTCTGTTAGAAAAAGGTCAGAAATATTGACCCTGCGTAAAACTGGATTTTCTGAACGTCAAATAAGTTAGAGGGTAAATGTGAGCAAGACAGCTGTGCATCAAGCTATTAGTAATTTTAAAATTTCGAGAAATTTTGTAAACCTTTAGAGAAGCGGTCGCCCTAGGAAAACGAGTGCAAGTAATGATCATGTGATAAGAAGTCTGATGGTCGTACGAGATCCAAGAACTAGAGGTCTGCACGGGCCGAAATTTTCAGGCCCGGGCCCAGCCCGGCCAGTTTCTTTTTTACTATCGTACGGCCCGGCCCGGACAAAAAGCGATAAAATCAGGCCCGACTCGGCCCGGCCCGATTCAAAAATATGTAAAGTTACAAAAAAAAAAAAAACCATGCCTTTCTACGAAAAAGATTTTTAGTATGTGTTTTGCAGAGGTTTTATATAGCTAAGCAATAGAATGTTCTTTAACAAAACTGCTGAATGTTTACAAGATATTTATATATAAACGATATTTCATTATTACAGACGTACAGAAGGCACAAACACAGACAGAAAGTCAAATCGAAAATATTAGCATTCCTCAAACAATATAGGAAGATATTTAAAATGGTTAATGGTACTAAAAATACACTTTCAACCACTTCCTGTTACATACCATAATGTATCCAAACCTTTCATGTGATCCGGTAAACAAAACTTTAATGCTAATCAAACCATATTCAATAGAAAAGATGCTTTTGCACATGCTAAAATTGATGCTACTTTCATCCAGTGCCCCGGAGAAAGGAAAAAGAAGCCTTAGAGGAAAAGTTACAGCGGAAGGATTTTTATAGCCTTCATACCACCTAAACACTACAGACCATAGAAAACAAAGCCTTATATACAGTAACGTATCTAATTTCTTTTGTTTGTTACATCTACGCAAACTGGTACTACTGGTAGTAACATGCATATTATTTTTAATTAGAAACCATCTAATATTATTTTAAATAAAACATATTAATTTCGGGACATGTTTAAAATATTTGAGAAAAATCAGATTGCGAACAGTCAGGCTGATAGACAATTAAATTGTAGTTACAGCCACCTTTTAACAAAATAAAATTTTATGTGACATACCAGACTGTAAAATTATGTGAAATAAATGACTGAAAAAGTATTTTATCATTTTCCTTTTTCGTTGATTAACGAGGAATTTAGAAAAAGATTCGGGCCGGGCCGGTAAAGGGCTTAAAATTTCCTCCAGGCCCGTCTCAGACCGAGTACACACAAACAAAAAATATTGAGCCCCAGCCCGGCCCGGCCTGGCCCGGCCCGAGAGCAAATTCAAAATTTCGGCCCGAACCCCGTGCAGACCTCTACCAAGAACTTTCTGTAATACGATTAGACACTCTCTGGCTGCAAAAGGCACCAACGTCAGTTTGAGTACTATTTCAAGACGTTTGGCCAAAGATTTTGGTTTATCATCCCATATACCTGCAAGGAAACCTCGACTTACTCCAAGTATGAAAAAGAAACGACTGACTTTCGCCAGACAATATCAGAATTGGACAGTACAGCAGTGGAGTAGGGTCTTATTTTTGGATGAGTCAAGTGTGCAGCAATTTTCTGAGCGTGCTACAAGTGTTCGCCACCCAAGGGGAAAAATATATGATGAGAGATATACGATTCAAACTGTTAAACATCCTCCAAGGCAAATGATATGGGGTGTGTCCGGTACTGCTAGTTTGTATTTTGTGCAACCTAAAACTACTAGAACGGAAAGCGGTACCTTAATTCGTTACATGAGAAGTTGAAGCTGCGCATGCGTGTTCATAAATGTTCAATTTTCAGCCATGATGGGGTTCCATGTCAAAGGCGAAGATTGTCAAGAAATATCTGAGGGCACAGAAAATCAAAGTGCCTGACTGGCCAGTTAACAGCCCAGATTTGAATCCAATAGAGAATCTGTGGTGTAGTGTGAAAAATAAAATCGCCGAAAAGCAACCATCCACTGCTATGGCACTTATTGAAGCAATAAAGCATGTCTGGTGCACAGACATTTCTAAAGGTTATTGCAAGTCTCTTATTTATAGCATGCCTTAAAGGATTGCACGAGTTATTAAAAACAAAGGAGGTCTTACAAAATACTGACTTTAATTACAGTAAATAACCATGTACAGTCTATTTTGTTCTTTTATATGTAAAATATGTATGGTTTTTTTGCGGAATTCCATTAAATCTGATTCTTTTATGGGTGGTCTTAAACTTTTGCAAATGACTGTAGAAATATAGAAAACAAGAAATAGATCATTGCTTTAATTTTGAACACTAACAAATATCAATTTCCAGACATTCTAAAAACTGTTTACGGAAACAATAATGCAAACAGATAAACGCACCGGATTCATAAACATTCTTTCACTTACGCGAAAAATGTGACTAAATATTACATTTGCAATTTTACATATTATCTCTCTTTTTCAATAATACAGGTTCTGAATACATAACATACACATTTCTGATTTCCTAATCAAAGAAATTTAAAAGCTTATGTATATCAAATGAAAAATTATATGCTTTTAAATAATTCCAGATTCCACACAATAATATGTCGAAATTTTAGCATCCATCATGGAATATATTATGTGGACAAAATGTCCCCAGTGACAGTTAACATCGATAGTGTCTCAGGAACTTTTCACTAAAAGATGGCCGGAAAAAACAACTATTACCATAAGATATACGGCTATCTGAGTATTTTCTTTAGCCATTTGCATCTATATAAGTATCGTGTCAGTCAAACTTTCATTTTAGTTGACAGCTTGTCTGCTATCTGAACTAATCTAATTCTATTGCTTTTAGCCGTTTACTTATCGTTTCTGTCTTTTATATTTTCAATTATTTTTCCTAATCTTTTATTAAGTTTTACTTATTAAGTATAGTATCACGATTCGTGAATACGGCTTCTTGCCAAAACGAAAATAATATACCGTGGCCATCACAAAACTTTCTTCTATATTTCCTTATACAAATTCATGTAGTAAAACTTAAAATTATTAAAATGCATTTTTTTTTTTTCCCCCAGGCATTAGGGTGCTCTGTCCCCTGCTCGCTCCGCTCACCAACGACCGGTTCGCTTCAATTATTAACCCCTGTGAGGCTTTTCAGTGAATAGGAATATTAATAGTGTTTATCAAAAGACGAAAGCAGAAAAACGTTATAGAAATTCCCATATTTAATGTCAAATTGAAATACATAATATTTAATACTACTTTTTTTTTATTTATTTATTGGAATATTATGCTTAAAGTTATACTTTTTTTTTTTTTTTTTTCCTTTAAGAATAGACAGAAATTCATAACATCTAGACTATTTTGTGTTTCAACTTTAGTATATCACCCCCTTGGCATTTTTAAAATTTTTGTCATTATTTGGCGATGAATGTTTTGATGTAATTGCTTGTTAAAAAAAAAAAAAAAGAAGAAGAGGAAAAAGAAAAAGAAAAAGAAAAAAAAGTCTAGTACTTACAAACTAAAGCCTATACTTTTTCCAAATACCTATATTTTTTCTAATGCCTATATTCTTAAGGTGATGAATTTTTTTCTTGCCATAATTAAAAAAATGAAATGCGTCCCAGAGATATCTGATTCTGTAATGTTAAAAAATTATCAGTTAGAAATTATAAGATTTTTAAATGAGTTTGATCTTGACTCTATTTGGAACAACTTGCAGGTTGGTCCACAACTCTATCTGGCGATTTTCTTTTGGTGATGACGGCCAAATGCGGTTTTCGGAAGTGGTTGCCATGGAATCTAAACGAAAACGCGTTTTTTAAAATGCGTCTGTTTTGTAATATACATAAATAAATTAAGCCTATTTTTAATATTAATAAAACAAATATTTAAAAATAATTTTCCTTACTTTGCATGAAAAAATAACAAGGATCGTCAGTATGCATATATATATATATATATATATATATATATTCTTCCCGTACTTTTAAACCACTTAAATGTTCTATAGTTTCCGAAAAAATACGATTATATAAACCAGACTTCCTAATACACATTTCACAATCATTATTCGCATAAATATATATAAATATATATATATATATATAAAATTTATAAACAACTGAGAAATTCTAAGTAATAGAAATATGTATTTTTCTTAACAGCAACATTTCAATTGATTTTATTATTTTTTACACCATGAATCACATTTTAATTTTTCCATGGTAAATTGTGTCACGACAGAAAAATAACGTCATAAGAGAAACTTTTCCTACGGTGGCAAGTAGAGTACCTTTATAAACCCGACGTTTTTAGTTAATAACTTCATTAATTAAAATGATAGAAATTTCTAAGTAGTTGAAATACCTTCCTTGAAGTAGTCGGAATACACTGATATATCTTATGACGCGGAGAACCCTGCCATCCGCGAGAAGTTGCTGTCGCAAACAAATAAAACTGACGCCAGTGACAGAAACTTTTTTTTAATGTATAGAGAAAAGCAATTTTCGCTGTGAAAATGCATGTTTCACATCGAATCACATCTTAAAAATGACGTCTGACGTCAGTTTCAGAAACGATAGTACTTTACCTGGAAGATTTTCTGAAAGTGAGGTTTTTCTAACATGTTATAAATATTATATTAACCCTTTCAGGGGCACTAAGTAAAAATGATTGAATTTCCTTTTAAATATATATATATCATAAAGTAAACATCCCCTACAAGTCATATTTGATGAAGAAAAAAATTCAGCATGTGGGGATTTTTTTGTGGGTGGTGGCTAGGCGTTCTAGCCACTGTGTCTATCCACCTAAAAGATGCTCCTAAAAATCAAACTAAAATTAATGATCTGAGATAATATGTAAATCTGTTGTATTTAAAAGGTGCATTACAGTATATTTACACTACCAAATACTTTTGAATAAAAAATTATTTTTCATAAAAATATATAAAAGAAACTTCAAAAAAATTTCCCGCAACTTGTCCATTTAAAAAAGTCACAGGCACATCCTGCTTAAAGTTACAGTAGTTCTGCCATCTCTATTTCAATTTTAGAAGTACACATTAACTTTTCAGAGAAGTGGATAAAAAAAGTAGCCACTGCACACTTAGAGAAAAATTTCTAAAGTAGGTGGATAGACCCTCTAGCCACCGCCCCTGAAAGGGTTAAAACACTACTTCGTTTTGACGTATTCATAGTAAAATGTTTAAATTCCATGCATGAAATTTTGATGAAAACATAATTTTAAAATTTTTTTCTTTTAAATCATTTCACTACTTTTTAATTTCGAATTTTTAAACCCTTACCATTGCGCATGAGCTAAAAATGTCAAATTTAATAAAAAAGCACCACAAAACTGGCGTTGTAAAAAATATTACAGACAAACTTTGAATAAAAACCATAAAATGCAATAAACTCGCAACAATTGTTTCGGGTCGAAAAAACACACGACCCTTCATCAGGCGAGTAAAGTAAGCACGAGTGCTGCAGTCAAAGCGGAAACGCACCTTTGACTGCAGCACTTGCCGCTTTGACTGCAGCACTCGTGCTTACTTTACTCGCCTGATGAAGGGTCGTGTGTTTTTTCGACCCGAAACAATTGTTGCGAGTTTATTGCATTTTATGTGTTTATTCAAAGTTTGTCTGTAATAAAAATGTCAAAACCCCTAAGTATTTCAACCCTGGTAATAAGCAGTAACTGCGTCAAGTTTGATTGAAATTCGATCACAGATTTGGGAAGAAAGATGTAAGACATACATGCCCACCTATATAATGACTACTAGTTATATAAATATAGTGTATAAATTTTGTATTAAATAAGGGGGGGGGGGAGAGAAAGGAAAAAAGAAAAAGAAAAGAAAAAAGCGAACGATATCGAAATAAATAAGGCACTCTGGATATTGTATGAATTTTCCCGCAACTGAAAACTGTTTAATATATTATGTTATGCACTTCTAAATATAAACCAGATTAAGACAAATTCAAATGCAAAATACCTAAAAGTATGCATATTTTAAAAAGGCAGAAAAGGAACTGCGCTCCATTTTAGAATCTCAATATAAAATATCAAACTTCGGTATCCATCATTGAATTTGTCGTGGAACAAACAAAAAAAAGTCCACGGCAACTTTTAAGATCGGTCTACTAGCTGGCTTCGCCCGCTAGCGGGTCAGTATTTTCAAATGAATCACTAAAATTAATGAATCACTAACAGTAATTTTTAGTGTTAAGAAAAGAAAAAAAAAAAATCATTTCTGATTGGGTAAAAAGTTGGCCCGGGTCCCCACTGCCTTCGGCAGCGCAGTCCCGTGCGCGCTGCGCGCGCACAACTTAAGGGATACTGTTGTAAAATTTATACCCTTTCCGTGTTGATTCTCAAATTTAAATTTAAATTCATTTACTACTTAAATATAATTTAAACTCACTTTATAACCTTTAAAGTTTAAGTTATCAATTAAATGAATTATAGCGTTTAGTGCTATTTTCTCTTTTGATACTGCCATTTGGGTTAAAGATATATTAAAATTAAGAAGCTTAATGATAATTACTTTTAATTAAAAATTATATTCCTTATTAATAAATTTATGTTTAAGTCATTTGAAATAACTTTAATTACTTACCTCATATTTAAAAGCATATTTTATTAAAATTAACTTAAAGAAAAATATGTTTAAATCCTTTTACGGATTGTTCATTTCGCTACTTAGCGAGGAGATGTAATATTTTTTCAACTGCAGAGTCTCTTTGCTAAGCCCATAGATGGCGGCTGACTCGCAGCGTCGTGTTGCTATAGTTATGGGAGGCGTTCCTATTCTACAGCATCTAGTAGCTGTTACTTTGAATCCGTTTGGTGACTATAAAAAGGAGGTAGGAAATATGTAATCGGTCTCTTAAGCTCTGAAGCCCTTAATCTTTTAAGCTTTTATGTTTTTTCAGTTTAGCTCAAAGTCATGAGCTGGTATTTCGATATAATTATAAACTGTTTAGTTTTCTTATGATTGTAAATTACATTTTTGTGACTTGTTCGTTTAGTGTGAAAAGTAGCTTTCTATTTGAACTCAGTATGGCAGTATTTTTAAGGGTATTTAACCATTCGTCAGCAACCTTTCTAAAATTGTTTCAGCTGATTTAATGTTATTCATCATTTTGTTTCAACTTTAATAAACTGTTTTAATTGAACTTTTGTCTTCAATGAATGCCACATATATTTATCTTCTTTATAGCTTTTTAGAGCTGAGCAACTATCATTTCACTGCACTGCTAACTCTGCTAACTTGATATATGTGGAAATTGTTTTTTTCACAATAAGCGGTTATGGGCCATTTGGCTCGTTGTCAGCTCATAGCATTAAAATTTTGATAATAGTTTTTATGGCATTCTAAGTGTTTGAAGATAAGAAATTGAAATGGCAGTAAGTTTAAACCCCACGATTGAAAAATTACGGATGAATAATTATACTACGTGGGTCAAGGATATTAAATTTATTTTAATTGAAAGAAACTGCTGGAATATAATATGTAAGAACGAAATACTGCCTGTTGAAGATGCTGAGGCCGGAATAACTTCAAAACAAGTGGAGGATTTTAAATCTCGTAGTAGAGTTGCATTATCAACAATATATTTGAATACATCGCCTGAAGTCAGAAGCATTATTGAAAATTGTGATTGTGCTATTGATGCCTGGGAGACTTTGAAGAAGACCTTTATTTCAGACTCAAGAGCTCATCATATGGGACTGTTTACAGAGTTCATTAATTGTAGAATGTCTGAGAATGAAACGGTGAATTCTTTTGTAACCCGGTTATCAAGAATACTGGACCAGCTGCGTGAAATTGGTCATGCTATGGAGGATGTGTACTGCTGTTTTCAGCTCTTGCAACACCTACCATCCAAGTTTGAATCTGCAGTGCAATATTTGTTGCGTTGGAAGAACGACCAGTTCAAGTTCCAGAATATTGTGTCCGAGTTAACAGCGGAGGAATCGCGTCTACAGCTTCGTGAGGGTGATATTAAGAAAGATGCCAATAACAGTGTTCAGATACAGAACATCCAGCAAAAAGGTAAAAAGCCTTTAACTTGTTTTAAGTGTGGCCGTATTGGCCACTTTAAGAAAAACTGTTTTTTGAATAGTAATGTTAAATTTAAACCTAGAAATTTAAAGTATAACTCCAACGGTCGTGACAAATGCAAATCTCCCCCCTCCTACTACATAGCTCAAGCTAACTTTAGTAATTTAAGTGATGAGGACAGCTTTATTTTTGATACTGCTGCTTCAAATCATTTTCTAAGAAATTTAGATCTTTTTGAGCATTATACTCCTGTGGAGGGAGAGGAGCTTTTTGTCGCGATCGATGGTATTAGTTTTCCTATTACTGCTAAAGGAACTGTTAAGTTGGATTTTGGTAAAAATGTATTGTATTTAAAAGATGTGTTATATTCCCCAAAGTTACGGAAAAATTTAATATCAGGTCCTAAATTAGATGTGAACGGTGCCACATACACTGGCGGTAAGGGTCGAGTGTCGGTGTTCGGTAAAGATAAAAGACATATTTTTACTGCTAAAATTAAAGACGGTGTTTACTATTTATATCCTAATGTTTCTAAAGTTAAAAAGGGGAGTAAAGTGAATGGGGGGCACCCAGAAAATCCTTCAGCTTCTCTTGCAAAAGTTAATGAAATTGGGTATTGGCATGCTCGTTTTGGGCATGTAAGTCCTGATACTATAGTAAATACTAGCAAGAAGAACGGGGTGAGGGGCCTTCCTAAACTTAAGTTTAAGAAATTTTTTTGCGAACCTTGTAGGATTAGTAAACAAAACCGTGTGTCTTTTAAATCATCCGATGTTCATGGCGTTAAATCACCATTAGAGAAAGTATTTATGGACGTCTGGGGCCCAATTAAAGTAACTGGTAAAAATGGGGAAAGGTTCTTTTTGTCCATTATTGATGGATTTTCTAAAAGGGTTGCTGTTTATCCTTTAAAGGATAAGTCTCAGGTTTTTGGTGTATTCGAGAGACACATTGCACGGGCAGAACGTAGTTTGAATAAAAAATTAAAAGCTATTCGTACGGATAATGGTTCCGAATTTGTAAATGACAATTTCAAATCATTTTGTAGTAAAAATGGAGTTGTTCATGAGTTAACTAACACGTTCACACCTGAGCAAAATGGGTTAAGTGAGCGGTTTAATCAAACTTCTTTAAATTGTGTTAGAGCTATTATCACGGATAGTGGTTTGCCTTTTTCTTTCTGGCCCGATGCAATGTTGTATTTCGCGTACACTTGGAACCGTTTAATTCATAGGGGACAAACTAAGACTCCTTTTGAGTTATATACTGGGTTTAAACCATCCGTAAGACACCTGAAGCCGTTTGGATTAATTTCGTATGTTGGGATCCCAAAACAGCATAGAGACCATAAGCTTGAACCTAAGGCTAAAAAGGGAGTACTAATAGGTTATTCATTAAAGACTAAGGGGTATAAAATTTGGTTGGAGGATGAGGATAAAATAGTTGAAACTATAAACGTAACGTTCTCTGATCAGCTATTTAGTAAATGCAGTGGAGCGGTGATGGGCACCTCACTGGAGGAATTGGACTTACTTCCGGAAAGTACAGTTGATTGTCAAGCTTCCGATCCTGTTGACATTGTTTTCGGGGGTGAGCCCGATGATTCTAGTGACGAGCCCGTCGATGAAACTCCTGTAGATAAATCTTCTCTTAAACCTCTTTCTTCAATTACTTGGAATAGAAAACCCGTACCCAGAAAAATGAGTGACAGAGTTGACATCTTCTATTACCCGGACAACACTAAAACTAGATTGAGATCAATGAACGATGTCAAGCAATATTGTGATAAAAATAATTTAATTTTTGACTCTAATTTTTTTGATTTCTCTAGTAGTAATAAGTTCGAGGGGGTGGTTGATCAGCAAAACTCAGATAACCCAACTTCAAGTTTAACTCATAAAAAATCATGACTAGTTATCCCTATACCTAAAACATATAATCAGGCCGTTAAATCTTCAGAATGTATTGAATGGAAAAATGCCATGGATGATGAGATAAATAATATGAAAACTCGTAAAGTTTGGCATCTGGTTAATTTACCGGAGGGGAAAAAAGTTTTGGGAAATAGATGGGTATACGCCGTTAAAAGAGATGAGCTAGGAAACGTTGCCCGCTTTAAAGCGAGGCTCGTGGCCCAGGGCTTTCATCAGATAAAGGGGGACACTTATGACGAGACGTTTTCACCCGTCGTTAATTTCTCAGTAATACGTTTCTTTTTTTCATTATTGGTCTCATGTTATAAATGGCATAATGTTCAATGCGATATAAAATGTGCTTATCTTTATGCACCTTTAAAAGAAGAAATTTATATGTCTCAGCCAAAAGGATATGTTGTAAAGGGAGGGGAAAATCTTGTTTGTAAACTAGACAAAGCGTTATATGGCCTTCATCAAAGTGGTCGGCTCTGGTATTATGAGTTAAATAAAGTACTATTAGATTTAGGGTTTAATAAATTTAACTGGTGTAATTGTTCATATTATTTTGAAAATTATATTGTTTTATTAGTTTATGTAGATGATTTAGTTTTGTTTGGTAAAAATCAATTTCAAATAGACAAAATTCTTAATTTATTAAAATGTAAATTTGATATAAAAATTTTAGGTAAAACCAAGAAATTACTTGGTGTAGAATTTAATTATGAAAATGATTCAGTACAAATTTTTCAGGAATTATATATTAATGAAGTGTATGACAGGTTTAAGTCGTTTAACATCCCTTTCTGCTCATTACCTATTGTAAAAGGCATTAAGTATTCGAAAAAAGATTGTCCTACTAATCAAAATGAAATTGATGAAATGTCTAAATTTCCATATCGGAATATCTTAGGATGTTTATCTTTCATTGCAAACAGGACACGACCTGATATTGCCTACGCAGTTAATATATTCAGTCAATTTCAAAATTCACCGGGGTTTAATCATTGGAATGGGTTAATTAAATTACTTGGGTATGTTTCGTGTACTCGAGATTTGAAATTAAATTTGAATTGTTTTAATCCATGTTTAACTGCTTTCTCTGACGCTGATTTCGCGATGAATAGAGATGACTTCGTATCAATGGGGGGACAAATTTTATTTTTGGATAATAGCCCTATTTCTTGGAAAACCTTTAAGCAAAAAAGTGTTTGCCTTTCAACCATGGAAAGTGAATTTGTATCCATGTGTGACGGGGTTAAAGAATTAATGTGGTTTGATAATATATTACGAGATTGTATTGATTTTAAACTAATTGCTATTTCATATGAACCACCAATACTTTTTGCTGATAACCAAGCAGCTATTAATTTTACGAGGTCTCCTATAGAGAATAACAAATCTAAACATATTAATGTAAAATTATTTTTCATCCGTGAATGGCTATTTGAGGAACGGTTTGATTTAAAATATGTAAATACTAAAAATAACTTTGCCGATCCCTTCACAAAGCCCCTTACTAAAGGTGATATGACTAAATTTGTAAATAAGGTATTTATTAAGTAAATGTATATAGAGTAAATTTAAAATTTTTTTGAACGTATAATATATATTTGAATTTTTTGAAACTGGAAAAAAATGGTTTTTTTAGAGGGATATGTATGCATTTTCTTGGTGGGTTTTTCCTACGTTTTCCATTGTGTAGTGATGTATAGTTTAGTTTAACTTTTGTATGAGAGAAATTCGTAGCGCTACGTGTAATTGGTTATGTGTATGTTATATAAATGTTTCATATATTTGTGAATATCATCGTTTTCTTATTTTGATAATGGGGAATGGGGGAGAAAAAGGTTTCCTTGAAGTGCTGTGCATATTTGCTCTGTATTAATATCTTGTTCTTTCTTTTAGTAGATATGTATAGAATATTGATAGTGCTACTTTTTTTTTGATTGTGAGTTGGACTTGTGGACTCTTGATCTTATGATTTACGAGATTGACAAACCTTGTAGCTTTGTGTGAAGTATATTCTGTAGAAGACATATGTGAATCTCTCATCAAGTCACTAAATATTCAAGGAATTTTTTTATTTCTTTTCTAATAAAGTTTATATTGTAATTGCTGACGTTTGTGTTTGTCGAATCAACACGGTGGGGGGCCTTGTTGTAAAATTTATACCCTTTCCGTGTTGATTCTCAAATTTAAATTTAAATTCATTTACTACTTAAATATAATTTAAACTCACTTTATAACCTTTAAAGTTTAAGTTATCAATTAAATGAATTATAGCGTTTAGTGCTATTTTCTCTTTTGATACTGCCATTTGGGTTAAAGATATATTAAAATTAAGAAGCTTAATGATAATTACTTTTAATTAAAAATTATATTCCTTATTAATAAATTTATGTTTAAGTCATTTGAAATAACTTTAATTACTTACCTCATATTTAAAAGCATATTTTATTAAAATTAACTTAAAGAAAAATATGTTTAAATCCTTTTACGGATTGTTCATTTCGCTACTTAGCGAGGAGATGTAATAGATACACGCGCTGCGCGCGCGTATACCTTCCCTGACCTTTCGTGCCTCCTAATAAAATCATTTCTAATCGGGTAAAAACTCGCACCGGGTCCCCACTGCCTTCGGCAGCGCAGACCCATGCGCGCGCACGTGTGAAGGTACACGTGCGCTGCGCGCACATATTCCTTCTGAGGTCATATTTTTATTCTTAAGAAAAGAAAACAAACAGTAACAGAAACAAAAAGTAACTTTTAGTGTTAAGAAAAGAAATTAAAAAAAATCATTTCTGATTGGGTAAAAAGTCGGCCCGGGTCCCCACTGCTTTCGGCAGCGGAGTCCCGTGCGCGCTGCGCGTGCACAACTTAAGGGATATAAGCGCTGCGCGCGCGTATACCTTCCCTGACCTTTCGTGCCCCCTAAAAAAATCATTTCTGATCAGATAAAAACTCGCACCGGGTCCCCACTGCCTTCGGCCGCGCAGTCCCTTGCGCGCTGCGCGCCACCTCAAAACGTGTAAATCTCGTGAAAACTTTCGATAATTTAAAAAAACTTTAAAATATCTTTCGAGTGATGCATTAAAAATAATTTAATTATAATTAGAAATTGAAATATTGAAATTTGAAAAAATTACAGCGCCATCTGGCGGTAGAAATTTCTGTATTCCACTGTTCGATTCCAAATCAAAAAGCTTTCTAATGATGTATTACTTATGAAATTATTATAATTAGTATCTGAGATACAAAAGAAAACTCATTCAGGACACCTCAAAACGTGTAAATCTGGTGAAAACTTTCGATAATATAAAAGAACTTTAAAATATCTTTCGAATTAAGAACTAAAAATAATTTAATCATAATTAGAAATTGTAATATTGAAATTTGAAAATATTACAACGCCATAAAAGAAAACTGATTCAAGACACCTCAAAACGTGTAATTCTGGTGAAAACTTTCGATAATTTAAAAGAACTTTAAAATATCTTTCGAATGATGTATTAAAAATAATTTAATCATAATTAGAAATTGAAATTTGAAAATATTACAGCGCCATGAAAGAACACTGATTCAGGAGACCTCAAAACATGTAATTCTGGTGAAAACTTTCGATAATTTAAAAGAACTTTAAAATATCTTTCGAATGATGTATTAAAAATAAATTTAATCGTAATTAGAAATTGAAATATCGAAATTTGAAAATATTACAACGCCATGAAAGAACACTGATTCAGGAGACCTCAAAACGTGTAAATCTGTTGAAAACTTTGAATTATGTAAAAGAACTTTAAAATATCTTTCGTATGATGTATAAAAAATAAATCAATCGTAATTAGAAATTGAAATACGCGTATTAGAATATTGCAAAAATGTCCGACGTGTAAAGATAAAATTTAATTTGCAATTAAAATGTAAATCTTTTGTTTATTGACGAAAATCGATGAAATTTGAAATGCAAGTTTGTTTTGTGGTGTAAATATTATATACTAAATAAAATGTGTAAAATTTGAAAAATTGAAGAAAATAGAAATTTGCAATTTTTAATCGCAGTACGAAAAAGGTGATCTCATTAAATAGCAGATGTGTTTCCGTTGAAGACTGCTGTAGACGAAAAGTCTGCAAAGCTAAGATTCTTGTGATTTGTTGCCAATATTTTTTTATAGTTTAGTTAATTTTAAAAAATCTAATTGTCCGATCAATAAGCCGTTTAAACCATCGGTTTAAGAAAAAAAAGCCCTTTCCAATGGTATCTTGTTTGTAACGATACAACTGATATTTCTAATTTATTTTCCACTTTTTCCGTAAAAATGTCGCTTTTTAAGCATTTAATCGTGAATTCTGGGTCATTTTTCGTTAGACAATGGTCGACGTTTTAATTAATATCTCCGCTAATTAGGGTCGCATCGTTTAGCAAATTAGATAACCCTGATCTGCGATAAATTCTCTGTCCGACGGTACCTGTTCGAAGTCCGTGCGACCTTTAGCGGCGGAGCCTTAGCTGCGTCAAGCCGTTTCTCACAGACAGACAGACACACACACACACACACACGCGTACAGATTTTAATAATATAGGAGACTAGCTGGCTTCGCCCGCTAGCGGGTCAGTATTTTCAAATGAATCACAAAAATTAATGAATCACTAACAGTAATTTTTAGTGTTAAGAAAAGAAATTAAAAAAAAATCATTTCTGATTGGGTAAAAAGTCGGCCCGGGTCCCCACTGCCTTCGGCAGCGCAGTCCCAACTTAAGGGATACACGCGCTGCGCGCGCGTATACCTTCCCTGACCTTTCGTGCCCCCTAAAAAAATCATTTCTGATCGGGTAAAAACTCGCACCGGGTCCCCACTGCCTTCGGCAGCGCAGACCCATGCGCGCGCACGTGTGAAGGTATACGTGCGCTGCGCGCACATATTCCTCCTGAAGTCATATTTTTATTCTTAAGAAAAGAAAATTTAAAAAATCATTTCTCATCGGGTACAAAGTCGGACCGGATCCCCACTGCCTTCGGCAGCGCAGTCACGTGCGCGCTGCGCACGCACAAGTTCACGGATACACGCGCTGCGCTCGCGTATTCCTTCCCTGACCCTTCGTGCCCCCTAAAAAAAAATCATTTCTGATCGGTTAAAAACTCACACCGGGTCCCCACTGCCTTCGGCAGCGCAAACCCATGCGCGCTGCGCGCATATATACTCCTTCTCAAATCAAATTTTTATTCTTAAGAAAAGAAAATGAAAAAAATCATTTCTCATCGGTTAAAAAGTCGGACCTGGTCCCCACTTTCTTCGGCCGCGCAGTCCCGTGCGCGCTGCGCGCACAAGTTAGGGGATACGCGCGCGGTGCACGCCTATCTCTTCCCCACCCTTTCAGCCCCTCCTAATTAACCTACGTATACCAATTTTGAACGGTCTAACTCAATTAGCTGAGATGCAAAGGAAAACATAATCAGGACACCTCAAAACGTGTAAATCTGTTGAAAACTTTCGATAATTTAAAAGAACTTTAAAATATCTTTCGAATGATGTATTAAAAATAATTTAATCATAATTAGAAATTGAAATATTGAAATTTGAAAATATTACAGCGCCATCTGTCGGTAGAAATTTCTGTATTCCACTGTTCCATTCCACTGAAAGAACACTGATTCAGGAGACCTCAAAACGTGTAAATCTGTTGAAAACTTTGAATTATGTAAAATAACTTTAAAATATCTTTCGTATGATGTATAAAAAATAAATCAATCGTAATTAGAAATTGAAATACGCGTATTAGAATATTGCAAAAATGTCCGAAGTGTAAAGATAAAATTTAATTTGCAATTAAAATGTAAATCTTTTGCTTATTGACGAAAATCGATGAAATTTGAAATGCAAGTTTGTTTTGTGGTGTAAATATTATATACTAAATAAAATGTGTAAAATTTGAAAAATTGAAGAAAATAGAAATTTGCAATTTTTAATCGCAGTACGAAAAAGGTGATCTCATTAAATAGCAGATGTGTTTCCGTTGAAGACTGCTGTAGACGAAAAGTCTGCAAAGCTAAGATTCTTGTGATTTGTTGCCAATATTTTTTTATAGTTTAGTTAATTTTAAAAAATCTAATTGTCCGATCAATAAGCCGTTTAAACCATCGGTTTAAGAAAAAAAAGCCCTTTCCAATGGTATCTTGTTTGTAACGATACAACTGATATTTCTAATTTATTTTCCACTTTTTCCGTAAAAATGTCGCTTTTTAAGCATTTAATCGTGAATTCTGGGTCATTTTTCGTTAGACAATGGTCGACGTTTTAATTAATATCTCCGCTAATTAGGGTCGCATCGTTTAGCAAATTAGATAACCCTGATGTGCGATAAATTCTCTGTCCGACGGTACCTGTTCGAAGTCCGTGCGACCTTTAGCGGCGGAGCCTTAGCTGCGTCAAGCCGTTTCTCACAGACAGACAGACACACACACACGCGCGTACAGATTTTAATAATATAGGAGACTAGCTGGCTTTGCCCGCTAGCGGGTCAGTATTTTCAAATGAATCACAAAAATTAATGAATCACTAACAGTAATTTTTAGTGTTAAGAAAAGAAATTAAAAAAAAAAAATCATTTCTGATTGGGTAAAAAGTCGGCCCGGGTCCCCACTGCCTTCGGCAGCGCAGTCCCAACTTAAGGGATACTATTGTGAAAAAAACAATTTCCACATATATCAAGTTAGCAGAGTTAGCAGTGCAGTGAAATGATAGTTGCTCAGCTCTAAAAGCTATAAAGAAGATAAATATATGTGGCATTCATTGAAGACAAAAGTTCAATTAAAACAGTTTATTAAAGTTGAAACAAAATGATGAATAACATTAAATCAGCTGAAACAATTTTAGAAAGGTTGCTGACGAATGGTTAAATACCCTTAAAAATACTGCCATACTGAGTTCAAATAGAAAGCTACTTTTCACACTAAACGAACAAGTCACAAAAATGTAATTTACAATCATAAGAAAACTAAACAGTTTATAATTATATCGAAATACCAGCTCATGACTTTGAGCTAAACTGAAAAAACATAAAAGCTTAAAAGATTAAGGGCTTCAGAGCTTAAGAGACTGATTACATATTTCCTACCTCCTTTTTATAGTCACGAAACGGATTCAAAGTAACAGCTACTAGATGCTGTAGAATAGGAACGCCTCCCATAACTATAGCAACACGACGCTGCGAGTCAGCCGCCATCTATGGGCTTAGCAAAGAGACTCTGCAGTTGAAAAAATATTACATCTCCTCGCTAAGTAGCGAAATGAACAATCCGTAAAAGGATTTAAACATATTTTTCTTTAAGTTAATTTTAATAAAATATGCTTTTAAATATGAGGTAAGTAATTAAAGTTATTTCAAATGACTTAAACATAAATTTATTAATAAGGAATATAATTTTTAATTAAAAGTAATTATCATTAAGCTTTTTAATTTTAATATATCTTTAACCCAAATGGCAGTATCAAAAGAGAAAATAGCACTAAACGCTATAATTCATTTAATTAATAACTTAAACTTTAAAGGTTATAAAGTGAGTTTAAATTATATTTAAGTAGTAAATGAATTTAAATTTAAATTTGAGAATCAACACGGAAAGGGTATAAATTTTACAACAAGGCCCCCCACCGTGTTGATTCGACAAACACAAACGTCAGCAATTACAATATAAACTTTATTAGAAAAGAAATAAAAAAAATTCCTTGAATATTTAGTGACTTGATGAGAGATTCACATATGTCTTCTACAGAATATACTTCACACAAAGCTACAAGGTTTGTCAATCTCGTAAATCATAAGATCAAGAGTCCACAAGTCCAACTCACAATCAAAAAAAAGTAGCACTATCAATATTCTATACATATCTACTAAAAGAAAGAACAAGATATTAATACAGAGCAAATATGCACAGCATTTCAAGGAAACCTTTTTTTCCCCCATTCCCCATTGTCAAAAAAAGAAAACGATGATAGTCACAAATATATGAAACATTTATATAACATACACATAACCAATTACACGTAGCGCTACGAATTTCTCTCATACAAAAGTTAAACTAAACTATACATCACTACACAATGAAAAACGTAGGAAAAACCCACCAAGAAAATGCATACATATCCCTCTAAAAAACCATTTTTTCAGTTTCAAAAAATTCAAATATATATTATACGTTCAAAAAAATTTAAAATTTACTCTATATACATTTACTTAATAAATACCTTATTTACAAACTTAGACATATCACCTTTAGTAAGGGGCTTTGTGAAGGGATCGGCAAAGTTATTTTTAGTATTTACATATTTTAAATCAAACCGTTCCTCAAATAGCCATTCCCGGATGAAAAATAATTTTACATTAATATGTTTAGATTTGTTATTCTCTATAGGAGACCTCGTAAAATTAATAGCTGCTTGGTTATCAGCAAAAAGTATTGGTGGTTCATATGAAATAGCAATTAATTTAAAATCAATACAATCTCGTAATATATTATCAAACCACATTAATTCTTTAACCCCGTCACACATGGATACAAATTCACTTTCCATGGTTGAAAGGCAAACACTTTTTTGCTTAAAGGTTTTCCAAGAAATAGGGCTATTATCCAAAAATAAAATTTGTCCCCCCATTGATACGAAGTCATCTCTATTCATCGCGAAATCAGCGTCAGAGAAAGCAGTTAAACATGGATTAAAACAATTCAAATTTAATTTCAAATCTCGAGTACACGAAACATACCCAAGTAATTTAATTAACCCATTCCAATGATTAAACCCCGGTGAATTTTGAAATTGACTGAATATATTAACTGCGTAGGCAATATCAGGTCGTGTCCTGTTTGCAATGAAAGATAGACATCCTAAGATATTCCGATATGGAAATTTAGACATTTCATCAATTTCATTTTGATTAGTAGGACAATCTTTTTTCGAATACTTAATGCCTTTTACAATAGGTAATGAGCAGAAAGGGATGTTAAACGACTTAAACCTGTCATACACTTCATTAATATATAATTCCTGAAAAATTTGTACTGAATCATTTTCATAATTAAATTCTACACCAAGTAATTTCTTGGTTTTAACTAAAATTTTTATATCAAATTTACATTTTAATAAATTAAGAATTTTATCTATTTGAAATTGATTTTTACCAAACAAAACTAAATCATCTACATAAACTAATAAAACAATATAATTTTCAAAATAATATGAACAATTACACCAGTTAAATTTATTAAACCCTAAATCTAATAGTACTTTATTTAACTCATAATACCAGAGCCGACCACTTTGATGAAGGCCATATAACGCTTTGTCTAGTTTACAAACAAGATTTTCCCCTCCCTTTACAACATATCCTTTTGGCTGAGACATATAAATTTCTTCTTTTAAAGGTGCATAAAGATAAGCACATTTTATATCGCATTGAACATTATGCCATTTATAACATGAGACCAATAATGAAAAAAAGAAACGTATTACTGAGAAATTAACGACGGGTGAAAACGTCTCGTCATAAGTATCCCCCTTTATCTGATGAAAGCCCTGGGCCACGAGCCTCGCTTTAAAGCGGGCAACGTTTCCTAGCTCATCTCTTTTAACGGCGTATACCCATCTATTTCCCAAAACTTTTTTCCCCTCCGGTAAATTAACCAGATGCCAAACTTTACGAGTTTTCATATTATTTATCTCATCATCCATGGCATTTTTCCATTCAATACATTCTGAAGATTTAACGGCCTGATTATATGTTTTAGGTATAGGGATAACTAGTCATGATTTTTTATGAGTTAAACTTGAAGTTGGGTTATCTGAGTTTTGCTGATCAACCACCCCCTCAAACTTATTACTACTAGAGAAATCAAAAAAATTAGAGTCAAAAATTAAATTATTTTTATCACAATATTGCTTGACATCGTTCATTGATCTCAATCTAGTTTTAGTGTTGTCCGGGTAATAGAAGATGTCAACTCTGTCACTCATTTTTCTGGGTACGGGTTTTCTATTCCAAGTAATTGAAGAAAGAGGTTTAAGAGAAGATTTATCTACAGGAGTTTCATCGACGGGCTCGTCACTAGAATCATCGGGCTCACCTCCGAAAACAATGTCAACAGGATCGGAAACTTGACAATCAACTGGACTTTCCGGAAGTAAGGCCAATTCCTCCAGTGAGGTGCCCATCACCGCTCCACTGCATTTACTAAATAGCTGATCAGAGAACGTTACGTTTATAGTTTCAACTATTTTATCCTCATCCTCCAACCAAATTTTATACCCCTTAGTCTTTAATGAATAACCTATTAGTACTCCCTTTTTAGCCTTAGGTTCAAGCTTATGGTCTCTATGCTGTTTTGGAATCCCAACATACGAAATTAATCCAAACGGCTTCAGGTGTCTTACGGATGGTTTAAACCCAGTATATAACTCAAAAGGAGTCTTAGTTTGTCCCCCATGGATTAAACGGTTCCAAGTGTACGCGAAATACAACATTGCATCGGGCCAGAAAGAAAAAGGCAAACCACTATCCGTGATAATAGCTCTAACACAATTTAAAGAAGTTTGATTAAACCGCTCACTTAACCCATTTTGCTCAGGTGTGAACGTGTTAGTTAACTCATGAACAACTCCATTTTTACTACAAAATGATTTGAAATTGTCATTTACAAATTCGGAACCATTATCCGTACGAATAGCTTTCAATTTTTTATTCAAACTACGTTCTGCCCGTGCAATGTGTCTCTCGAATACACCAAAAACCTGAGACTTATCCTTTAAAGGATAAACAGCAACCCTTTTAGAAAATCCATCAATAATGGACAAAAAGAACCTTTCCCCATTTTTACCAGTTACCTTAATTGGGCCCCAGACGTCCATAAATACTTTCTCTAACGGTGACCTAACGCCATGAACATCGGATGATTTAAAAGACACACGGTTTTGTTTACTAATCCTACAAGGTTCACAAAAAAATTTCTTAAACTTAAGTTTAGGAAGGCCCCTCACCCCGTTCTTCTTGCTAGTATTTGCAATAGTATCAGGACTTACATGCCCAAAACGAGCATGCCAATACCCAATTTCATTAACTTTTGCAAGAGAAACTGAAGGATTTTCTGGGTGCCCCCCATTCACTTTACTCCCTTTTTTAACTTTAGAAACATTAGGATATAAATAGTAAACACCGTCTTTAATTTTAGCAGTAAAAATATGTCTTTTATCTTTACCGAACACCGACACTCGACCCTTACCGCCAGTGTATGTGGCACCGTTCACATCTAATTTAGGACCTGATATTAAATTTTTCCGTAACTTTGGGGAATATAACACATCTTTTAAATACAATACATTTTTACCAAAATCCAACTTAACAGTTCCTTTAGCAGTAACAGGAAAACTAATACCATCGATCGCGACAAAAAGCTCCTCTCCCTCCACAGGAGTATAATGCTCAAAAAGATCTAAATTTCTTAGAAAATGATTTGAAGCGGCAGTATCAAAAATAAAGCTGTCATCATCACTTAAATTACTAAAGTTAGCTTGAGCTATATAGTAGGAGGGGGGAGATTTGCATTTGTCACGACCGTTGAAGTTATACTTTAAATTTCTAGGTTTAAATTTAACATTACTATTCAAAAAACAGTTTTTCTTAAAGTGGCCAATACGGCCACACTTAAAACAAGTTAAAGGCTTTTTACCTTTTTGCTGGATGTTCTGTATCTGAACACTGTTATTGGCATCTTTCTTAATATCACCCTCACGAAGCTGTAGACGCGATTCCTCCGCTGTTAACTCGGACACAATATTCTGGAACTTGAACTGGTCGTTCTTCCAACGCAACAAATATTGCACTGCAGATTCAAACTTGGATGGTAGGTGTTGCAAGAGCTGAAAACAGCAGTACACATCCTCCATAGCATGACCAATTTCACGCAGCTGGTCCAGTATTCTTGATAACCGGGTTACAAAAGAATTCACCGTTTCATTCTCAGACATTCTACAATTAATGAACTCTGTAAACAGTCCCATATGATGAGCTCTTGAGTCTGATATAAAGGTCTTCTTCAAAGTCTCCCAGGCATCAATAGCACAATCACAATTTTCAATAATGCTTCTGACTTCAGGCGATGTATTCAAATATATTGTTGACAATGCAACTCGACTACGAGATTTAAAATCTTCCACTTGTTTTGAAGTTATTCCGGCCTCAGCATCTTCAACAGGCAGTTTTTCTTTTTTACATATTATATTCCAGCAGTTTCTTTCAATTAAAATAAATTTAATGTCCTTGACCCACGTAGTATAATTATTCATCCGTAATTTTTCAATCGTGGGGTTTAAACTTACTGCCATTTCAATTTCTTATCTTCAAACACTTAGAATGCCATAAAAACTACTATCAAAATTTTAATGCTATGAGCTGACAACGAGCCAAATCGCCCATAACCGTTTATTGTGAAAAAAACAATTTCCACATATATCAAGTTAGCAGAGTTAGCAGTGCAGTGAAATGATAGTTGCTCAGCTCTAAAAGCTATAAAGAAGATAAATATATGTGGCATTCATTGAAGACAAAAGTTCAATTAAAACAGTTTATTAAAGTTGAAACAAAATGATGAATAACATTAAATCAGCTGAAACAATTTTAGAAAGGTTGCTGACGAATGGTTAAATACCCTTAAAAATACTGCCATACTGAGTTCAAATAGAAAGCTACTTTTCACACTAAACGAACAAGTCACAAAAATGTAATTTACAATCATAAGAAAACTAAACAGTTTATAATTATATCGAAATACCAGCTCATGACTTTGAGCTAAACTGAAAAAACATAAAAGCTTAAAAGATTAAGGGCTTCAGAGCTTAAGAGACTGATTACATATTTCCTACCTCCTTTTTATAGTCACGAAACGGATTCAAAGTAACAGCTACTAGATGCTGTAGAATAGGAACGCCTCCCATAACTATAGCAACACGACGCTGCGAGTCAGCCGCCATCTATGGGCTTAGCAAAGAGACTCTGCAGTTGAAAAAATATTACATCTCCTCGCTAAGTAGCGAAATGAACAATCCGTAAAAGGATTTAAACATATTTTTCTTTAAGTTAATTTTAATAAAATATGCTTTTAAATATGAGGTAAGTAATTAAAGTTATTTCAAATGACTTAAACATAAATTTATTAATAAGGAATATAATTTTTAATTAAAAGTAATTATCATTAAGCTTTTTAATTTTAATATATCTTTAACCCAAATGGCAGTATCAAAAGAGAAAATAGCACTAAACGCTATAATTCATTTAATTAATAACTTAAACTTTAAAGGTTATAAAGTGAGTTTAAATTATATTTAAGTAGTAAATGAATTTAAATTTAAATTTGAGAATCAACACGGAAAGGGTATAAATTTTACAACAGATACACGCGCTGCGCGCGCGTATACCTTCCCTGACCTTTCGTGCCCCCTAAAAAAATCATTTCTGATCGGGTAAAAACTCGCACCGGGTCCCCACTGCCTTCGGCAGCGCAGACCCATGCGCGCGCACGTGTGAAGGTATACGTGCGCTGCGCGCACATATTCCTCCTGAAGTCATATTTTTATTCTTAAGAAAAGAAAATTTAAAAAATCATTTCTCATCGGGTACAAAGTCGGACCGGATCCCCACTGCCTTCGGCAGCGCAGTCACGTGCGCGCTGCGCACGCACAAGTTTACGGATACACGCGCTGCGCTCGCGTATTCCTTCCCTGACCCTTCGTGCCCCCTAAAAAAAAATCATTTCTGATCGGTTAAAAACTCACACCGGGTCCCCACTGCCTTCGGCAGCGCAAACCCATGCGCGCTGCGCGCATATATACTCCTTCTCAAATCAAATTTTTATTCTTAAAAAAAGAAAATGAAAAAAATCATTTCTCATCGGTTAAAAAGTCGGACCTGGTCCCCACTTTCTTCGGCCGCGCAGTCCCGTGCGCGCTGCGCGCACAAGTTAGGGGATACGCGCGCGGTGCACGCCTATCTCTTCCCCACCCTTTCAGCCCCTCCTAATTAACCTACGTATACCAATTTTGAACGGTCTAACTCAATTAGCTGAGATGCAAAGGAAAACATAATCAGGACACCTCAAAACGTGTAAATCTGGTGAAAACTTTCGATAATTTAAAAGAACTTTAAAATATCTTTCGAATGATGTATTAAAAATAATTTAATCATAATTAGAAATTGAAATATTGAAATTTGAAAATATTACAGCGCCATCTGTCGGTAGAAATTTCTGTATTCCACTGTTCCATTCCACTGAAAGAACACTGATTCAGGAGACCTCAAAACGTGTAAATCTGTTGAAAACTTTGAATTATGTAAAAGAACTTTAAAATATCTTTCGTATGATGTATAAAAAATAAATCAATCGTAATTAGAAATTGAAATACGCGTATTAGAATATTGCAAAAATGTCCGACGTGTAAAGATAAAATTTAATTTGCAATTAAAATGTAAATCTTTTGTTTATTGACGAAAATCGATGAAATTTGAAATGCAAGTTTGTTTTGTGGTGTAAATATTATATACTAAATAAAATGTGTAAAATTTGAAAAATTGAAGAAAATAAAAATTTGCAATTTTTAATCGCAGTACGAAAAAGGTGATCTCATTAAATAGCAGATGTGTTTCCGTTGAAGACTGCTGTAGACGAAAAGTCTGCAAAGCTAAGATTCTTGTGATTTGTTGCCAATATTTTTTTATAGTTTAGTTAATTTTAAAAAATCTAATTGTCCGATCAATAAGCCGTTTAAACCATCGGTTTAAGAAAAAAAAGCCCTTTCCAATGGTATCTTGTTTGTAACGATACAACTGATATTTCTAATTTATTTTCCACTTTTTCCGTAAAAATGTCGCTTTTTAAGCATTTAATCGTGAATTCTGGGTCATTTTTCGTTAGACAATGGTCGACGTTTTAATTAATATCTCCGCTAATTAGGGTCGCATCGTTTAGCAAATGAGATAACCCTGATCTGCGAGAAATTCTCTGTCCGACGGTACCTGTTCGAAGTCCGTGCGACCTTTAGCGGCGGAGCCTTAGCTGCGTCAAGCCGTTTCTCACAGAGAGACAGACAGACAGACACACACACACACACACACGCGTACAGATTTTAATAATATAGGAGACTAGCTGGCTTCGCCCGCTAGCGGGTCAGTATTTTCAAATGAATCACAAAAATTAATGAATCACTAACAGTAATTTTTAGTGTTAAGAAAAGAAATTAAAAAAAAAATCATTTCTGATTGGGTAAAAAGTCGGCCCGGGTCCCCACTGCCTTCGGCAGCGCAGTCCCAACTTAAGGGATACACGCGCTGCGCGCGCGTATACCTTCCCTGACCTTTCGTGCCCCCTAAAAAAATCATTTCTGATCGGGTAAAAACTCGCACCGGGTCCCCACTGCCTTCGGCAGCGCAGACCCATGCGCGCGCACGTGTGAAGGTATACGTGCGCTGCGCGCACATATTCCTCCTGAAGTCATATTTTTATTCTTAAGAAAAGAAAATTTAAAAAATCATTTCTCATCGGGTACAAAGTCGGACCGGATCCCCACTGCCTTCGGCAGCGCAGTCACGTGCGCGCTGCGCACGCACAAGTTCACGGATACACGCGCTGCGCTCGCGTATTCCTTCCCTGACCCTTCGTGCCCCCTAAAAAAAAATCATTTCTGATCGGTTAAAAACTCACACCGGGTCCCCACTGCCTTCGGCAGCGCAAACCCATGCGCGCTGCGCGCATATATACTCCTTCTCAAATCAAATTTTTATTCTTAAGAAAAGAAAATGAAAAAAATCATTTCTCATCGGTTAAAAAGTCGGACCTGGTCCCCACTTTCTTCGGCCGCGCAGTCCCGTGCGCGCTGCGCGCACAAGTTAGGGGATACGCGCGCGGTGCACGCCTATCTCTTCCCCACCCTTTCAGCCCCTCCTAATTAACCTACGTATACCAATTTTGAACGGTCTAACTCAATTAGCTGAGATGCAAAGGAAAACATAATCAGGACACCTCAAAACGTGTAAATCTGGTGAAAACTTTCGATAATTTAAAAGAACTTTAAAATATCTTTCGAATGATGTATTAAAAATAATTAAATCATAATTAGAAATTGAAATATTGAAATTTGAAAATATTACAGCGCCATCTGTCGGTAGAAATTTCTGTATTCCACTGTTCCATTCCACTGAAAGAACACTGATTCAGGAGACCTCAAAACGTGTAAATCTGTTGAAAACTTTGAATTATGTAAAAGAACTTTAAAATATCTTTCGTATGATGTATAAAAAATAAATCAATCGTAATTAGAAATTGAAATACGCGTATTAGAATATTGCAAAAATGTCCGACGTGTAAAGATAAAATTTAATTTGCAATTAAAATGTAAATCTTTTGTTTATTGACGAAAATCGATGAAATTTGAAATGCAAGTTTGTTTTGTGGTGTAAATATTATATACTAAATAAAATGTGTAAAATTTGAAAAATTGAAGAAAATAGAAATTTGCAATTTTTAATCGCAGTACGAAAAAGGTGATCTCATTAAATAGCAGATGTGTTTCCGTTGAAGACTGCTGTAGACGAAAAGTCTGCAAAGCTAAGATTCTTGTGATTTGTTGCCAATATTTTTTTATAGTTTAGTTAATTTTAAAAAATCTAATTGTCCGATCAATAAGCCGTTTAAACCATCGGTTTAAGAAAAAAAAGCCCTTTCCAATGGTATCTTGTTTGTAACGATACAACTGATATTTCTAATTTATTTTCCACTTTTTCCGTAAAAATGTCGCTTTTTAAGCATTTAATCGTGAATTCTGGGTCATTTTTCGTTAGACAATGGTCGACGTTTTAATTAATATCTCCGCTAATTAGGGTCGCATCGTTTAGCAAATTAGATAACCCTGATCTGCGATAAATTCTCTGTCCGACGGTACCTGTTCGAAGTCCGTGCGACCTTTAGCGGCGGAGCCTTAGCTGCGTCAAGCCGTTTCTCACAGACAGACAGACACACACACACACACACGCGTACAGATTTTAATAATATAGGAGACTAGCTGGCTTCGCCCGCTAGCGGGTCAGTATTTTCAAATGAATCACAAAAATTAATGAATCACTAACAGTAATTTTTAGTGTTAAGAAAAGAAATTAAAAAAATAATCATTTCTGATTGGGTAAAAAGTCGGCCCGGGTCCCCACTGCCTTCGGCAGCGCAGTCCCAACTTAAGGGATACACGCGCTGCGCGCGCGTATACCTTCCCTGACCTTTCGTGCCCCCTAAAAAAATCATTTCTGATCGGGTAAAAACTCGCACCGGGTCCCCACTGCCTTCGGCAGCGCAGACCCATGCGCGCGCACGTGTGAAGGTATACGTGCGCTGCGCGCACATATTCCTCCTGAAGTCATATTTTTATTCTTAAGAAAAGAAAATTTAAAAAATCATTTCTCATCGGGTACAAAGTCGGACCGGATCCCCACTGCCTTCGGCAGCGCAGTCACGTGCGCGCTGCGCACGCACAAGTTCACGGATACACGCGCTGCGCTCGCGTATTCCTTCCCTGACCCTTCGTGCCCCCTAAAAAAAAATCATTTCTGATCGGTTAAAAACTCACACCGGGTCCCCACTGCCTTCGGCAGCGCAAACCCATGCGCGCTGCGCGCATATATACTCCTTCTCAAATCAAATTTTTATTCTTAAGAAAAGAAAATGAAAAAAATCATTTCTCATCGGTTAAAAAGTCGGACCTGGTCCCCACTTTCTTCGGCCGCGCAGTCCCGTGCGCGCTGCGCGCACAAGTTAGGGGATACGCGCGCGGTGCACGCCTATCTCTTCCCCACCCTTTCAGCCCCTCCTAATTAACCTACGTATACCAATTTTGAACGGTCTAACTCAATTAGCTGAGATGCAAAGGAAAACATAATCAGGACACCTCAAAACGTGTAAATCTGGTGAAAACTTTCGATAATTTAAAAGAACTTTAAAATATCTTTCGAATGATGTATTAAAAATAATTTAATCATAATTAGAAATTGAAATATTGAAATTTGAAAATATTACAGCGCCATCTGTCGGTAGAAATTTCTGTATTCCACTGTTCCATTCCACTGAAAGAACACTGATTCAGGAGACCTCAAAACGTGTAAATCTGTTGAAAACTTTGAATTATGTAAAATAACTTTAAAATATCTTTCGTATGATGTATAAAAAATAAATCAATCGTAATTAGAAATTGAAATACGCGTATTAGAATATTGCAAAAATGTCCGACGTGTAAAGATAAAATTTAATTTGCAATTAAAATGTAAATCTTTTGTTTATTGACGAAAATCGATGAAATTTGAAATGCAAGTTTGTTTTGTGGTGTAAATATTATATACTAAATAAAATGTGTAAAATTTGAAAAATTGAAGAAAATAGAAATTTGCAATTTTTAATCGCAGTACGAAAAAGGTGATCTCATTAAATAGCAGATGTGTTTCCGTTGAAGACTGCTGTAGACGAAAAGTCTGCAAAGCTAAGATTCTTGTGATTTGTTGCCAATATTTTTTTATAGTTTAGTTAATTTTAAAAAATCTAATTGTCCGATCAATAAGCCGTTTAAACCATCGGTTTAAGAAAAAAAAGCCCTTTCCAATGGTATCTTGTTTGTAACGATACAACTGATATTTCTAATTTATTTTCCACTTTTTCCGTAAAAATGTCGCTTTTTAAGCATTTAATCGTGAATTCTGGGTCATTTTTCGTTAGACAATGGTCGACGTTTTAATTAATATCTCCGCTAATTAGGGTCGCATCGTTTAGCAAATTAGATAACCCTGATCTGCGATAAATTCTCTGTCCGACGGTACCTGTTCGAAGTCCGTGCGACCTTTAGCGGCGGAGCCTTAGCTGCGTCAAGCCGTTTCTCACAGACA
The DNA here is from genome assembly GCA_963930645.1 of Salticus scenicus. NCBI lineage: Eukaryota > Metazoa > Arthropoda > Arachnida > Araneae > Salticidae > Salticus > Salticus scenicus. Next base: position 7,367,794 of record OZ005660.1, on the reverse strand, counting down.
GACAGACAGACACACACACACACACACACACGTACAGATTTTAATAATATAGGAGACTAGCTGGCTTCGCCCGCTAGCGGGTCAGTATTTTCAAATGAATCACAAAAATTAATGAATCACTAACAGTAATTTTTAGTGTTAAGAAAAGAAATTAAAAAAAAAATCATTTCTGATTGGGTAAAAAGTCGGCCCGGGTCCCCACTGCCTTCGGCAGCGCAGTCCCAACTTAAGGGATACACGCGCTGCGCGCGCGTATACCTTCCCTGACCTTTCGTGCCCCCTAAAAAAATAATTTCTGATCGGGTAAAAACTCGCACCGGGTCCCCACTGCCTTCGGCAGCGCAGACCCATGCGCGCGCACGTGTGAAGGTATACGTGCGCTGCGCGCACATATTCCTCCTGAAGTCATATTTTTATTCTTAAGAAAAGAAAATTTAAAAAATCATTTCTCATCGGGTACAAAGTCGGACCGGATCCCCACTGCCTTCGGCAGCGCAGTCACGTGCGCGCTGCGCACGCACAAGTTCACGGATACACGCGCTGCGCTCGCGTATTCCTTCCCTGACCCTTCGTGCCCCCTAAAAAAAATCATTTCTGATCGGTTAAAAACTCACACCGGGTCCCCACTGCCTTCGGCAGCGCAAACCCATGCGCGCTGCGCGCATATATACTCCTTCTCAAATCAAATTTTTATTCTTAAGAAAAGAAAATGAAAAAAATCATTTCTCATCGGTTAAAAAGTCGGACCTGGTCCCCACTTTCTTCGGCCGCGCAGTCCCGTGCGCGCTGCGCGCACAAGTTAGGGGATACGCGCGCGGTGCACGCCTATCTCTTCCCCACCCTTTCAGCCCCTCCTAATTAACCTACGTATACCAATTTTGAACGGTCTAACTCAATTAGCTGAGATGCAAAGGAAAACATAATCAGGACTCCTCAAAACGTGTAAATCTGGTGAAAACTTTCGATAATATACAACTTTAAAATATCTTTCGAATGATGTATTAAAAAAAATTTAATCATAATTAGAAATTGAAATATTGAAATTTGAAAATAATACAGCACCATCAGAGAAAACTGATTCAGGAGACCTCAAAACGTGTAAATCTCGTGAAAACTTTCGATAATTTAAAAGAACTTTAAAATATCTTTCGAGTGTGTTGGATTATGGGTTGTACATTAAACTTATAATCCGATAAAATATTCATTAGCAGAGGTCCAATAACAATGGAGCGTGGTCACTGTTTTTAGTTAAGTTTAATTTAAATCTAAAAAAAGCTTTGAGAAATAGAAGTGTTTAAATCACAATTTGAATAACTTAACCTTATTCATAAACTTTAAGTCCTTTCAGAAATTTAAATTAAGTTGGATCTACCAGTAAGTTAGCTTACACACATATGGTAAGGGAAATAAAACAGAATCATAGTTAAAATAAATTTAGTTTATTAAAACTAAAACGAAAATTTTTGTTTGAATAAAAACAGAAAAAGAAATAGCCATTATGGCATTTTTACAAAACTTATTCAGCTTTTGCACCAGCTTAGTGCTTTTAAATCCTTTTGAAAGAAAACTGAAAACGAACATCAGCCTTATACATCAGCCAGATACTCCCTATCTGCAGGCCTGAAAAGAAACCAAAGAAGAAAGCAAGCCAGGAAGCAAGCGAGCAAGCAAGCACCTCTTCCCATTCTGACTGAAGTATTTATACTCCTTCCAAGTACTTGTATTAGCATACTGACGTAATGCGCCCTCTGGGAAATTCTGTTGAAGAACCATTTAGGAATTCACTGCAGTTGCGGCTTGCGTTGGAGGAATTTAAATTCAGAAGAAATGAAGGCGCTGCGATCATCACGGATTCTGTCACATGGAGTCAGAATGAAGGAACTGGGTTATTTTTCCGATGGAAGTCCAACTGTCAATATCTGACAGTCTCGTATCTTGACAATGGCCCCTCACTTCCAGAAGAGAAAAATATTCTAAAATGTCCATTACATGCTAATAACTCAAAGTCCAAATTGTCCTTAAGTTTCTACTATAAATAGACTAAAAAAAAACTATCTTAGCTTACAAAAATTATACTTTTCTAATTACAAAATACATATAAATATACAAATTACACCAATTGAAATAAAGCTTTTACAAATTTAGCAAGTTCAGCTTTAGTCTGGGGCTTGGTGAAAGCATCAGCGAAATTTCCTTTACTGGGAACATATTTGATTTGAAATATATCTTTATTAACAAGATCACGCACAAAGAATAACCGCACATCAATGTGCTTAGTTCGCGCATTTTCAATAGATGATTTTACGAAATTTATGGCGGACATATTGTCAACCAATAATGTCGCCTGTTTAGTCTTATGCTCTAATAATTTGTAATCCCAACATTCTTTTAAAATACGGTCATACCACAATAAGTCCTTTGTGGCTTCGGTTAACGCAACGAACTCCGACTCCATTGACGAAAGGCTAACGCATTTTTGTTTAAATGTGCGCCAGCTAATTGGAGCGTCACCAAGAAATACTAAGTGCCCGCCAACGGAAGTCCTGTCGTCTTTATTACACGCAAAGTCAGCGTCAGAGTACCCAACTAATTCAGTCGAGTTTACCTGTAATCTTAACTTGTAGTTTTGTGTGCCTTTTACATATCCTAGTATCCGCAACAAGCCATACCAATGCGTTGGGCCAGGATTCTCCTGAAATTGACTCATCAAATTAACCGCATAGCTTATATCCGGCCTGGTACGATTCGCCAAAAACGACAAACAACCTAACAAACTACGATATGGTATGTTAACCATCTCTGATCGTTCCTCAAACGTAACTGGACTTTGGGTTTTAGAGTACATTACGCCTTTAGCAATTGGCAAAGAAGATACAGGAGGTCTAAAAGACCTGAACCTCTCGTACACATCTTCGATGTACAAGCTTTGATGGATATTTAGCTGATTGTCATTGTGCTCAAACTCGACACCCAGTAACCTTTTAGTTCGACCTAATACCTTTAAATCAAAGCACGATTTTAACAGGTTTAAACCTTGGTCGATAATGTGTTTATTGGGTGCGAACAGCACAATATCATCCACATAGAGCAAAAGTACGAGGTTCGAGTTACGCTTGTATACACAATTGCACTCCTTAAATTTTATAAACCCTAAAGCCTGTAGTTTTTGATCTATCTCAAAGAACCACATCCGACCAGACTGGCAAAGACCATACAAGGCCCTTTCCAGCTTGCATACCATGTGCTCCTTTCCTGAAATCTCAAAGCCTGGTGGTTGGGACATATAAATGTCCTCTTTCAAGGGTGCATACAAGTACGCTGCTTCTACGTCGCATTGCAGGTGGTCCCAGCCTAAATGGCTAACTAACAAAGAGAAGAACAGACGTATAACGCAGAAATTTACAACGGGCGAGAAAGTTTCGTCGTACGAGTCGCCTCGTATTTGCTTAAATCCCTGCGCCACAAGGCGTGCCTTGTACCGTACGACTTGTCCCGTCTCATCTCTTTTTACATTAAATACCCACCTACAACCGACAGTCTCTTTACCAGGAGGGAGGTTAACCAATTTCCACACCTTACGAGCCTTCATAGTGTCGAGTTCTTTTACCATGGCCTTTTGCCACTCAACACTTTCAGGTGAAAACCTAGCTTGTTTTAATGTTCTTGGAACCACCAAAGTGGACTGGCCTAGTCATGCTTGCGTTGCACTAGTACTAGGTGGAGTGAGAGAACCGCGCACTATACCTTCAAAAGTTTCTTTTGGAGAGAAGTTAAAATAAGACTTGTCAAATTTAATGTTATTACGTTGACAGTACCTTTCGACTTTTACAATCGAATTTAATTTCTCCTTCTTTCCCACTTCATAATAGTACACGTCGACCCGGGGCTCTTCCTTCCGATGCTTTAACTCTCTATACCACTCAACCGTACGGGGCTCATCCTGAACTTCGTCCTCCACATCTGTTTGGGCATCCTCATATTCGTCATCAGATACGGTTGGAGGATTTAATGAGACAAAATACTGATTGGGAGGTTCTACCGGATTGTTCCTATCACAGACATCAGGGTCCAGGATGCTTCCACTATCAGCGTTACAACTTCCGTGTTCCTGTTCATTAAACCTGACGTTTATAGACTCTATAATTTTATCGTCTTCTGGAATAAAGATCCTGTACCCCCGTGTTTTTGACGCGTATCCTATCATGATACCCTTTTTGGCACGTCTCTCGAATTTAGACCGTCTCAGCTGGCGAGGTTTGCCAACATAAGCTGTGCAACCAAAAGGTCTTAAATGCTTGATTGATGGCACTCTACCATAATATCCTTGAAAAGGTGTGCATTTAGTCCTTTTGGGACAAGAACGATTCCAAGTATATGAATAGTACCTTAAAGCTTCAGGCCAAAATGTATCCGGAAGGTTGCTATCATCCAGTATCGACCGAACGTTGTTTAGTACAGTTTGATTAAACCGTTCCGCCAAACCGTTTTGTTCCGGCGTGTAGACATTTGACCTTTCGTGCTTAATGCCCTTTTCCTTAAAGAAATCAGACAGGTCATTACTTAAGTACTCACTTCCATTGTCCGATCTTACACGTTTTAGACGGGTATTTAGGGAGTTTTCCATCCGCAATATATGCTGACGTAACCTATCACTAACTTCATGCTTCGAAACCATGGGATAAGTGGTCACATACCGGCTAAAATCGTCTATTACCGACAAAAAGTACCTCTCCCCATCACGACCAATTGTCGTGGTCGGACCCCAAACATCAGTGTGTATCATTTCTCCCGGGGCTTTAGACTTAATTTCATGTTCCCTCTTAAATGTAACTCTTCTAAACTTATTCAAAATACAAGTTTCACATGAGTAATTACTGAAGTTCAGGTGAGGAAGACCTTTTACCACATTTTTCCGCTTTATGCGTTCAATTGAACTCGAACTTAAATGTCCGTATCTACGATGCCATAAGTCTAATTTATCGATCCCCCTTTCAATTTTAGTGTTTGCGGCAAATTTAACTGACCGTTTTTCAGGAACTGGTTTTGCATCAGTAATATAAAGGCCGTTTTTAAGAATGGCTGTAAAAAGATATTCATTATTTCTGTCTGATACTTTCACCTTCCCATTTTTACCATGAAATGAAGCACCAAAAATATCCATACGAGGCCCACTTAATAAATTTTTTCTAAGGCTAGGTATATACATTGTGTCCTTAAAAGACAAAATTTGTTGGCCGAATCTTAACTTCATGGTGCCTTTTCCCTTTATGGGATAATTAAGACCATCTACAGCGACAGACAACGTCTCATCATTTACAGGAGTGTAATCCTCTAAGATATTTCTATTGTGAGTATAATGATGAGTCGCCGCAGTATCGAACACAAAAACATCTTTTAACTCATTAGCATGTGACAAATTGGCCTGGACAAAGAAAGATTTGGGTTTTAAATCAAAATTTGAATTACCATTTCCCTTCTTACCCTTTATGACGCTACTTGTTTTAGGTGCTGTATGACTCCTCCTTGGGCTGCTAGATGCATCCGTCGATTCTTCTTCAGAGCTCTTTTCATAGGTGGTCCTCTTTTCTGCATACTCGCCTTTCAACTTGGTACGGCAACTGCTTCTTACGTGTCCCACCTGTCCGCACCTGAAACACTTAATTTCACGTTTTCTAAATCTAAATTTAGTAGCTACCTTATTGGCTTCATAAGTCTCAACCTTGTCCTTCTCACGGACTCTCTGGCGGCTTTCTTCCGCTACTAATTCTGTAACTATTGTCTCAAATTTAAACTTAGTATCCTCCCATCTTAAAATATTTTGTACTATAGAGTCAAAGTTATTTGGGAGGTACCTAAGAAATTGGAAACTAACATATTTCTCGGGTATTTCTTCACCAATTCCCTTGAGTTGATCCCTTATGATACGTAACCTGGCAGCAAAGACGTCCACGGATTCCTTTGGTTTAATTTTGCAAGCGCAAAGTTCGGAGAACAGAGCCATATGCTGAGCTCTATTATCAGGAGTAAAGTGCTCCTTGATTTTATTCCAAGCGTCTTTGGCTGTAAGGCACCCATAAATTATCTGCTTAAAATTGTCACTCAAATTAAGAAAAAGGTTTGTTAAAGCTGTTTGAGCTCTAGAACGGTATTCGGCTACCTCTTTTGGAACTGGATCACCAGGCTTGTAATCAGGTTCAACGTCCTCTCCGGTGACGATACCCCAGACACCTTTTTCCATTAAGATGAATTTAATATCATGGGACCAGCTCACATAATTAGTGTGAGTGAGTTTAGCTATACTGTACTGTGTAAATGAAGCCATGACGTCTAAAAAAAAACACTAAGGCAAGAAGGGAAAAGAGGGGGGAACTACATTAAACTATAGCCCCTCATTCGAAACAGCCCGTCTTAAATTAATTTCCTAAACCTTTTCAGCTTATATTTCCCTTTGTCCAGACCCCTTTGCAAAAAGAGATAAAGTAACATTAATATGTATTATACAATACTTAAAATAACTGCAATTAAAGTAGTCCTTATGCATATATAATCACGCTATTGTCTACACAGTTTCAAAGTCTAATAAAAAACAAGTTTTCAGTGTATGTGACACTACCTAGAAAGAAACACAGCCTTTTCCCATTACCATAATGTGTGTTTTCAAGTTATTCAATAGAGAAAAGAAATCACTTTCAAGTTCAAAACTCTACTACTTAATTTATGCTTCAATATTAAAAAAAACTTCAAAACTTGTTTTAAACACTTAGCTCTTTACTAGATAAAAACAAAATGATAATTACTAATCTAAGCTATCACCACTAAAACAGTAACTTATGGCCCATAACCCGTGTTGGATTATGGGTTGTACATTAAACTTATAATCCGATAAAATATTCATTAGCAGAGGTCCAATAACAATGGAGCGTGGTCACTGTTTTTAGTTAAGTTTAATTTAAATCTAAAAAAAGCTTTGAGAAATAGAAGTGTTTAAATCACAATTTGAATAACTTAACCTTATTCATAAACTTTAAGTCCTTTCAGAAATTTAAATTAAGTTGGATCTACCAGTAAGTTAGCTTACACACATATGGTAAGGGAAATAAAACAGAATCATAGTTAAAATAAATTTAGTTTATTAAAACTAAAACGAAAATTTTTGTTTGAATAAAAACAGAAAAAGAAATAGCCATTATGGCATTTTTACAAAACTTATTCAGCTTTTGCACCAGCTTAGTGCTTTTAAATCCTTTTGAAAGAAAACTGAAAACGAACATCAGCCTTATACATCAGCCAGATACTCCCTATCTGCAGGCCTGAAAAGAAACCAAAGAAGAAAGCAAGCCAGGAAGCAAGCGAGCAAGCAAGCACCTCTTCCCATTCTGACTGAAGTATTTATACTCCTTCCAAGTACTTGTATTAGCATACTGACGTAATGCGCCCTCTGGGAAATTCTGTTGAAGAACTATTTAGGAATTCACTGCAGTTGCGGCTTGCGTTGGAGGAATTTAAATTCAGAAGAAATGAAGGCGCTGCGATCATCACGGATTCTGTCACATGGAGTCAGAATGAAGGAACTGGGTTATTTTTCCGATGGAAGTCCAACTGTCAATATCTGACAGTCTCGTATCTTGACAGAGTGATGCATTAAAAATAATTTAATTATAATTAGAAATTGAAATATTGAAATTTGAAAAAATTACAGCGCCATCTGGCGGTAGAAATTTCTGTATTCCACTGTTCGATTCCAAATCAAAAAAGCTTTCTAATGATGTATTACTTATGAAATTATTATAATTAGTATCTGAGATACAAAAGAAAAATCATTCGGACACCTCAAAACGTGTAAATCTGGTGAAAACTTTCGATAATATAAAAGAACTTTAAAATATCTTTTGAATTAAGTATTAAAAATAATTTAATCATAATTAGAAATTGTAATATTGAAAATTGAAAATATTACACCGCCATAAAAGAAAACTGATTCAGGAGACCTCAAAACGTGTAATTCTGGTGAAAACTTTCGATAATTTAAAAGAACTTTAAAATATCTTTCGAATGATGTATTAAAAATAATTTAATCATAATTAGAAATTGAAATATTGAAATTTGAATATATGACAGCGCCATGAAAGAACACTGATTCAGGAGACCTCAAAACGTGTAAATCTGTTGAAAACTTTGAATTATGTAAAAGAACTTTAAAATATCTTTCGTATGATGTATAAAAAATAAATCAATCGTAATTAGAAATTGAAATACGCGTATTAGAATATTGCAAAAATGTCCGGCGTGTAAAGATAAAATTTAATTTGCAATTAAAATGTAAATCTTTTGTTTATTGACGAAAATCGATGAAATTTGAAATGCAAGTTTGTTTTGTGGTGTAAATATTCTATACTAAATAAAATGTGTAAAATTTGAAAAATTGAAGAAAATAGAAATTTGCAATTTTTAATCGCAGTAAGAAACACGTGATTTCATTAAATATCAGATGTGTTTCCGTTGAAGACTGCTGTAGACGAAAAGTCTGCAAAGCTAAGATTCTTGTGATTTGTTGCCAATATTTTTTTATAGTTTAGTTAATTTTAAAAAATCTAATTGTCCGATCGATAAGCCGTTTAAACCATCGGTTTAAGAAAAAAAAGCCCTTTCCAATGGTATCTTGTTTGTAACAATACGACTGATATTTCTAATTTATTTTCCACTTTTTCCGTAAAAATGTCGCTTTTTAAGCATTTAATCGTGAATTCTGGGTCATTTTTCGTTAGACAACGGTCGACGTTTTAATTAATATCTCCGCTAATTAGGGTCGCATCGTTTAGCAAATTAGATAACCCTGATCTGCGATAAATTCTCTGTCCGACGGTACCTGTTCGAAGTCCGTGCGACCTTTAGCGGCGGAGCCTTAGCTGCGTCAAGCCGTTTCTCACAGACAGACAGACAGACACACACACGCGTACAGATTTTAATAATATAGGAGACTAGCTGGCTTCGCCCGCTAGCGGGTCAGTATTTTCAAATGAATCACTAAAATTAATGAATCAGTAAGAGTAATTTTTAGTGTTAAGAAAAGAAATTAAAAAAAAATCATTTCTGATTGGGTAAAAAGTCGGCCCGGGTCCCCACTGCCTTCGGCAGCGCAGTCCCGTGCGCGCTGCGCGCGCACAACTTAAGGGATACATGCGCTGCGCGCGCGTATACCTTCCCTGACCTTTCGTGCCCCCTAAGAAAATCATATCTGATCGGGTAAAAACTCGCACCGGGTCCCCATTGCCTTCGGCAGCGCAGACCCATGCGCGCGCACGTGTGAAGGTATACGTGCGCTGCGCGCACATATTCCTTCTGAAGTCATATTTTTATTCTTAAGAAAAGAAAACTAACAGTAACAGAAACAAAAAGTAACTTTTAGTGTTAAGAAAAGAAATTTTAAAAAATCATTTCTGATTGGGTAAAAAGTCGGCCCGGATCCCCACTGCTTTCGGCAGCGCAGTCCCGTGCGCGCTGCGCGCGCACAACTTAAGGGATATACGCGCTGCGCGCGCGTATACCTTCCCTGACCTTTCGTGCCCCCTAAAAAAATCATTTCTGATCGGGTAAAAACTCGCACCGGGTCCCCACTGCCTTCGGCAGCGCAGACCCATGCGCGCGCACGTGTGAAGGTATACGTGCGCTGCGCGCACATATTCCTCCTGAAGTCATATTTTTATTCTTAAGAAAAGAAAATTTAAAAAATCATTTCTCATCGGATACAAAGTCGGACGGGGTCCCCACTGCCTTCGGCAGCGCAGTCACGTGCGCGCTGCGCACGCACAAGTTCACGGATACACGCGCTGCGCTCGCGTATTCCTTCCCTGACCCTTCATGCCCCCTAAAAAAAAAAATCATTTCTGATCGGTTAAAAACTCACACCGGGTCCCCACGCGCTTCGGCACACCGGGTCCCCACTGCCTTCGGCAGCGCGCTGCGCGCGCACGTGTGAAGGTATACGCGCGCTGCGCGCATATACTCCTTCTCAAATCAAATTTTTATTCTTAAGAAAAGAAAATGAAAAAAATCATTTATCATCGAGGTTAAAAAGTCGGACCTGGTTCCCACTGCCTTCGGCCGCGCAGTCCCGTGCGCGCTGCGCGCACAAGTTAGGGGATACGCGCGCGATGCACGCCTATCTCTTACTCACCCTTTCAGCCCCTCCTAATTAACCTACGTATACCAATTTTGAACGGTCTAACTCAATTAGCTCAGATGCAAAGGAAAACGTAATCAGGACACCTCAAAACGTGTAAATCTGGTGAAAACTTTCGATAATTTAAAAGAACTTTAAAATATCTTTCGAATGATGTATTAAAAATAATTTAATCATAATTAGAAATTGAAATATTGAAATTTGAAAATATTACAGCGCCATCTGTCGGTAGAAATTTCTGTATTCCACTGTTCCATTCCAATTCAAAAACGTTTTCTAATGATGTATTACTTATGAAATTATTTTAATTAGTAGATGAGATACAAAGAAAACTAATTCAGGACACCTCAAAACGTGTAAATCTGGTGAAAACTTTCGATAATATAAAAGAACTTTAAAATATCTTTCGAATGATGTATTAAAAAAAAATTAATCATAATTAGAAATTGAAATATTGAAATTTGAAAATAATACAGCACCATAAGAGAAAACTGATTCAGGACACCTCAAAACGTGTAAATCTCGTGAAAACTTTCGATAATTTAAAAGAACTTTAAAATATCTTTCGAGTGATGCATTAAAAATAATTTAATTATAATTAGAAATTGAAATATTGAAATTTGAAAAAATTACAGCGCCATCTGGCGGTAGAAATTTCTGTATTCACTGTTCGATTCCAAATCAAAAAAGCTTTCTAATGATGTATTACTTATGAAATTATTATAATTAGTATCTGAGATACAAAAGAAAACTCATTCGGGACACCTCAAAACGTGTAAATCTGGTGAAAACTTTCGATAATATAAAAGAACTTTAAAATATCTTTCGAATTAAGTATTAAAAATAATTTAATCATAAAATATTGAAATTTGAAAATATTACAGCGCCATGAAAGAACACTGATTCAGGAGACCTCAAAACTTGTAAATCTGTTGAAAACTTTGAATTATGTAAAAGAACTTTAAAATATCTTTCGTATGATGTATAAAAAATAAATCAATCGTAATTAGAAATTGAAATACGCGTATTAGAATATTGAAAAAATGTCCGGCGTGTAAAGATAAAATTTAATTTGCAATTAAAATGTAAATCTTTTGTTTATTGACGAAAATGGATGAAATTTGAAATGCAAGTTTGTTTTGTGGTGTAAATAATATATACTAAATAAAATGTGTAAAATTTGAAAAATTGAAGAAAATAGAAAATTGTAATTTTTAATCGCACTACGAAACACGTGACTCCATTAAATACCAGATCTGTTTCCGTTGAAGACTGCTGTAAACTTAATGTCTGCAAAGATAACATTCTTGTGATTCGTTGCCAACATTTTTTTATAGTTTATTTAATTTTAAAAAATCTAATTGTCCGATCGATAAGCCGTTTAAACCATCGGATTGAGAAGAAAAAGCCCTTTCCAATGGTATCTTGTTTGTAACGATACGACTGATATTTCTAATTTATTTTTCACTTTTTCCGTAAAAATGTCGCTTTTTAAGCATTTAATCATGAATTCTGGGTCATTTTTCGGTAGACAATGGTCAACGTTTTAATTAATATCTCCGCTAATTAGGGACGCATCGTTTAGCAAATTAGATAACCCAGATCTGCGATAAATTCTCTGTCGATCGGTACCTGTTCGAAGTCCGTGCGACCGTTAGCGGCCGAGCTTTTGCTGCGTCAAGCCGTTTCTCACAGACAGACACACACACACACACACGCGTACAGATTTTAATAATATAAGGAGACTAGCTGGCTTCGCCCGCTAGCGGGTCAGTATTGTCAAATGAATCATTAAAATTAATGAATCACTAACAGTAATTTTTAGTGTTAAGAATAGAAATTTAAAAAAAAATCATTTCTGATTGGGTAAAAAGTCGGCCCGGGTCCTTACTGCCTTCAGCAGCGCAGTCCCGTGCGCGCTGCGCGCGCACAACTTAAACGATACACGCGCTGCGCGCGCGTATACCTTCCCTGACCTTTCGTGCCCCCTAAAAAAATCATTTCTGATCGGGTAAAAACTCGCACCGGGTCCCCACTGCCTTCGGCAGCGCAGACCCATGCGCGCGCACGTGTGAAGGTATACGTGCGCTGCGCGCAGATATTCCTTCTGAAGTCATATTTTTATTCTTAAGAAAAGAAAACTAACAGTAACAGAAACAAAAAGTAACTTTTAGTCTTAAGAAAAGAAATTTAAAAAAATCATTTCTGATTGGGTAAAAAGTCGGCCCGGGTCCCCACTGCCTTCGGCAGCGCAGTCCCGTGCGCGCTGCGCGCGCACAACTTAAGGGATATACGCGCTGCGCGCGCTTATACCTTCCCTGACCTTTTGTGCCCCCTAAAAAATCATTTCTGATCGGGTAAAAACACGCACCGGGTCCCCACTGCCTCTGGCAGCGCAGACCCATGCGCGCGCACGTGTGAAGGTATACGTGCGCTGCGCGCACATATTCCTCCTGAAGTCATATTTTTATTCTTAAGAAAAGAAAATTTAAAAACTCATTTCTCATCGGGTACAAAGTCGGACCGGGTCCCCACTGCCTTCGGCAGCGCAGTCACGTGCGCGCTGCGCACGCACAAGTTCACGGATACACGCGCTGCGCTCGCGTATTCCTTCCCTGACCCTTCGTGCCCCCTAAAAAAATCATTTCTGATCGGTTAAAAACTCACACCGAGTCCCCACTGCCTTCGGCAGCGCAAACCCATGCGCGCTGCGCGCGCACGTATGAAGGTATACGCGCGCTGCGCACATATACTCCTTCTCAAATCAAATTTTTATTCTTAAGAAAAGAAAATGAAAAAAATCATTTCTCATCGGTTAAAAAGTCGGACCTGGTCCCCACTGCCTTCGGCCGCGCAGTCCCGTGCGCGCTGCGCGCACAAGTTACGGGATACGCGCGCGGTGCACGCCTATCTCTTCCCCACCCTTTCAGCCCCTCCTAATTAACCTACGTATACAAATTTTGAACGGTCTAACTCAATTAGCTGAGATGCAAAGGAAAACGTAATCAGGACACCTCAAAACATGAAAATCTGGTGAAAACTTTCGATAATTTAAAAGAACTTTAAAATATCTTTCGAATCATGTATTAAAAATAATTTAATCATAATTAGAAATTGAAATATTGAAATTTGAAAATATTACAGCGCCATCTGGCGGTAGAAATTTCTTTATTCCACTGTTCCATTCCAATTCAAAAACGCTTTCTAATGATGTATTACTTATGAAATTATTTTAATTAGTAGCTGAGATACAAAGAAAACTAATTCAGGACACCTCAAAACGTGTAAATCTGGTGAAAACTTTCGATAATATAAAATAACTTTAAAATATCTTTCGAATGATGTATTAAAAATAATTTAATTATAATTAGAAATTGAAATATTGAAATTTGAAAAAATTACAGCGCCATCTGGCGGTAGAAATGTCTGTATTCCACTGTTCGATTCCAAATCAAAAAAGCTTTCTAATGATGTATTACTTATGAAATTATTATAATTAGTATCTGAGATACAAAAGAAAACTCATTCGGGACACCTCAAAACGTGTAAATCAGGTGAAAACTTTCGATAATATAAAAGGACTTTAAAATATCTTTCGAATTAAGTATTAAAAATAATTTAATCATAATTAGAAATTGTAATATTGAAAATTGAAAATATTACAACGCCATAAAAGAAAACTGATTCAGGACACCTCAAAACGTGTAATTCTGGTGAAAACTTTCGATAATTTAAAAGAACTTTAAAATATCTTTCGAATGATGTATTAAAAATAATTTAATCATAATTAGAAATTGAAATATTGAAATTTGAAAATATTACCGCGCCATGAAAGAACACTGATTCAGGAGACCTCAAAACGTGTAAATCTGTTGAAAACTTTGAATTATGTAAAAGAACTTTAAAATATCTTTCGTATGATGTATAAAAAATAAATCAATCGCAATTAGAAATTGAAATACGCCTATTAGAATATTGCAAAAATGTCCGGCGTGTAAAGATAAAATTTAATTTCCAATTAAAATGTAAATCTTTTGTTTATTGATGAAAATCGATGAAATTTTAAATGCAAGTTTGTTTTGTGGTGTAAATAATATATACTAAATAAAATGTGTAAAATTTGAAAAATTGAAGAAAATAGAAAATTGTAATTTTTAATCGCACTACGAAACACGTGACTCCATTAAATTTCCGATGTGTTTCCGTTGAAGACTGCTGTAGACTTAATGTCTGCAAAGATAACATTCTTGTGATTCGTTGCCAACATTTTTTTATAGTTTAGTTAATTTTAAAAAATGTAATTGTCCGATCGATAAGCCGTTTAAACCATCGGATTGAGAAAAAAAAGCCCTTTCCAATGGTATCTTGTTTGTAACGATACGACTGATATTTCTAATTTATTTTCCACTTTTTCCGTAAAAATGTCGCTTTTTAAGCATTTAATCATGAATTCTGTGTCATTTTTCGGTAGACAATGGTCAACGTTTTAATTAATATCTCCGCTAATTAGGGTCGCATCGTTTAGCAAATTAGATAACCCAGATCTGCGATAAATTCTCTGTCGATCGGTACCTGTTCGAAGTCCGTGCGACCGTTAGCGGCCGAGCTTTTGCTGCGTCAAGCCGTTTCTCACAGACAGACACACACACACACACACACACACACACACGCGTACAGATTTTAATAATATAAGGAGATTCCGTAAATTCTCACTCAGAGGCAGTCATGAAAATGGAAGTCATGCAAAATTTCACTAATTACTTCTAATATACATGTTAAAAATTGTCTAAAAGAAAATCTTACCCGAGAGATTTAAGTATAAAATATTTTTATTTGTAGAAAAATCATCATTTTCCTTTTTTCTCACAGTACACACAGTACACAGTTTCTCACAGTATTATAGTTTTACAAAATTAAAGAACACGCTTTTATAGAAATGTGAACTAAAAAAGCACAAAAGATCTATCTTAGTATTAAAATGCAGGGTAAGAGAAAATCGGGTGAGTGACACACCATAATATTTACATACATTTAAATATTTAATTAAAATAACTTAGAATTAAACAAAAACCATTTTTAAAAAATCTCCCCTGACTGGGATCGAACGCTGGACCTTTAGGTTCGTAGCGCGGAGCCTTACCTCAACCCACATCGTTCACGTAGGGAAAGTATCTTTTTACAATATAAATTTTTTGTTTGCTCCCAGAGCAGTTACAAACATACATACATACAGGTGAAGCTAATAAAAGCGTGTTAAAAACATGGAAAATAAATTGAAAAATGTGTAAACAAATTCAGCATTTTGGATTTTGTTTCAACGGATTAAGTCTTATACTCTGCACAGTTGTGCTGTTGCAGTGAAAATAATTTTACAGGCAAAGTGAAAATAAAGGCAATTCATTCGCTTTTCGTGAAGTCAGTCTTGACAAACTTGACACCTGGAGTGCGAATTTGGCGAAAAATAATGCTTCATAATTCTTGAAGTTTCGAAGCTCTCTGATGCACGGAGGCCGAGATCTAGAACTTTCAATGGGATTCTAGACAGAATTACCGCCAAACTTCCTCGCCAAACGATATAAATAGCAGTGACTTGACTTCTGCGGAGAGAGTGTGTAGTCACTGCGTTTCAGAGTTGTTCAGAGACCTATTTTGAGCGATTGCACTTTGGAGGTTGCGCTCTAAGCAACTCAGCGACTCCTAGATGAATAAAGTATTTTGTAATTGTTCTATTTTAAAGAATCGTGGAAAAGTATGTCCGACGTTCAACTCACTGTGGATTTTCATAAACCTTTGCATTATTAGGACATTTCACGTATTTTTAAATAAATCTTATCTATGAATAAAGAATATAAATAAATACTCTAATATTTCCTTTTTGTTCGCTATATTACTTATTTTACAAAAGAGTTCGAAAAATGCGAACGGAAATGTTGCATTCTAAATCCTTTGTAGTTCACTCTTTATAGCACAGATCTCCGTAGAAAATCCTAAGGATTTCCTACGATTTTCACAGAACATCCTCAAGATAGCCTCAGGGAAAGATGTACTCTATGGGATATTGTACTGTATTTTCACGTCGTAACTAGCATATCTTTAATACTTATGCTGCACACTTTTAAATATAAACTGCATTTAGATGTAAATTCAAATAAAAATATATATAACAGTATGCACATAGTTTAATAGGAAGAAAAGGAAATGTTCTATTTTAGAAACGTGTATAAAAAATCCAGAAATTTAAGTATTCATAATAGAATTTCCCACGCAACAAACAGAAATGTTCACAGCGGCATTCAAGATCGATATAATAATAACTTTTCGCACGAAGATGATCGTAAAAATAACATATATTTCCCGAAAACGTGCAGCCAGCTGCAGATTTTTTAGTAATTTGTGCATTGCTAAAATGCTTCATGCATTCTGAATTTATTATTTATAGAGCCATCTTAAACCCAAAAAAAAATTAAATATGAGTAGATGCTACTCAGAGAAGTCATAAATTTTCTTATTCTTTCCTATAGTGCATAGAAGTTTGCAGATAATTCGGAACGTACAGGGTAAAAGTCAGTAGTCTGGATTGCATTTTGATATAATTCGAATGCCTAAAATACAAAAAGTTATACAGCTCTGAATATAAACGAAATTTGGTTCAACTTCCAGTAAAAAACATTTAAAAACTCGTATGTCTTAAAAAAAAAAAAAAAAAAGAAAGAAAAGAAGAAGAAGAAGAAGAAGAATAGAGAAAGAAAATAGACTTCCGTGTAAATCATCGAATTTGTCACGTAACAAACAGCGACTCTCAACGTTAGCGCTTATTGCGACTCTCTCAACATTAGTTGTAACTTTCCATCTCTGTGATAGCGCAAAAAAAGACATCAATATTCCCAAAAGACGTTCAAATCATCTCCATATTTCCATTAATCTTTACACCGTTAAAATATTTCACGCATACAAAAGTTTATTAAGTAAGTCTTTCCTAAGCAAATTAAACAAAAAAAGAGAAGGAAGAAAAAGTAAAAGTAGGAGTAGAAGAAATAGAATCTTATTCCCATAAAACTTTCTTTTTCTTTACACAAAAAAATTAAAAAAGAATTCGAAAAATGCTGGAGTAAAATTCAGCATTTTTGATAATATATTGAATTTCGGATAAACTCTTATTAAATATGAACCTCATTTAGATGCAACTTCAAAAACAAAGTACATAAAAAATCGTATATTTTAATTTTAAAAAAAGAAAGAAAGAAGAAAGAGAAGTTCTACTTTAAGAACTCTATGAAAGAATAAAGAAACTTCCATATCCATCATTGAAGTTGTCATGCCATAAACAGAAATATCCGCGACTTACAAGGTCGATAAAGTATTTGTAACTTTTTATTCGCAAGTGATCCCAAAAGAAGTGTAGTCATCTGCAGATTTTCACTAACATTTATATTATTGAAACATTTCACTTATATAAAAGTTTATTAAGTATATCTTACCCAAGTAAATTAAATATGAATAAATGCTCCTTTCAAAACCCATAAATTTTCTTTTTCTTTACATAAAAATTTGTAAAAAAATTCGAAAATACATAAATCTTATCGATAGTGTAGTGCACTTTTGCTATATACTTTTAAATATAAACTACATTTAGATACACCTTTAAAAGCAAAGTATATTAAAACTCTTATATTAAAAAAAATCTGGTGTGTCACTCACACGACTTTCTCTTACCCTGAAATTTAATACTATAAATACAGGTTGGAGACTAAGAGGTAAGATGACGAGTACTGTTATGTAAACCTATGCTAAACAATTCATATTAGGCTTCGGAAGAGTTTTATATGATGATTAATTCTGTGTGAGGGGAGTTACCGCCCCCCTCAACCCCTCATTTCATTAATGCACCTACATTTATATAGAATTTAATTCGGTTATTAAAAAATAATTCTGTTTTTAAAAAATAATTTATTAAAATTATTATTTAAAGAAATTATCTTTTATGATAATACAGACGCGATTTCCATATTAGAGAAGTAGTATAACACTAAATATCCAAAAAACAGGTTGAATTTATTCTCAATATTGCATTAAAAAAATTGTTAAAAATGAAAAAAAAATCAAATTATCGCAGATCGATGGTTCACCATTCGTTTAAAAGGTACTGGCGAGCTCTTTTGAAAGATACCCATCATGAAAATTTACTCCTCTCGAGGGCGGAATTCCCCCCAGGGGGGGGGGAGGCCAAGCTCCTACAAACACAAAAAAAATTTTCCCAGTTGACTATCTCTATTACCAAAAAAATATATATTCGTTTCATTTGGTTTTGTGCAGTCTACAGATGTTAAACTCTACTTACCTGCAATTTCCCCCATAGACGTAATGTATTTGAATACTTTTGAGTGTCCCTGTACACGAACCATTTGCTTCACCTCAACGAAAAGCTAGGTGTAGCATCCCTGTATGATGCACAGAATACCGAGTTTGGAATTTCTGCTACTATTTGTTCTTGAGATATGCTGATAACAGACACACAGACATCCACACAGATACACAGACCATTCGCTAAAAACATGATTTTCGTATTCAGTGGACCTCAGAACATGTAAATATAAAAAAAACTCACGTTCGAAAATTTGACCCTAAAACAATACTTTCTCGACCCTATGGGTAAGAGAAAGTAAAATGAATAAAATCTTTTTGTAAAAAAATAGAACCGACTCCTACTATTCAAACAACTAAAAAAAAAAAAAAAAAATTGGTATGAAATGAAACTGTAAATTGCGCCTAAAAGTATAAAATAATTTCCTTTGCCAAATAACTAATAACACTACAATTAATCATAACTTTTGAAGTCGGCGCAAAATTAAATAAAATTTAATTACTTTTTAAAGATTTGTTTTTAGATCGGTAGCAACAAATGCTGTTGCCTCGAATGATCCATTTTCATGTTTCCTTTATAATTTTATAACTGTATGCAATTGGTCCATCAGTAGCATCTACATAGAACAGTGAACATTCTTCAATATGTGGTATTTATGATTCTACGAAGTTAGAGTTTCCTTTGCAAGTTTGGTATAACTTTGATAACTATCATCCTTGGTGGCTTTTGGATTTGGCGATCGAAACGTAATGCAAAAGTATAGACGTAAGATGTATATTTTCATAATATATATCGTACGAAGTATTGTTTCATATTCTTGGTTACTCTCTTAATATAACTTATCAAAATAATCATGATATCCCAAAGAAATTAAATATGTTTGCAAGATAATTTTGCGATTTCTCCTTAACAGAGTACGTCAGATACCAGCATCTTCGCCAACTTTTGCTGCTTACGAAGTCCTATTTGTTTTCTTGAACCAAAGTAGTTTTCGGCTGCGTTTTGCAGGTGACAATGTGAAATGTGTATTTTGAATAGGATTTGATTTTTGTATTGAATAAGGGCATCGATTTTTATTTAATTTTGCGCCGACTTCAAAAGTTATGATTAATTGTAGTGTTATTAGTTATTTGGCAAAGGAAATTATTTTATACTTTTAGGCGCAATTTACAGTTTCATTTCATACCAATTTTTTTTTTTTTTTTTTTTTTTAGTTGTTTGAATAGTAGTTGCTTTTTGGAGTCGGTTCTATTTTTTTACAAAAAGATTTTATTTTTCTCTTTTCAGTGAAAACTTATTCATACAGCAGAACATCAGAAGACGTTCGACGGCAGTTTCACAAATCACAACTTCCAAGAAAAGTGACATAACTCAAAAAAATAGTTTATGTCACTGAAAATACATGAAATGCACATAATGTGAACAAAAAAGTTACATCTCCATCTAGAAAGATATCCACTCGAGAGACAGTTGTGCCAGCTTTATTCTAGTCAAGTTATTTTTAAGTTGATTTTTCTCAAATGCTGCATTTTTATGTTGTGTCACTTTTCTT
Source organism: Salticus scenicus (assembly GCA_963930645.1). Classification (NCBI taxonomy): domain Eukaryota; kingdom Metazoa; phylum Arthropoda; class Arachnida; order Araneae; family Salticidae; genus Salticus; species Salticus scenicus. Next base: position 7,347,700 of record OZ005660.1, on the reverse strand, counting down.
GCCTTTATCGGATATAAGCAAAAAACTATCTATTAAATGAACATACGTTAAATTAAAAAGTCTTTATAAATTTAAAAAACGGATACGTTGTATTCGTAACCAAAAATTGTAATAGGCATATATATTGAACTTTACAGTGAATACGTGTCACCCGCTGCGCTAGAAACTGCGCAGCGTAAAGTTCAAACAAAGAGCAAAATATGCATTGCAGCTGAAGGATAAAAGTTTCAACATCGATACTTACATACTGCTTTTACCAGTGTAGCTGCATGCGTTCCGCAGTTAGAGTGAGATGAGACTTTTGTGAGTATCCTGTAATTTATTTATATCTTAATGAAATCATAATGAACCCTATTTCAGGCCAAGATCATTACGACAACAAAATACGTATTAAAATTACGTCATCTCTTACGAAGTTATAAGCTAACAAATTTCGACAACAACGAGAAACATGATTTGTATTGAGAACCTCTTCCTTTACGAAGTCGGTTTAAAACGTCTATACGCTAATCGATGTGACCGCTTACAAAAACCATACTTTGAATTTTACATAGCATAAAAGTCATCCGCTACGCTACAACATATGCAATGTCGTTTAAGTGTGCACAAAATAGGCAATTGTGAACAAACAAATGCACGTTTTAAGCGTTATGTTTTTAGTATTAATATCTAAACTATCTTTTCTCACTGAATCGATGATGCTCTGCAATTTTATAATTCATTTTCCCCCCTTTCTTGAACCGTTTCCGAGATAGGAACGCTAAGTCCACTGTTTTCCACCGGATGGCGATGTAGGCGGTTGAATTGCGTAGCACATGTCCACTTTACTATACCTACATACCACTTTTATCATAATAGCTGCAGCTGTTCTGCAGTTAAAAGAGTCGGGACTGACTTTTTTAGGCACCCTGTATTTTCTTTTGATCGTAAAGATATTACAATGGGACCTATTTCAGACCAAGACCTTTACAATAAAACAAAAAGTATCAAAATCGGATCATCCGTTCAGAAGTTATGAGCTAACAAACAAAAAAAAAAGCTTTGAATTGAGAACTTCCTTCTTTTTGAAGTCTGTTAATTAGAGCATCTCTTACGAAGTTATAAGCTTACAAATACCAACAACAACACATAGTTCGAATTAAGAACACCCTGCTTTCTGAAGTTGATTGAAAACAACGTAGCGCTAATCGATGTGACTGCTTACAGTAACAGTACTTTGAACCTCAGAGTATACGTGTCATCCGCTACGCTGCAAAGTGTGCAACGTAGTTCAAGTGCGCAGAGTGTAGGAAATTGCGAACAAACAACTGCACGTTTTAAGCGTTCTATTTTTAGCAATAATGTCTAAAAACTGTCTTTTCGTAGTAAATCGATGATGCTCTACAACTTCGTAATTAACCTTTCTCCCATCTTGAACCATTTTTGAGATAGGAGCGCTAATTCCGCTGTTTTTCACCAGATGGTTCTTTATTTTCTTTAGATTGTAAAGATATTACAATGGGACCTACTTCAGAACAAGATCTTTACAACAAAAGAAAAAGTACCAAGTAACCGTATTTTGAACTATATAGCGTATGTTTCACTAGCTACTCTACGACGTGTGCAATGTAGCTCAAGTGTGCATAATGTAAAAAATTGCGAACAAACAAATGCACGTATTTAGCATTGTATTTTTAGTATCTATATCTAAACTATCTTTTCGTACTAAATCGATGATGCTCTGCAGATTTATAATTCACTTTTCCCCCCTGTATTGAACCGTTTCCGAGATAGGAGCGCTAGCATGAATAAACTATCTTTTCGTACTAAATAGGTGATACTTTTCAACTTTGTAATTCACTTTTTTCTCTAGAACCGTTTTCGAGATATGAACACTAACTTCGCTATTTTCCACCAGGTGGCGCTGCTAGAGGTTTAACCTGGTACTGCATGGCCACTTTGCTATTTTTACATACCATTTTTATCACTACAGTTGCAGCCGTTTAGCAGTTAAAAGAGTTGAGACTGATTTTTTTGGGCACCCTGTATTTTCTTTAGATCGTAAAGATATTACAATGGGACCTATTTCAGACCAAGACCTTTTCAACAAAACAAAAAGTATTAAAATCGGAGCATCCGTTCAAAAGTTATGAGCTAACAAACATAAAAAAAACATACGGTTTGAATTGAGAACCTTCCTTCTTTTTTGAAGTCGGTTAAAAAGAAGAAGAAAGATATTAAATTAAGCTCTACTTTAGAAACTCTATACGGAGAATCTAGAAAATTCTGTATCCATCGCTGAATTTGTTATGCGACAAACAGATATCCGCGACTCACAAGATCGATAAAGTATTTGTAACTTTTCACTCGCAGGCGATCATGTAAAAGGACATCCATTTCCACGAGGCGTGCAACCATTTACAGATTTTCACTAATCCTTGCATTGTTAAAATATTTCATGCACTAGTATCTGAAGTTTATTACTTATAAGTACATCTTAACGAAGAAAATTGAATATGAATAAATGCTTTTTTAGAAATCTCAAAAATCTTTTTCTTTACGTGCAAAAAAAAAAATTACGAAATAATTCGGAAATCAGCATTCTAGATATTATTTTGCATTTTAATATAATTGAACTTCCTTTAATACAAAATCTTACATAATTCTAAATATAAACTATATATTTAAATGTAACTTCAAATGCTGAATGTATGTAACTTCAAATGTATTATTTTTTATTCTGTTTATACTATTTGATATTTCTTTTTTTCAGTAAAATTAAAATTTTTGCAATTTCACATGTGGTCCTAAAGTTTTTTCCATCACTGTATATCAAACATCTTTTCTCAGACAGAGATAGTACATTAGATAAAAGGAGAAGTATATTTCTTTTTAAAGCCTAATTAAATATTTTTATACTGTGCTATACGAAAGAAAAGTAATAAACATTAAAAAAAAAAAAAAGAATGTTTTCTACCGAAAATGCTTTGATTATCTTTATTGACATATCTTTACATGAACACAAAATGTATTCATATAAATTATGGGGTTTTAATGTAAAATTGCTCTAAAGTATATTTCCAGTGTGTTTATGAGGTTTTTTTTTTTTTTTTATTTTTTTTTTTTTTATTAATTTTATTCATTATTATTTTAATTTAATTTATTTGTTGCAGAAATGCTCATAAGAGCACTGTAGTATTTCTTTTTCGAATTTGTTGCATATATCAATTTTGTAAAAATGTTAATTTCAATTTCCGAATTTTCACAGATTTTTGCTTCTAAAAATACAAACAATTGTTTGTTTATCTCTTTTAAACGATTTAAACGATTATTTTTAGAAAGACTGCATTTTCCCAAAATACACAGGTATAACTTTAGTGCTTGAAATTCAACTGATTAAAATTTGTTTTTAATATTTTCTTTTATAAATATTCTAACCCACATGTATATATGCGTGTGTGTATCATTCTAATTGTTATTACGAAATATATATATATATATATATATATATATATATATAATATTTACCAACATATATCTCTCTCTACTATCTTTTAAAATTCCATTAAAAAGGATAATGATTAAAAATAAATAAATAAATCGTGAATAATGGAACGTTTTAAGTTTTTTTTTTTTTTTTTTTTTCCTTCTATGCGGATATGATATCAGTTTGTTATTATTATACTTTTTTTTTATCAAGATTATTTTTTCAAAAAGTACATTTTCTCAGAAATTAATAGATTCCATGATATTGCTTACAAGTTAATAACATGGAAAATATCTCTTACATTCTCTTTTATTAAACTCATACTTATTTTTACAAAAATCCTTCAGGATTAATGTTGTTCCATCTGTTTACTTATCGGTACGGTTTCTAAATTTTGCAAAAATCTGTATTGTACTGGAATTCTTTTATTTAAATTATTATTTAAGAATGAAAGAAAGAAAGAAAGGGAAAAGAAAAAACATAAACATTGCGTTTGCTATATTTTGTGTTGATGTTATTTATCAGTAAGAGCATATTTTCCTAGAAAACATTTTACCGTAATAATAATGCTTTAAATCAACAAAATAAAAATAATTTCGGAAATTATTCATTTGTGATTTTCTTATTTCGTTTAATGCATATTTCTCTATCTTTACTTTTTTTTTTTTTAACTTTCTCTATCATCTTAAGGGCCCTCTTCACTCACCGCCGCCGGAAGCCGAAGCTAATGTTATTCTATGGGAAATTTTTCTTTACAAATAACTTATTCACTTATACATATTTTTAAATTTTGTTTTCACATTCTGAAAGTTCTCAGCTGTTAAATTGACGGACCTTTTTTAAAAAAATATTGTTTTAATTTTTTTATATTTTATTTTGAAGCTGCAAAATACGAATTTTCAATACGTGATTTTTTTTTTTTTTTTTGCAATTTCAGAATAAAATATTAAAAATTAAAAAAATACATTTTTAAAAAAGGTCCGTCAATTTAACAGTTGGGAATTTTCTGAATGCGAAAACAGAATTTAAAAATATGTATTAGTTAATAAGTTATTTGTAAAGAAAATTTCCCCATAGAATAACATTGGCTCGGGCTTCCGGCGACGGTAAGTGAAGAGGGCCGTTAATAATACAATCCTGAATTTTCCGGAGATAATGTTACCGTAGTGGCCTGTACAAATAACATTATAACCAAAATAATGTACTGACAGAAAGAAATAATTTTTTATCCTTGGTTTGGAGGAATATAGAAGACAATGGATAAAAGAATGATTTAGCAGAGAAAAATGACGTCACAATTGAACAATGTATTAAGAAAAAAATAAATTTTATGCGTAATTTAAATCAAATTAAATAAGTCGAAAAGATAATTTAAAAGAAAAGGTGTAATGTTTATGCAAAAAACACCATTTTTCTCTGCCTACCACATTTCTCAGCCATGCGCCAGTTTTCTGAACGCACCGCGAAAAACCACCGAATTATTTTTAGTAGCGTACGGAGGAAAGAGGAAAGAATAAAAAATAGTTAAAATAATTATAATAAATAGTAAATAATTTAATAATATTAAAAATAACACAATGGACTTCACAAATGAATTCTTCCGAGCTTTTTGAAATTAAAAACGCTTTTTTATATGTTTTAAGATGTAAAAGACGATTCTATATGGGCGGAGGCCCATTAGTTTATGATAAAGTATTTGTTTTTGAGTCAAATTTTCGAAATTGGAATTTTTCTATAATAAACGTTTTATGTCTCCCTGAAAACGAAAATTATATTTTTAATTGTTAGTCCGTGTGGATATTATCTCTCTGTGTACACTGTAAAAAAAAAAAAAAAAAATCCCGTAAGATTACTGGCAAAGCCCGGCAGCAGAGATTCCAAACAAAGCCCGTAAAAAGAAACGCTTAGCCTGTAAATTAAGTACATAATAACCTTAAATTACGTTACATGCCTGTAAAAAAACATTTTGCCCGTAAAACCAATGTTTTTTTTTTTTTTTTTTTTTTTACGGGCTTTCCCCGTAATCTTACGGGATTTTTTTTTTTTTTTTTTTTTTTTTTTTTTCAGTGTACGCGCCTATGTATATGTATCTGTGAGTCTGTTATCAGCAAGAAGCCCCAAACTCGGTATTCTAAATATGTATCATAAAAGGATCTTATTTGAAACTTGTTATTGAAAATCATTATCATAAATCATAAATGATTTCTACAAAGGGACATACAAAAGAGCTCAAAACACCCCGTCTACGGGCGAAATTTCTCGTTGGTATATTTCAGCATCTTTAAACTGCACTAAATTTAATGAAATTAACATGTATTTTCTATATGCATAATGAATTGTATACATGTAAATGTAATGAATGCATATGCGTGAATGTAATGAATTAATGCATTTCATACACCGCACAATGCAAATGGATCTAAACGCATTGTGTAATGTGAATGGGATGAACGGGAACTTATAAGGTTTATTTATTTATTTATAAGGTTTATTTATTTATTTACTTATTAATACTTTTTTTTTTTTTTTTTTTTTTTTTTCCAACTTAGTTGAATCAATTCGGTTAGTCTATCCGTCCACCCTTTAATATCGAAGAATATTTCTAGATACTTTTAAAGTAATATATGTTAATCAGAATTGCTATAATTTTATTATTTTCTTGGCGGAAATGGCACAAATACCAATAATGATTTATACACAGCTACGCACAAAATAATTTGAGTACATAGTGGTCTATCAGAGTACTAATTTAAAGCCATTTAATAGCGTTAAAATTTAAATTTAAAAAATAACAAAATTATAATATATATATACATACTGTAAAATGCATCAAGTGAAGAATGCCTTATATTTTATGCAAAGCGCATGATTGTTTGAAAATTTTTTAACTTAAAAAAAAAAAAAAAAAAAAAAACTGGTATTTTATAGTAATAATGTGGGGGTCAGTTAAAAATACTTCAATTTTTCTTTTCTATCCTTAAGAACAATACAATAACCAGATTTAGTTAAACCTTTTTTAAAAATTGAGATATTGCACTATCATTACTGAAAAAAAAAAAAAAAAATAATAATAATAATGATAAAACAAATTGAAAAGAAAGATACATGCTTTGTACTTCCTCATATATAACAAAATCTTTTTTATCGTTGCTGGTGATAATAATGATGCTATTACAAATTTTGTTTTACACACTCCTTGTAACTGTTCTTCTTTCTCTTAAAGAGTATTGTATTCCAAGAACAAGTAATATTTTACTTTAAACAATAAAAAGAGGTGTTACAAACAATAAGAAGAGGTATATTTTAAGATGTTTTTATTGGCACTTAAAATATAAACGGTTTTATCTTGGCATCCCCAATAACTGTTATTCAACTTCATTTGTTCAATGAAATTTGACGTCTGTTTTATTGTTCATAAAAGTGATAGAACATTTTTAAGAAAAACTGAAACATTATAGCAATAGAGGTAATAAATTAAAAAAAATAGAAATAAGTTTATACATATACATATATTGCCGTAGCTACCTATGAATTCGTTTTATAATATTTTTAAACATTTGAAATATAAGTTTTAGGTTTTTTTTTTTTTTTTTTTTTTTTTCCTAAAATAATTTAACTAAAATTCAATTAAAAATTAATATTTATTTTTATTTATTTATTTATTTATTTATTTATTTTTGTAAAAATCACATATACTTAACCCTTAAAAGAAACTATTAAAAGCCAGTGAAGTATTAAAAACGTTCCAATTTTTCTTAAAACATGAGATTTCATTGAACAAAAGAAATAAAATAGCAGTTATTGTTATTGGGAATAGTGACAATGTAAAACCATTTATATTTTAGGTGTCAATAAAACCACCTGTTTTTTCCCGACTGAATTGGGACCAGTTGTCGCGCTTTTATTACATTCTTCAAAAATTAATAGAAAAAAGCAACATGCTTAAACTTCATTTGATGTAATCTTTTTTATTGTTGCTGTTATCATAATAGAGTTATCACCGTTTTGGTTTTTCGTTGTTTTTCATAATCCGTATATCTTTCTTTTCATTAATGATTATTTTATTCCAAGGTTATTATATCTTAATTCAAACACATGAATATAACTGATATGCTCTGACCACCACAAAACTTTCTTCTATATCATTCTATTTAACAGAGCCATCTATGGTTTAACATGTACATACAAATATTCCATCATCATAACTTCGCACAATAAAAATATCAGACATAGAGTAGTTTGGTGCAATTTTAACCAATAGTTCTGCTGTTCGATATATATATAAACTAAATGAGGTTTTTTTTGTTAAAATTTATTTTCCATAAAAGGTTTGGTGCATTTATATAGCATAGAAGTTGACATTGCTTTTGCATCAATAGGGTTAAATTACAGGATACGCCGCCATCTGTCGGCCGATATGCACCCAAACTGAATCGACACAGTATCTCATAATATGTATCTCATATGCCAACTTCAGTGGCTTTATACACTGTAGAAGCTAAGATATAGCCGTCCATTAAACAGAACAAATTACAGCACAGCACCACCACATGTTGGCAATAAATCCCAAAAGCTGATCAGCACCCTTTAACCCTTTCAGTCGCAGTGTTCCCGCTGATGGAACACCTAATTTTAATTCTCAAGTGCAAAAACTCATCCCGGAAATTTTTTAGTAAAAATTTACATTTATAACATAGCAGAAAAGGCCCTTTTTTTAACGTGAAAATTTAAAATTTCTTCTATTTTAATTATGTTCGTAAATTCCGTTGGCAGTGTAATTTAAATGACCTTGCACCGCAAAGGGATAAAATACTCCGGAATAAATTGAAATGTTGGGATCTATGCAACTTTTATGAGTTTTTGTTGTCGATAATGTTTACTTATAAAGTGATTTATTTGTTAAATTATATATTATTTGAATTTAATAAGGTTTACTTACAGATGTTTCAAACCGAAAATTTCTCGAAAAGGAACAATGCTATTTTTTTTTATTTTTTAAATATTTATGATCAGCTATGTGTCTAAAAGCCATTTTTAAAATTAGTTTAGTAATTTTTAAAATAAATTAAGTAGTGAACGTTAAAAGGGTTAAGACAAGATAAAATCAAATGTATATAAGCTTCTATTGAATTTCGTTCATTGTTTCGTAAGATACAACTTCTATAAAATTTTGCTAATACGCACACAAACATATATTTTTTTTATGATTAAATTATGTTTAAGACCTCTCAAGACGTGTAAATCCATCGAAAAAATGAAGTGGAATATTTTCAAGGATCCAATAACTTCTTATGTATTGGAAGAAGGTAATAAATTATAACTTCGACCTTATATATTACACACATTACACACACTTAAATTTTAATTGTAAGAAGGGCCGGAAATTTTAGCAGTAGCGAAATTCGGTGCATATTCGAATTTTGGCAAGTTATATTAAAAAAAAAAAAAAAAAAAAAGGAAAAGAAAGAAGCAGAAAATTAAACAACTTTAAAGTTTTCTATATGTGAGATATCTCGTACACTGTTAAAAATTTCTGTAAATTTAATGTAAATATTTATCCAGAGTCTCTATAATTTTACAGTAATTCTTAGTTAAAAGTGAATAATCGAGATTCTCAATCTTTATTCTGTATTTTTACCTAATTTTATTATTTAAATTTTTAATTAAAAGTAAAAATGACTGTTTCTACTTTAGAAAAAGCATTCCAAGTCCGAAATATATTCTCCCCAATAATTAATTAAATTAATATTAGTTATTAAAACGAATGTATAAAATAAGTTTTTTAACATCTCCGTTTATTTTTCTCTGTAATTTTACGTAAGACATAAGATAATACATTACACAGAGTTTTCTGTTGAAATGTTTAACAGTGTATATGTGTGCAATATTTAATTATCACATAAATGTTTATATGTTTTTATAATTTATTAATTAATAATATTCTACAGTTGTACTGATGCTGCACCTGATTTATACATAGTTTACTTTATTATATTTCCATACATATAATACTGTTAAAATCCTATTTTATGTATGCCCATGTATCTCCTCCTGAACCGCTGAATGCAGAAAGGCACGGTAAATACCAAAAGATGAGAAATAACCAAAGGATTACGAGTTGATCATTTAAACTAAACTTATCGCAATTAGTTAAAAAGTTACCCACTGAAAACCCAAAGCGAGTACAAAACAAGCAGTACAATTTAATGCTAAAACAACCGCGCCAACTGCACAAATACAACCAGCGTCAGCGAGACGGGTATTGCCCGAAACCCGAAAGGAAGTTTTTAGCGATTTCAATAGACTTTTCTTTCTTTCTTTTTAATTTTTATTTATCTGACATGGTACAAGCTTAGAGAAAAAAAGGCTGAACTTTTCACGACCCCCCCCCCCCCTCTCAAAAGTGGTATCAGGCAACAGACACAATATAAATTTTTCAATAATAAAAATAATGTTAAATCTGATTGCATACACGTACACACAATAAACAAAATCAGAACAATAAATCTTATATTGAATATCATATTAATTATAATTAAAATAGTTGTAAGTGCTTAAAAAACAGTCAAACTTATTACATATACTTGAAAATAAGTTTATTCTATAGAAGCATTGTTTGCTGGGGCAATTGATTAGCAAAATAATGTAATTCAAGTTCATTAGGAATATGCAGTTGAAGTACTAATTCTTTTTCATTTTCTCCAAGTTTGAATTTGACATTTCTTGAAAGCCAATCACATAGAAATTGCTAATAATATATTGCACAAATTCAGGTTGACCCCCCCCCCCCCCCCTACACATGTCCAAAAAGCTTTAATGTGGATTTTCATTGATCCAAAGAATAATAATTTTCAAGCTTAAAAAGGCTGAATTCAGCCTTAAGGCTGAAAAGTAACATGTCTGATTTATAAAGTGATATAAAAAATGACTATTAATATTTATTTTGTTTTATTTTTTATTTTATTCATTTAAATATAGTGGCTAACGAAGCGCGCAAAACCTCAGAGTACATGAATAATTTCTGTACACATTGAGAGAATGGCAGCATTGCAATTACGAGAAACATTCAATACGGCAAAAAGCTGATGCAAAAAGTATTGAATATATCACATCAAACAGCGATGAACGTTAATGCCTTTCTTTCTCTCTCTCTCTCTCTCTACTTACGGAAATAGTATTTATATATTCAAATGATTGAGCTTATAGGTGACTTCTGGAGGATAAAGAGAAGGAAATGAGACAACGGGGGATTGCATAAAATGCGAATTTCATTGAATTATTTTCCCTGCAATCCAAAAGCAACATGTACATCTCGGTGGTTGCTTTTGGTTTCAGGTGATAATTTGAAATGTTACAAAAAAAAGAAAAAAAAAAAAAAATGTAAGTTAATCACTCAGGTATTTTCGATTTGTTTTATTTTTGTGCCATGATGATGCTCCTGCAAATATTTTATTATTAATATTTTAATGGGTAAATAAGCATCCTCGAATGTTGCTTTTGGATCCGAGTTCTGGTTTGAAATATTACCAATAAAATCGTCATAAGATAATTGAACAAGTATTTATCCTTTTATTTTATTTCTGTGTCATGATTGTATTTTTGCTTTTCCGCTGATGTTCAAATATTTTACTGCTGTTACATAAATAAGTAGATAACTAACATTAAAAGAAAAGTAAAAAACAACATTAAAAGAGCACAAATGAAGGGAAAATTTGTAATCTAGTATACAGCCGTTTCGTAACTTTGTAAATTCCCTCCTCATAACTAAAGGAGATGAATTTAAACATGTTAAAAAAACGTAAACGAATAAAAAAAACGGAGATTAAAAAGTTAAAACCCCAGAGCTTGACAAACAAGCATGGTTCAAGACCTTGGCCAGAAGGACCTCCATTTGTACATTTTTGACGTTGTACTTTTACTTTACTTTTAATATTCCAGCATAAAGTATCTTCAATAATATTAAAAGATAACTGACAGTGATAATTTGAAATTTTACTGATAAAAATTATCATAAATATTTGTAGCTCACTTTTGTTTTTTAACCCGTTTTATTTTATTTATTTATTTTTATTATTATTATTATTATTTTTTTTTTTTTGTCATGATTATGTTTACGTTTTTCTACTCTTATTTCAAATGTTTTATTGCTAGTACTTAAATAAATTAAAATATTTTATTGCTAATACTTATTTAAAGTAAAACACTTTGTTTCTAATATTTAAATAGATAGATAACATTTTTCATCTCGAATGTTGCTTTTGGTTCCAAGTGAAGATATGAAATATTTATATTACTAATAAAAATATTCATATTTTTATTTAAGTATTATTTATTTATTTTATTTTCATTTCGTTATTATGCTTCTGCTTTTTTTCTTTAATTTATTATTATTATTATTATTATTATTATTATTATTTATTTATAATTTTTAAATAAGTAAACAATTCAATACAATCTAAATGGTTTATGATTAATCATTAATTATGATAATATTACCTAAAATATTCTTTATATTTACAAATAAATGATACGTTGAAATTTAAATTGAACAAAGTTTTCATCATTTAATATAAGATCTTGAATTAAAAAAAAAAAAAAAAAAAAAAAAAAAACATATAAATCGTTGGTAAGAGAAAACAATTTACAGTTTTCTTAATTAGGTGAATTAAAAAAGTTTTATAAATACAGATCGATTACTTCCCAACAATGAAAGTATATACAGATTAATATCAGTAAAAATCAAATAATCTGTAGATGTTGAAAGAAAATTATATTTTACCGCTTATTTAAAAAAAAAAAAAAATCTACATTTTCTGTTTGAAATAAGTATTCAGATTTCTCTGACCTTTAAATATAATAAAATACCTTAGAACGAAAAATTTTTAAGAAATTCCAGTTTCAGTACGCCAGAAATTGTTGTTTAAGCTCCAATTTCGGTAAAAGTTTGTTTTATATAATACTGTAAATTATTCTTTATTAGGAACATTTCCTTTGCCATTTAAATAAAATTAATAATCGTTGACAAAATAAAATTAAATAAATAAAAATTATAGTAACTGACTCACCATCTACAGAATATATATTCTAGTAAAACACTTTCATTCACTTACCTAAAAAAGAAGAAAATATAGTAAGAAACTTTTGAAAGAACAGTTTTTTTTAAGCAAACAACTATAAAACATATATTTATTTGTTTTTTAATTATACTTAAAAAAGTTCGAAAACAGTTGCAGCAATTTAATTTTACTTATTACAATTTCTATAATATTATAACAGCGGCAATTCCAGGCCTTTCACGAAATTCCACCTCATAAAAAAACACCCCTTTACAAAATTCAAAATCAAAAAATGGTCCCCTCACAAAATTCTTGTTCATGAAAGTAACCTTCACGAAATTTGAACTCATAAAAAGAATCCTTTCACAAAATTCGAATTCTTAAAAGGGCCCCTTTACAAATTTCAAATTCATCAAAACAGCCCTTTTACGAAATTTCGTTTTATAAAAGTGATTCCTCTATAAATTTTTCCTACGCCCGAACGCAGATTTTAATATTATAGTAAGGGATTACTTGGTTCAATGAAACATTAATGCATGTCATATAGTCAGGATTTTTATAATACATTCTACCAAAATACACACATACACACATATATTTGATTTCCCCTGTAATAATGGAATTTATTTCTGCATGAGACAGTTGCCGTACCTTCAGCTTCCTTGATGAATATGTGCTTGTTTATCAAATATGGGCATAACACTACTGAGAAGACACATTCAATTATTACCATGCATAATACATAACATATCGAAATTCTTTTGTGTAAACTTGTAAACTAATTAACTCTAACCAGCTCGTATTCAACAGGAATCACGCTTTCAAGTCTCTTAATAATATATGTTAATTTCATTAGGTTAAATCCAGCGTAACATTATTTTAATAATGTTACGCTGGATTTAACCTAATGGACTACCCTCTTTTAAGTGCTCTTTAGAGCACTTAAAAGAAATGTCACCCATAGACTGTAATGTTTCGAAAAAATTTTACAGGTACTTTATTCGCGCCAGTATGCGTATCAAAAACTGATAAAACTAATAATTCCATCATAAATATTTATACCAAACTTTATGTCAATGGGAAGATTTTTGTAACCGCTTTACAGGTTGCCTTTTAAACCATAATCTTATTTTTGCACACCACTATTTTTATAATAAAATAGCAGCTCTATATAAAACCAAAAAAGTTCTAATTAGATTGCTAGTTTACAAAAGTTGTTCTGTTAAAAAATAAAATTGTATAACATTCATCTGGTAACCCTGCCACTAGCGCAGTGCGTCCATACAGATAAATAGACAAAAAAAAAAAAAAAAAAAAAAAAAAAAAACTTAGACAACAAACATTTTATTCATAAATCATTTGCATATCATCTGAATTTTTTAATAGCATCATATCTTGCCTCCCGTAAAACGCGGGTTTATAAAATTTTAGAATAATTTTAAACTTCCGCGCACAGTAACACGTTAGCAATTTTTCGGTTTAAATTTCCTTTTTTCACTTCAAAAATTCAGGCTGTATTTTTTTTTTTTTTTTTTTTTTTTTTCTTAGAGAAAATGATAAATGAATAAAAACAGGAAAAGAAACATGTTCAGATGCTTGCAAACAAAAAGATCTTCCAAGGAGGTATAAATAACTTATATTTTTTGACAGGTGGAATTTTTCTTGAAGAACATTTTTTGTGACAGAGTATTACATATTTCTCTCTTTTCTTTTACTGTGATAAAAGTTTTTTTTACAAAAGAAAGAGTAGTTTATTCCGATGGTAGTTTATGCGAATATTAGTTAACTCAAAATTAGGGAGGATCTTTCATTAAAAATCTTGAAAAAATTTTAAGGGGGAAAAAAAAAAAAAAAAAGATTTAAGAGTTAAAAGTTTTCACAAACGCATATTTTTTTTATTAGGACTGAGGGCTTATTAGTCTCAATCTGGGATTTTTGCGTTGTCGATTTCGATAGTTGGACATTTGTCGAAATCTAAAATTTATCGAAAATATAATTGAATAATTTGAAAGCGATGTTATAATTTGAAAAAAAAAAAATAAAAAATAAAAAAAAAAAACTAATAGGCCTCCGTCCTAAACTAAATTCTGCTTTTGCCAGAATTTCATCAAATTTTTATTATTATTATTATTATTATTATTGAAAGAAAAAGAAAAGTAAATTAATAATAATCAGTATCGTTACAAGCGATATCGAAAAGGTTTTTTTTTAATAATTTTGAATTAGGAAATAAAAAGTGCGCGTGAAATAATATGAAATAAAAACTAGTATGTTGTGGCCACCACATGACTTTCTTCTATCTTTTCCTATACAAATTCACTCAGTAACAATAATTAAAAAAAAAAAAAAAAAAAAAAAAAAAGTGGGACTTTGACAAAATTTTGGGTAAAATGTGAAAATTATTCTAAGTTTGTCAAAACACGGAAACCGTGGAACTTTGACAAAATTGGGGGAAAAATGCAAAAATTTGTTTAAGTTTGTCAGAACACGGAAACCGTAGGACTTTGACAAAATTAGGGGAAAAAAGCAAAAATTAGTTTAAGTTTGTCAGAACACGGAAACCGTGGGACTTTAACAAATTTTCACATTTTACCCAATATTTTGTCAAAGTCCCACTTTTTTTCCCCCTCTCCCCTTAATTCTATCAAACTCCCACGGTTTCCGTGTTCTGACAAACTTAGAATAGTTTTCACATTTTACCCAAAATTTTGTCAAAGTTTGTCAAAACATGGAAACCGTGGGAGTTTGATAAAATTAAGAGGAGAGAAAAAAAAAAAAAAAATTCTAAGTTTTTTTTCGTAAAAAGTAAAAAAAAATCGATAACTTTGTTTTAAATTATCACAGATTTATAGTTCAAGCATTAGTTTTAAAGGTACTGACGAGACCTTTCGAAAGATACCCATCTTGAAAATTTTTGCCCTATATCACCCTGTTAAAAATTTAGAAAAAGCGGGATGGCAACGCAACCTGTAAGACGATTTTTACCAAAAGTTGATAGGCACTAATTTATGTCAAGGTGCAACTACATACCAATTTGTATGAAATTCTGTGCAGCAGTTCCAGAGATACAGTTGCCACAAAATTTTGTCACACACACACACACACACAGACAGACAGACAGACAGACAGACAGACATTTTCTAAAAATGGTAAAATCGTGTTCTACATCTCTCAAAACGTGTAAATCCATCAAAAACCCGAAATCGAAAATTTTTACGAATCCAATACTTTCTTCTATTGAAGATAGAAGAAAGTAATAAGTAAACTAGTATGTTGTGGCCACCACAAGACTTTCTTCTATATTTTCCTATACAAATTCACGCAGTAAGAATATTAAAAAAAAAAAAAAAAAAAAAAAAAAAAAAAACGGTTTTTTTTCATTTTTTTTTTTTTTTTTTTTCGTTAAAAGTGAAAAAAATCGACAACTTTGTTTTAAATTACCACATATTTATAGTTCAACCATTCGTTTTAAAGGTATTGACGAGACCTTTCGAAAGATACCGATCTTGAAAATATACACACACCCCCGGGGGGGGGGGGAAGCGATGTCCCAAATTTTTTTCCCAATTAACCACTAATATTATCAATAATTCATATTAATTGCACAATTACAGGTTAAGAATAAATCTCATTATGTACATTTATACGAAATTTTTTCCTATACTGCCATGTTAAAAATTTAGAAAAAATACGATCACAGCGTCACCTGTTGAGCGATCGATCCCCAAATCTAATCAGCCTCAGTTTATGTCAGGGGCCAACTAAATACCAAGTCTGGTTAAATTTCGTTTAAAAAAAAAAAAAAAAAAAAAAAAAAAGATTTTTTTCTTTTTTTTTTCGTTAAAAGTAAAAAAAATCGATAACTTTGTTTTAAACTATCACAGATTTATAGTTCAACCATTCGTTTTAAAGGTATTGACGAGAGCTTTCGAAAGATACCCATCTTGAAAATTTACTCCCCTCGAGGGGGGACTTCCCCCCCAGGGGGGGTGGCAAGACTCCTACGCATACAAAATTTTTTTCCCAGTTGACTATCTCTATTATAAATAATTCTTGTAAATTTCATAATGATTACTAAAAAATAATTCTCTTTATGCACATTTATACAAAATTTTGTCCTATATCACCATGTTAAAAATTTAGAAAAAGCGGGATGGCAACGCAACCTGTAAGACAATTTTTACCAAAAGTTGATAGGCACTAATTTATGTTAAGGTGCAACTACATACCAATTTGTATGAAATTCTGTGCAGTAGTTCTTGAGATACAGTTGCCACAAAATTTTGTCACACACACACACACACACACACACAGACAGACAGACAGACAGACAGACAGACAGACAGAAATTTTCTAAAAATGGTCAAATCGTGTTCTACAGCTCTCAAAACGTGTAAATTCATCAAAAACCCGAGGTCGAAAATTTTTACGAATCCAATACTTTCTCTATATTACATATAGAAGAAAGTAAAAAATGAATTTAATGATTTAATGTTTTTGTTTTTCGGGGGCTGCTCATGCCTATAAAAAATGCGTATTAAAACGAGTCGAAGAAGGAAGCGAAATAAGTATTGAGTTATATTACGATAAATACGATATATAATATGATACGATATATTAGATCTATCGTCCAGGGTTAGTAGGCATTTTCGTTGAAAGAAATAGTTTGTTCGTTCGGTGCAACTTGCACATTAGTCCCGTGAGGTACAACTTTCACATTAGTCCCTTGAGGTACAACTTTCACTTTAGTCCCGTCAGGTACAACTTGCACATTAGTCCCCTTTAAATATAGTGATTTTTTTTTCTCTCTCTCTCCTTTTTGATGGTAAATTTACAGATCCACAATGAAAGTTATCAACTATTGGTTTTCTGAATTGGTAATATTCTGGCAGAAAAGAGGGGTTTATATCATACAAAAATTTAGGAAACTGTTATTCTCCGTACAGCAAATAGTGCATTATGACGTACTTCGCTTTAAGGTGTTGGTGGATATTGAAAATCGTTCTTTGAAATGGCTGTCTTTGAGTTATGAAGTTTGCATACATTGTGCATTGAAAAAAAGAAAACGTATCAGTATTAAAACCATTAAAATTTCTCAAAAATTATTTAAATTTAAAAACTGAAAAGTCAAAATTTTAATTTTAATTTATCTTTTGTTTTTTAAAATGCTCCATGCGACTGAGTTTTTTTTTTTTTTTTTTTTTTTTTTTTTTTCCCATTGATTTTATATTATTACCTATAGTTTATCAAATATTCTAAACATTTTTGTGCATTATAATTGTTGCTTGATTGATAAGTTAATTTTCTAAAAATATTTTTATGTTTGACGGTCAAAAATTTGCTTGAAATATCAGCATTCAAACATAAAAATAATTTTGAAAAAATTAGCATATCAATCAATCACCAAAGTAATGCACAAAATGTTTACAATATACAGTCGAACCTCGTCAACGTGAATCTCAAGGGGGATAAAAAATTTGTTCATGCTATCAATCAGTAACTAATCTTCATATAACTAATCTTCATTTTGACGGGGACTGTAGAAACAGTTCATGTTAAAAGTAATTCACGTTGACAGTGTTCACGTTAACGAGGTTCGACTGTATTGATAAACTATATTAATGCATAAATCGTGGGGAAAATGCAAAAAATCAATCGTGTGAAACACTTTAAAAATTTTCAAAAAAAAAAAATAATAATAATAATAATAATAATAATAATAATAAAATAAATAAATAAATAAAATAAATTTTTTCAAAAAGTTTAAATTTTGAATTTTTTTTATTTTAAAAGTTTTTTAGAAATTTTAATGCATTTAATACTGATACATTTCAATGAACATGTATGCAAACTTTCCTAACTCTATGACAGTAATTTCGAAAACCGATTTCAAACATCCACCATCTGTCACTCGAGGAAATAATTCTTCAAACAAGAGATAGAGAATCTCTGACTGTGTTGTACAATAAAAAATGGAGGAATGTTCTTAATATTAAAATGACTGTGATGAAGAGGATATCCAGAGGATTTCAGTATTAGCGTTACGATGAAATATTAATTATCAATCAACTTGAAGAATAAAAAAAATTGAGATTTAGTAGGTAAAAGTTTTCGAAAATACTAAAAATGTAATTAAACAAAAGAGAGAGAGAGAGAAAAGAAAAGGTGAAAAAAAATATTGTTTAACCCCTTAACGATATCGTAATTATCAAGAACATGGTTTAAAAAAAAAAAGGAGTGCCCATTTTTTATTTAAGAAAATTGTATAAAGTGTTTGAACAATATCTATATTCATTTTTAATTTTTCGAAATTTTTTTTTAGCTTGAAACCTTGAAATCAAGAAAAATTAATTTTCTAGAAAAGCCAACAATCAGTTTTATTATGACCTAATGTTGGTTTTCCAGTAAATAGAAAAAATAAAAGATTAAAACAGAATTTTATGAGAAGAATTTTACATAAAATACAACATTATACGTATAATGCATCGCAATCAGAACTTTCATAAATATCGCACTTATTTCAGAATTATAATCGGATGTATTTATACTAAAACTAGAATACGAGTCACTTTGTGATTCTAACTACATAATGTACATAATACTAAAAAAAGTATTTTACCACAGAGCAGATAACCACGTACATTCAAAAGCCTAACTGAGTTAAGATTATAAAATAAGTATTAAAATTGGAGTATTAAAGTATTAAGTATTTAAAATTGGATAGTGCTGAGTTTAAAATAAGCCTACTATCTCCAATTACATTTTAAATAGTCTGCTACTTTCATCTAGAGCATAAAAGAAGAAATAAAAAAATTTCCGGGTATCAGAAATGATTTGTTTTAAAATCATTTTAGTGCATTACTCTTCAAAATTCCAGTCCGGAAACATCACGGGCACGAGAAATAGAAAGCAAAAACTCACCCCGTCATTTTCACGGGAGCGAAAAGGAAGGGGTTAATGATATAAAAGTAATTGCAAATAATATAAAAGGGCATAAATTATTTAACACGTTTCTATTTCAAAATTCATTTGTAAAGTGTACTATAACTTACGGTTACGCAAATGCATGACTTTTCTACTTGTTCTTATTTATTTATTTATTTTAGATTCCCAGATATTAACCGTAAACTTATACCGATGGAAATTACAAAACAGGGAATTTTAAAATTAGAAGATTGTCATATTTTTCTGAGTTAATTTACTATTTTTTTACTCTACTTTGCAGGATTTTGAGAAGCCTTGCTGTTTCATAAAATTATCTAAAAAATATTTTTTGAATTCAATTACACCATTGAATCCAGAAGAAAAAGATAATTCACCAAAAAAAAAAATATTTTGAAAGTTGCTTTTTCTTTCTTTTTTTTTTTTTTTTTTTTTTTTTTTGTGTGTGTGTGTGTGTGTGTGTGTGTGTGTGTGTGTATTATTTAACAAAATACTTGTTTTGCTTTGTGAATGTCGGTCAGTTACCATTAGAATTGTCCCTTAATAATTTTGTAAGAGTATTTATAATTTTATTAACACTAGAGCATATTTATTTTGATTGCATAATTTTATATCACTACTAATTTTCACAGAAGTTTTTTTTTTTTTTTTTTAATATGTCATAATCTTTATCATTTCTAATTAAAAGCGGCCATTGATTAAAAAAAAGTGGCCAGTAAAAAAAACTGCATCTGGTGGCCACTGGCCGCTAATGGATTTTCCCAATTTTTGTCCTTTATCAACAATATAAAATCATCCCCTTAAAAAAATTCTTGATGCATGTTGCTTGACAGAACCACAATAGAAAAAATAAATGTATATATTTAGTAAACTAAAAGAATTTATACATTTTGACACGTGGAAGGCACATGACAATTTTTTCTAAGCGCCTGTCTCTCTGAAAAGAATAAGGAAAGCTTACAAAAGCAATTTTTTTTAATCAACTGTTAAATAACTCCGCTGAATCTCCAAAGCAAAAGTCAAGGCAGACCTTGCGCTTGAAAGCCGTGCGGCTGCAACTAATCTGGCAGTTTTCCAGCGCAGCTGAAAAACTGTTTATTTACCGAGTTGCAACACGCCCAGACAGTTTGGTGATTTAATAAGTAACATTTACTGAGAAAACAGGATGAAAATAGTTTTAAAGGAAAATTGAATTATTCTATTAAAAAAAAAAAAAAAAAAAAAAATCACAAAATTTATAGTTTTGAGTTATTGATATTTATAAAGAAAATTATTTCAACGAAACCGAGTTACTTTAGAGATATTAAAAAAAAAAAAAAAAAAAAAAAATACAAATTTCATGTTTATTAAGAACATTTAATGTAATGTAACACTTCCAATAGTTTACGATTAAATGAATACTAATTACAACTTCTTCGAACGGCGGCCAAATACTGTTAATAATTATTATCTTATTTATTTACTTATTTTCTGCTCTAATAAAATTTTCGTGTTCAAGCAAAAATTTTACTTGTAGAAAGGAATAACAGTGTGTTTTATCTTGTATAAATTTATTTCTTTAATGAAAAAGACAGTTAAACTGATTAACAGGGAAGAGGTGCCGCTCACCGCTCTAGGAGCAGTGTCGAGCGATTCCAGCTATGCTAGGCCCCTCTTCCGGAGTTTATTTAAACTCTAAAAAAAAAAAAAAAAAAATTACAAAAGCCGCTAGAGACAGGTCTCCCACACGACAAGGAGCGGCATGTTCTATGCTGGTGGAAAAGTGAAAAAAAAAAAAAAAAATTACAAAAGCCGCTAGAGACAGGTCTCCCACACGACAAGGAGCGGCATGTTCTATGCTGGTGGAAAAGTGACAAGTGTCCTTAAGGCTTGTAAAAGTGACAAGCAAGTAGAACAAGGCAGAGCAAGCAGAGCAAGTGGCTTAAAGCAAGAGCAAGCAGATGTGAGATTAATCTGTGAGATTAGTCATATTCATAAGGAATTCAAATATATTATTTAGTTTAGAAAGCAGGCTTTTTCTATTGAGGATATTAAACAGCCAATCGGCTGGCCTGGGAGTGGGATTTCTTAAGTGAAAGGCAGAAGTTAAACTACAGTAGTAATAATAGTGATTAGGAGTTCCCTCCTCCCCGCAAGGACACAGAGGAGAGCGTCGGCAATGAAATCTGAATAAATAGGATGGAAATGGGCCATGACCTGTCAGAAAAGCAGTCACGGGGGGGGAAAGACACCAAGAATTTAAGTTTACGAGTGGGATGAGATTAAAGGTGTATCTTCCCTTTGGAGAAGTATCCCACAGTTTCTGCCAATCTCTAAGTAATTGTTGTTTTAATACTTGTTTAACGTATGAGGGAGGGGCAGGGAG
The DNA here is from genome assembly GCA_963930645.1 of Salticus scenicus. Taxonomy (NCBI): domain Eukaryota; kingdom Metazoa; phylum Arthropoda; class Arachnida; order Araneae; family Salticidae; genus Salticus; species Salticus scenicus. The sequence continues at coordinate 7,325,871 of OZ005660.1, read as the reverse complement.
TGAAAAATCTATTGAGTTGTTTTCGGTGGCTGCCTTGGCCAGTGAATCAGCAAGTTCATTGCCGAGAACTCCCCTGTGGGCAGAAACATGTGCCAGGGAAAGATGTTTAGCCAGATTAATAAGTTTTGATTTAATTGAGATAACCTGTGGATGTTTACTCCTGTGGCGAGCAATGGCTAGAAGACCTGACAGACTGTCACTGAAAATATTATGGGAGGGATAGTTATTAATATTAGTCATAACCCAGTCTATGGCCATTTGGATCGCGAATAATTCCGCTTGGAAAACAGAGTTATAGTTGGCCAGTCTGCCCGCCCACTGATGGACAACCGAACCATCGGTCATCACACAAAAGGCCGCACCCACACCGTGGTCCGTTTTGGAGCCATCAGTGTAGATAGCCACAGGAGCAGAAGGAGAAAAGCTATTTTTGTTACAATTTACTATTTGTGAAGCAACATCGTTGCCGGGATGAATATTCCAACTATTGACTGTGGGTTGTATTTCTGTGTTTGGAAAAAGGGTTTTTGCCAAAGAAATATTTTTTAATTGAAGAATGTTTGTTTTTAAGTACGTCTGTTGAAGCTGAAGATGGACGTGGGGAATGCCCGTAACAGCAGTGAGGGCGTCAGTGGAGATTGTTCTATATCCTCTTGATAACTGGAGGAGGAAGTTCCTCTTTGAAATTTCATTTGTATATAGTTAGTTCAGATGCGTTCAGCTGCGGAATATGCTTATTTTGGAAAATACGTTACCAGGGGAGGCTGAAAAGTTCCTGTCTTTGCCCAGAAAGAAAAGAGTCAAAGTTATAAAATTATATGTCTGTTCAACATAGTCTACCTGAAGACTGAAACACTTTTTACAGTGTTGTTCTACATTCGTAAACCCTTAAAATACAAGGTAACCAATAAAGTTCTTGCCTTTTGCTTTGCTACTGGATGAAGTGAGAATACGTATGCAATGATGCAATGAGTATATCACGTGGTTGAAAACCCGGTCGGTCGAGAGTAGTAATATCAGTCATAAAAGCAGGTCCACCATGCACTTTCATCTTTCGTAACTCGTACAGTAGTAGCGAAGACAAATGGAATTGTCCAAGAATTTCGTTCGGTGTTGTTTGCTTTACGATTTCAAAGTGGGCTTATCAGCAGCTGCATCAACAGGTAGCAGAATATGTCAAGCATTTGGGGGTAGTGTTGTTAATGAACGTACTACAAGGCATTGGGTCTCAAAAATTCAGGTCGGGAGATTAGTCCCTAGTTGATGAACCTCGCAGTGGACGACCACAGGTTTTGGATGACAAAGCCCTGCAGACGCCATTGAGGAGGACAGTACTCTAATGTGCGGTGAACTTGCAAGAAATTTTAACGTTTCTCATGAAATATTTGGACTTCATTTGCATCTCTTAGATAAGACGAGAACATGATTCGACAAGGATTTATTTAACAAAACAGCATTAAGTGTACTTTTTTTATATAAGAATTATTGCTATCGCTCGAATAATTTTGTATGTCATTGCTCTCTCGCCACAATACTGCATCCATATTCAATCAAGTGCTTACAAGTGACGAAAAATGGGTCCTGTATGACACTACTAAGCGTCCCAAACGTTGGTTGTCACCCCAGGATACTGTTCTTCAGGGTACATGACACTTTGGTCCCGCCGTTTTGGTCCCGCCGAATTGGTCCCGCTGTTTTGGTCCTGCCGTTTTGGTCCCGCCGTTTTGGTCCCGCCATTTTGGTCCCGATATCAGGAATAATCAAACAAAGTATTACAGATAAAAAGCGAAATTATTTTTTCATATTTCGAATTCTTGTCGTTTGACTTGAAAACAACGGGGTAGGAAAAGTCAAAATTATTATTATCATTATTATTATTATTATTATTATTATTATTATTATTATTATTTTGCAACAGAAAGTTGTAGTAACAAATAAAACTGAAAAAACTTCTAAAAATTTGAGATTTCGATTTTTTCTTTGTACGATAAAGGTAAAAGGACAGCAAATACATGAGGGAACTTCGCGCAAAAGAGAACCTAAACGAATTTTTACAATTGGATTGGAGAGTAAAATATCTACAATCTTTGTTGAAAATGGTGTAACTATAGGGCACGTTGAACAGAAAATTTATTATTTCGGAGTGAGCTTTGAATGATAAAGGGTATTAGATATCAGCGAAGATCTAAGCATTGTTAATTTATGAAAGTCCTGAAAATTTTAGTTTAAATAAAATACAAGGTTTTTAAAATAAAACACTGTAATACAACTCTTAAATATCACATTCAAATTTAGTGGGTTCGAAATCGATGCTTTATCCAAGCATTCTCTAAATGTTAGAGTTTAATAATAAAAGAAGATACGAGGAACCTAAATAATGATCTCGGGATTTAATTTGTACAAATCTGCTAAACTTGAGTCTCTGTCAATCGGGATACATTTGTCAAACAAAGAAAATAGTTATACTTCACAGAGAATTGTAAAAGATTTATCTTTCCTTATAATCCCTTACAATATTGTTTAAGAAAATTTAGATTAGAAGCGCCCCCCCCCACACACACACACACTTTTTTTTTTTTTTTTTTTTCAAATGTGCTGAAACAAAACAGTGAAATTCCTTTTAATTGTCTGTTGGAGAAACAGGTGTGAAATGAATCCCAAAGTGCTTCAGAGATTTCAATGTGGGCATTGTTTTTAGTCACAGAGTCATATCAGACAGATATATTTAATCATTATTATTATTATTATTATTATTAAAACATAAGATTAAAATAAAAAGATAAAATATTGTGCATCTACATTTTCCAAACTTTATTGCTTGCAGTGCTCACAGTTGATTAAATATTGGACTACTTTTTTCACTTTTAAAATAAAATCATTGTAATTGAAAGAAAAGTAATTTACATACATATATACATAGTTAACATAATTAAATATCACGGACAAACAAAAATTAATTTTTTTATTATTATTAATGTAATTAATGTAATTAACCATTTAGATTAATGATAAAAATTAAATACAATCAAATCGAATGAAATCTCTCTCTCTCTCTCTCTCTCTCTCTCACACACACACATACACATATATATATATATATATGAATAAATTCATGTGTAAGTTCAAAAACTTCATAAATGATCGCAATCTTATGCTTATGAAGAGGAGTCTATGATGGGAGCAGATCAATAATTAGTTCTTTTAAAGAAACCGAATTTTATCACTAAAAGCAAATTATATTTAATATCTTAAAGTTTACTTTCTTTCTTTTTCCTTTTTTTTAAAACAAATTTTCTGTATTTTATTATTTTTAAATTAATTCAGACTTTAACAATAAATATATTCCAGTGGGGATTTTTTTTTAATAAGAAAGTACTGTTGTTATTGTTAGCAATACTTAAAAAAAAAAAAAAAAAAAAAAAATGTCACTAATAGTAAATTAAAAACCAAATTACAATTAAAATAAGTTAAATCGAAATCAAATTAAAAAAAAAAGAGAGAGAGAGAGAGAAAATAAAAGAAAGTGCAATTGCATCAAAAAAAAATTTAAATATATTGAATGTTCGTAAAAAATCAGAACAAAATTCTCCGAATCTCAATGGCTAGGAAGCAATCATAATGTCGAAAATTTATGTATTTACCTATAAGATATTCCTTAGTTAAAGATATCCTAAGAGCACTTCAATTTTCCCGTATCAACAAATAGGCTATCATATTAAAAAATTGATATATATTTAAAAAATAGCAAAAAATTAGCGGGACCAAAATGTCTCGGGACCAAAATGGCCAGGGACCAAAATTTCCTCGGGACCAAAACGGCAGGACCAAAATGGCGGGACCAAAGTGGCGGGACCAAAACGGCGGGACCAAAACGGCGGGACCAAAGTGTCCTGCTTCGTGTTCTTCACAGCGAAAGACCACGTATAGTCGGCAGCAAAAGTACCCGAGCATTAGCAAAAATTCCTATATAAAAAAAGGACACTTAATACTATTTTGTTAAATAAATCCTTGTCGAATCGTGTTCTTAGACTGACTAAGAACAGGATTCGACAAGGATTTATTTAACAAAAGTGGATTAAGTGTACTTTTTTACAGAGGAATTTTTGCTAGTGCTCTAATACTTTTGCTGCCGACTGTATGCACTCACGCAAGATTATGCTTTGTGTCTGCTGGGCAAGTCATCAAGTGGTTCACTATGAGCTGCTAGCAACGGTACTCGCAGCAATTGGAACGTGTGCAACAGGCACTGCAACAGAAGGAGACAGCACTGGTTAATCACAAAGGTTTACTCTTCCTTCATGACAACGCCAGACCGTATGACGCGCGGGTGGTCAAGGATACCATGCATCGGCTTAGTTGGGAGACTTTGTGCCATCGTCCTTACTCACCTGATCTTGCGCCATCCAATTACCACCTTTTTCACTTCCTAGACAAGCATCTTCGTGGAAAATCCGTCACCAGTGAAGCAGACTTGTGCCAAGCACTCACGGACTTCTTTGTGTCTAAAACCCCCGAGTTTTACCGCAAGGGGATTGCACTGCTGGAGACACGTTAGCAGCAGGTGCTAGATGCCGATGGTGATTACTTCGAGAACTAACAATAGGTTACACTTTCTGTAAATTATTTTGTTTTTGGCCATTAAAAATGCCGAGAACTTTATTGGTTACCTTGTAAAATATGTTTGGTTGAATCGAAACGTTGCTCCTTCAAATATTTTTTTTCAAATTAAGAAACAGAAAATAATTAGAAGGGGCTAGGTCAAGAGAGTAAAGAGGATGGTGGACTAACTAGTAACCTAGGTGTTCAATTTAGCTTGAAGTGTGCGCAGGTGCATTGTCAGGCAAAAAACAGGTAAACTTTCCCCGGTGTTTCTACTTAATTGCTTCTACTTAATTGTTTCTACTTAATTGCTTCTACTTAATTGTCTAGAAGGTTGGCATAATACTCTCCCAGTTATACTGGAGTCCTGTGATAAGAAATTCACTATGAGAATCGCATAGCTTTGTTCCTAAAAAACAGCCACCATGACTTTTTGAGCGATTTCTGGGTGCGGAACTTCTTCGCGGGAACTATTGTGGCACATTCTTTTGATTGTTCTTTTGTTTCAGGAACATAAATGTGGAGCCACCTTTTGTCTTCTGTCACTAAACTAGGCAGAAAGTAACGCGAAGCTTCAAAATGAGCCAAACTGGCTTTGGATGTTTCAACTCGTTTCTTTTTCTAATCATTGTTCAAACATTTCGGCACAAATAAAAAAGTGTTATAAAAATCAGAATGACTTGATATTTCTTATAATTATGTATCAAGACATCTAGCTTTCATTTTCCACCAAATTCTTTTATTTAAATTTGAAGGGGGCAAAGCCAGGAACTTTTCAGCCTCACTTCGTATTATTACTATTTCTTCTTTTTCTGCTACTAATACTAATATTGCCAATAGCAACAGTAATGCTGCCCAATTTTCTTTTCTACTTTAATAGATTTTGTGATTCGATGAAAAATCTTTTTATGGAAATGAATAAGAGTATCTTTTATGTTAAATAAAGGATGATTCGCTTCCGGTGCGACAAACTTACGGGAGATGTATGGGGCATAAAGACGATTTTGAATCACATAGCAATGCAGGGTTGGAAATGCATTCCTAACGAGATGGGAGTTGTTAGGGGTATAATTATTAGGAAACTCATAATTTATTTTAAGCTTTTGGCCTTTACATGTTATTTCGAGATCACCATATATTCAGAATTGTCCTCCTAAAGGACCCTTCAGAGACTGGCAACTCTGCACAGCTTCAAAAGTCATAAATTATCCATTGTCCGAAAGCTACCCTTGAAATTTTGCACACATTTACAATAAAGGACATTACTTTTTATTGCTCTTTTACAAAAGAGACCCAATTTCGATCGCAGTAGGAGGTTTGTCAGCCGAGAAAATCTCTCTGCTGCTTCGCGTCAACTCGATTCCCACATCAAAGAGATTTCAAAAGAAACCGCCGAAGTTGCTAGTCTCTGAAGGGTCCTTAACACACCTGTGAGTGGCTGTTGACAGCTTTATTTTCCTGTAATAGTGCTGAGACACGCTCAGACATCTTGGAATTTCTTTGGAGGAAAATTTAAAGATTTGGAATTTAAGGCATAATAATAACAGCGCGGTTAAACTTAGAGGTGTATTCTTTGAAGTGAATAAAGGACTATTGCAAAAGGCATATTTTCTTAAGAAAAGGAATGGTCACACACGATTTCCCATGAAAGTTAAAGAAGGATAGCTCGCTTATAGGAATTCTTGGGTGGACAAAAATAAAATTATTATTGTGAGAAAATATCGTGTTAGGTAAGAAACGAAAACAACTTTAAGGCCAGGTGTCCGGGATATTTTAAAAATAAAGGCTTGAAAGCAGGGATAATGCTGAAAGGATTGGTTATTCAGGTGTACGATAGTAAAAGTCAAAATCATAACAAAAAATAAAGGCACTGAGTGTAAATTTATAGCACAAGAAATATTTTCGATTAGAATACGTTCAAAAGAAATGTTAGAAGTCAAATTTTGGAAATGTCTTCTCTATAAGAGGAAAGAAAAATTTATGTTACATACACGGTACCGAAAAAGGCACAGCCAATTCAGAGAGTTTTGAATAGGCCGGGGGCCAGGATAATGCAAGAGTTTTCATTTGAAAACATGAAAAGCGCTAAGCATTCAAGTTACAAAAGGATAGAGATGAATACAGATGGGAAGATGCGGAAAGCGCGCGAAAACAGCTGAGAAAATAAAATAGGAAAATTTTAAAAGGGGAAAGGAAAAGCCAATGACGGAAAATTTTATTCAATTCCTAAAATCCAATAATATTAAGGCTAACGACGAGCTAACCCGAGATTGGAGAGAAAGAGGGGAATATGAGAAGAAAGAGAAAAGGGGCATAAAATTTCGGATTGGGATATAGGGAGATGACGGAGAGGAAAAGGGGAAGAGAAGAGATTTAATTTGGTGAGCGTAGAGTCAATTTTTTGGATGTTTGGATAAAAGTGTTAAGTGGGATTTATTATAAGTGTTTGATATTTGACAATAGGATCCGAGTTCTGGAAGGATGATGATGCCTCAATCTGCGCTGAAGGTTTTCGGTAAGAATTTTTATTTATTAGCTAATCCTGAGTAAAATAAATTAGGACTCCATATAAAAAAAATATATATCGGTAAAGTTTAGGTATGCTAATTTTAAACCGGCCATATGGGCCTAATGTATTAACTAATTTATGTAACCTAATTCCCCCAAATAAATAATATTGGTTTTAACATTATGAGTAATTTTCTTATAATGTACTGTGTCATTATATGCTAGGATGTCTCCATAAGTGTTAAGTGGGAAATTAAATAACCTGGGTTAAAGTTAATGACAGAATTAAACTTTCTTACTTAACTAAATTAAATTAATTATGGGGTTTACTCAGCATGGAGTCATTCAGGAATAGTCCTTAACCCTTGAACTCTCGTGTACATAAAATCCACGAACTTTCACCACATCCCCTGTTTCTTGTTTTATTGATATTTTAAAGAAATAGGAAGCATCAATCAGCACCATACTATTTAAAATGTATTTAAAAACATCAGGTGGATGAAAATACTTATCATTCATACGTTTATTTTAACACAAGAGTCTCAAATTAAATGAAAATCGAACCATTTGGGTGTATCTTTAAACAGTTGTAAAAGGACTAAAAAATATTCTATTTCGTTAGGACAGCCTTTCCGACTCTACAATCCGAATTGTCTTTGAGCCCCATACATCTCTTGCAAATTTGTCACACCCGTACCGAATTCACCCTGTATATAAATTAATAGGTGCATTTAAAGTGAGATTTGAAATTCCATTGGTACATAGTTCATATATGTTCAGTTCGAGAAAATGCTTAGTTCCAATAATAATAATAATATTATTATTATTAATATTATTATTGCTATGGAGACTTCTTGTACTGTTACTAATACTAATAATAGTTCCCTCTCTCTGCTTTAATTGGCTTTTGTTGCTCGTGTCCAGTAAAAAGTCTATTTATGGAAATGAATGACAGTATGTTGCCTTTTGAAATTTTGATTTATTACAGACTTATTTCCAATAGTAAAACTTGTTATTATTACTATTATTATTATTATTACTTCTACTAATAATATTAATCTTCTTTCTTGTACGGTAGAAAGCTTATTGATAGAAATGAATCAATCACCTTGAAATCTCTCCTTTTAATATAGTGACGCTTCCTTTTTATCATACACGCTCTAAACTCATCGCTGGATATAACTTTACGCATTTTAATTCAAAAGGGAAAAACAAATCCTCAAAAACTTGAGTAAACTCGGAAGTGTCAAAAACGAACTCTTATTTTACACGAAACGATCAACAGTAAGAGACAAGCAAATTAAAGCTAAACATTTTCCTTTCCAACTTCTCCCCGTTGCTGGCAAATTTCCAGAAACTCCAGAAAGGTGTTACTAATTTTCTGAATTGGTAATATTCTGAGAGTAAAGAGGGGTTGATACTTATACAATAATTGGGAAAACTGTTATTCTACAAACAGCAATTAGTGCAGTATGACGTACTCCGCTTTAAGGTCTGTTACTCAAGGAAATGCCTTTTCAATCAAGAGAAAGAGAGTCACTGAGTGTGTTATGCAGCAAATTATAGAGAATGTTCTGAATATTAAAATGGATTTGTGGATAAAGAGATAAAATCCAGGGGATTTCGAAATTAGCGCTACACTGGAACATCAGTTATCAGGGTTAATTATCAATCAATTGGAAGAGCAAAAAAAGAACGAATAATCATGCAGTTCACATAGATTATTACCACTTTCCAACTGTGCGTATCTGTTTCATCGTTTAATCTTTAATTTACTTTGCCTACGTGACGGGCGGACAGAATGACAGAAAGATAGAAAAACGGTTTAACTAAATAAATAACCATTCTTAACCCGTTAGTAGTCGCTATAGACAGCGCCACCTATTACAGATTGCGCACTTTTTATTTAACTGTCACCCATAATTTTAAGAAGTGTTGTGATCGACGTTTCTTCGATTTTATTCGCGTTTTATGTATATCAAATGCCACTTCTAAAAATTTTTGGTGGCTATTGAATAAAAAATTCTGACAACACTGAAGAATGGGCGGCAAATCGACCAACTAAGCGACTACTAACGGGTTAAACATAGTTGGAAACTGTTAAAAATGCTTAACACAAACAGAAATATCTAGGAGAAGAATCTAAGAAATATCTAAGACATTCAAACTGACTAATTCAAATCTTAATCGCTATTAAACATTGTTAGACACAGTGTTGCCAAATTTGGGGAATTTTTTTTTCAATAATATCCAATAATTTTGAGGAGTGAAGTTTGATATACATGACAGAAGATTAATCTTCGGTGTGATTCAGCGAACATTACAGTTAAAAAGTAGCGGTAGCTGTTGAATAAAAAAGTTCCTAAAATTGACAACATTGGTTAGAAAGCATTAAAAATGCTCAATAAAAACGAAAATGCTACTGTAGGAATTTCCAATTATAGCATTTAATGTACCTGAATGCTTTTGTGTGGCCTCGTAAATTTTAATACTAATCATACTATATTCTACAAAAATATTTTTCTTCTGCTCATGAATAACGCATGTCAATTTCATTACGATTTGTGCAAAATAAAGGTATTGAAAAATTGTTTATAGAAATAGCTATCAAAGAACACAATGTTTTGTGAATATTTTGGGTAACCTTGTACACAAATCAGTTGTGTTATTTACGCCATTTTTTAACAGAAAACAGCACATAGTAAGCTTAATTAATATTTATCAGTTTCAAGAAATTCCATGGATATTTACAGGAGTTAAATCCCGGAGATACTGCACTAAGATACGTATAAGCATCACGAAAAAACTAGTTATCGCTAGAAACTAGATGAAACTAGTTATATACATATCGCTTAATGGCCCTCTTCACTTACCGTCGCCGGAAGCCCGAGCCAATGTTATTCTATGGGATATTTTCTTTACAAATAACTTATTAACTAATACATATTTTTAAATTCTGTTTTTACATTCAGAAAATTCCCAACTGTTAAATTGACGGACCTTTTTTAAAAATGTATTTTTTTAGTTTTTAATATTTTATTTTGAAATTTCAAAATGAAAAAAACTCACATATTGAAAATTGTAATTTGCCGCTTCAAAATAAAATATAAAAAATTAAAACATATTTTTTTTAAAAAGGTCCGTCAATTTAACAGCTTAAGTTATTTGTAAATTTTAAGTTATTTGTAAAGAAAAATTTCCCATAGAATAACATTAACTTCGGCTTCCGGCGGCGGTGAGTGAAAAGGGCCCTTAAGTGAAAGATTACATCATGACTAATTAGGAAGGTGCTCAACTGCATGTTATAATAGTCCCAAATACAAAATTTAAAGATTGCGTTTGTGCGAGTTTAATGTGGCACTGGAGCTACGTAAAGGTAATTGGCGACAGTCTAAGTTTTACCACAGGGATTGTAGAAAGACACGCCTTCACAATTTTCATTCTCCGAGATTTCTCCCCCTCTTAAATAACCCCAGACGAAAAAAAATTAAAATTCTATGGTTAATCATTTTTTAATTATGTGATGGTTGATGGTTGGGTTTTACGTCGCACTTGTGCTGCGCAGATGGGCAATTGGCGACGGTCTGGGACACACCCCTAGAGGTGGTCCGCAGACATGCCATCACAATTTTGATCCTCCACGGAAATGACTTTAATTATGTGAAATACAACAGACGTTTCGATTTTCGCAATCACAATTCTTTACTTCGTGTAAGGGCTCAGAACGATGCTGTAACCACAATTATAAACTAATGCGTTCTTACAATGCAAAGGCAATATCTGCTATACACCTTTAGAATGTTCTCAATTCTAAAAGTTTAAAAACTTAAATAAACATTCATACGTAAACTTTTATTTTTTGAAAGCACTTAGCACAAAGAAAGAAGAGTACAGAAAATCATTTTTATGCTCCAACATCTTCCTATTGCTGGCAAATTTCCAGAACACATTTATTCTAGAAAGATGCGGTTAATTTTTTAAATTGATAACATTCTTCCATAAAGGAAAGTTTAATGCTTATACGGTAATTTTGGAAAACTATTATTCTATAATAAAAAATAATAATGGTATGTTATTCTAGCAAAATGTTCCTTATTAGTTTTTATCAAAAGATTCGCAACAATGTTCAGTTGAAATTCAAACAATTAATAAAATACGCGAAGATAAAAAGAAAAATATATAAGCAATATTTAAGCACGCGGACTCAGTTCAGTGAACTAATAATAATAATGAAAAAAAAAAAAAGTTTAATTTTTTAAAGCTCACGTTTAATTAAGGGGGAACAACACAGTAAAATTTTCGAAAAATGAAAAAAAAATTTTATTGTATTTTTTGATAGCTTATACTTTTAAGATTATAATGCCAAAATATTAAATTGATTTTCGTTAAAATGTAGAAGTTACAGCGTAATACGTAAAGCGCGTCATGAGACTCGTGACGCGCTTCAACATGTACGAGCGAGTGAACTTGTTCGCGCGATTAATTGTTACATTTACCAATATATACAGATTTAAGTGATAAAAACTTACTACAAAAATGTTTAGGGGGGTTCACTCAAAATAACAATGAAAGCTTCAATGCTCTCGTATGGAAAATCGCTCCGAAAACAGTTTCCGGTGGAGCTGAAATTGCAACTTATTCAGCTGTAATTGTTTTCAACGAGGGTTGCAAAGGATTATTGAACGTTATGGAACAACTGGAAATAAGTATAGGCCCAATATCCAAAGAATACGCTGACAATGAAGATAATCGCAGAATTTCGGCTGCTACTCTAAAAGCATATGAGGCATCACAGGAGGGTAGAAAATCTAGAAAAATCGCTGAAATAGCACGTGAGACTGCTAAAAATAATGAAGAAGAAACATCTTATGGACCTGGTATAGATGCATTGTAGTATTGTAAGCATTTTATAAATTATAAACGAATGATTTTTCATAAAACTTTAAACGTGTTTTACTCGAAACCAAGTTTTTCAAAACGGCTGTCGCTCTAACTACTGTAATTTTTTACCGATTTGCTTCAAATTTTGACACCGTGTTCACAGTATGTTTAGTTTTCGTTGCACGTAGGGGTTTTTTGATTTGATTTATAGTTTTTCAGTAATCCAAGAATATGTACTCCTTTTTTTGAATATTTTTTGAGTTTTTTTTAAACACTTCGCCATTTTGTGAAAAATTCAAATTTTCAAAAAAACCTACGTGCAACGAAAACTATATTTATATAGTTTAAAAAAATCTAAACAGATTCAGTTTCGCATTCTTTTTACTCAAGTTATGCATACAGCCAATTATCGATAATTGCAAAACACAGTTTCAAAGATTGTGTTATATTAAAAATATCTTTTTTGATTTTTGTAATTTTTACATTTTAAAATGAAGATTAAGGTAAGTAGAATAAGACATAAAAAATATATAATGTTTTATTTATCTCAATCATTGCAAAATTCATTTAAAAAAAATGTATTTTACAAAGCTTCTACTGTGTTGTTCCCCCTTAAATGTACTTATTTTTATGTCGAAAGAAAATGAACTCGTATTTTTTTTTTTTTTTTTTTTTTTGGAAACAATTAAATTATAGCTAATATTTTAATAGCTATTTTTATTGCTATTAGAAACTTATCATTTTCATATTTTAATTAATTAAAAGAAAACTATTCGAAAATTCGACAATCTGACTTCGGAGTATAGTGTTGTCACCGGGTTCTGAGGTACTGTGAAAGTTTCAAATGTCTAGCTAGTAGGGAAGTTAGTTAAAAATAGATTGCAAGATTTGTACCGGACAAACAAACACACACACAAACAAACAAGAATAGAGGTTAATAAAAACATGGTAAAAAGTCTGGAGTGACTCTATTCGACTTTCCAAACAAAATGTAATTAACGACTATTTAAATAAATTAGAGTAAAAGAATTCGTTAAATAAAAAAAAGCGAAAATTATAATAGGGTGTTTGAGTATTTTCCCCAAAGCGTTTAGACGTTATCGTGTTCACTGACATACATACACACATACGTACATGCATACGTATATACATCACCGTAAAAATAGGTAAAACGAATTTAGGAGACCTCAAAACGTTTAAATACAAAAAAAAATTATTAAGTTTTTCATAGAGTGTAATAAAGCGAATTACTAAATCAAAAATATACGAGTATCCTTTTTATATTTTTGGTATTACGCAAACATTACAGTTTTATTTGTCTGAATCATTAATTTTGAAGTTACTTCAAATAAAATGATACTTTTAAAAAATTAAAGAACACGCTTTTATAGAAATGTGAACTAAAAAGCACAAAATATCTATCTTAGCATTAAAATGCAGGGTAAGAGAAAATCGTGTGAGTGACACACCATAATATTTACATACACTTAAATCTTTAATTAAATAATTTAGAATGAAACAAAAACCATTTTTAAAAAATCTCCCCTGACTGGGCTCGAACGTTAGACCTTTAGGTTCGTAGCCCGGAGCTTTACCTCACAGCCACAGCATTCACGTAGGGAAAGTCTTTTTTTACAATATAGATTTTTTGTTTGCTCCCAGAGCGGTTACAAACATACATACAGGTGAAGCTAATAAAAGCGTGTTAATAAAAAAGGTTAAGTCAATTTTTTTGCAGCGCGACTTTTTTTTTTTTTTTTTTTTTCCTTAGTGTATGTTCGGAAAATAAAAAGGAAAAAAGTGGAATCTACATAAAATAGTAATAATAATAATAATAATAATATGATGTGCAACAACATTTATGACTTCCATTAACAACTGCTTTACATATTATATACTCTTTTGGAGATAGTGTGGCCAGAAGACATAAAATTGACGTAATCAGACACCTAAACAATTTACTGATTTTAAACTGACCTGCCTATTCAGGATGCCTGACAATTTTCTTATAGCAACCAAGTAATACATGCGAAAAGACATCCAAAAAGTAAATAACCAGACTTGACGCAGTACAGAAATATCAATATTTACACAACGTTAAAGACACCAATGTAAAAAATGTGTGCAGACTGCAGTTTGGGGGCATATAGTATTCTTTGTCAATGTGAACAATCATATATTGGTCAGACAAAACGCAAATTCAAGTTTCGCCTTAAAGAACACATAGGTTATATTCAGAAACAAGAAACAGGAATATCGACCATTGCTAAGCATTGTTGGGAGAACATAATTTCAACTTTAATTCGGCTAAAATAATCTGTCAGCCTAAACACTCACATGAACTCGATTTTCTAGAAGCTTTCCATATCTATAAAAATCATAAAAAAATATCATTAATTGCGAATTTACTGTACTCCCTACCCTCTCAGACTGTTAGAAAAATTACATAAAGTCCACATATCTTTATTTTTTTACATAGCTTTCTATCTGCCAAGTTCCTATTGGCCTACATCTCCTGTTTCTTAAATTCCTATAGGTTGCTACTCTAACTATAATCCGCTTCCCTACCTATAGATGAGCATTAATCCACTTCGTCATTCTGCACTGATGACGGTACGCTTTACGCTACTGAAACTGCATACTGCACTTAACATTTTTTACACTGGCGTCTTTAACGTTGTGTAAATATTGATACATCCAAACAACAATTTATGTAGCATATTTAAAGAAAGTACTTAAAGCTGTTTCTGAGATCTCGATTTTCGGTTCCACTTACAATTTCTACTACAACTTTTTTAAAAAAAATTAAGAATATTTTCAAGATGGAATATGCTGTAATGATCCATAATAATAGTATCAGTATTGGCGCCAATACAATTAAATTTAAGAGCGATATCAGCTTTGTGAAACTTTTTTTTTTTTTTTTTTTTTTTTTATATGAATTTTTCTACTGTTTTGGAATGAAAGAGTAATCTAAACATCAGCAAAACACATTAAAATAATAATAATTATGTTCGAAATTAACGCAGAAACTTGTCCCGAAAGGAATCTTTTCAAATTTTTTGCTTGAGTAATGAAAATCGCAGCCATCTTTCATCTTTAAGGGAACCAAATATATCTTCATACCTGCAAGCATTTCTGATTTAAACTGATGCCATGAAATTTCTTCCTAAATTAAATTTTAAGTTTGAACACATTATTTTCGCGCAATATCGTTTCGAAAAAGTCAGAGAGGAATCTGACAACAACAACACTTTTACGGAAAAATGAAAGTCAAATGAATGATGAATGTAAAAGAAATTATCAGTTTTCTTTCCTAGCATTAAGTATTATTTTTATTTTTTATTTTCTTAAAAATAAAATAAATAAATAAAAAGGAATGTTAAACTATTATTTGTAGAATAAACGTAAAATCAAGATATCAGCAAAATGCATAAAACAGTAATATTCGAAATTAATCTAGAAAAACCTGAAAGAACCTAATGAGTTATCCTGCCAGAAGCCAAGGACAATGTTATTCTGTGGAAAATTTTGCCCCATTACAACTCATTAACTAATACATATTTTTAAATTCTGTTTCATATTCAAAAATTTCACAACTATTAAACAATTTATCGTTTTCTAAAAATTGATTTTTTTAATTTTTAATATTTCATTCTGAGGTTGCAAAATGCGAATTTTCACAATGTGAAATTTTATATTTTTGAGCTTAAAAATGAAATCTTAAAAATTAAAATAATCAAATTTTAGAAAGCGATAAACAGTTTACCAATTGGGAAATTTTTGAATGTGAAAACGGAATTTAAAAATATGTATTAGTTAATGAGTTATAATGGGGCAAAATTTTCCATAGAATAACATTGATTTCGGCTTTCGGAGACGATGAATAGAGAGTCCCCTTAACTAAAGAAAATCCCATCTTTCTTTAACACATTATTTTCATGCAATATCATTTTAGAAAAAAGAAAAAAAAAAAAAAAAAAAAAAAAGGAACTTAGCACCCTTTATCTACAAGCATAGAGCATGCCGCTCCTTGTCGCGTAGGAGACCTGTCTCTGGTGGCCTTTTTTTTTTTTTTTTTTTTTAAGTTTTTAAATAAATGTTCCGGAGGAGGGGCCTAGCATAGCTAGAATCGCTCGAAACCGCTTCTAGAGTGATGAGCGGCTCCTCTTCCCCGTTAATAATGGTATCTCTTTTTAGAAAGAAAAGAAAAAAATGTGAAATACGAGAAATTATTAATTTCTATATTTCACACACAAAACTAAATTTTACGTGTGTTTTTTTCCCTTTTAAGAAAAATATTTACATAACAAAGGTGGATGGATGGATGGATGGATGGATGGATGGGTTTAACGTCGCACTAGTGCTGCGCAGATGGGCAATTGGAGACGGTTATGGACACACCCCTAGAGGTGGTTCGGAGACATACCATCACAATTTTGATCCTCCACGGAAGGGACATAACAAAGGTGAGATCGAAATATATAAAAGAAAAATATTCGAAATTAACGCAGAAGCCTGATCCAAAAAAAATTTTGAGTAACGAAAATCTGAGCTATCTTTCATCTTTAAGTGAATCAAATATATCTTCATACCTACAAGCATTTCTGATTTAAATAAATGCCGTGAAATTTCTTGCTAGGAAATTAATTTTTAATGTAATATCGGTTGCAAAAATGTAAGAGAGGAATCTGGCAATAGTAAATAGTATCTCTTTTACGGAAGAAACGAAAAAGATGGAAAGTAAGAGAAATTATTAATATTCTTACTTTAACATACATTCAAATTCTTATAATAAAAAGGGTTTCTTTTCTTTTCTCACTCTCCCTCAATCTCTTAAGAAAAACATGAGAAAAATGTTATAATATTTATAGAATAAAATCAGAATGTTAGCAAAATACATGAAAGAATGATATTGGAAATTAACGCAAAAAGCTGATTTGAAAATATCTAATCAAAATTGTAAATTACGTTAAAGAAAAATATTCGAAATTAACGCAGAAAATTAAGAGGAATTTTTTTTTTTTCAATTTTCTTGCTTGAATAATTAAAATATTAGCTATATTTCATATTTCAGTGAACCAAAACTATCTTCGTACCTGTAAGCAATTTCTGATTTTAAATAATGATAAGAAATTTCTTCCTGGGAAATTAAATTTTAAGCTTGAAAACATTATTTTCACGCAATATCGGTAATTTAAAAGTCATGAAAGAATCTGGCAACGGTATTTCTTTTCCAGAAGAAATTAAAGAAATGTGAGCTAAAGGAAATTATTGACTCTTATTATATTCATTTTATACACAGTACTAATAATATTATTACTTAAAGATACAATAAAATTCTTTTTTCTAAATAGATTTGTTCGTTCCCTGAAGAAAAATACTAAGAAAATGTATTAAGATAAGGGGGTAAGGGGGGGGGGTGAAATCGAAATATCAGCAAAATACATTATATAATTCGAAATTAACGCAGAAACTTGACCCAAAGGAATCTTTTCAAGTTTCTAACTTGAGTGTTGAGAATCTCTGCTATCTTTCATCTTTAAGTGAACTAAATATATCTTCATACCTGCAAGCATTTCTAATTTAAATTTATGCCATGTAATTTTTTCGTAGGAAATTAAATTTTAAGCTTGAGGTACATTATTTTCACGAAATATCGGTTTCGAACAAGTCAGAGAGGAATCTGGCGTGAAACAGTACATCTTTCGTGAAAGTTTTGAAGTAAAAGAAATTATTCATTATTCCTTTCATTTCGTTAGCATTAATAATATTATTATATAGCAGCACATTAAAACTGTTAAATGTATTAAACAGTTTTTTTCTTTCGCTTGAGAAAAGCATTAAAGCGAAATATTAAAATGTTATTTTTGTAATAAAAGTGAAATGAAGAATCAGCGAAATACATAAAAGAAAAATATTCGAAATTAACACAAATTGAATGAAATTAAATTCAGTTCCTCTGAATAAAAAAAGGAAAAAATGATAAGAGATTTCATCAATATTTATTTACAGTCAACTAACACCATTGATTGAATAAACTACCATTGATTGAATAAAAATCAAAATTTGGATAAAACCATTTATTTTATTTTATTTATTTATTTATTTAATGAGAAGAACTGAAAGTCACTTTTTTCAAAAGACGATAACTTTTTGAATTTTTACGGTATTCGATTGTAATTTTTATATAAGTATTGGGTTGTTCGGAAAGTAATTTCGTTTTTTTTTTTTTTTTTTTTTGTGGAAATGAAAGACAGTTTTCGTATAATAAACAAATACTTTATTAAATTATATATTGGCCGTTCTGGTCCAACACCTTTTGCCATCTTTCTGGTAGCAGCATAATTCCACGCTCATAAAATTTTTGGTCTTTGCTGGCAAAAAACTGATCGAGGTGGTTTTTGACCTCCTCATTTGAGGTGAAGGTTTTACCATCTAAAAAATTTTGGAGTGACAGGAACAAATAATAATCCGATGGTGCCAGGTCTGGAGAATATGGTGGGTGTGGCATTATATCCCATTCAAGCTGTAAAAGCTTTTGGCGAGTGACCAAACTTGTGTGAGGTCTCGCGTTGTCTTGGTGAAACACTACACCTTTCCTGTTGATTACTTCTGGCCTTTTCTGTTGAAGTGCATCATTCAGTTTGTCCAGCTGATGACAGTAGACTTCCGAATTAATCGTTGTGTTATCCGGTAAAAGAAAAAAAAAAAAAAAAAAAAAAAAAAAAACGATTCCTTTAAAATCCCACCAAACAGACAGCATCACCATTTTTTGGTGAATATCGGCTTTGGAAATGGTTTGAGCCGGTTGATCTTTTATGCTCCATGACCTCTTGCGTTTGACGTTGTTATATACAACCCATTTTTCGTCCCCAGTGATGATGCGCTTCAAAAACGGATCTTTTTCGTGACGTTTGAGAAGCGAATCGCAGAGGGCGACACAGATTTCTCTCTGTGAGAACATGGGGAACCCATACATCGAGCTTCGAGGATAATCCCAGGCCTTTCAAGTGGTCATAAACTGTTGAATTTGATAAATTTAACCTCAATCCGATCTCACGTGTTGTTATTCGCCGGTTCGCATCAACTAATGCCTTTATCGCGTCTTTATCAGCTTCAACCGGCCTTCCCGAACGTGGTTCATCTTCGACATCAAAATTGCCGGATCGAAATTTAGCGAACCAGTTCTGGCACTGGCGTACTGTCAACACACCTTCTCCATACACATCGGTCAATTTCTTTCTGGCTTGAACAGCATTTTTACCCTTTCTGTAGTAAAACAGTAAGATATGTCGAAAATGCTGCTTATCGCTCTCCATATTTAAAAGGGCACCAACCAAAAACTACTGCGTAGAATTAATTGGAATTTTTCATACACAAGCCTTGCTATATGAGCTCTCAAAGCATATAAAAATTATACGGCTTAAATGTGAAGTTGGTGCAAAAAAATACAATTAAATCCTCTGTCGGGAAAAAACGAAATTACTTTCCGAACAACCCAATAGTTCGATACATTTGGCTCGGAAATTATGCAAATAAATTTTATTAACATTTTCGCATACGCAGTTAAAAATTCTTTGACAAAAATGCTCATATTTCATTAAATATTTAATATTTTTATATTCTGCTTGCATTGTGTTGTGTCTAATTAAGCATGTCAAATTTCCTGAAAATAGGTTTGCATTAAGTTTAATACTCTGGATGTTACAATAAAGAAAGGGCTTATTATTATTATTATTTATTTATTTATTTTATTTTATTTGTTTGCAGTTTTTTAAAGAAACTTTTGTATCTTCGTGTATATATGTGCTAGTCTCATACAAACGAATACAGGTGACTAGAAGTAGCCACATAATCGCATGTTACAGCTAGAACACATTAAAGTGTTACTTTTGCAGAGTTATACCAGGCATTGTGTTTTTTCATTAATTTATTACTGATTACCTTTTTGTCTTTGGGAAAATTTTTTTGTTGAATTATAAGAGGTTAATATGTTCTTTACCCGTCCAAACTTTTGGGATAATTTGTCAAGAATTTTCCTAAATATTTGACAAAACGTCTAAAATTGAATGTGTCCGGTCATTTATGAAAAGGTTATGTACCTTTTTTACGGAAGAAATAAAAGAGATGTGAAGATTATGAGATAAGAGAAATTATAGATTCTTTCGCTCATTTCACATAGCATTTATAATATTCTGAATTAAATATTGTTGCAATGGGTTAAATCTCTTCCCTGCCTCAAAATGGATATTGCAGTAAAAGTAGATTTTCAATTAATGTGCAAATAAATGGCATTCGACTCATTTACATTAATGTCTACCTTGGCGACAAATTTGGTGACATGGTGACTAAATTTGGTGAAAAATGGTAGTTTATGTTTCAGGAAGTTTCGAAGATCTATGTTAAATAAAGGCCGAGCTCTACAACTTTCCTTTGGATTTTAGCACAGAACCATGGTCAAATTCCATCGCCAAGAATATAAATAGGGGGAGGTTGACACTCACGCACCAGTTTTCAGAGAGTTGATCTGAGCAACTGATACACAGAGTCTGTGTTTCAAGCAATTGATCATTGCTCGTGAAACAGCGAAATCCCTGCTTAACTCTTGTGGAACAACTGACTAGTGTATTGGACTGTCTCCAGGATATTTGTTCAAAAGTGATTTTGAAATATGAGTAACAGCTTTATTGAACTGTTTCGAGAATAACCGTTGCGTTAATACCTTATTTATTGTTCAGTTTTAAAGATATGCGTTTGATAAAGTTGTAAGGTAGGAGGCAGTTTCGCAAATTACGAGTCGCGAAACTATTTTCAGGGTTTTACTAAAGTATTCTAATAAGGAGTTAGGATTTAAAAAGAAAT
Source organism: Salticus scenicus (assembly GCA_963930645.1). Classification (NCBI taxonomy): domain Eukaryota; kingdom Metazoa; phylum Arthropoda; class Arachnida; order Araneae; family Salticidae; genus Salticus; species Salticus scenicus. The sequence continues at coordinate 7,305,018 of OZ005660.1, read as the reverse complement.
TGCGTATTTTACGAGATTCGCCAAGGGAGTTTTAGTACAAGCGCGGTTAAAGGGAAAGATGCAAATTAGCAAAACGTATAAAAAGAATGAAGGTATCGTGCTCGGGGAGATGCATGTGGTTTAGGTGTGAAGTAGGTAGTGAAGTGGCTTCTGCCTGGAAGCATAAGTCTGGCCACGAGTGCGCCTAGGATATCTTGTTCGAGAGATCATCGAGCTAGGAGTCAAGTTCTTTCTAAGAGTGGTAATATAGTATCGTTTATTGATTTGTGTTATGATAGTTAAGTTATATTCTTGCTGGCTAGTAAAAGTATTTAGTATCTATAATTTTACGAGGAAGTTTGAGCAAATAAATGTATTTCAAAAGGTCGTTTAATGGTGTAGTCCCATGCTCCCTTGAAATGAAATTTAATTAAATATAATATTCAGTTTTACGTTTGTCTCTGTTATTTACTTTTTCTCCCTACTTTATTAAGTATGACGTTGGAAGACAACCCGACGTCTTTACAAAGTGACTAGAAACTGCCTATTTCTTTACGAACTACTTTCTGCACATCAGAAAGTCGACATCTTCGTAACAATATACAGTCGGTAACAAAAGTCTCCGAACACTAGCAAAAATTCCTATATAAAAAAAAGTACACTTAATACAGTTTTGTTAAATAAATCCTTGTCGAATCCTGTTCTTAATCGGTAACAAAAGTCTTATTACAAAGTCGGTACAAAAGTCTTAATTTATTTATTTTTTTCAACAGGAAAATAAATACATTTATCTAAACAAGAACGATAAAAAATTATAAAAAAAAATTATGCATCTCACTAAAATTGACGTCATTTTTAATTAAAAATTTCTTTTACACATTGATAAAGTGCTAATACGCAAGCGAAGTGATGACGTCACTGGCCGTTCGTGGATGAAAGAAAAATACTTCCTATGTTAAACGTTCATTGGATTTTTTGTAAAAAAGTATTAAAAATCGAGGAAAATTATTTCCCGATTTTAATCCCCATATTTAGGTATAGGCCCCGTGGCAGAAACACGGCGACACGGCGACAATGTCGCAGAAACAGAAATGTTCTTGCAGAAAGATTTTACTTAAGTGAAATAAATTTTGCCATTGTGTTTTTTTTTTTTTTTTTTTTTTTGAGAGAGAGAGAAAAAAAGAGAAAGAGAGAGAGAGAGAGAAACTCAAAGAATGGTTTATAAACTTTTCTGCAGAACAAATTTTCGTTTCTGCAGATACAATCGCCTCAATTCTGAATAAGGAGAGGATACAAAGCGGATGTAACTCACTTGGGTTAGCCTTGATACCGGCGATTTGTGATGCGGTAATATAATTCGGTGTATCGACACTTTTCACTGGTAACCTCTTCATATCGGAACTTCATTTTCGTGTCTCAAAACTTTGTTTTCGCCCCTCGCCTGCCGCTCGTGTCGAGTGTATTTATTGTATTGCAAAAAGATGTTTTTTCGAAAGAATGTGGCTTTGCGACCATTTTCCGAATTTCATATTTCATGCATTTTCAGATTCATGCATAACAAAATAGCTGCATCCAGCGATTTTTTTTTTTTTTTTTTTTTTTTAAGTGCGTGATTGGTGCTGAACCGATTTTCATACATACATTTTCTGATTTACGCACGACAAATTAGTTGTATCTAGTGATATTTTTTCTTTTCTTTAATGTATGCGAAGCGTGCATACGTGCGTGGTAGTAAATACACGTAAATTTTTTAAAGCTGCATCAATTTTAATGTTTGGTTTAAACTATGCAATACATTTCACGTCAAACCAAAAGTTTTGTTGATTTTTTTTTTTTTTTTTTTTTTTTTTTTTTTTTGTAAGCAAAAGGAATTTGATCTAATAGTAGTTGTTTTGAATAAATAATATTTAAGTAGCAAATGCTTTTATTTATTTATTTTACCATGTTTTTATTAACTTCGATTCTTGTTTGTTTGTTTGTTTGTTTGTTTGTGTGTTTGTTTGTCAGGGACAAATCTTGCAATCGATTTTTAACTAACTTCCCGACTAGCTAGATATTTGATTTTTTCAGGACAGCTCACAACACGGTGACAATACATTTTCTAATAATTTTAGTCAACTATTTCAAGTCTCGCTGCCTTCGGCAGCGCTTATATGATTCGACAGAAAATTTATTTAACTAACTTCCCCACTAGCTAGACATTTGAAACTTTCAGAATAGTTCAGAACACGGTGAAAATGCATTTTTTTAATACTTTTAGCCAACTGTTTCGGGTTCCTGCTGCCTTCGGCAGCGTTATCAGTACTAAGCTTGCAATCAATTTTTCACTAACTTTCCGACTATCTGGACATTAGAAACTTTTAGGACAGCTCATAACACGGTGACAATACATTTTTCTAATAATTTTAATCAACTATTTCAGGTCCCACTGCCTTCGGCAGCGCTTATATTATTCGACAGAAAATTTATTTCACTAATTTCCCGACTAGCTAGACATTTGAAACTTTCAGAATAGTTCAGAACACAGTGAAAATGCATTTTTTTTTTTTAAATACCTTTAGCCAACTGTTTCGGGTTCCTGCTGCCTTCGGCAGCGTTACCAGTACAAAGCTTGCAATCGATTTTTCACTAACTTCCCGACTAGCTAGATATTTGAAACTTTCAGGATACCTCAGAACACGGTGGCAATACATTTTTTTAATACTTTTAGTCAACTGTTTCAGGTCCCTACTGCCTTCGGCAGCGTTCATATGATTCAACAGAAAATTTATTTAACTAACTTCCCGAGTAGCTAGACATTTGAAACTTTCGGAATAGTTCAGAATACGGTGAAAATGCTTTTTAAAAATATTTTTATCCAATTGCTTCGGGACCCTGCTGCCTTCGGCAGCGTTTCCAGTACAAAGCTTGCAATCAACTTTTAACTAACTTCCCGGTTAGATAGCCATTTGAAACATTTATAATAGCTCAAAAGACGATAGCAATGAATTTTTTAATACCTTTATCCAATTACTGGAGTTCCGGCTGCCTTCAGTAGCGTTTATATGATTCAACAGAAAATTTAAAAACATGGTTTATAAAAAAAATTTTATCTTATAATTTTTTATTTACTTATTCGTATAGATATCAATATCAAATATTACTTTTAATTGATTTCTATCTATTTCATTGATCTGTAACCATTATTTTCTATTATAGATTTTATCCATGAAATCTGTTACATTTCAGTTTTCAACATTTCCTTAAAAATTAAATATTTCACTTGCCTCAATCTTTATGAAAATATTTCGACTATGCTTTGTCCATAATTGTGTTACTTTGATCTTGTATTCTGTTTTACATTAAGTATTTAAATGATGGTATAATTATACATTCTGAATTCTTTAATGTCAGATCACATTTTTTAGAGTTCAAATACACATCTTTATGCTATTTGTATACAATGCAAAAAAATGAATCTTGCGTATTAGAATGTTATCGTGCATCGTTCTAATAATCTCAAAAACTATAAATGTTGTAAATTACTTATATTTCATTATAATATTCAATATTCTACATTAATTTTTACTTTTAATTTGTTGTATTTTAATTTTGAGTTCTGTATTATATTTTATGTTGTTTGGTTTTCACCTTATGAAATAAGTGCATTTGTGTATTTAAATATATATGTTTTCTCTATATAATAAAAAAAATTTACTGTCACTGGCGTCAAATTTTTTTGTCTGCGACAGCATCTTCTAACGGAGGGCACGGTCCTTCGCGTCATGAGAGGTATCAATGTGTTCCGAGTACTCCAAGGAAGACATTTCAGCCGCTTAGAAATTTTTATCATTTTAATGAAAGAAGTTATCAACTAGAAACGACAAGTTTGTGAAGGTACTCCATTTGCCATTTTGAAAAAAGTTTCTCCCAGTGACGTTGTTCTTCTGTCATGAAGTCATTTTACACGAGAAAATTAAAATATGATCCATGGTTGTACTTAGGTAGGTAGGTTGGTTGAATTTAACGTCACACCAGTACTGCACTATGGGTAATTGGCGACGGTCTGGGACGCACCCCTAGAGAGCTTCCGGAGACATGTCATCACAATTTTGAACCTTCACGGAGGGAATCCCCTTCTGCTTTGCTGATCCCCAGAGGTATTGTGGGGATGGGAACATGGGTGACTTTGCAGCCACGACAGATTTTATGTGCACCAGCCACCATTAGTGCACACGACGGTCTTTGGACGGCTGAAGTATCGAATCGGCAATCTTCCAATTACGTGCTCAGCGCTTTACCGACTAAGGTACCGCAGCCCGAAAACATGGATGTAAAAAACAAAGAAAATAAATATGAACTTTTTTCTCTACTTTTAGAAAATTAATCTTCTTACACGGGAAATTAAAATATGATCCATGGTTGTAGGTATGTAGATAATTAAGTAGGTTGTGATTGATGCCCCACCATTACAGCGCTATGTATAATTGGCGACGGTCTGGGACGCACCACTACGAATGTTCCGGAGACATGCCACCACAGTTTTGGTCCTACACGAAGGGAATAGCTCCCCAGCTTCGGTGGCTCACAGAGGTATAATTTTGATGGGAACACGGAGGATATTGTGGCCATGACATATCTTACGTGCACCAGCCACCATTAGTGTACACGACGGTCTTTGGTTAGCTCGAGAAACAAACCCACAATCTTCCAATTACGAACTCGGTGCTCTACCGACTGGGGTACCGTGGTCCGGATTTAAGGTTGTAAAAAGAAAACAAAAATTGTCATATATTAAAGCTGTAATGCAGAATGGTCTACATATTATGATTTTCTTTCTATTATATATATATATATATATATATATATATATATATATATATATATATATATATATATATATATATATATCAATTTGAGATTGAATATGAGGATTTCCATAATAATTTTCTGCTTTTGTCTTGTAATATGCACTATTAATATTTCTTTTCAGTGAAAGAAAGCAGCGAATAGGCGGGCAGAGTTCTGCATGTGTTAATAAGTAAAGTGAGTCGGGGAGGAGGCGAAGCTTCCTTCGGGGGTTGGTGAGCGGAGCGAGCAGGAGACAGAGCCCCCTACTAATATAAAAAAAGTAATGAAATTTTAAAAGTATTTGTAACATGTGTTTAATTTAGACATTTCATGATTTAAATGTCTTAAAAAATTTTGCAGATTATTTTTGATGCGTTACTGCATTTTATGGTTTAAATTCATTGAATATTTTATAAACAATGTTGTATATTAATGTGAACAAAAAATTTGAAGCAATTAAGATCAATAGATTTATTTTCACCTTTCTTTAAAAAATAAATAAATAAATAAATAAATTTATTGAAATTTAATTTTTCCGACTGAGTGAAAATAATGCCTGGACCGGGAATCGAACCCCGGATCTTTGACTTACAAGGTCAATGCTCAACCACTGAGCTATCCAGGCCGACATCCCGGTCTGCATTACTCACTCAGACAACCTTATAGGCAGAAACATCTCTGGTCTATCATTTAGATAGCTCAACAGAAAATAAGCCGCAGGTAAAGGAAAACACCATTAAACAATGGGAGAGAAATACAATTTTTTATTAAAATCACACAATTAACTGTGGAAGAAAATCATATTTATTGAAATTTAATTTTTAATTAAATTTCAATTAATTAAATTTCAATTAATTAATGGAAAAATTAAATTTCAATAAATATGATTTTCTTCCACAGTTAATTGTGTGATTTTAATAAAAAATTGTATTTCTCTCCCATTGTTTAATGGTGTTTTCCTTTACCTGCGGCTTATTTTCTGTTGAGCTATCTAAATGATAGACCAGAGATGTTTCTGCCTATAAGGTTGTCTGAGTGAGTAATGCAGACCGGGATGTCGGCCTGGATAGCTCAGTGGTTGAGCATTGACCTTGTAAGTCAAAGATCCGGGGTTCGATTCCCGGTCCAGGCATTATTTTCACTCAGTCGGAAAAATTAAATTTCAATAAATAGGATTTTCTTCCACAGTTAATTGTGTGATTTTAATAAAAAATAAATAAATTGTTTTCTTGCAATAGTGCAGATATATGCATTTGGGCCTAGTTAAAATTTAAATACATTGGTTATATATACTGAATATTTTTTACTATTTAAAAATAATTTAGTTTGAATTCGTAAATGTTAACTTCACAAACTATTCCTGCAGAAAGATTTTGGTGTTGATGAAGCTTGTCGCAGAAAGCACAATAAATTTCTGCCACAGGGGGTATAGGTATGTATTAATTATCATGTCCATGCGTTAGATTAAGTTATTTTTGTTGTAAAATTGACAAAATTTGAATTTTGAATTTCAAAACTCTAGGGGAAAAAATGGCAAATTTCCATATTCGATTGAAAACACAAACATTTCATTTCAAAAGATGATATTTACACAATAAATATTCAACTAATATACTAATTAAAAGGAAAATGATAAATATTCTATCATAATTTGAAGTCAAATTTGTTTTCAAATGTCTAAATAAAGTATCTGATATAAGATACTAATATGTTGCAGCGGAATAGATTTGATATCGGTCATCCTTAGCAGAAAAAAAAAATATCGACAAATTATTTGGCGAACATAATTTAATTCCTTTCAAAAATCATGGTTATTTTAACAACTTATATTAAGAGAGTAATGAATAATATGAAACAATATTTCGTACAATGCATATTACGAAAATATACATCTGGCGTATTTTCGTATTACGTTTTCTATTTTCGTAATACGTTTTTGATCACCAAATACAATAAGCGCCAAGAACGACAGAGTTTTGAAATTTAAAATTAAAATTTTGTCAATTTGACAGCAAAATAACTCAATCTAACGCATGCACATGATAACTAATCTATACTAATATTATAAATGCGAAAGTTTGGATGGATGTTTGTTACTCAATAACGCCACAACGGCTAAACGGATCTGGATGAAATTTTGTACAGAGATAGATAATAGTCTGGAATAAGACATAGGCTACTATTTATACCGGAAAAATTTAAATTTTTAATTAATCTTCTATATAATATAAATATTTCTTCTATAATAAAACTTTAAAATAATTTATTTTATTTTTTAAGCCAAAGTGTTAAGCCAAGTAGTGTTAAAGTGTTAAGCCAAGTAGTCCATAAAATATATAAACAAATCTGTACATATAAAAGAGTAAACTCAATGATTCACTGACTCAACACTGCCATGACGATTCTGTGGGAAAGAGGGTCACAAATTTTAGTGACCAGGTTGGTTTTCGGAGCCTGACCCCCCAACTAAGACGAAATTTTGCAAAATACCCCCCTGTTCCCCTTGGGGGGCAGAAGGCTTAACTAGGCTCCAAATTACTTAACGGTGAAGAAATTGCAGATGGAAAGACCAGACTTGAGTACAAAAAAATTATTTTCTGCGATTTTGGAATTTTGGATTTTTAAGGGGGGGGGGGAGGGAAGGGAAAAGGTTCTGGAAGAAGGGTACTCAACACACGAGGAAATCGAACTGAACACACACTACAAAGGGATTTTATGAAATTCCACCCTACCGCCCTTTGGAGAATGGGGGGGGGGGGGCAAAAACATGTATTCATGCGTAACGCTGCACTAAATTATCTAAGGTTGGACATTTTTTATGTAAGGGACGATTATATGTATCTAACTCATAGTATGAAGAGATTTTGCGAAATTCCCTCCTTTAAGAACGGGGGGAGAGATTTAAAAAAAAAAAGTTTTAAAGCATAGCTCAGCTTTAAATAATTTCATGATCTCAATTTTTTAATGTGTCGGTTAGGCATGTGTATGCAACATGCAATATAAAGTAATTTTGGAAATTTACTTCCCCCCCCCCCCTTCCTCTTGGGGCGGGCGGGGCAAAAACCACATTTTGAAGCTTAAATCCGTCCAAATTACCTAAGAATGGCGAATTTTGGTGTGTGGGTGTTAATTAAGTGTGCGAAATATACACTTTGATGAGATTTTGTAAAACTTTCAACTGTAACCGCGAGGGAGGGGGAGTAAAAAGCAGGTAAGGGACTGCCGAAGGCATTGGGCAACTTAAAATTAGATTTTGACGGATTTCAATGGTTTTTTTTTAAGATATTTTATTATTAATAATGATATGCTGTTTTGGGGATTCATTTCAATATAATGACCAGCGAAGTGGGCAAAGCCTGCTAGTATATATATATTTTTTTTCTTATAACAATTTTTTTAGTGCTAGAGGCCTATTTCAGTCGGTACAGCGTTGTCGAATTTTTATACGTCACTCTTAATAGTGCTAAGGGCCTATTTCAGTCGGTTTATTGAATGGGGATTTATTGAAAGAAGTCCCCCCCAAGGCACAACTTTGACATGAGTCCCCCCCCCCAGGCCCAACTTTGACATGAGTCCTCCCCAAGGCACAACTTTGACATGAGTCCCCCCCAGGCCCAACTTTCAGAGTCCCCCCAAGGCACAACTTTGACATGAGTCCCCCCCCAGGCCCAACTTTCACATGAGTCCCCCCCAAGGTACAACTTTGACATGAGTCCCCCCCAGGCCCAACTTTGACATGAGTCCCCCCCAAGGCCCAACTTTGACATGAGTCCCCCCCAGGCCCAACTTTGACATGAGTCCCCCCCAAGGCACAACTTTGACATGAGTCCCCCCCAGGCCCAACTTTCACATGAGTCCCCCCCAAGGCACAACTTTGACATGAGTCCCCCCCAGGCCCAACTTTCACATGAGTCCCCCCCAAGATACAACTTTGACATGAGTCCCCCCAAGGCCCAACTTTGACATGAGTCCCCCCCAAGGCCCAACTTTGACATGAGTCCCCCCCAAGATACATCTTTGACATGAGTCCCCCCCAAGGCACAACTTTGACATGAGTCCCCCCCCAGGCCCAACTTTCACATGAGTCCCCCCCAAGGTACAACTTTCACATGAGTCCCCCCAAGGCCCAACTTTGACATGAGTCCCCCCCAAGGTACATCTTCGATGAGTCCCCCCAAGGCACACCTTTGACATGAGTCCCCCCCAAGGCGCACCTCCCCCTCATTGGGAAAAAGAGAAAAAACGTTGTTTTGCGGCTATAAGACAGTTTGGACTTCCAACGTTATTTGTTACAGTATCTGCAGCTGGAACACATTGGTTTGATTTAATGAAAACTTTATCATGGAATTTAGATCGTCACGAATTAGCTAAAGAAGAATTTGTCGATATTAACAAGTTTAGCAGTAGGCCTCTGGCACTAAATTAAAATCTGTCAATGTCAGATTTTCATGTTTTAAATAATGAAATAATGTCGTGTCTGTATATATACCGGGTGATTCAAAATAGATGTTACAGAGATTATCTCGTAAACTAAGAAAGATAGAAACATACTTTCAATTACAAAATTAGAGCAAATTAAGAGTAGATTTCAAATATGGCATTTTTTGTACAAGGGGCTGTATACATATTAAATACGAAATTTAATTTTTATACGGCCCCTCCTATCATATGACTTATATTTAGAAAATTATTCTCCTCGCTCTAACAAGCAAAATAAAAAAAAAATCATCTCTCTAAGTCAAAATCTCGCTGAGATATAGCAATTTGAAAATGATGACTTACACCACTTTTCTTTCAATTTTGGCATCTATTTTTCGACGCCAACGAGCTAACTTTAGGGGGTTATCTATGAGATGAGAAAAATTAAAAAAAGATCCTTTGTTTTAAAATAGCAACTAAAATCATTCAAACACGTGAAATCAACAGTTTTAACAACTTAATGCAAATTTACATTATTTCGTATTGTTAAAACATTTAATAGTTAAATTTCTATGGGGTCACCTGCAAATTAAAACACGTTAAGAGAGGGAAAAAAATTAAAAGTCTAGCAAAACCGTGTGAAATTTTCTCAAGCTTTATTTTTAATACTTTCCATCATGGTTGAAAAATTTAATGACTTCGGCTCTTTAACAATTCCAGCCAGGTTGAAAAGTGTTAATGACTTCGATTTGTCTGTCTGTCCGTTCGTCTTTCTGTGTGTCCGCGCTGTAACTCCCGTGAATATTCATAGAATTTCCTGAAACTGATATATGTTATTTGAGTTCACTGTCGGATGTTCCTTATTGAAAATGGAGTAAATACCTCTGCTAGCTTGTGCACAGGGACACCTGAAAGTATTCCAAAGCATTGTGTTCTATGAGAGGTATTTTTATAAACCATATTTTAATATCTTTAATTTATGCATATATTAATAAAACTGAAATACGTTATTAAAGTTTTCTATAGGATATTTTCTATAGAAAATGGAGTAAACACCATCACTGGTTTGTATACAGGGACACCCGAAAGTATTCCAAAGCATTGCGTTCTATGTGAAGATATTTCTATAAACCAAATTTTAATTACTTTGCATAAATCTTAATGAAATTGAAATATGTTATTCATATGCGCAAAAGAATACTTTCTATAGTGTACAGTACGATTAGCATTAGATTTACCAGGGCACACAAAAATATACAGTTACGTTAAGGGTTATTATTGGACATTTGCTGGAATTGCATTTTCGTTTCCATTAAACATTTTTTAACAATTTTTAACTGTGAATAGGGTTTCAATTTGCATATTTTTTTGTCTGACTGTCCATCTGTCCGTCTGCCCGCCCCCAGCGTCTGTAAATATTTTCAGAAATTTTCAGAAATGACATATGTTATTCAGGTTTACTATATGATATTCCCTATTTAAATTGGCATTAATTAATTCTCTACAATTGGTTAATGCGCAAGAACGCACAAAAAATGCCAATGTGTATTGCGTTTTAGGACAGACATTCTTATAAATTACATTTAAGTAACTTTATACTCTAAAAATCATAAGGAAATTCATATTTATTGTTAATATTCTAAATGTTTTGTATAGAATATGATATCGTATAGATGCATAATTCTATGTCAGAGGAGTTACCGCCATTCTCAACCCCCGTTTAATTATAGTGCCTATACTTATCAAAACAAAAATTATGTCTGTTATCAATTTCCTTGAAACTTGCAAACCTTGATCAACTTTTCAAGTGGCAACTAGATATGGAATCCGAAGTACCAAATTCGCATTTCCTGTAGTTATTACTTTCTCATACCCATAAGTTGGAGAAAGTATTGTTTTTGGGCCAAATTTTCGAAAGTGAGTTTTTGTTATATTTACACGTTTTGAGGTCCCCTGAATATGAAAATCGTGTTTTTATCGGTTGGTCTGTGTGTGTGTCTGTCTGTTATCAGTATATCTTAAGAACAAATAGCAGCAGATATTCAAACTTGGTATTCTAAATATATAACATCATATAGGGATGCTACACTAAGCTTTTCATTGAGATGAAACAAATTGTTCGTGTACAGGGACACTCAAGAATATTCAAATACATTTCGTCTATGAGGGAAATTGCAGGTAAGTATAGTTTAACACCTATAGACTGCACTAAACCAAATGAAATGAATATATATTTTTTATATGCATAAAAACATGCCTCATGTAGAATATGGCAGGGAAATCATTTACTGTTCATTTACAGGGCTACACAGAATAACTAGATTATAATGCGACAATAGCTGAAAATTGATGGAAGTGCATTTTAGGTTGTGCCGTATACTATTACTATAGGTTTATATTTAGGTGCAATTTGTGGTTTCTACATATTCTTCAAAAGATATACATGATTGCAAATATTTAAGCTATAATATTATTTTTTATTGTTAGTGAAAGTGCTTTACTATAATATTTTACCATGTCCAGGAAAACTACTCAGGAATGGAAATAAATTCCTCATAGACATATGATAAGTAATGTATGTTTTTAAGCTAAATATGCATCGCTTGTTTTTTGTGTATTTATACGTTTTGAGGCTTCCTTATTACCAAAGTCAAGTTTTTTAAAGTTTGATTATTGCCTGCGTCGAATAATTTCAGTAGATCACCCCTCACACAAAACTAACTATCATATAAAACTCTTCCGAAGCCTAATTTGAATTATTTTAACATAGGTTTACATAACAGTACTCTTTATGTTACCTCTTAATCTCCAACCTGTATTTATGGTATTAAATTTCAGGGTAAGAGAAAGTCGTGTGAGTGCCACACCAGATTATTTGTTGTTAAATTATGCTGATAATTCATATATGTTCAGATCAACCAATAAAAATTTACCTTTCGTATTCAGGAGCCCTCAAAACGTGGTATTATACAGAACAAAAAAAAAAAAAAAAAAAAACGCTCTTCAAAAACTACTTTGTTTACAGTATGGGTATGAGAAAATTAATTTTCCGTTCTGTGTCAGCAGTGTTCTTCGGAATTAAAAAAAAAATGCAGCAATGCACTTACACCAATTACGTTTAATAATAATAATAATAATAATAATAATAAAATGTTACCTTAATTTTGGGTAGCCCTGTGTATTGTCTATAAACTATATACAAATGACTTTGTGTACGTAAATTTAGTGTTATATGTAAAACAAGTAACATAAATTGAAATACACTTCCAGCAATTCCCAAGTATAGCTCCAATGTATCAAAGTACTCTGGATAACCCTGTAAATGAATGATGAATGATTGCTATGCCACAATCTACATAAAACATGCTTTTATGCGTATAAAAAATCTGTTCTTTTAATTTTGTTTAGGGCAGTCTATAGATGTCACACTGTACATATGAGAAATTTCGCTCACAGACGTAATGTATTTGAAATCTTTTGGATGACCCTGTAAACAAACAATTGTCTGATCGCAACGAATACTTTAGTGTAGCACCGCAATATGATACGGATTTAGAATATCGAATTTGGATTTTCTGCTACTATTTGTTCTTGAGATATTCTAATAAAACAGAAACACACACGCACACACACACACACACACAGAGAGAGAGAGAGAGAGCAACCGCTTAAAACATGATTTTTGAATTCAGAGGATCTGAAAACGTGCAAATATAACAAAAGCTAATTTTCAGAAATTTGACTCAAATACAATTCTTTCTCTACACCGTGTATATGAGTAAGAGAATGTATAAAACAAAAGAGAGAAAAATGAAGTTGAAAATTCCCTTTTAGTACATAAATTATTCATAAATTTTATTTTTTAAATTATCAATGAGTATTCTCTTGTGTATTCACAGAGACATTACAGGTCAAAATAGCCGTTTTTCCCTGAACGATTTTTCTTTCCCCCCCCCCCCCCCCAAACGCTGATCAACGTGTGCCTTATTACAAAAGCTATAGTAATTACAGTTTCTCACTTTAGATACAACCCCTTAAGATTTGGCGAAAAATGCTAGAATTTTGAAATTGCAATAACTCAGCGAGATTTTGACTTAGAGAGATGATTTTTTTTGTATTTTGATTGTTAGAGCGAGGAGAATATTTTTCTAAATATATGTCATATGATAGGAGGGGTCGTATAAAAATTAAATTTCGTATTTAATATGTATACAGCCCCTTGTACAAAAAAAATGCCATATCTGAAATCTACTCTTAATTTGCATTAATTTTGTAATTGGAAGTATGTTTCTATCTTTCTTAGTTTATGAGATAATCGCTGTAACATCTATTTTGAATCACCCGGTATATATATATATATATATATATATATATATTTTTTTTTTTTTTTTTTTTTGGGGGGGGGGGGGGGAGGGGGTTGCTATTTTATGGATGTTTTACACACATGAATTGTTTTTTAAATAATTTACTTGTAGAAAACGATAACTGATCGCATTTTCGAGGCTTATTAATAAATTTCAGAATTAGAAAATTGAGACTTATTATTATTAAAATGGTTCGTTTAAGTATAGTGAGCAGCCAAGCGGGCAAGACCAGCAGTGAATAAATAAATGCTAACAACATAATAGGCAATGTCACACTTCAAAACTACACTCAATTTGCTACATTTGGTCCTCAATATTTTTTAATTCAATGAAAAATTAAACGTGTTATTTATTTATTTTTATTTATTATTTATTTCATTTTTTAGGCTTAAAATTTCGTAAGAAAATAACCCAAGCAATATTATACAAAAAAAATTTTATCAGAAATAATGAATGTACAAAATTAGAAACAACAACAATACATTACAGATCGATTCGATTTTCTTCATAAATCCTTTTATGATATTAGTATTTTAAATACAGAAAATAAACTTAGTTTTAATAATTATACCGATATTAAAAATTAAATTGTTTGAAATAAGTTAAAAACAGCCTTCTTTTTCAGAAAGAAATTAACTACTGAAACACACAGAAAATTAATACGGTAACAGACAAACAAACATTTTAAAGAGAAAATGTTTAGCATTATAATTTTTCCAACAGAAAAAGAAAAATTGGCTTTTACTGACGTGGAGCAAAAATAATTATCAAAAAGTTATTAGCTGTTAAAAAAAGAAAAAAGAAAACGAAAGAAAGGAAAAGAAAAAGAATAGTTGGAAAAGTGAACAAGTGACGTACTATAGACCAAATCATTATACAGTGAAACTTGAATAATTCGAACTTGTTTAATTCGAAATTCTGGATAATTCGAATTTTTTACTCGGTCCCTTGAATTTTGTATTAAAATAATGTTTAAAAATCATGGATAATTCGAAATTTTATTTTCGATAATTCGAATTTTTCATACGATTACTTTTAAAATATTAGAGTAAAATTTGTTCCCGAGATATTTCTCAGCTAAAGTGCATTATTTTTTTTAAACAGTCTTTCAAAATAAGGTTAAGGAAATACAAGAGTATTTCCCACCTAGTGCATCAGAAGATATGGTCCATGTACATAAACTTCAAGGGTTTTTTTTTGAAAGTCATGCTGATGTAGAAGATTCTATTTTTGTATCAATTGATAGGTTGAAGTCATACACTGTAAAAAAATATGTACTATTTACTGCAGGGAATTCTCTGTAATTTGAGAAAATAAGCGTAATTTACGAAAAAATTACGTTGGCAGAACGTATTTTTCGTAATTACAGAAAATAGGACTATTTTTTACAATGTATGCTATGACACAAAGATTGTACTTAAAGAAGCAATGAAAAATATTTGACTATATTTTTAAAAAGTGGAGGGGGGGGGGTAGCAGTATTCTTGAATATAAAGTTTATATGTTAAATCTTTAATCGTAGAGTTTTATTTATTTATTTTTATTATTTATGTCTTTTTGACAAAATAATACATGTAATTCGAATTTTTCGATATTTCGAATTTTTCTCTGGTCCCTTCAACTCCGAATTATCCAAGTTCTACTGTATTTTTCTCTACCTGTCTACATGATGCTTTTACAAAATACATTCCTATACTCAAAAATATTCCATAATCTATATATTTAATATATATATATATATATATATATATATATATCATTGTTGGTATTTTCATCTTTCTCTCATTTGCTGAGTATTGTAAAGGAATTAAATAATTTAATATATATATATATATATATATATGGAGGAATCTGCACAGATTCATACTTCTCGCAGCAGAAAAAGCAACCTTTGTTTCCTTTTCATATAGGAAGAACTAGAAAAAATACATGAAAAAAATTACTGCACGACTGCTTTTCGATATTTCTTCAAGAAAGTAAAAATTTATCAATACAGCAACTGATTCTGCAGAAATTCCATAGGATAAAAATATCCTGAAACGAACAGATAAAGTTCAAAATGGAACTATGAAAAAAAAAAAAAAATACGGCAGGATAGAGACCATTTTATTTTATAAACCTTATCAATATTTACACTCTTATGCACCGGAGATGAGAAATTCCGATCTGAAAAATCGTCTGCACACTATCAAAGAGTGAAAAGCACCCGAGTTACTTCCGTTCTTTAAATGCGACGACATACTTATGTACGAGAAAAGAAAAAAGAAAGAGGAATGATTCATTATAAAAAAAAAACTTTCTTACGTTGATAAATAGATAATTTGTATGCAAGCACCATAAATTAAGAAATCACACAGCAATTGTTTCGGGTCTAAAAATTAAGCACGGCCCTTTATCAGGCGAAAAGTACCAGTGCATAAATTTTAATACTTTGTATATCAAAATATTACTAGTTTCAACAAAGGTTAAAATTGCCTATTTATATTTTAGAAAACTGGTTACATTCGGTATCACAATGTTTACAGATATTATTTATATTTGAAATTCAAATATTAAAATGTGATTTTCCAATGTATAAAAGCCTTATCTTAAACCGAGAAGTTCTGCTCTCGGTGCATGTAGACAGGAATTGCTGGGTTGGTTGGTTGGGTTTTACGTCGCACTAGTGCTGCGCAGATGGGCAATTGGCGACGGTCTGGGACTCACCCCTAGAGGTGGTCCGGAGACATGCCAACGCAATTTTGATCCTCCACGGAAGGAATGGCTCTCCCGCTTCGTTGACCCCCAGAGGTGTAATTTTTGATGGGAACATGGAGGACATTGCGGCCACGACAGATTTTACGTGTACCAGTCACCATTAGTGTACACGACGGTCTTTGGCCGGCTCGAGTACCGAACCCGCAATCTTCCAATTACGAGGCCGGCGCTCTACCGACTGGGCTACCGCGGCCCCAGGAATTGCTGGGTTCGAACCTTAGAGGAGAGATACTGATAGAGAGCGCATGCAGGGAAAAGTGGGGTTGAAAAGTTTTTGTCAACATTGAATGATTTTCACCTTAGTCACGTGACAGGGAGGCAAACACATTTGGCTACAGCTCGCCGTTAGAAATCTTTTTCTTTGTCGAAATTACAAAACATTTTTCTCCATTATTTTACCTGCTACAAATATAATTTTGCTAGGTTCAGTTGGATAGTTCAAAATATTAGTTATAAATTTTTCATCTTAATTAGAATCATCATTAAACATGAAAATTACCCCAGTCAGCAGCAAAATTATTAATACACACATCCATACTTTTCATATATATATATATATATATATATATTTTTTTTTTTTTTTTTCGTTTGATCGCAAATTTTTATCATAAACTTACCTTTTTATAAACAATATAAGACTAATATTTAATTAACAAAATAGTATTAGGTGCTCATCTTTTAAATAGGAGTTATAGCTAGTGCTTTAGCAAATTTGCTGCCAACTGTATCTCTCTCTCTCTCTCTTTTTTTTAATGTAAATGTGAAGTGTGCATGGATGTCACATTTGTAGATAAATTAAATACTAGTGGTAGTATAAATAGGCAAGAACTTATCAACATAAATTTATTTTAAATATTAGGTGTAATAAAAAACTTCTGAATAAATTATAACATCTGATTACTTTAGAATAAAAATAATAGAAATATTTGAAAATGAGTAATATTTTAGAATTTGTACTAAACACTTGACATACAGATACTGATTTTAATAAAAGAGATATATATTTCAACTAAACATTCATAAGTGATTTCGGTAGATAGTACACATTGAACATTTTCAGAATTTTCTTAAATCATATTTGACGTATAGGTGCGGATTTCAACTGAACATTTTGAAATACAAATTTTAATCATTTCTAAGCACTGTTCCACCAATTTTATATAAACATGCAGAATTCCGATACATACAAATTTAAATTGCAGAATTTTCACATAAAATAAAAATAATAGAAATATTTGAAAATGAGTAATATTTTAGAACTTGTACTAAACACTTGACATACAGATATTGATTTTAATAAAAGAGATATACTTGTATATAGAATTTTCTTAAATCATATTTGACGTATAGGTGCGGATTTCAACTGAACATTTTGAAATACAAATTTTAATCATTTCTAAGCACTGTTCCACCAGTTTTATATAAACATGTAGAATTCCGATACAAATTTAAATTGCAGAATTTTCACATATTAGACAGATAAATACATACTTTGATTAAAGAGATGCTGAGTTCAAGTAAACATTTTGATATGCAGATTTCAAATTAAGGATATCCATTTCAATTTTATATCTAGATACACCTTTCAGTTATACAGATGCAGACTTCAATTAAACATTTCGATATACACATTTCAGTTAAAGAATTTTCCTTAGAATTTTGAGTTTGAATTTCCTGCTAAAATCTGTTCTTAAGTTATGATAATAACAGACTCATACACACATGCACACAGACTTATTGCTAAAAAACCTAATTTTTGGATTCAAGGGACCTCAAAACTTATAAATAAAGAAAACCTCAATTTCGAAAGTTTGACCCCAAAACAATATTTATTATAACATATTTAGGTTAAAAATAAATATAAGGTACTTGTACCCAATATGGACAGTGCTCTCAATATGGACACCCCTAATATCTTTAAAAGTAACAAATTTGATCGAGAGAAAGCGCTACATGTCCGTGAAGAAAAGCAGTTGAAAAGATAATTTAGCCTGGAAAGTGCAAAAAAGCACGCTGTTCGACATTTTGAAGGAAACTTGTTTTTTTGTGGTGTGCTGATCGTAATTACAGGTAAGTTTAAATTCTTATTAGATATGGTAAAATTACTTTAAATATTGAAAAGTGGAGAGTTTTAGAAAGCTGATAAAACATATTTTCGATTGCTACAGCATATATTGCTTTAAAAGTTTTTCTTTGTTTATTTATTACAAGATTTAGTAAAACTACGTCCGATTCCCAATATGGACACCCTATGTCTACATTGCGAATACAGCAAGTGAATCTTCAGATTCACAAATTTGTAAAACATCTGTTTAATGTTATATCAATTAGCTAATTCATAATAAATTAATGTTTATATGTATTTTTAATCTTAATTATAGTATCTCTTCATTACATTACGAATTAAGAGTGGAAGTACAGATGTTGAAGCTCTTGTTAACAACATACCTTCTCCTGTTACTGACCCACCTTCATCACCTGCGAGATCATTTTCCATGGAAAATTCTTTCACCAGCGTGTTATCGTCTCTAACTGTAAGAAGGAAGAAGACACAACGTCGCCAGGCGATAAACTCAAAAGGCACCAAAGTGGTAAAATCCTTGTTCAACAAGATGCCATCTGAACAATCCTCTAAGAAACCTCCTTCAAGAAAAAAATCCTCCAAAAAGCCCTTGCAAAAAAAAAAAAAAAAAAAAAAAAAAGAGAGAGAGAGAGAGAGAGAGAGAGAGAAGCCTCCCCTCAGTATGGTATCTGTTGGCGAAATCGCAGGTACCAGCGGTATTACTTCCTCAACAAAGGAGAGCTGGTACTGCTTCTTATGCAGTATTGATGCTGTTGCAGACTGCGTCCATGCATTAAACGCGGCAGATATGTCCATGAGGACTGTGTGGGACTTAGCGCCCATGATAAAGAAGTTTTTATTTGTCCATCCTGTTAGGACTGAGTAATAACAGTTGTAAATTCTGCAGACAGATGCAATAAAGCGAAGAAAAGCAACTATATTATTTCATAATATTTTGTAGTGGCTGAGGTGCTTTGCATGGATCTTCGAAGAGCCACAACCAAAAATTTCCCACCTCCCTTCTAAAGTGCATGTTCTGAAGATCTTTACTGTGCCCTCCCTCCCCTGCAATACTTTAAGATATATTTTTTTTATCCCCTCTCCTCTAAAATCCCTTGGAAGAGTGGCCTTCCATACACCCTGTGTAGTAGGTCAATAAGGAGCCACCTGTCCCTAATATGGACATACATGTCCATAATAGGAACAGGTGGTTCCTTATATGGACACTTATAAACATTTTTTGTTTTTATCATTTAAATTAAACCAGAATAATTACAAGGTCGCTAATTTCAATAATGATAGTTAGCAGTCCAGGGATAGTGGTCATAGATTTTTGGAGTCCTATGACGTGTACACGGGGGTGAAAAAAATACATTTTCCTTAGGGTGTCCATATTGGGTACAGGTACCTTATAAATAATACTAGGATATATATTTCATATCTTGTAAACAGTATATTATAATTTAAGCATTTTTTACAAAAGTTAGAGAAGGGAAAGAAATAATATATGATTCAAATAAGAGAAACATGTTTTAATTATGTTTAAAAAAATAATAATAAATCTGGTGTGAAATAACCACACGACTTCCATTACCCACTTTTACACGTATTATGTACATTTATTTTTTCTTTTGGAGATATTATATGCATTTTTTGAAAATTTTCACTAATAGAAACTTGATACACGTATGAAGACGTATAAAACAGAGTTTACATAGCGAGTAAATAAGAAAAGAAAAAAAAAAAAAAAAGGGGGGGGGGGGGGTATTTTTTTTAACACAAATTTCCGAGATCTAAAACTTAACTACCTAATCAGGATGGCACGTAATACATGAGAAAGGATATCTAAAAAGGATTAATGAAACAATTTTGAGAAGAAAATCGTTAGAGCCGTTTTTTGAGTGCACCAGATCTGTCTCAGTTCTGAAGTTACTTAGTTCTATCTTTATTAGTTTCAAAGATATGATAGCCAGAAGATTCCAAACATACATTCACGCACACACACACACACACACACACACACACACATTGCCCAATTGCCAAAAACTACTTTTTTAGACTCAGGAGGTTTTAAAACGTGTAAATCAAGTGAAAACTTGAAATTTAATTTTTGGACCGAATACAATACTTCCATTAGATACGGTAGTCGGGTAATGGAAGTAAAAAAGTACTTATATTAAATAATCAATTACGAACAAATGCAATATGTTAGAATAGTTATTAAAAAAAAAAAAAAAAAACTTATTTACTACAACAATTTTTTAAAAAGAATACCGTGAATTGAAAATTTAAAAAATTAACTTTTCGTTTGCCGCTGATAATGAAAAATAAAAGAAAAATACAAATGATGTCGATGAAGCTAGATATTTAAAAATTTAATGTCCCATAAAAATGGTCATTTTTGAATTTATATTTCTTACCTTGTTTGTTTGCAAATTTGCAGTAATAATTTTACCGTAGTGATATAGAGAGAAAAAAATTAAAAAGGCCGAATTTAAATACACCACTAGAAATAATTATAATGAAATAAATAAACGCATGAGCAAGATATTACCATGTTTCCAATGCATTTATCATAAATAAGCATTTTTCTTAATTTTCTTATAAAAGCTGAGATACAGCCTTTCTGCACAAGGGAAAAATGTTGCATCATACCAGCGCCACCTGTCGACCAATACGTATTCAAATTGAATCGACATAATTTCTGTAATGATCCTCTCGCACATCAAGTTTCGTGTAATTTTACGGAACAGAAGCTGAGACACAGCATTCCCGTAAATTAGAGAAATCACTGTACAGCAGTGCCACTTATTGGACGATTTTCACAAGAAGTTGATAAGTACAAAATTCAAGATTGGAAAAAAAAAAAAAAGTAATGCATTAGTTCTTGATATAGAGAAGCCACAAATTTTTGGTCTCTCTCTCTCCCACACACACACAGAAGAGACAGGAGAGATGTGGATATTTTCTAAAAATGCTCCAAACATGTATAGATCACCTCAAAACTGTAAATTCATCGAAAACCGGAAGACGAAATTTTTTACAAATCTTATTTCAAATCCTTTGAATAAAGAAGAAGAAAAAATTAATCATAAATAAATAAATAAATACACCATATTCTACAGTGCATAGAAAAAGCAAAGTAAAGAAATTATAAATTATAATAATAAAATATTCTTAAAGTAAAAATTCTTATATGAAAAAATTTGTTAATTTTATATGGGATTAAATTTTGCCTTGAAAGAAATAAAGAGACAAATTTTATTATCTCAATCCAACATTATAAATGCAAAACAGATCTTCAATACGCATAAATCTCTAAATTCATTATTAAAGTACATATGGGGAAAAAAAAAAAAAAGTAATTCTAATTTGTAAATAAAAAATAAAATATATTTCTTTGTGCTTTTTGCAAACAATACAATAATTTATTTTTCGAACACCGCAAAATGACGTAAAACACAAAAATACCGTCATGCATCAAAGTTATTAGACATTTCAATATTTCGCCAAATCGCGCCAAATCTGGATTGAAAGATGTAAGTGAAATTTCTTTCATTATTTCTCAATTTTTAAGAAAATAATAAGTAAAAAACATGAAAAACGAAAAAATCAAACATATAACTACTCAAAAATATTAATATAATAAATTATTTTTCCATAAATTTTCAAAAAAACTGTATATAAAACGCATGATTATGTGAATAATTTGGATTTCCTTCATTAAAAAGTTTATTTGTTTTAATATTATGATTTTATAAGAATACAATTTAGAAGAAAATATATGACTGTGAAAGATTATAGGTTCTCCATTGAGAAATTTTTCTCTAGAACCAAATGCAACGAAGTATTTCACCATTTATTCAGTAGCATAGCAGAGATCGCCATTCAAATACATGTAAAAAACTCCCCTGTCCGAATACGGTGTTCCCCAGTCACGTGGTTTCGATGTTGGCAAAAGATTTCGTTCGGGGATGCTCTCTCTAGGGTTATTTCTCCTCTAAGGTTCGAACCATTTTATTAGATAAAGGATCTTGCTCAATTATTTCATTTTGAAACAACAGTCGCGTGATTTTACAGTACACGTTGTTTCTTCAGAAAGTTATTTTTCGTCATTGGACATCAGTGTTTCGGTGCAATTTTCTGCTACTATTCCATGTTATACACAAAATATTACGCTTGCTCTAATTTATTACAACATTTTGAACTATAAATCTGTGACAATTTAAAACAAAGTTATCGATTTTTTTTTTACTTTTAACGAAAAATAACTTAGAAAAAAAATCGCATTTTTTTTTTTTTTTCTTTTAACTAAATTTAACCAAACTTGGTATTTAGTTGATCCCCGACATAAAGTGGTGCTGATTACATTTGGGGATCAATAGCTCAACAGGTGGCGCTCTGATCGTATTTTTTCTAATTTTTTAACATGGCAGTATAGGACAAAATTTCGTATAAATGTACATAATGAGAGTTATTTTTAACTTGTGATTGTAAAATTAATATGAGTTATTGATAATAGTAATAATTAACTAGGAAAAAATTTCTGTGCATGTGGGGGCATCGCTTCCCCCCCTGGGGGGGAGGTAACCCCCCCCCCCCCCGGGGAGGGTAAATTTTCAAGATGGGTATCTTTTGAAAGATCTCGTCAACACCTTTAAAACGAATGGTTGAACTATAAATCTGTGATAATTTAAAACAAAGTTATCGATTTTTTTTAATATTGTTACTGGTTGAATATGTATTACTTTTAACAAAAAAAACTTAGAAAAAAAATCGTATTTTTTTTTTTTTTTTTTTTTTTTTTTTAATATTGTTACTGATTGAATATGTATATAGGAAAATATAGAAGAAAGTCTTGTGGTGGCCACAACATACTAGTTTACAATGCCACCCCGCTTAATCGCATACAAACACTCAAAGTTTCTTAAATAAAATTCCTCTATTTCTCGGCAGATTTTCGTCTCATTCTCAAAAAAAAAAAAAAAAAAATCCGTTCTTCCTTTAAAAACCTTACATAACTAAACATTCCTGCCGAGGCGATAAATATTGTTTTGCAAAAGCCAAATTTATAAAATCAGCAACTGATGATGAAATTAGAAATTAAAATACAAATGACCTCCATGAATTAGAAATCACGAATTATGAAAGTTTTGAGATGATTGAAACAGAACTTTATGAACTCATAGATGTGGATGAAAATGGAGAAACAGAAAGACATGAAGAGTTTAATCTTTCAATAAAATCTTTAAATGGAAGTAATAAAGAAGAGCAAGCATACATTTTCTCCAACGATAAATGAAGTTGCAAAATCCTTTCATATTATTCATCATCATTTTGAGTCTCATAGAAGCGATTATAATCTATTTATGTGCTTTTGAAAAAGAAATAGAAAAATGTTTAGTTAAGTCTATGTCTATATTACTCAATCATAACAAAGTATTTTCCCCACGATTTATTTAAGAAAGGAATGCCAAAAAAACTAGTATGTTCTGGCCACCACATGACTTTCTTCTATATTTTCCTATGCAAATTCACTCAGTAAAAATTATTTATTAAAATTATTATTTAACAAAATTATCTTCCATAATAATGCAGACACTTTCCATATTAGAGAAGTAGTATAACTCTAAACCCTAATAACACACATATCCATAGTACATCCTCTCCTCAGCATGTATTTGGGATGTCATTTATCCATAGGATGTCATTTTATCCATCGGGTGGAGAAAGTGTGCTGTTAGGGAATATTAAAAAAAAGTCAATTTTACTCTCAATATTATATTTAATTTTTTATTTTATTTTATTTTATTTTATTTATTTATATTTTTTTTGTTGTTGTTGTTGTTAAAAATGAAAGAAAAAAATTATAACTTTATTTTAAATTATCGCAGATTGATGGTTCAAACATTCATTTTAAAGGTATCGCCGAGCTCTTTTGAAAGATACCCATCATGAAAATTTACTTCCCCCCCAGGGGGGAGGCGAGGCTCCTACATAAACAATTTTTTTTTACGCAGTTGACTATCTCTATTACACATAATTCTTTTAAATTTCATAATGTTTATTAAAAAATAATTCTCTTTATGCACATTTATACAAAATTTTATCCTATACCACCATGTTAAAAATTTAGAAAAAGCGGGATGGCAACGCAAGCTGTTGGACAATTTTTACCAAAAGCTGGTAGGCATTAATTTATGTCAATGTGTAACTACGTACCAATTTCTATGAAATTCTGTACAGTAGTACCTGAGATACAGTTGCCACAAAAGTTTGTCACACACACACACAGACACACAGACAGACAGACATTTTCTAAAAGTGGTCAAATCGTGTTCTACTTCTACAGCTCTCAAAATGTGTAAATCCATCAAAAACCCGATGTCGAAAATTTTTAAGAATCCCATACTTTCTTCTATTGAATATAGAAGAAAGTAAAAATTTTAAATTGATTTTTAAAAAAATCAGGTATTTAAGGGTTAAAAATATATATAATATTTATATGCCTTATTTTGTCCATATATTTTACATATTTCTTTCTAACTATCATAAAATTGCATAGTTCGCAAAGAGATTAAGTTATGCAATTGAATAATACTGTCTATTTCTTGTTAACAAAATTCAAAAATAGTTGTTAAAGAAGCTGCTACAGACCGTTGTAAACCAATGAGAATACAGGATAACACGATTTTATTCTCTGTTTATAATAATTGTAGGAAAAAGGCAAAAGCATATTGATACAGGAAACTTTCAAAGCATCACGTTCAGTGGATAAAAATAACCCGAAGAGAACAGATAAGTTTAGAAATGATGCGTAGGAAAACTCGTATGGTTGAACAGAAGCTAATTTATTTCGTAAGGTTTATCAAATTTTGCATTCTCATTCGCTGAAATGAGAATAGCCAATCTGAAAAGTTGTCTGCATAGTACGGATGTTGTTTCTGGAACACCATCTCAGTGATTAACATTATTTTAATATTTTTTAATCATTATTCTAATTTTTATAAACATTTTTTTTTACATTCTCTCACCCATAAAGTACAGAAAGTATTGTTTTCGGGTCAAATTTTTGAACGTGAGTTTTTATTATATTTACACGTTTTGAGGTACCCTGAATCCGAAAATCATGTGTTTAGCGGTTGGTTTGTCTGTGTGTTTGTCTGTTATGAGCATATCTCAAAAACAAATAATAGCAGAAAGTTCAAACTTGGTATTCTAAATGTGTATCATATAGGGATGCTACACTAAACTTTTCATTCATTTCAAGCAAATGGTTCGTGTACAGGGGCACCCAAGAGAATTCAAATACATTACGTCTATATGGGAAATTGCATGTAAGTAGAGTTTAACGTCTATAGACTGCACTAAACTTAATGAAACGAATGCATATTTTTTATATGCGTAAAAACACGCTTCAGGTAGAATATGGTATGAAATCATTCACTGTTCGTTTGCAGTGCTACATAAAAGAACTAGATTATAGTGCGACAATACTTGAAAATTGATGGAAGTGTACATCAGGTTGTGCCGTGTGTTATTAATATAGGATTATACTTATGTGCATCATGTGATGTGTACATAACTTTCAGAAGATATATAAGTCTGCCAGTATTTAAGTCATAACAATCTTTTCTAATATTAATGGAAGTGCTTAACTATAATATTTCACCATGTCCAGGAAAACTGCTCAGGAATATAAATTAATGTCTCATGGCCATACGGTAAATAATGTATTTTTTTTAAGTTAAATATTCATAACTTGGTTTTTTGTATATTTACACGTTTTGAGTCTTCCTCAATAACAAAGTCAAGTTTTTAACGTTCGATCTTTGTCTGTGTCTGTTAGAGTAAATTAAAAACAAATAATTTCAGGCGATCCAAATGTTGTATTTTGAAGTCAGTACGTTTGTTAGTAGAAAAGTTTGATCAAGACTGATAAATTTCAAAGAATATTGTGTATGAATGTTCTCTGAATAATTTTAAATGAACTTTTGAATTTAATAACAGATTTGAATTTTATATAAATAGTAATAATTAATTTTATATACAGACGAGGGCTTCTGTAGTTTGTTCGTAATATCTTCTGAATATATATTGACGATGGCTTCTATGTGAGGACGACATATTTCTGAATATGTATTGGTTATGGCTTCTGAATATTTGTTGGCGATAACTTCAAAATATGTATAGATTATGGTTTCTGAATAATTGTTGACGAGACCTTTAGGATATGTATGGATTATGGCTTCAGAATATTTGTTGGTTTTTTTATCTGGATATGTACTGATATTGGTTTCTGAATAAATGGCTATATCTTATTAATATATATCGGTGATGTCTTCTGAATAGTTGATGAAGACCTCTAAAAGTCTATCAGAAAAAAAAAAAAAAAAAAACCTCCTTTTTTTTTTTTTTTTTTTTTTTTGTGTGTGTGTGCGTTGTCTTACCCTCCCTTTCGAGTAACTAAAGCAGTTTAAACACCAACACACCGAGTAACCAAATGCAATGCGAGTAACTTTTGCTGGTTACTCGGTTTGTTTAAGCATGTCACGACGTTTTTTAAGGTTTTTTCTATGCTCTGCACTATTTTTCTTGAAGTTACTCGGAGATGCGTTATTGGGCAATTATCAACACACACCGTGTGTATATATAACCCGTGTGTTTATTTAGCGCCATCTGACGGTGTGTAAAAATGCATCCTCAAACCCAGACACTTTCCCGGCGGTTACTCGCTAAAGCGGTCGCGTACAAACGCGGCAACCCTAGTGTGTTTAAGTTTCTCAAGCTTTCAGGGTTGCTAGGTTAGAGGTTTCCTCAATATTTTGTATTTTCTAGTTGCTTTTTGGCAGTTACATAAAACTTCGGCCTTCGTGAATACAATTAGAATAATTCTTCTCTAAATCAAGAAATTTTAAAAGTTTGTAAATTTTAACATAAAAAAAGCTTTATTTACACTCAAAATAAAAGATTTTTTAAAATTACAATAAAGAAAATCTCTAATGCTGTTTATTAGTTTTTACTGGTATTGCGCAGTGGTCAAATCTCGATCAATTTATTTTTTTCCTTTTTTCTTTCTTTCTTTCTTTCTTTTTCTTTTTTTTTTTTTTTTAGATGCATTTAAATAATATAGGTGTAAATATTCAATTCTTTCATCTAATCAGGTGTGCTTTCAGTTTACTTCATCTTTAAAATAACATAAATTAATTATAATAAAGAAAGAAAGAATTACTATTAGCATCTTTGATTACATAACTAGGCATATCCTTATCAGTAATTTGCTATTATAGAACTAGCGAACGAAATCGTACATTAATGCTCAAGGGTGAAAAAGGTCTCCGTTGAAAAGTTTTGTTCCGCTGAAAAGTTTTGTTTGAACACATCGACTAACCAAATGCAATGCGAGTAACTTTTGCCAGTATCTTCGTTTGTTTTGAAATGATATTTCTTGATACATAAATATATTTAATTTTATTTTATTACACAACTAAATTCTACCTAATGGTGTCCGCGAAAGCCTAATTGATAGATTATTGAATTTAGTCACTTATTTATTATTTCATTTTTTACGCAATTTTATACGTAGAAATGAAAAGAAGTATATATATATATATAATAAATATAAATAAGCAAAATAATCGAAGCCAGATAAAAATTTAATCCCAAAACACATGAGGGCCTTCAGCAGGGGAAGCTCCCCCATGTAGGGAAAGGAATATGAGAAATTTCTGACGAAGAAGATTACAATACAGACTTAAAAGAAAATATTGAAAACTTAAAGAAAAAATTTATTATAGCCACCGTTGACAAAGCTGGGAATATTTTTGCTATTTTTTGCAAAGTTTTTTACAAGATGTTACTTACCAAACAGTATTCCGGTAATTGTCCCTACAAAAAATTAAATGACTCCCTCTTTATTATACGAAAAAGGGTATTGGCTTTTGATAAAAAACTCAATATAAATAGAAACAGTTTTAATTTTCCATACCTATTTATTAATGTTAAATTTCGTTACGTTACTTGTGGTAATTTTGCTTGTAATTACAAGGCCGGTAAAAAACTTTTTTATTTACTCAATAATATCTTAAACGCTTTAGAGTCAGGCGATAATTGCAGTATCATTAAAAATAATTATCCAATTTAAAAATATTTTAAAGAAAATTCAGAAAATATTTCTAAAATTAATACTTAGGATTTTGAAAACCTTTTTCGTAGTATCCCACATTACTTGGTTCTAGAAATTTTTGAAAATATTTACGAAGAATTTTATCATGTAATAGACTGCGAAAAAGTTTACTGGATTAACATTATTAAATTTTGCATCTTCAAAAATGTTTTGTTTAACGGTGTTAATTATTTTTTACAAATTCTCAGTATCCCGATGGGAACAAGTTACTCGAGTGCCTTCGCCAACATTTTTTCTGTTTATGTTCAAAAGAAAATTCAAAGATATTAAATTTTACAGATGTATTGATGACGTAATTGCAATAAACTGTGTTGATTTTGCGAAATATGCAGCTGATATCTATCCCTCCGATCTCGTCTTAAACCGAACTGACTCTGAAAACCAAACTTCTTTCCTGGATTTTAAAATTTAAAAAATAGATAATAACTGGTTTATTGGGATTTATGATAAAAGGCAAGATTTTAACTTTAAAGTTTGTAATTTAACAAATTGGTTCTCCTGTATTAGTCATAAAGTTTTTAAAAATATTATGTTCACCCAAATACACAGAATTAAAATGATTTGCAATAAAAATTTAGACCTGAATCTGACTATGAAAAATATCAAAAACATACTAACTGTTAACAGCTATCCTGTTATTTTAATGAATAAACATTTTAGTATTCTTGATGACAATCCCACTTAAGGTTTGTTGTTCCATTTTGGGCGACATTTAAGTGCTGATAAGTGGCCCTATTAGCTGAAACGGGTTCTATGTTTATAATGAGGGGGGTGGAGGTGTTTTTCAATTTTCCATTTTCTAATGACTAATCCACTTTGTCCATGTATGTATTTATATATTCTTGTATTATTTATATTCTTGTATTTTATATTCATGTATTATATTTTGTGCTTGATTTCTGAATTTAATTGCTTTTTATGCTTTTTACTAATTAAAATTCGTTTGCTGTATGGTCTTGCTTCCAGCTGTGAGATGTTGGGAGCTAGAAACGTGTGTTTTGGTTAAAATACCAGCGTTTCATCAGAAACTTCTCATATTCCTTTCCCTACATGTGGAGCTCCCCTGATGATGGCCCTCATGTGTTTTGGGATTAAATTTTTATCTGGCTTCAATTATTTTGCTTATTTATTGTAGTTTTATATTTCCTTTTGCTGCATTTACGCTTTGGTTTATATAAACTTTGTTCTAGTTCTATTTATTTAATAATTCAAGTTTTACTCCCTGCTATATTTAAATTTTATCTTATATAATATATATATATATATTATATATATTGAAAGCCTTTTCAAACATTGCAGCAGATATAACCAAGAATCATATGAAAAACTATATAAATATGTAAATATATACATAAATATTTCGTTGCATAGAGAACATCATTATTAACCACTTATTTCGAACTAATGTATGCTCTTCAAAGCATAAAAATTAGAATATTAATAAATTGATCACTGTCACTGCTAAAATGAATTTTCCTAAAAACTTCTTATATTCTTTTTTTGTATACATAATCAGTTCTCCGTCAGTAACATAAAAAAGTGCACTTTTGTATATGTTAACAAAAAAATAAAATAAAATAAAATAAAATAAAATAAAAATAAAGACAGTAAAAACGATGGAATTTGGGTGGGCATATGTTCGATTACAGAGGATGGGTGGTGTGGTTTCGCTGTATGGTTGGGAGGGATAATGAAATTATGTAAAAAAAAATTAATTAATTAATTAGAAGGCGTGTTGCATTTACCTTCTATTAAAACACCCCCCCCCCCTAAAAAGTTAAATTTCTTCGTTACTGAGTTGTAAACTATTGTTATAAATTAGTATTCAGAAAATAGTAAAAACAAGGTAATTAATAAAAATAAATAAATAAAAATAAAAACAAATGAACAAACAAACAAACAAACAAATAAAATAAAAAAATCTTGTAAAATTTCAACAAAAAAGATGTAAATTATGCTTGAGGGTAACGAATGAACAAACTGGCTCAACAAACTAGGAAAAAAAAAAGAACTAAGGCTGGTTACTAAAAGTAAGAACTAAGTAGTTAACTTTAAAGTACTCCATCTAACAAATTTAATTTACTTTAGTAAAGATTTAAAAAAAAAAAAAAAAAAAAAAGAAATCCAGAGAAAATAGTTAGAAGCAAAATAAAAATCCTTTTTAAGAATCTTATTAATTATTACTAATGTATGTAAATGTAAGAATTAGCTTTTCTTTTAGCAGTCTTATTTTCTGCTCTAAAAATATATACCATTAATAATTATTCTAAAATAAATCAAAGCTTTTTTTTTATAATGTAGAAATCTTACAAAAATACATAATAACAAAAGCAAATATTTACTATTGCAAATCAAGAAAAAGAGTACAGTCTGTATCCTTCCATTCGTATACATTCTATAAAAGACACATACATTAAATTTCAGCTACCGTTTTTCAGAGTAACTTTTAGGATAAACAACAACATTGTGAGTAACCAATTCCATCTTTAATTATATTGGTCGCTAAAATATGCTTTTGAACTTAGGTTTCATCCTAGATTAATTATGAAATCGTTTTATAACTGAGTTATCTTAAAGGCATGGTTAAACTAATAATAAATGCAGCGAATTCAAAAAATATAAGAATCACCATTTCTTTCACCGTTCTTATTATCTGAATAAACATAATGTACGATTTCCATCCTCAAGAGTTTTTTATACAGAGAAATCTTACAAATTCATATAATAATAATTAATTAAAAATATAAGTAAAGAAAAGACAAAGTATAGTCTTTATTCTTCTGTTGTAGATATTTTATAAATGGCACACACATTAAATACAAGCTACCGTCTTTCAGAGTAACTTATTTAGAACAAACACTAACATTGTGAGTAACCAATTCCATCTTTAATTATATTGGTCGCTAAAATATGCTATTGAACTTAGGTTTTATCCTAGATTAATTATGAAAACGTTTCATAACTGAGCTGCCTTAAAGGCATTGTTAACCTAATAATAAATACAACGAATTCAAAAAATATAAGAATCACCATTTCTTTCACCGTCCTTATTAACTGAAGAAACATAATATAATGTACGATTTCCATCCTCAAGAGTTTTTGATACAGAGAAATCTTACAAATTCATATAATAATAATTAATTAAAAATATAAGTAAAGAAAAGACAAAGTATAGTCTTTATTCTTCTGTTGTAGATATTTTATAAATGGCACACACATTAAATACAAGCTGCCGTCTTTCAGAGTAACTTATTTAGAACAAACACTAACATTGTGAGTAACCTATTCTATCTTTAATTATATTGGTAGCTAACATATGCTATTGAACTTAGGTTTTATTCTAGCTTAATTATGAGAACATTTTTATAACTCAGCTGTCTTAAAGGCATGATTAAACTAATAATATATGCAACATATACCAAAATATAAAAATCAGCTTTTCTTTCACCGTTCTTATTATCTGTAGAAACATAATATAATATTTCCAATTATTTTAAAATAACTCAAGGGCTTTGATACGCAGAAATCTTACAAAGAAATATAATAATAATAAATTACAGGTATAAATAAAGAAAAGACAAAATACACTCTTTATTCTTCTAGTCGTATATATTCTATAAATGACACACACATTAAATGACAGCTATCGTCTTTTAGAGTAACTTTTAGAATAAACGCTAGCATTGTGAGTAAACCATTTCATCTTTAATTATATTTGTAGCTAACATGTGCTATTGAATGTGCTATTTTATCCTAGATTAATTATGACAACATTTTATAACTGAGCTGTCCTATAGGCATGGTTAAACTAATAATGCAACTTATTTTGGTTTATGCATTGTAATCACAAAATATAAGAATCAGCTTTTCTTTTACCGTTATTATAAACTGTGCAAACAAAATGTAATATACTGTTTTCAATTATATAAAATTAATCAAGGGTTTTGATACGGAGAAATCTCACAAAGATATAATACATATGAATTACAAAAATAAATAAAAAAGAGACAAAGTACGATCTTCATTCTGCTGTTCGTATATATTCTATAAATAACACACAAATTAAAGACCAGCTACCGTCTTTTAGAGTAACTTTTAGAATAATCACTAGCACTGTGAGTAACCTATTAAACCTTTAGTTATATTGGGCGCTAACACGTGCTATTGAATTTAGGTTTTATACTAGATTAATTATGAGAACATTTTATAGTTGAACTATCTTAAAACATGGCTAAATTATTATTTTATGCAACTTATTCACAAAATATAAAAATCAGCTTTTCTATTTTTTTTTTTTTTTTTTTTTTTTTTTTTTTTACCATTCTTATTGTCTGTAAAAACAAAATATACTATTTTCAATTATTTTAAAATAACTCAAGTGCTTTTAATACGAAGAAATCTTACAAAGATATATAACAATAAAAAATTACAGATATAAATAAAGAAAAAAAACAAAGTACAGTCTTTATCTTCCATTCGTATATATTCTATAAATTATACACACATTAAATGCCAACTACCGTCTTTTTTAGTAACTTTTAGAAGAAACACTAACATTGTAAAGTAACCTAATCTATATTTAATTATATTGGTAGAAAACATATGCTAATGAACTTAGGTTTTATCCTAGATTATTTATGAGAATAAATTTATAAATGAGCTGTCTTGAAGGCGTGATTAAACTAATAATATATGCAACATATTTACAGAATATAAGAATAAGCTTCTCTTTCACCTTTCTGTCTTCAGAAACAAATAATATATTATTTCCAATTATTTAAAAATAACTTAATGGTTTTTCATACAGAGAAATCTCACAACGGTATATAATCGTAATTAATTAAAAAAAAAAAAAAAAAAAAAGTACAAATTTTTATTCTACTGCTTATATATATTTTATAAATGACACACACATTAAATACCAGCGACCGTCTTTTAGAGTAACTTTTAGAATAAACACCAGCACTGTGAGTAACCAAGTCTATATTTAATTATATTCATCGTTAACATATGCTACTGAACTTAGGTTTCTTCCTAGATAATTATGAGAACATTTTATAGCTGAGCTGTCCTAAAGACATGGTTACACTAATAATTTATGCAACTTATTCACAAAATATAAAAATCAGCTTTTTTTTACCGTTCTTAATGTCTGTGCAAACAAAGTATAATATACCATTTCCAATATTTTAAAATAACTCAAGGCTTTGTGATACGGAGAATAGATATATAATAATAATAAATTACAGATATAACTAAAGAAAAGACAAAGTACGGTCTTTAAACTTGCATTCGTATATATATCCTATAAATGACACACACATGAAATACCAGCTACCGTCTTTTAGAGTAACATTTAGGATAAACACCAGCATTATGAGTAACCTAGTCCATCTTTAACTATATCCATCGCTAACAAATACTATTGAACTCAGGTTTTATCCTAGATGAATAATAAGAACATTTTATAACTGAGCTGTATTAAAGTCATGGATAAAGTAATAATTAATGCAAGTAATTCACAAAATATAAGAATCGGCTTTTTTTTTTACCGTTCTTATTGTCTGTAAGAACAAAATATAATATACTCTTTCCAATAATTTAAAAACTAGTATGTTATGACCAACACAAGCCTTTCTTCAATATTTTCCTAAACAAATTTACTAAGGACAAATAATTTATTAAAATTATCTAACATGATGCATGCAAACGATTTTCATCTAAAGGAAAACTAATAATAAATATTCAAAGAAATACAGTTTTATTGTGTATAAATGACATCTTAAAAATGCGTTTTTAAAATGGTTATCTCACATGTCAAGTTTCGTACAGTTATATACCGTACAAGTTGTGATATAGTCTTCCCGTTATGGAAGAAATTTCCAGAATAGCAGCACCATCTACTGACCTATGAGCATGCAACTTGAATCAACATAATGTCTCATAATCCCCTTCTCATATATCAAGTTTTGTTTGATTATACGCAATAGAACATTAGCTTTAGCCGTTACTTAAATTTCAGATATCGCTGTGTAGCAGCGCCACCTGTTGGGCGGTTGACACCAAAAGTTGAAACGCATTAACTTATGTAAATTTTAATCTACATATAAACTTATATGCAATTCTGTGCAGTAGTTCCTGAGATGTAGCCTTCCCTTAAATTGCAGAAATCGTTGTATAGCAGCACCACCTGTTGGCCGATGCTCATTTAAATTGAACCAGCATAATACCTCATAATGACTTTCTTACATATCAAGTTTTGTTTCATTACATGCAATAGAATCTGAGATATAGCCTTCTCTTAATCTGCGGAAATCGTTGTATAGCAGCGCCACCTGTTGAACGGTTGACACCAAAAGTCGATAGGCCTTAATTTAGGTCAAGGTACATCTACATATAAATTTGTATGGCATTCTGACCAGTAGGTCTGGAGATACAATTACCACAAAATTTTTGTCACACACACACACAAACAGACAGATAGACATTTTCTAAAAATGATAAAATCGTGTTCTAGACCTCTTAAAACGTGTAAATCCGTCGAAAACCGGAAATAAATTTTTTTTTTTATCCAATACTTTCTTCTATTGAAGATAGAAGAAAGTAATAATCAAGGGTTTTGATACGGAAATATCTTAGAAAAATATATAATAATAGTAATATTAAATTAGAAATATAAATAAAAAAAGAGAAAGTGCGATCTTATTCTTCTGTTCGGATATATTCTATAAATAACACACAAATTAAATAAGTACCAGCTACCGTCTTTTAGAGCAACTTTTAGAATAAACTCTAGCACTGTGAGCAATTAATTCCATCTTTAGTTATATTGGACGCTAACATATGCTATTGAATTTAGGTTTTATACTAGATTAATTATGAGAACATTTTATAGTTGAGCTGTCGAAAAAACATGGTTAAATTATTATTTTATGCAACTTATTCCCAAAATATAAAAATCAGCTTTTCTTTCTGTCTTTTTCTTTTTCTTTTCTTTTTCTTTTCTTTTTTTTTTTTTTTTTTTTTTACCATTCTTATTGTCTGTACAAGCAAAATATACTATTTTCAATAACTTTAAAATAATTCAAGTGTTTCTAATACGAAAAAATCTTACAAAGATATATAATAATAATAAATTCTAGATATAAATAAAAAAAAAAATACATTCTTTATCTTCGATTCGTATATATTCTATAAATTATACACACATTAAATGCCAGCTACCGTCTTTTTGAGTAACTTTTAGAAGAAACACTAACAATGTGAGTAACCTACTCTATCTTTAATTATATTGGTAGAAAACATATGCTATTGAACTTAGGTTTTATCCTAGATTATTTATGACAATATTTTTATAACTCAGCTGTATTAAAGTCATGGTTAAACTAATAATAAATAAAACTAATTCAAAAAATATAAAAATCAGCTTTTCTTTCACAGTTCTCATCGTCTCAATAAACATAATATAATGTACGATTTTCATCCTCAAGGGTTTTTGATACAGAGAAATCTTACAAAGTTTTATAATAATAATTAATTAAAAATATAAGTAAAGAAAAGACAAAGTACATTCTTTATTCTTCTGTCGTATACATTTTATAAATGACACACACATTAAATACAAGCCACCGTCTTTCAGAGTAACTTTTAGAAGAAACACTAACATCGTGAGTAACGTATTGTATCTTTAATTATATTGGTAGCTAACATATGCTATTGAACTCAGGTTAGTCCTTGCTTAGTTATGAGAACATTTTTATAACTCAGCTGTCTTAAAGGCGTGATTAA